>CM060918.1:515030927-515710927 GCA_030737875.1 Allium sativum
TTCAAATCCACTCCAATGCAATCATTGGATATTCTGGTTATTTTTTTAAAACCCTTTTCAAATTCAATTTATTTATTTAAAAATAAATAGAATTATATTCCTAGTTCAAAACTAGTTCATTTCGATAAAAATCTATTTTTATCTTTTCAAATATGGAGTTTTTCATCCCAATTTTTCCCAAATCATTTCTTATGATTTTACACAAATTATCACTATTTTTAATAATTTTATCAAGACCCATACAGTCGATTTCCATCAACGGCCATCGAACTGCACTTACAGCGACCTTTTTCAAATTTGATTTGGACATAATTCCAAATCCAACCGTTAGATTTCAAATTTCTAATCTTCGTTAGAAAGCTCTTTCCGATACGAACCCAACGGTTCCGGTTTTAGGAGAATCCGACGGTCGGATCTCCCGCAATGTCCGTTTGAAATAAATGGTCGAAATTCACGAACTGCCGCGGCGCGGCGCGTTCTATTCAGGCCATTATATTATATATATAATATATATAATATATACTTCATCGAATTCTATTTAAAACGAATTATATAAATAGTTTTAAAATCGTTTCAAAAGCAATTTCAACTTTCTTTTCAATTCAAATCAAAATTGAATTCTTCTTTATAAATTCGTTTTAAAATTCATTTCTATTCAATTCAAATTTTAATTCAATTCATTTCGAAATCGTTTTTCAATTCAATTCATTTCGAAATCGTTTTTCAATTCAATTCATTTCAAAATCGTTTTCAATTCAATTCATTTTCAATTCAATTCATTTCGAAATCGTTTTCAATTCATTTCATTTCGAAATCGTTTTCAATTCAATTCATTTCGAAATTGTTTTTCAATTCAATTCATTTCGAAATCGTTTTTCAATTCAATTCATTTCGAAATCGTTTTTCAATTCAATTCATTTCGAAATCGTTTTTCAATTCAATTCATTTCGAAATCGTTTTCAATTCAATTCATTTCGAAATCGTTTTCAATTCAATTCATTTCGAAATCGTTTTCAATTCAATTCATTTCGAAATATTCGATTTCGAAATCACTTTTCAATATTCATTTCGAAATCGTTTTTCAATTCAATTCATTTCGAAATCGTTTTCAATTCAATTCATTTCGAAATCGTTTTCAATTCAATTCATTTCGAAATCGTTTTCAATTCAATTCATTTCGAAATATTCGATTTCGAAATCACTTTTCAATATTCATTTTAAAATGAATAAAATCGATATAAATATCGTTCACGTCAAAATGGCGTCAATCTAATCAACACGGCTTCATAAATTTCTATTTTCAAATATTCTATTTCAAATATTTCTTTTTCAAAATAGTTGTTATTATCAAAATATTTCGTTCAACACATGACCAATCTCAATGGATGAGTACTGTCAACACATGAACCTTTATTTTATAATATTCTTTATTTTTCAAATTGGAATGAGGCCCAATCAATAACCATATAAAGTTAATTATATGGATTCCATACAACAAATGTATATAATAGCAACGATAGATAATCAACCATCAACCAAAGTGCACTACACTGTATAAGCATCAAATATAGATATCTAACGCTTATAACAGCCTGTCAATCAATCGATCGACATATTTAATCAATCAGGATGAGTGAGATTCATATTTCATCCCAACACCCGTGTGGGGTTTTCAAACAATCAAACACAGATTTTAGTTGTGCAGTTGGGCGATGTGTAAAATTTATCGTCCCAATCAATATCAGTCAAATCAGTGTATATAAACAAATCGGCCGATTTGTTTATAAATATTTATTTATTCACTTTCACGTTAAAAATTATATTTTTAACGATAAAACATTTTATTCAACCTATGAATATTCTATTCGGTTCATTTATTCAATAAAATGATATTTTTATTTTTCTAACATATTTTAGAAAATTTCGGCGGCATAACGGCACGATACTAGAAACGGGACGAGGCCTAGCCTTATCCCCGGTCTAGTGAAGGCCCACGCCATTCACACATCAATCAAATTCACCAAACCATTCAATTCAAACCAAATAATTTAACCAACTACACAACCAAACAATTTAACAAACAAGCCATCCATGGTCTGTGGATGACGGGTGTCAGGTGCTACTAAGCACCGTCTGCATCCTAGTATATATATATAACTAGAAAATTTAAATTGAAAGGTGAGAAGTTCTCACATATTGCTATCCTAGCTCCACGGCACTTCATTGATATAAATCTTCTTCGTTCTCGCCCTTTTGTCATCTTCGCCCGTATTCACTACATATGTAAAAATCGAATTTTTACTTCGCTATTCGATATATAAAAATCATATTTTTATTTCGAAGTTCAATATATAAAAATCATATTTTTATTTCGATGTTCAATATATAAAAATTTAATCAACATTTCCAATAAAAAAAACAAAGCATTTCTATGAATTAGAAATCAAATTTTTCTATAAGTTTTTATTAGCAAATCATATATTTTTATCACGCTATTTTCCATATAAAGATTTCGCCTTTTCTAAAATAAAGCTTTCGCCTTTTCTAAAATAAAGCTTTCGCCTTTATAAAACATAGACTTCGCCCTTTCAAATTTAAAGATTTTACCTTTTCTAATTCAAAGATTTTACCTTTTCTAATTCAAAGATTTTACCTTTTCTAATTTAAAGATTTCTAAGTAAAAATCATTGCTTTATAACATAAAATAAAATCAGTTTTTAAATATAACAAAAATCAGATTTTAAATTATAACAAAAATACAGTTTTTATTTTATAACAAAATACAGTTTTTATTTTATAACAAAATACAGTTTTTATTTTATAACAAAATACAGTTTTTATTTTATAACAAAATACAGTTTTTATTTTATAACAAAATACAGTTTTTATTTTATAACAAAATACAGTTTTTATTTTATAACAAAATACAGTTTTTATTTTATAACAAAATACAGTTTTTATTTTTAAAATATTTTCTATAAATAAAACTGACTTTTAAACAATATTTTGTTTGAATCAAAACTGATTTTCAAAATAAATACAAATATTATTTACTGTATTTTATTTTCAGAATTAAAATCGAATAAAAAAAAAAACTTACAGTATACGACGAGGTGTGGGGGGGGGGGGGCTTGTCCACGTCATCGCAGGGGCGGAGGGCGTTGCGGCGACTGTCAATCGGAGGGGCGAGGTAGGGTTGTCGGGTTCTAGGGTTTGCGTCGCGAGGTGGCTCGGGGTTTTGGGGATTGGGAGCGGGCTCGTCGATAGGAAGGAGGAGCGGAGGCTGGAGAGCGGTGGCCGGACTTCGGTGCGGTTGCGATGGGGAGGCGACGGGGAACTTCGACCGGGGGGGAGGATTTCTTTTTTTCTTTTTCTTTTTCTGGAAATCGATATGTGAAGGGAGGAAGGAGAACGAAAAGGGATGGGGGGGGGGGGGTTTATGAAAATAATTTATTTAATTATTATTTTTAGTCCATATAGTTGACTTTTTTATCCGACCTCGAAATTGGGCCCAACGACTGTCGCCCCTAGCGTAATACCCCCATTCCGGACACAATGGGATATGTATCGTAGGCCAACTCGGCTGTTTCAATAGGTTTTGATCAAATTTAGAATATAAATCAGTTATATATTTAATTTACACGCATTTCAAATTACCGGGGTCGCATACGAGCTCTAAAAATTCCAGAAAAATATTTTCTAGCTTCGTATTGACGATACGGTCCTAACAAAACTAGTTTCATCAAATTCTGAGACCGTATGAAAAATGGCCAATTTCCAGTCGATTAAAATCAACTGAAACTGGTCAAACGCGTTTTCCTTTGCCACGCCCACATATTGATTCGAAAAATTATGAAATTTGGAATCTAGCAATAATTCGACACTGCGGATCCAACAAAACTGGTTTCATCGAAATCCGGGGTCGTTTGCAAAATTTCCATTTTTAAGGGCCTGAATTCCATAGCGACTATTCAGAATTTTCAACTGGACATATCTTTTGATTCCCGTTAGGAAATTTCGATTTTTCGGATTCGTTGGAAAGATATTCACGAATAGATCCTAATGTTTTTGGTTTCACTAAAATCCGGATTGTTTTGCACCCGGTACATTCAACTGAAGTTTGGAATCGAATTATCGAACTACCGCGCCATTTTCAATTCTATTTATAATTATATATAAATATTTATATTCTATCGACGGCGTATATAATATATACGTTCTAATTATATTCAAAATAAATTTCTCGTCGATATTATTTAAAATAATCCATTTTAAATAATCAAAATTCGCCATAATTGCCAAAATAAAAATTTTAAACTGGCCCAGATTTTTCGGGTTATTACAATTTGGCGACGAACTAGTATTGACATTTTTATATGTAATTTATATATGCATTTACACGGTAAAATAAAGATGACATTTTTATATGTTATTTTGATGTAAATTAGAACGGTAAAATATAAATGACGTTTTTATATGTAATTAAAACATGAATTTACATCGTATGCTGAATATTACATTTTTATATGTAATGTATGTACGAAGTTACACCGTAGGATAAAAATTACATTTTTCTAGGTAATTAAAAGATGCATTTACATCGTATGATAGAATTCGTTTTTTTTTTTATATATAACATAGGATTAGAATGATCATGAAATAAAATTCATTTATTATATGGAAATGAAAGGTAGGGATTTGACATGATATTAAATTTACACTTTTATTTGTAATATAAGATGTAGGATTTGACATGATAAGAAAATTTACATTTTATTATGTAAAATTAAAGTAGGGATTTGTGATGGCATGAAATTTACATTTTATTATGTAAAATTGAATAATAGGAATTTCCACCGTATGATAATTTTACATCATTTTATATGTAAATAAAATAGGAATTTCCACCGTATGATAATTTTACATCATTTTATATGTAAATAAAATAGGAATTTCCACCGTATGATAATTTTACATTATTTTATATGTAAATAAAATAGGAATTTCCACTGTATGATAACTTACATTATGTTATATGAAAACGAAGTAGGAATTCACACCGCAGGAAAATTTACATTTTTATAATGTAAATATAAAGTAGAGTTTGCATGTAAATTAGAACGGTAAAATAAAAATGACATGTTTATATATTATTTATATATGGATTTACACCGTAAGATAAAATATTTATTTTTATCATTTTGTCAAATGTAAAAGAAAGATAAAATATTCATTTTGTCAAATGTAAAAGAAAGATAAAATATTCATTTTGTCAAATATAAAGGAAAGATAAAAATGTAAGTATGGCAAAGGAATGAAACATATTATTTATTTGTAAGTGTCATTTACTGCATATGAAATGAAACATATTTATTTATTTGTAAGTGTCATTTACTGTATATGAAATGAAAAATATTTATTTATTTGTAAATGTCATGCACTGCATATGAAATGAAACATATATATTTCTTCGTAAGTGTCATTTACTGCATATGAAATGAAACATATTTATTTATTTGTAAGTGTCATTTACTGCATATGAAATGAAACATATTTATTTATTTGTAAATGTCATGCACTGCATATGAAATGAAACATATATATTTCTTCGTAAGTGTCATTTACTGCATATGAAATAAAATTTGTAATGTCATATATGGCATATGAAATGAAGTGCATAGTTAAAATCATACCTTTTGCCTATAAAGCGAAGTATTTTAAATGTCATTTAGAAAAGAACAAAAATTCACATTTTTGGTTAAAGAAAGAAAAGAACAAAAATTCATATTTTTGTTCGAAGAGGAAGTAAAGGACAAAATTTACATTTGTGTTTAATGTAAATCCAAAAAAAAAAAAAGATTACATTTTGTTAAATAAAATTAAAAAGAGAAAAGTTACATTTTTGTTAAAATGTAATTAAAGTAAGAAAAGTTACATTTTTGTTTAAATGTAATTAAAGGAACAAGAAAAATTACTTTTTAAGGAATTGGATTTTCATATAAAAAGAGATAAAGTTAGAAATTGACATTTTTATTATGTAACTTAGAATGAGAACTTGCATTGCAAATAAAAATTACATTTTTATTTGAACTAAAGATATGATATTTGCTATGCAAATAAAAATTACCTTTTTATTTGAAACTATGATATGCAATAGGCGATTAAAATAAAAATTATATTTTTATTTGTAACTATGATATGAAATTTGGCAAACGAACAAAATTTACATTTCCTAATGTAGCTATGATATGGAATTTTCTATGGGAACAAAATTTACATTTTTATATGTAACTATAAATGAGAATTTGCACTGTAAATTAGAATTACATTTTTATTATGTAATTAAAGTATGATATTACATTGTAAATTAAAATTACATTTTTATGATGTCACCTAAGAAATGAATTTACATTGCCATTATAAAAAGTCAAGATCATTTTGGTTTTGCATTGAAAGAGATAAGAATTATTATTTTTGTTTGGCATTAAAAGAATAGCAAAATTATTATCTTTGTTACATGGAAATTAAACAAACAAAAATATTTTCATTTGTATAGAAATGAAGTTGACACCAAAAATATATTGCATTTTTGGTTAGGAGTTGAATGACACAAAAATACTCATTTTTGTTAAATTATAAGTGACGTACAAAAATATTCATTTTTGTTGTAATTGGAATGACACACAAAATATACATTTTGTGTATATGATATGTATGGAAATTGAAAAGTAAAGGAAAACATGGTTGGGTGTCATGATATATATCAATATTTGATATAATTGAGGATATTTGTCGCCAGCAAGATGAAGTGTAATAAAATACATTTCATTGCACATTATAAACATATTGATAGGTTGTGAAACAAAACATTCATTGTTTGTTGTGTTAATTTCGTTAATGAAATGAAATTTAATTATTGTTTTTATATAAATAAAAACAAAGATTGATCATTACAAATCACTAATAACAATATGAAATGATTTCCAACTTATATATATACGAGAATTATTTGGAAAGTCCGAGTCTATCTCATTCCAAATAATTTGAACGACGTTTAAAATTCAAGAGTTGAAGACGGCGATTGAAGACAGACGATCTTCACATCGAATGGACGACGACTGCTGATGCCCGTGATGGGTGTAGCTACCTTGAAGGGGCTACAGTGGTGGCCGTCCGGACGTAGTGTTGATTTGTACGGATTTGACTTTCGCTCAGACCCAGAGCATAAGTTTATAAATGGATTGTGTGTCCGACATCGTACTCCGTTAAATATCATGTTATTGATTCTCTGTTAATATATAAATGATTGGTGGTGAAGAATTTATTCTTTGCTTAACACCCGTTTATATTATTGACGGATGATCAATGGTACGGTATGGAGTGACAGTGTGGCATACTAAGATGCAATGATCAAGGTTTTTGTTGAAAAGCAGACCTTGTGGGATGACCAAAGCATAGCCTGTTTAGGCATAGCTTTGTGTATTACGTGACTTCGCGAGCCTCACACACCGGCGGAGTCTAAAACGGGAGAAGGGAACGCAGGGAGAGCAGCACGTTTCTTTCTAGCTAGAAGTGGTGTCGGTGCTTAAACTGGCTGATATTTACTTATGTGGATGATGGAATGAGGCGCCTCGGATTATAGGTCCTATAGGACCGGGAAACGTGTGTTCAGGAATAACTAGTCCATGAAGCTGTATGTGTGGACTGGCCCTGCAGGATCCAAGGGTTAACTGCGGGGAATCCTGAGACATTAGCTAGAGTGTCTCGAATCGGTAAGGAGCTCCTCCCTAGCCTTGACTCATGATGGAAACCCAATTTCCAATACGACCTCATGCGGTTTTGATTGTATTACTAGTATGGAGGCATAGTAGTATGGGATACTATTCTTCCTAGGATTGATATATTATGATTGAAAGTGTTTTTAAACTTATACACACTGATAATAATATCAAATCCGTTTTTATCGTACCAAGCATGTTTAGTCACCATAAGGTAAAACTCTATCCTCTGGTGTGCGTTGCATTGTATGATGGGACCCGAGTCTTATGGTGATTTCATTTTTCCAAAAGCATTGCGCTGTTTTTCGATTTACTTTATACTTATGCACAGCAATCCATTGGAATAAACCCGTTCCGCGTTAGCAGCGTGGTCCTTGGATTTGCCTTATTACTATTAGTTATTAGTTAAGAATTCTCACACCAGTCCCATGACTGACTCGTAGTTTGTTTCACTTTGCAAACTCGGGTGCCCTCTTTTCCACACGGGCAGTCGAGTAGTTTGTCTACAGGTTCTTATCTCGAGCATGATGCTGGATTGAAGCTTAAAGCTGTGTCCAGAGCATAGTTATCTTCCGCTGTATCTATTTTATTGTTTCCGCTGCAATGTATTAAATTTATTGTAATTTATCTTCCGCTGTAATTTTATTTAATATACTCTGATATTCTATACTCTGATGTAACATTATTATGATGTTTATAAAAGTCTGCTGTTATTGTTCTGATGTTGTTGTATTCCCAGAGTTAACGTATGCGGATTTTGAACGGTCTTAGTCGATCTAGCGGTCGATTAAGGCCGGGAGAAACCCGTGTCGTTACAGAGATGATAGGCCAGATAGCCCATAAGGCTCAACTACTAGAGAGACTGTCAGCGGCTCGTGATGTATTTCATGTCTCACATTTGAGGAAATATCGACATGATTCTGTGGTGGTAGGAGAGTCGAGCACTTTAGAGGAGGTTGAGGTCGATAAGGAGGCTTCTGTCAGATGAGTACTGACAAGGATTATGGATTCTGAAATAAAGATATAAAGAAACAAGGAAATTAAACTCATCAAAGTCCAGAGGGGAGATGACAGCAACAAAGCAACATGGGAACCCCAACAGAAGATTCGTGTATATTTTCCATTCCTTTTCAATAATACGCTCTCAACCCTTTTTTAGTTTTGAACTTGAATCTTATTTATTTCCTATCTTTTGAATTAGTGGGTCTTAGAAAATCCAATGGATGGTAGGACGTGGTTTAAACATGTTATTAAGACATGTTATGTTTGATGGATTCTGTGATGACCGCCCATAACCCTCGCACTAAACAAGGGGAATAATGTGCTGAAGGGTGTGCCGAGCAACTATGGATGATCATCAGAGTAGGTAAACAACATCGAAACCTATCGTAGAACTCACAGCGCAAGGATAAAATATAATAGAACATATACAATAGGTAATAGTAATGAGGAATCATATAGCAAACTTTTGAAAACATTGTCAACATCTTGAAAGGTTATCCAACTGAAACAAAAGTTTGTACATAAGTCTTCACTACAACACTCATAGAGCACTCAAACAGTGGAAACAGAAATACCAGATAGCAATAAAACTGGTACTCCAGCCTCCTGCTCGCCTCCGTACAACAGCATTGCCCTCACTAATCACCTGTAACCTGCTACTTAGTCTGTCCATCCATAACCAGATAAACATCGTAAGGTAATAAGAGGAAGCATAAAACCTTGAGTCAGACAACAATCTTAGTGAGCGATAAAAACAACTAACAAACTTCAATAGTAAAGTATATGAGAAGGGAAAGATAAGCATACTAATCCACCCACAACACCAGAGAAGAACTCAACCTTAGCTTCCCCACATCTGACAGTGATAGCCTTTACTTTAACTATTCAATCATACATCCATGGAAACCAGAACACCCATTCAATCATGGCAAAGCACTCATGACATCCAAATTATAGATCTTATGTAAACCATCCTAATCGAACTCAACACCACTCAAGCACAAGCCCCATAGGCCTAAACCAATATCAGACAAGCACCCGAGGAACATCTCCTTCAATGTTGGATAATCTACACGAGACAGTACAAACAAAACAACCAATCATACATGATTAACTCTGGCTATCACTGCCAATCCTGCTTTGAAACCATCGTTAGTCGTATGACGACCAACCTTGCCATAAGTCAAGTGCTAATGGTAACCCCAGTTCTAGCATAAACTCTGTATGTCCAACCTTGACAACTAGGCCTTTTAACGATACCCAAGGTACTCGACCAACAACCTTCCAGTCTTTCAGGTGCCCCCATTGTACCCCTGCATTGAGCCTGCTAGAAATTATGACAACGATGACTTCCCGACCTTCGCATCCCTAGTCATCCAACCTTGACGACGTTTCATAGCTCAAGCAACCTTCTCGAGCAACCACTATCCACTAACTCACGACCTTTGAGTTGTCACCCTATTTGCTGTTCTATAGCGATCAACGAACACCTTTCAACACTTCGAACCTTCCAACTTGAATTTACTTCGAAGTCACATCATCATCGAGCCAGCTACTGCACTCCGCTGTGGCTAGGGTTCAGGGGGTTGCCCCCAAAAAATATTTTATTCAGACCTTTTTCTCCAAATCTAAGTCGTACCCAAAAAACATACTTTTTCAGAAAATGACCCTATTGGAAACAAACCAACCCTATTGGAAACAAACCATAGCATTTTCACTATAAACCACAACGTTTAAACGCAATGCTAAAAACATGACCGATCAGCCCCTTCAATCCGACCCGACCCAAACTAGGTCGACCCGACCCAGCTCCCTTCTGGCTTCAGAACTCGACCGATCCACTATAGATCGACCCACTCGATGGCTGATCCAATTCATACAACAACCAACCGACCCGATCCAGTCTAGCCCACCGGACCCGGTTGCACCATCACGAATACGAACTTCGATTTGACCAACAGACTCGGTCCACTCTAGCCCTACCTAATCCAAGAAGACCGATCTGATCCCCAAAATGACCAACCCGATCCAACTTCTGACTTTCTCCCCAAGACACGACTTGACCGACCTGTTCTAACTTGTTCTCCGCGATAGGATTTGAGACCGACCCGACCCACTTATGGCCGACCCGATTCACTTCCTGCACATCTCTAATTCTACACCGATTTCGACAAAAACTTCGTCAAACGACGAATCCGCCGAAACCGACTCAACCAAAATCATCAAACACAATCATAAACACGTCATAACATTGTTAACAAGATGAATATGACGATTATCACAAAAATGATGTAAATATCACCTAAAACCATTAAATTGCATATATGATCAAAATGAAGATCTTACGAACATAAACATGTGAAATGACATGAAATTAATGGGTAAAAGTTGCCAAATTAAATTATAGAGTGATGCATATGAAAATAGACATATAAGGGTTTAAATCTATGGTAAAACACTTGAATTTGATAAGCAGCATGCACAAACACTCATATACTTTATTAAATTAATGTGAGAGATGTAAATCACTCACCGATTATCCCAAACAAGCAAAAATCAAAGGAATATGAATCTGGACAGCAAGCACTTTGCAACAAACACCTTAATCCGATGAATCCTTTCCGCAATTGATGTAGATCTAGCCTCCAATGGTATAGATCTCCAATTTCCCTCCTTGGATTATGATTTGTACTGGTGGAAGAGTGCTAGAGGAAAGAGGAGCACAAGACCGCCCAATGAGAGAATGGAAGATTCAAACCCTTTCTCATATCCCTTACCCCTTATTTGTAGTTTCCACCAACCCCCTAATGGGCCTTCCCTATATAGCCCACTTTGGCAAACCAAACCTAGATAGCCAACTGGAAAACCTTAAAACAACGATTTCTCCCAAACCGCTGAGCCAAATCTTTTATGTAACTAATCTACGGAAAAGCAAACATCAATTCCTTTCCAATGGCACAGGTCTCACCATCTTAATCGATCTCAGTCAAAAGTTATTCCCTGTACAAGAATGACAAGAGCAAATTGGTCACAAACAAAGTCGCTAAAAATTATGGACATGTCTCACATCCCCATACGCAACCTATCAAAAGATGAGATTGATCCAACCCTCAGAGAATAAAACAAAAATATTTTTTGATTTTCCGATAAGTAAAATGCAGGATGTTACATTCTTCCCCCCTGAAGAATCCCCCCCCCCCTAAGTTCCATGTAAACATAAGCAACTACAACAATTCTGCATCCCTATCATCCTTGAGAAGCCAATTCTATCACCCAAACTAGCAACGATCAAGCCATGCATCCATAGCCTTATCTTAGCACGTGGAGTTCTATCAAACAACAACAAGATACAACATCATAACGATGATACGATTAAAGGTTCCTCATACTCTCTTCCGTCTCCCATGTAAAATCGTCGCCATCTTCACTCCACTGTACCTTGATTAGCTTAACCATCTTCCTCCTAAGCTGTTTTATATCATTCCCCACAACACGAAGTGGCTTACGAGGTTTTGCAACTGCGGTTTCAACTTCTAGGTCTTCATGCTGTTCTGGAGGTACCACCACATTCGAATCATGCACAAACTTTCGTAGAAAAGACACATAGAGCACATTATGCACACTCGACATCTTCTCGGATAACTCCAATCTATATGCGAGCTTTCCAATTCGCTCGACTATCGGAAATGGTCCAAAGAACCTAGGGGCCAACTTTCCTTTACTTCTGAATCAAACCATATGCTTCAACAGTGAAATCTTTACAAAGACCATATCGCCTACATCGAATTCCAAATCTTTTCGACACTTATCATCATAACTCTTCTGACGATCTTAGGCCGCTTTCATTCGTTGTCGAACGATCTCAATGCAATTCGAGTTCTCTTTAATAATCTCTGGCCCAAGTACCAACTTTTCTCCAGTTTCTAACCAACATGTTGGAGAATTGCACGGTCTCCCATACAATGCCTCATATGGTGCCATCCCAATGCTAGACCAATAGCTATTATTATATGCAAACTCAAATAGATGTAGATGGTCTTCCAACGATCCTCCAAAATCCAACACACAAATTCTTTGGCGATCTTCCAAAACTCGATTGACCCTCTCGGTTTGACCATCAGTTTGGGGATGATAAGCCATACTTAAGCACAACTCGGTTCCCGAAGCTTCTTGCAAACTCTTCCAAAATCCGCTAGTGAATAATGGATCTCGATCACTTACTATACTCTTTGGGATGCCATGGAATCTAACAATCCATTTCACATAAAGTTCAGCCAGCTTCGATGCTATCCTAGTCGACTTAACAGGAATGAATCTTGCACTTTTGGTCAAGCGATCCATAATGACCCAAATCCCTTCATTTCCAATCCTAATTCTAGGTAGTCCATCGATGTAGTCCATTGGTATTAGCTCCCACTTCCACGTAGGGACTTCCAACGGCTGAAGCAAACCACTTGGCTTCTTCTGTTCAGCTTTCACAAACTAACAGTTCATGCACTTGGAAATGAATTTTCCAATATCTCTCTTCATCCCCTCCCAGTAGTAGACTCGCTTCATGTCCTGATACATCTTATTACCACCGGGATGGATCGTCAACTTAGAGTGATGACATTCTCTCAGAACCTCATCTGTCAATCCATCAATATCTGGAACAACAAACCGTCCTTGCTTTCGAATCCAACCTTCTCGATCGACTTCGAACTCTTTATTCTCCGGTTCCTGCATCTGGATAAATTCGACAAGCTTAACATCTTGCTTTTGGCTTTCGCCAATCTTTTTGATGAGAGTAGGTGCTATCGATAAGCTTGCCAACATTTCAGGTTCCAACTCACACTTTGGCCTGAAATCAAACCTTGCCAAATACTCAAGGCTCTTCCATCCGAAAACATCGCTCCCAAACTTGCGTGTCTTCGACTCAACGCATCTGCAACTGCGTTACCTTCGCCAGGAGTGTAGGCTATCTCAAAATCATACGATGCTAGAAACTCTAACCATCGTTACTGCCGAAGATTCAATTTTTTTTGGGAGAAAAGATACTTCAATGATTTATGATCCATAAACAACTCGAATCGAACTCCCAACAGGTAATGCCTCCACATCTTCAGAGCAAACACAATCGCTGCCAACTCCAAATCATGAGTTGGATAATTCTTCTCATGCGGCTTTAGCTGTCGACTCGCGTAGGTTACAACCTTATCCTTCTGCATTAGCACTGCTACAAGTCCAGTACTACATGCATTGGTGTATACCACCATCTCTTCATTCCCACTCAGAATGTTCAACACAGGTGCACTCGTCAATTTCTCCTTCAGGATTCTGAACGCTTGTTCACACTTTGCATCCCATGTAAACACTTGGTTCTTCTTCGTCAATCCTGTTAACGGTGCAGCTACCTTAGAGAAATCCTTGACAAACCGTTGGTAATAACTGGCCAACCTAATGAAACTTCGAACATCCGTCGCATTCTTACGTCTATCAAAGTCCTGGATTGTTGCTACTTTAGCGGGGTCAACCGCTATCACATTTCCAGAAACAACACGACCTTAGAACCTCACTTCATCCTTCCAGAAGTGACACTTCGAGAACTTAGCTTTCAACTGATGATTTCGCAAGATCTCTAACACAACTCTCAAGTGTGTTTTGTGTTCTTCCTCATTCCTAGAGTAAACCAGAATATCATCCACGAACACAAGCACAAACTTATTCAACTGATCTCTGAACACTCTATTCATAAGATCCACAAAATATGCTGGTGCATTAGTCAACCCGAATGGCATCACCAACGGTTTGAAGAAACATGATGGTGTCCTAAAAGTAGTCATTGGCACACTATCCTTAGCCACCCTCAACTGGTGAAATCCCGTTGCCAAATCCATTTGAGAAAACACTTCGGCTTCGTGAATCTGATCGAACAGGTCATCAATCCTCGGTAATGGATACTTATTGTAACACCCCGCATTTTTAATGAAATTAAAAACGTGGAAATATGTTCATATATTATATACATAGATATATTTAAGAGAAAAATTAAATATTGCAACAAAACATGAAAAAGAGGAATGAGAAAAGAATAATGTTTAGCATTGTTCTAAGGTTTGTAAACAAAAGACTTAGTGGCTCATTTGGTTAGAGCAAGTGACTTGTATACAAGAGATTCTGAGTTCAATCCCCGAAAACGCCATACTTTTGTTTTAGGGGAATGGCTAAAAAGTTGCTTAGTGTGAACGTAGTTCAATTAAAAAAATGGTTTAGTGTGAAAAGGGTTAATTGGAAAGATAGTTAAAAAGGAAAAATAGACACATATATAGAATATATATATATATATATGACATGTGGGTGTCAACACCCCTGCTGCTGTGCATCATGTTGCACACATGGCACATTTTTATTTGTTAATGACGACTTTTGAGTTTTAGGGCTGACGTGGCCTCTCCTGATTGGCTGGATGACGTGCCTTTGAGTTGTGTGGTTCTGATGATCTCCTAGTTAATCTAAAGGCTCTAACTAAGCTAATACATCTATATAAGCACATCTAATTTGACCCTAATCTAAACTAAATTCATTCATAAGCCTCCATGCTGCTGCATCCAAAACTAAACTAGTTTCCCTTCTTCAACGAATCAAAGCATAGGAATTGTGAAAAAGGGGAACGATTCTAGAACAACAACAAACGCTTCATTCAGATCTATATTCTTTCTTCTTCTACCACTGTGAGTACAGTTACTTCACAAGATAATTAATTAAAAATAATGGTGATACGTGTGAATTGGATAGTATGACTATGCCCGTATCAAACGTTACTAGATCTATTCTGTTGAGATATGCCAGTTCTGTTATCATATGTTATTGGATCTATTTTGTAGATTCATATGCATAATTAAATCTACTCTATCCTATTCTATGCAAGTTTATGTTAATTAGATCTATGCAATTTTATGTTGATTAGATCTATTCTATTCTATGTAAGTTTATGTTAATTAGATCTATGCAAATTTATGTTAAATAGATCTATGCAAGTTTATGTCGGTTAGCTCTATTCTATTCTAGTTTATGTTAATTAGATCTATGCAAGTTTATGTTAATTAGATGCAAGTTTATGTTAATTAGTTCTATGCAAGTGTATGTTGATTAGATCTATTCTATTCTATGCAAGTTTATGTTAATTAGATCTATGCAAGTATTTGTTAATTAGATCTATGCAAGTTTATGTTAATTAGATCTATGCATGTTTATGTTGATTAGATCTATCCTATTCTATGCAAGTTTATGTTAATTAGATCTATGCAAGTTTATGTTGATTAGATCTATTCTATTCTATGCTAGTTTATGTTAATTAGATCTATGCAAGTTTATGTTAATTAGACCTATGCAAGTTTATGTTAATTAGATCTATGCATGTTTATGTTGATTAGATCTATTCTATTCTATGTAAGTATATGTTAATTAGATCTATGCAAGTTTATGTTAATTAGGTCTATGCAAGTTTATGTTGGTTAGATCTATCCTATTCTTCGCAAGTTTATGTTAATTAGATTTATGCAAGTTTATGTTAATTAGATCTATGCAAGTTTATGTTGATTTGGTCTATCCTATTCTATGCAAGTTCATATTCCATATGATTATTGGATCTATATTATGTGTGGATGATGTCTCTTTCCCTCTTCTTTTCCTTTTTCTTATGAGTTAGGCTAACGACGAGCCTTACATATTATGTGAATTATACGTATGAATGACGTAGGAATGTTGGGGAAAAGTTTGGAAAAACATTGAATATTATGTAATTGGCATAAATTGGTTTGTAATCATGTAATTAACTTGGGACATAAATAGGTATAATTTATGTACATGGAATTATGGACATAATTAGAATGAGAATTATGAACATAGCCTAAATTGGGAATTATGGACAAATTGGAATATATATATTAATTCAAATTGGGTTTTGAATAATAGATAATGAACGCCTAAGACACGAGGTTAGACTTGGTTTGCGGTATAAGGCTGCACGGACCCGCTCGACACATCCAGCAACCGCAAACGACAATCTAATGTGAGAGGTCAAAGACATAAATTAGATGCGTAATAAGGCACAGACACGAGGTTAGATTCGGATTGCGGTATAAACCTGCCCGGACCCCCCCGGCAAATCCAGCAACCGCAAAACGTAATCTAATGTGTGAGGTCTTGCAAGATTATGGTTATAATGAATTAAATAATACTTAACCAAGATAAGACATGTAGTGGGACATGGGTTTAAGTGGGTGACATAGGTGACATGTGGAATATAATTAGAAACACTTAACTAAGTTGAAACATGTAAGAAGACATGAATAAGAAGGGGTTAAGTGGGAAATCCTAGTGGGGACCAAGCATAGACGGGAAGCTTGTGTCAAGTGTGGGGACCCTTTTCAACCAGTAACTCATTTAGTATCTATGTGAGCTCGAACGAGGTCGAGGACGGGACATGCTTACTGGGATTGATTGTAAGAGGTTAAACGGGTTAACGGTGGCAACGTAAGTCCAATGGAGTCATGTGCGTGCATAGGTCCGGGCTGGTAGGTAAGATATTGTTGCATCATGTAGATATAAGCCGTGCCTTTTTAGTAGTATCGGGTTGCCACTTTAGGGAGTGATACACCCTACTATGGGGCCAGCACGGGTATCTACGAGTTATGGGGCCTATCGAATGTGGAGGGTAGTGGGTACATCTAGTGGAGATAGGAGCAGGCGGCACCTACGACAGCAGCTAGAAGTACACGAAACTACCATTATTATTATTATTATTATTATTATTATTAGTAGGGAGGGTAGTGGGTACAACTAGTGGGGGTTGGAGCAAGGGGGCACCTACGAGAGAAGCTAGGAGTACACGAAGCTACCATTATTATTAGTAAGAGGAATCAACTTTCAGTATGGGACTAGTAAGGGTGCAGTGTAATTAGAATCGATGCGGTGTAGGAATTATCTTGTCATACTTGTTTATGTTATAGTCATTTCTTATATCTAGTTTATGTTCTTATTTTGTTACTTTAACGATTATATTGTTAAAGTCACTGGACTCGCCAAACTTTATGTCTAACCTCGTTTGTTTCGCCTTTTTTTCCTTTTCCCTCACCAGGTTCTCAGGGTGGGACTAATGGAGCTTGATTTGGATCTCTTTCTCTCTCTTTTGGAAGTACTTGGAGTTGCTAAAAGTAATGTTCATCTTTATCTTCTTTTTTTATTATGGCAATTTGTAACGGGATTATTCTTTTGGTTTTCATGTAATAATTTGACTAAGATGGATATTTGTGTACTTGGTTTTACAAGTTGGTTTTGATGTTGTAAACAAACTATGTTCCGTTTTCACTGCAATGAAGTTATTTAAAATTTTGGAGTACCATTTTTATTCGTTTGTCTTGTGATGTTCTATTCTATATACTTATAATGCCCCATGAAAGTTAATGCGTTCCCTTTGTGAGTGACATTAATGGACGTGGGGTGTTACACGTGGTATCAGAGCTGAAGGTTACCGGAACAGATAAAAGATTTTGAAAGCCGTTTTCAAAAGCATTTTTTTTAAGAAGTATTTTCAAAAACATGTTTTAAAGAAGGTTTTTTCAAGAGAAAAGTTTATTATGAAAAACATGATCCCCAAGAGCCACATATCTTTCTTCCGATTCTCCATTTGGAATCTCATCCTTTTTTCTGAATCTCTTCCTCTGCATTTAGATGCATTTCCTAAGATATGTAAGGACTTCTGTGCGATGGGCGGAAAACCGCTTCAAGTGATAGAGACATTTGTCGATGCTAGAAATTGGCTGAAGGAAGTAGAGGACTTGTTCGGTATCTTTGAAATAGACGAACGAAGGTTCAACTAGCTGCTTGGTTAATGAAGGATGAAGCTCCATCTTAGTGGGAGGTCACGGATGGAGAACGTGCAGTGGAGGCATGGATATGACACAGGATAAGAAAGTAGAAACTAAGAAGGGTGGAAAGAATAATAAACTCCGTGACAAGAGGAAGACAGGTGGTTGTTTCCAGTATGGTGAAGCAAGGACAAGGATAGATAGCAGGACCTTCTGGAGGGCAGGTTGTGTTCTCGTGGTCAGTATACCAGAAAGAGATGGGAAGTTTCTGTTGAAGATTTGATTTCTTTTTTTCCTAGAGCTCTTTTCGACTCTTGTGCTTCACAGTCATTTATATCTGCTTCAATAGTTGAAATACTGCACCTAAATACTAGTTTAGATATGGATCCCATTCTTAAATCCTATTGGTGGTTCGGTTCATATAATTATGGCTTGTCGGGATTTGAGAGTGTCTATCTTGGGCGTTGGATTTGAATGCAACTCCTACGTTCTTGGTTTCACAGGCTATGGGTTGATTCTATGAATGGATTGGCTAGCCAGATATGGTGCCATCCTAGACTGTGAAAGGAGGGTAGTTAGACTGTTGACTCGTTGTGGAAAGACCCTTGATATTTCTTGTGACCCTTGAGGTTCGGTGATGCTTAGCTCCCTAGAATCACTTGACACATCCATTGATGATTTGCAGAGTAGTCCGTGAGTATGAAGATGTCTTTGAGGAGGTTAGGGGCTTACCTCCAAAACGCGAGATAGATTTTCGTATCTACTTGGTGGACAATCCAAAGCCAGTTGCATTTCCTGTGCGCCACATGGCACCAAGAGAAAGGAGGGAGCTTACTAAATAAGTGAAAGGGCTACTTGAGAAAGGGTTCATAAGAAGAAGTATTTCGGGATGAGGTGCTCCAGTTGTTTTTGCTACAAAGGCTGATAGTTCACTTAGATTGTGTGTAGACTATTGGAAGCTAAATAAACTCACAAAGCAAAATAGACAGCCATTACCGAGGATAGATGATTTGTTCGATCAGTTGGTTGGCCCTTCGGTTTTCTTGCAGTGGGACATAGGTACAGGATTCATTAGTTGAGTGTTGTTGAGGAGAGTATAGATAAGATTGCTTTTAGGACTCCCAACGGTTTCTTCGAATGGCTCGTCATGCCTTTTTGTCTTACAAATGCACCCGCATATTTCGTAGACTTGATGAGTAGGGTGTTTAGGGAGTTTCTAAACAAGTTCGTAGTAGTCTTTGTGGATGACATTTTGTTATTCTCTAGAAGCAAGGAAGAACATGCCCTACATCTTAGGGAAGTCTTAGAGACCCTTCGAGCACATCAACTCAAGGCTAAGTTCTCCAAATGCCATTTTCGGAGGAAGGAAGTAAGGTTCTTAGGACGCGTGGTCTCTAAGGAGGGCATAGCAGTGGATCCTGCGAAGGTGGTCGCAATCCAAGATTGGAAAGTTCCTAGAAACGCAACGGAAGTAAGATATTTTCTAAGGTTGGCGGGCTGTTATAGGAAGTTCCTTAAAGACTTTCTGTTTCACGGGACGAGAGCTTGAGAAAGACAATTCCTGAAGACGGCACAGGGCCGGCAAAAGTCATATGCTAATAAGAGAAGGACCTATCTTAGGTTCGGTGTTGGGGACATGGTTTTTATTCGTTTTGGATCTGTAGAGAAGTTGGCACCAAGGTTCGTAGGGCCATTCCCAATTTAAGAGATGATTGGACAGAGGGCGTACAGAGTGAAATTGCCAGAGAAGCTTAGTGGTGTTCATGATGTATTTCACGTGTCGCATTTGCGGAAGTGTTTACATGATACCGCGGAAGTAGTGGAGCTGAGCATGCCTAGAGAAGTTGAAGTGGAGCGAGATGCCATGATTAGACGAGCCCCTACATGCATCCTTGGATCGGAGGTCAAGAAGTTACGCAACCGAGAGGTCAAGTTGGCTGAAGTCCAATGGGGAGATGATCAAAGAGACGTGACTTAGGAAACAGAAGATAAGATACGTGCGTTATATCCTTTCCTTTTGTAGGGTATGATCATAACTTCTCCTTTCAATCGCTTTGTTTCTCCTTGTTCTATCGTTTAATATGTCTCTCGATTACATCTTCGATCTTTAGGTAGGAAAATCCTATGGTTGTAAACATTTGTTTGAGACATGTTATGTTCGGTGGATGCAAGTGGATCCAAGTGTTTGCTAGTGGTTGCTTGTGGATGCATTTACACACACATTAGGCACTAGATCGACTCAATCACTTTCATATTGGATATGAACGAGTGTGCATATTTAAATTAATGGGTGTATATTGAATGCATTATCATATGAATGTTGCATTTGAATGAATGATTGTGCACTCATATAGAAATGATATGTATCATTAGGATTCCTTTGCATACATGTTGGACTCATGGCACTACATAATTTGCATTGAGGAGGTCAACTAAATCAATAGACCGCCTGATCTTTGCATTAGATAAGGAACATATACACACACCTTTGCAAATGCTCATATAGCATTAGAAATCTTTTAAGGACAATGGATGCTTGTAGATGATGGATGAGTAGATGGATGATGGATGGTAGGGTATATTCTTCTTAACTTGAAGATTTCGGGGACGAAATCCTTTGAGTAGGGGAGAATGTAACACCCCACATTTTTAATGAAATTAAAAATGTGGAATATGTATATATATTATATACATAGATATATTTTGGAGAAAAATTAAATATTGCAACAAAACATGAAAAAGAGGAATGAGAAAAGAATAATGTTTAGCATTGTTCTAAGGTCTGTAAACAAAAGACTTAGTGGCTCATTTGGTTAGAGCACGTGACTTGTATACAAGAGGTTCTGAGTTCAATCCCCGCCAGTGCCATATTTTTGTTTTTTGGCTGGATGACATGTCTTTGAGCTGTGTGGTTCTGATGATCTCCTAGTTAATCTAAAGGCTCTAACTAAGCTAATACATCTATATAAGCACATCTAATCAAACCCTAATCTAAACTAAATTCATTCATAAGCCTACATGCTGTTTCATCCAAAACTAAACTAATATCTCTTCTTCAATGAATTAAAGCATAGGAATTGTGAAAAAGGGGAACGATTCTAGAACAACAACAAACACTTAATTCAGATCTATATTCTTTCTTCTTCTACCACTGTGAATACAGTTACTTTCACAAGTTAAGTAATTAAAAATAATGGTGATAAGTGTGAATTGGGCTGTATGACTATGCCTGCATCATATGCTATTAGATCTATTACGTTGAGATATGCCAGTTCTGTTATCATATGTTATTGGATCTATTTTGTAGATTCATATGCATAATTAAATCTACTCTATCCTATTCTATGCAAGTTTATGTTAGTTAGATCTATGCAAGTTTACGTTGATTAGATCTATTATATTCTATGCAAGATTACGTTAATTAGATATATGCAAGTTTATGTTAATTAGATCTATGCAAGTTTATGTTAACTAGATCTATGCAAATTTACGTCGATTAGATCTATTCTATTCTATACAAGTTTATGTTAATTAGATCTATGCAAGATCATGTTAATTACATCTATGCAAGTTTATGTTGATTAGATCTATTCTATTCTGTGCAAGTTTATGTTAATTAGATCTATTTAAGTTTATGTTAATTAGATCTATGCAAGTTTTTATGTTAATTAGATCTATGCAAGTTTATGTTGATGAGATCTATCCTATTCTATGCAAGTTTATGTTAATCAGATCTATGCATGTTTATGTTGATTAGATCTATTCTATTCTATGCAAGTTTATGTTAATTAGATGTATGCAAGTTTATGTTAATTAGATCTATGCAAGTTTATGTTAATTAGATCTATGTGTGTTTATGTTGATTAGATCTATTATATTTTATGCAAGTTTATGTTAATTAGATCTATGCAAGTTTATGTTAATTAGATCTATGCATGTATATGTTAATTAGATCTATGCAAGTTTATGTTAATTAGATCTATGCATGTTTATGTTAATTAGATTTATCCTATTCCATGCAAGTTTATGTTAAATAGATCTATGCAAGTTTATGTTAATTAGATCTATGCAGGTATATGTTGATTAGATCTATTCTATTCTATGCAATTTTATGTTAATTAGATCTTTGCAAGTTTATGTTAATTAGATCTGTGCAAGTTTATGTTGATTAGATCTATCCTATTCTATGCAAGTTCATATTCCATATGATTATTGGATCTATATTATGTGTGGATGATGTCTCTTTCCCTCTTCTTTTCCTTTTTCTTATGAGTTAGGCTAACGACGAGCCTAACATATTATGTGAATTATACGTAAGAATGACATAGGAACGTTGGGGAAAAGTTTGGGGAAAACATTGAATATTATGTAATTAGCATAAATTGGTTTGTAATCATGTAATTAACTTGGGGCATAAATTGGTATAATTTATATACATGGAATCATGGACATAATTAGAATGAGAATTATGAACACAGACTAAATTGGGAATTATGGACAAATTGGAATATGGATATTAATTCAAATTGGGTTTTGAATAATAGAATGAGATAATGAACGCCTACGACACGAGGTTAGACTTGGTTTACGGTATAAGCCTGCCCGGACCCGCCCGGCACATCCAACAACCGCAAACGGCAATCTAATGTAAGAGGTCAAAGGTATAAACTAGATGCGTAATAAGGCAAAGAGACGAGGTTAGATCTGGCTTGCGTTATAAGCCTGCTCGGACCCGCCTGGCAAATCTAGCAACCACAAAACAGAATCTAATGTGGGAGGTCTTACAAGATTACGGTTATAATGAATTAAATAACACTTAACCAAGATAAGACATGTAGTGGGACATGGGGTTAAGTGGGTGGTATGGGTGACATGTGTAATATAATTAGAAACACTTAACCAAGTTGAATCATCTAAGAAGACATGAATAAGAAGGGGTTAAGTGGGAAATCCTAGTGGGGACCAAGCATAGACGGGAAGCTTGTGTCAAGTGTGGGGACCCTTTTCAACCGGTAACCCATTTAGTATCTATGTGAGCTCGAACTAGGTCGAGGACGGGACACGCTTACTGGGATTGATTGTAAGAGGTCAAACGGGTTAGCGGTGGAAACGCAGGTCCAACGGAGTCATATGCGTGCATGGATCCGGGCAGATTGGTAAGACATTGTTTCATCGTGTAGATATAAGCCGTGCCTTTTTTGTAGTATCGGGTTGGCACTTTAGGGAGTGATACACCCCACTGTGGGGCCAGCACGGGTATCTACGAGTTAGGGAGCCGATCGAATGGAGAGGGTAGTGGGTACAACTAGTGGAGATAGGCACAAGCGGCACCAATGACAGCAGCTAGAAGTACACGAAACTACCATTATCATTATTATTATTATTAGTTAGGAGGGTAGTGGGTACAACTAGTGGGGGTAGGTGCAATGGGGCACCTACGAGAGCAGCTAGGTGTACACGAAGCTACCATTATTATGATTAGTAAGAGGGATCAACTTTCAGTATGGGACTAGTAAGGGTGCGGTGTAATTAGCATTGTTGCGGTGTAGGAATTTTCTTATAGTGATTAGAAGCGTAATCAACATTTATCTTGTCCATCTTCCTTACCTTGTCATACCTGTTTATGTTACAGTCATTTCTTATATCCAGTTTATGTTCTTATCCTATTACTTTAATGATTATATTGTTAAAGTGACTGGACTTGCCAAACTTTATGTCTGACCTCGTTTGTTTCACCTCCTTTCTTTCCATTCCCCCCTCTAGGTTCTCAGGGTGGGACAAGTGTAGCTTGACTTGGATCTCTTTCTGTCTCTTTTGGAAGTGCTTGGAGTTGCTGAAAGTAATGTTCAGCTTTATCTTTTTTTTTATTGTGTCTATTTGTAATGGGATTATGGTTTTGGTTTTCATGTAATAATTTGACCAAGATGGATATTTGTGTACTTGGTTTTACAAGTTGGTTTTGATGTTGTAACCAAACTATGTTCCGTTTCGCTGCAATGAAATTATTTTAAATTTTGAAATACCATTTTTATACATCTATCTTGTGATGTTCTGTTCTATACACTTATAATGCTCCATGAAAGTTGATGCATTCCCTTTGTGAGTGACATTAATGGACGTGGGGTGTTACACTTATTCTTGTTTGTCACCTTGTTCAGCTCATGATAGTCCACACACAATCTTAACGAGCCATCTGCCTCGGTTGCAAATACGACCTGTGCTCTCCATTCGGAAACACTTCTCCAAATGAATCCCTTCCTTAGAAGGTCATGAACTTGCACCTCCAACTCTCGTTGTTCCTTAGGCACCATCCTCCCAAGAGGCATAACTAATTGTCTAGCACGTTCGACCAAATCGATCCTAAACTCGTTCTCATGATGCGGTGGCAACCCTTTGACCTCGTCAAAGACATCTACATACGCATTAGCGATTAGCACCGATGAAAGGTCTTCTTGTGGAATCCCAAGCGAATATAGATAACTCACGAAGGCCCCGTCTTCGTGCTTACATCTAATCAACATCTTTCACCCTTCCATATTCCAGACCCTCACCACTAGCTTCTTGCAATTCACCCTTGCCGCATACATCTTAAGCCAATCCATGCCCAATATGATCCCATACCAAGCGAAGTTAAGAACAAAGCAATCACACACAAACGAGCAACCATGACTTGACAAAACTAGACCACGGTAAATCATGCACAAACAGGACGAACCCCCAACTGAGTTTTGTTAGATCTAGATTAACCCTAGAGGGGGGATGAATAAGGTTTATTAAATTTTCGCGAGATATTAAAATATTCACAGATCACAAAATATAGCAGAAATAGACATGCATAAAGTAAACGACACACGAGATACCCAGCTTCGGCAAAACCGTTCCTACTGCTGCATTCCTAAGGTTTCTACTAGGTGATAGAATAGATCCCGCATACAAGACCATGTATACTTGCAAACCCTGCTCCTATTCTAACCCTACGCTCAAAACCCTAGACTGATCGATATCCTCTCGATCAGATTTTCCCGGATTACAAACCCGTAATCCGTATCCCCAGTTTTTACAGACTCTAGTAAACTGTTAGTTAAATCCCTAAATGGATTCCCTCTAGATTTTACAGAATCTGGAACTGGTTCGTACGATTTACAAATGAAATTGAAATACAACAAAAACTAAACAAAGAAAAAACAAAAACCTAGTTATAAAACATAGACTCCCTTTGAACAAATAGGTCGACCGCATTCATGTTGGTTCCATCCTTATTTGCTTTATCCTGCTCACTTTCTCCCGTGGAATAAAAATGGCGGCGGCAATGAAACTAGGGTTTTCTGCTATCCCAAATCTTGACGTCAAAATTGATTCTTCTTGGTATATTTGAAGCTCCGACTAATTGCTTTGGGTTCTGAATCGATCGAAAACCTGAAAAAATGTGAGTAATTCGGATTTAATTCTTTGCTTGAATTTGTGATGCTCGGTTTTGATTTTCGATGATGTGTTGCTAGTGATGAATCGTGTTATTATATAGGGTAATAGAAAACCCTAATACACTCTGATTTCACGCGAATGGCTTCATCTGATTTTGCTCGTGTTCCCCTTTTTGATTGCTCGGCTTTAATGATGGATCTAGACCTTTGAATGAATTGAAATGGCTTGGTTATTTCTCATATTTTGCTCGGCTTGATTTGCATTGATTTCCCCTTTTAAAAATTCTCGGCTTTGAATAATAACCTGGACTTGAAATTGCTTGTGTGACTTGCATGAGAGAAAAAAATTGACAAATATATTTTTCATTTCTGGAAATAGTTTTATTGAAAGAATTGATTTGTTTCCAAATTAAAAAAAAACTTGCGAACTTCTTATACCAAAATGTTTGAGCACTGATTTAAATCTGGAATGTTTTAAAAAAAACTTTTCCAAAACACAACCGCATTGATCTCTTCCCAAAAATGGCACTATAATTTTCTTACCAAAACAGATTGAGCAGAAATGATTTTCTGCATGATTTTGATTTTCTCTTGCCAAAAATCGATTGTAAATGGAAGTGTCAAAATATTTTCATCCCTTAAAACCTGTTTGCTGAGATTCCAATAATTCTAGCATTTATTTGATCCTTGCATGATCAATGAAAGACTGGAACAACACAATCAATTTGTTTAATTGGTAATACTTGAATAAGAATTGATTTATGGCCATGAATACTGAATTGAGAATCTGCCTTTAGTGCTTGCCAAAGATTATGTAGAACTGAAATTCTGGAAATTTAATCTGAAACATGCTTGTACACATATTTGTGTATGTGTACACTTTCAACTTATTTCATCGTAACTGAATTACTGCCTTGAATTCATTTGTATCCACTGTCTAGTTTGATGATTCAATTACCTACGCACCATGCCTTGTGTACATTTGCTGAACCATGCTGAGATTATGCTGATTTATCATGTACATGTATATGTTGACTTATGCACTCAAAATTATGTACACCTGATGTTCACCATCTTGATTTATGTTGCTGAAATGATCATGCTGCAAAAGTTCTACTTTGTACACTCGTGCATGCCACTGTTTTGAACTATTTGCTGCAGTAACACTTCTTTGTATTTGAATCATCCATGCTGCTGCCTTTGTCAGATTTGTTGCACTCATGAACACAATGCTGAAATGTGTTTGCACTTGTAAATTCCATTTGCTTTAAGAACCGACCTTGTGTATTTGGAATGTGTACTGATCTCATATTTGCTCCATCCATTTGCTCAACCACTTGCTGCATTGACCAGAATTGTTTTGATGCCCTTGATCATTCATATGTCCATTGTCATGCTATCGTTGATGCACCAGTATACATCCATGAATGCTTGATCATTATATATATATATATATATATATATATATATGTCGTACATATATTTTTCAGTTCAAACTGCTTGCTTATGACATTGTGCTCGGCCCCTTGTACACTTATATACATGTATGAATTGTCACCATTTTTAGCTGTTTTGTTTGGGCTGCTCCATGGAAAAAATGAACATTTTCCTTATTTGCTGGAATTTTGGCCTTTGACTTTTGTGGCTTAACTTGAATTCCTGTATATATGCATTTCTGTTGCACTGTCCATTTGAGTGTGCACTGAGTCGAGATGGTCCATGTGGCTAATCCTCAGTTGCACAATGGATTGGCGAGACAGTGCACACATGTATACATATACCCGTGTGTATATGCATCCATCCAGACACGTTTTCTGTAACAACCCGTAAAATCTGGGCCAGTTTAAAATTTTTGTTTCGGCAATTTTAGCGTAGTTTGAATATTTAAAATGAATTATTTTAAATAATATCGACGAAAATTTATTTTGAATATATAATTCGAACGTATATATTATATACGTCGTCGTTAGAATATAAATAATTATATATAATTATAAAAGGAATTGAAAATGGCGCGGTAGTTCGAAAATTCGATTTCTAATTTCAAATGAATATACAGAATTCAATATAAGTCAGAATTGAACGAAACAAGAAATATTTGAATCTGTATAACTATATCTTTGTAACGAAGTTAACAAACTGGGATTTCATCTTAGAAATGATAAGATATGTCCAGTTTAAAATTAGAAATAGTCGCTGTGGAATTTATATATATTTTTATATATATAAGGCCCTTAAAAATAGTCGTTTTGCAAACGACCTCGGATTTCGACGAAACCAGTTTTGTTGGGTCCGTGATGTTAAGTTATTGCTAGGTTTCAAATTTCATAATTTTTCGAATCAATATGTGAGCGTGGCAAAGGAAAATGCGTTTGACCATTTTCAGTTGATTTTAATCGACTGGAAATTGGCCATTTTTCAAACGGTCTCAGAATTCGTCGAAACTAGTTTTGTTAGGACCGTATCGTCAAAACGAAGCTAGAAAATATTTTTCTGGAATTTTTCTAGTTAGTATGTGACCCCGGTAATTCGAAATGCGCGTTTAAAATCAATATTGTGATTTAAATGTAAATTCAAAAGGAAACTGATTGTAACAATCGAACCAGCTTGCGATACATATCCCATTGTGTTCGGAATGGGGGTAAAACGCTATGGGCGACAGGCGGTGGGCCTCGTTTCGAGGTCGTATGAAAAAGTCAACTTTAGGTTGAATTAATTAATAAAAAAAAAAAAAAAAAAATTCCTTCTCCCTTACACCTGGCCCCCCCCCCGTTTCAATTTCATTTCACAGAAAAAAAAAAAAAAAGAAGAAGAACGGATCGAAGCCCCCCCCAATCACCGATCCGCCGCCCATCGTGGCAGCGCCACCCCCCACGAGCCCTGCTCCACGCTAACGCCTCTCCTCCCCTCCCTCTCCTCTCCACCGAGCTCTGTTCAAGGAACCCCGAGACCCCCAATCCACAAACCCTAGCCGCGCCCTGAGCATCACAGCCCGCCGCCACCGCCTATGACCAGCGCCCCTTGTAAGTTTTGTTTTATTTATTTATTTATTTATTTATTTTCGTTTAAAACAGTTTTTTTTAAATGTTAAAAACAGTTTTTTTAAATGTTAAAAACAGTTTTTTTTTTTGAAATGTTAAAAACAGTTTTTTTAAATGTTTAAAACAGTTTTTTTTGAAATGTTGGAAACAGTTTTTTTATGTTTAAAACAGTTTTTTTTGAAATGTTAAAAACAGTTTTTTTTAAATGTTTAAAACAGTTTTTTTTTGAAATGTTAGAAACAGTTTTTTTATGTTTTAAACAGTTTTTTTTGAAATGTTGGAAACAGTTTTTTTTAAATGTTTAAAACAGTTTTTTTTAAAAAAATGTTAAAGACATATTTTTAAAATGATTATAAACAGATTTTTAAAAATGCAAAAAGTTAGATTTTTAAAATGTGGAAAGACGATATCTTCGAAAGAAAGATATAGTTTTTATATATTGAACTTCGATAGAAAGATATAGATTTTTATATATTGAACTTTGAAATAAAAATTCGATTTTTATATATTAAACTTTGAAATAAAAATTCGATTTTTATATATTGAACTTTGAAATAAAAATTCGATTTTTATATATTGAACTTTGAAATAAAAATTCGATTTTTATATATTGAACTTTGAAATAAAAATTCGATTTTTATATATTGAACTTTGAAATAAAAATTCGATTTTTATATATTGAACTTTGAAATAAAAATTCGATTTTTATATATTGAACTTTGAAATAAAAATTCGATTTTTATATATTGAACTTTGAAATAAAAATTCGATTTTTATATATTGAACTTTGAAATAAAAATTCGATTTTTATATATTGAACTTTGAAATAAAAATTCGATTTTTATATATTGAACTTTGAAATAAAAATTCGATTTTTATATATTGAACTTTGAAATAAAAATTCGATTTTTATATATAGAATAGCGAAGTAAAAACTCGATTTTTACATATGTAGTGGCTACGGGCAACGAAGATGACGAAGATGCGATAGCGATGAAGATTTCTATCAATGAAGTGCCGTGGAGCTAGGATAGCTATATGTGAGAATTTCTCACCTTTCAATTTATTTTTCTAGTTATATATATATATACTAGGATGCAGACGGTGCTTAGTAGCACCCGACACAATCGTCCACAGACCATGGACTTGTTTGTTTGGTTGCATAGATTAGTTGAATTATTTGTTTGAAATGAATTGAATTGTTTGGTGAGATGAAATTGATTTGATTATTGTGTGAATGGCGTGGGCCTTCACTAGACCGGGGATAAGGCTGGGCCTTGTCCCGTTTCTAGTATCGTGCCGTTATGCCGCCGAAATTTTCTAAAATATGTTAGAAAAATAAAAATATCATTTTATAGAATAAATGAATTGAATAGAAATTCATAGATTGAAATAAAATGTTTTATCGTTAAAAATATAATTTTTAACGTGAAGTGAATAAAATAAAATATTCATTTATAAACCGGACGGTTTGTTTATGTACACCTATTTGAATGACATTGATTGGGACGATAAATTTTACACATCGCCCAACAGCACAAATAAAATAGGTGTTTGATTGTTTGAAACCCCACACGGGTGTTGGGATGAAATTTGAAGTTCACTCATCCTGATTGATTAAATATGTCGATCGATTGATTGACATGCTGTTGTAAGCGTTAGATATCTATATTTGATGCTTATACAGTGTAGTGCACTTTGGTTGATGGTTGATTATTTTCAATGTTATTATATACATGTGTTGTATGAAAATCCATATAATTAACTTTATATGGTAATTGATTGGGCCTCATTCCAATTTGAAAAATAAAGAATATTATAAAATAAAAGTTCATTTGTTGACAGTACTCATCCATTGAGATTGGTCATGTGTTGAACGAAATATTTTGATAATAACAACTATTTTGAAAAAGAAATATTTGAAATAGAATATTTGAAAATAGAAATTTATGAAGCCGGGTTGATTAGATTAACGCCATTTTGACGTGAACGATATTTATATCGATTTTAACGATTTCGAAATGAATTGAATTGAAAACGATTTCGAAATGAATTGAATTGAAAACGATTTCGAAATGAATTGAATTGAAAACGATTTCGAAATGAAATGAATTGAAAACGATTTCGAAATGAATTGAATTGAAAACGAATTCAAATTGAATCGAAAGTGAATTGAAATGAATTCAAATTGAATTGAAATTTGAATTGAATAGAAATGAATTTTAAAACGAATTTATAAAGAAGAATTCAATTTTGATTTGAATTGAAAAGAAAGTTGAAATAGCTTTTGAAACGATTTTAAAACTATTTATATAATTCGTTTTAAATAGAAATCGACGAAATATATATTATATATATATATATATAATATAATGGCCTGAATAGAACGCGCCGCGCCGCGGCAGTTCGCGAATTTCGACCATTTATTTCAAACGGACATTACGGGAGATCCGACCGTCGGATTCTCCTAAAACCGGAACCGTTGGGTTCGTATCGAAAAGAGCTTTCTAATGAATGTTAGAAATTTGAAATCTAACGGTTGGATTTGGAATTATGTCCAAATCAAATTTGAAAAAGGTCGCTGTAAGTGCAGTTCGAGGGCCATTGATGGAAATCGACTGTACGGGCCTTGATAAAATTATTAAAAATAGTAATAATTTGTGTAAAATCATAAGAAATGATTTAGAAAGAATTGGGATGAAAAACTCCATATTTGAAAAGATAAAAATAGATTTTTATCGAAATGAACTAGTTTTGAACTAGAATTATAATTCTATTTATTTTTAAATAAATAAATTGAATTCGAAAAGGGTTTTGAAAATAACCAAAATTTCCAATGATTGCATTGGAGTGGATTTGAATCGAAATTGTCTTCGGAATATTTCGATGTTGGAATTCGTGATTATACAGGTGTTGTTATGGAAATTTGAAAGATATATATATTTATATCGTTATTTCCAATACGACATTTGTTAGTCGTAGAATTTGATATTGAATATAAGCCGATATATTTTCTATTCAGAGCCTTGTATTGAATATCGAATGTGATTTGGGTTTGTCGTGAATGGTGTCTTCACTAACACTGTTCTTGAACCCAGTTGAGAAATGATTAAATCTTTTTATTTAGATTTAATGAAGTGTACCAATTAAATAATATTTAATTGGAATTGAATTGATATTGATTTTTGGGTTTATCGTGAACAGTGTTTTAAATAACACTTGTTCTTTAACCCGATAATTAATGAATGTGATTTGGGTTTGTCGTGAATGGTGTCTTCACTAACACTGTTCTTGAACCCAGTTGAGAAAAGATTAAATCTTTTTATTTAGATTTAATGAAGTGTACCAATTAAATAATATTTAATTGGAATTGAATTGATATTGATTTTTGGGTTTATCGTGAACAGTGTTTTAAATAACACTTGTTCTTTAACCCGATAATTAATGAATGTGATTTGGGTTTGTCGTGAATGGTGTCTTCACTAACACTGTTCTTGAACCCAGTTGAGAAAAGATTAAATCTTTTTATTTAGATTTAATGAAGTGTACCAATTAAATAATATTTAATTGGAATTGAATGGATATTGATTTTTGGGTTTATCGTGAACAGTGTTTTAAATAACACTTGTTCTTTAACCCGATAATTAATGGGATGTGACTTTGGGTTTATCGTGAACCGTGTTTTAAATGACACTGATTCTTTAACCCAGTCACAGATTAAAACTAAGTGGAGTTTTAATGAATCTTTAATTAGATTGAAAAGATCGAGAATGGAGTATCACCAGTTTTGCTCCAGGCGATAATAAATCTTTAATTAGATTTGAACGTGAAATTTAGAAACTAACTGTCGGTTAGCTAAGTAGAATGGTTTTCTGGATATTGATCTGATGTTGGTTTCGGCCTTCGGGGTTAATATTTGGGGAATTATTCTCTTGATTAATTTACGGTTAATGACTAACGAGTTGGAATGAGGCGTATGTTGTGTTTGTGTAACACTTTTATAATATATACGCGAGTTATTCGGAAAGACCGGGTTTATCCCATTCTGAATAACTGATACGACGATAAGTCGAAGATGAAGACGATGGTCGAAGACCGGAGGTCTTCACGTCGTTTGGGGGATAACTGATGATCTTGATTGGGCTGTACACCCAAGAAGATGGAAACAGTTAGTGATCGTCCAGACGTACTTGGAGATCGATGGATATGCGGGGTACTAGGTGCCTCCGGTTTCGTTCAGACCCAGAACGGACTTGTAAATGGACTGTGTGTCTGACATCGGATTTCATTCTGTGTGACTGATATCGGTTGCATAGGATGGTTTGCCTGTGTGGCATGCTAAGATGCAAATGATCAAGGCTTCTGTTGAAAAGCAAAGTCTTGTGGTGATGATCAAAGCACGGCCTTTGTGGCGTAGCTTTGTGTAACGTTTACCTCGCGTGTTTCACACCAGGTATGAACCAAAAACGGGAGACGGACCTCAGGGAGGACTTGCGTTTCTTTCTAGCTAGAAGTGGCGTCAGTGGTTTTACACGCCCTGACGAGTTTGACTTATGTGGTTGTTGCTGTTGCGAGGCGCCTCGGTTATATCGGTTTCGGCCGAATGCATTCTGGTCGGCTGACGGACCAGACTTACGCCCCAAAGGGCGGAGAGACGTATTGTTCAGGCATAATAATCCACATCGGTGGACCGGCCCTGACGATCTAAAGGGTTGATGCGTTCTGATCCTGAGACATGGGCTAGATTGTCTCGAATCGGTTGAGGACTATCTTTTGCCTCGGTTCATAGATGGAAATCCAATTTCCAAATACGTGACTTTGCGGTTTTAGTTGTAATCCTATATATGGCGACATAGTGGGATGGGGCGCTCATGCCGCCTATGATTGATACTTATGATTTGAAGTTGTTTTATACACTCTGCACTTATTATGGTATCAAATGATTTGTTTTAAACGTATCAAGCATTCTTTGGCTGTTATAAGGGAAAACCCTATCCTCGACTGCGTTGCATTGTGTGATGGGACCTGGGTCTTATAACAGCTTCATTTTTCTTTATTTAGCATTGCGCTGTTGTTTTATGCACTGGTATTCTTGGGAGGAAACCCGTTCCGTGTTATACGGCGTGGTCCCTTGATTTACCTTTAAAAATAATGATTAACTGTTTTAGTTCTCACACCAGTCACATGACTGACCTGGAGTTTATTGTTTTAACCTAAACTCTGGGTGCCCCTATTTTCGACACGGGCAGCTAGTAGTTTTGGTTTTGCAGATTTATATTCACAGGGTCCTGGTTTACAGCTGGAACGATATCCGGAAAGCTTTGTATCCGTATATCTCTTCTAGTTGTGTATTGTATTATTTTCCGCTGCTATGTATTTAAATGTAATTTAAATCTCTGATATTTCTGTGTAATATTCATTTATACTCTGTATATTCTTGTAATCTGATGCGTTGTTGTAATATACAATGAAATGTTCTTCTGTATGCGTTCTGTTGTGGCGTGTTCTCAAACGATAGGGCGTTTCGAACGGCCTGGATCGGTTTAGCGACTGGTTCGGACCGAGCGAAATTCCTTGCCGTCACATTTGGTATCAGAGCTTTGGTTTACAAAGCTCAGAGAACAAGGCACATTGGAACCATACGAAAGAATTCATCAGATATTGGATTAGTAATATCCAATTAGAATGACTCGTTAGAGATGGGATCAGTAGTATCCTAGAACGAGTGTGAAGAGTATATTTTTCAAATGAAAACAAAATTTGTTTTGAAAATTTAAATCAATTATTCGTATTTGGTTATTTATTTATATTGACGTGGACAATCCAGTATATATAGATTTTGCGTATTCGTCTGATCCGCGTGTATTCAAAGTTTTAATATATTGGATAGATATGGGACCACACACTAGTCACCCGGGGATGATCCTGATGATGGTGCATCATCATCAGCATTTATATTCGAGTGACGAAAGTGAGATTCCTATATATTTCCTATTGACTGGTGTGAGAACCAAAATTAGATAGGGCCTATTGTTGTGATTTGGCATCAAAAACATGATTTTTGTATATGTATCAAAATTATGAATTTGAAGCTCTAATTCACTAATTGATTGATGTTTGTGTAGTTTGTTTGTTTGTTTGATAATTTAGGGCCATTATGCCTAATGTGATCGAATAATGAATTATATTGAAATTTGGTTGCGTTTGTTTGCATATACATATATATCATTGAACAGGTCATAGCAAGGAGGCTAGAGCAGAGAATAAAATTTGTTTGCCCGACAAATAGGTACATGTTTACTACATAATTTCCTGTTTTGTTTGGGTGATGATGATTTTGTGAGCCTATTGGCTAGCCGCTTGGCTTTTTCTTTTTCTTTTTGAGATCTGAAGGACCGGGGAAGCTATTTGAAATTCCCCGATGCTCCCGGTGCAGGGGAGGTTATGGCGAAATTTTTCGAAAATTTAGGGTGTTAGCCAAATTTTTGAAGTTTTGAAAATTCTCAGAAACTAAAGAGTTGGAGAATGGAAGCCAGATCGAACGTAGAGCTGAATTAATCAAACCACTTTCGACTTTGTTCCTTTTCGGGGACGAAAAGTTTTAAGTGGGGGAGATTGTAACAACCCGTAAAATCTGGGCCAGTTTAAAATTTTTGTTTCGGCAATTTTAGCGTAGTTTGAATATTTAAAATGAATTATTTTAAATAATATCGACGAAAATTTATTTTGAATATATAATTCGAACGTATATATTATATACGTCGTCGTTAGAATATAAATAATTATATATAATTATAAAAGGAATTGAAAATGGCGCGGTAGTTCGAAAATTCGATTTCTAATTTCAAATGAATATACAGAATTCAATATAAGTCAGAATTGAACGAAACAAGAAATATTTGAATCTGTATAACTATATCTTTGTAATGAAGTTAACAAACTGGGATTTCATCTTAGAAATGATAAGATATGTCCAGTTTAAAATTAGAAATAGTCGCTGTGGAATTTATATATATTTTTATATATATAAGGCCCTTAAAAATAGTCGTTTTGCAAACGACCTCGGATTTCGACGAAACCAGTTTTGTTGGGTCCGTGATGTTAAGTTATTGCTAGGTTTCAAATTTCATAATTTTTCGAATCAATATGTGAGCGTGGCAAAGGAAAATGCGTTTGACCATTTTCAGTTGATTTTAATCGACTGGAAATTGGCCATTTTTCAAACGGTCTCAGAATTCGTCGAAACTAGTTTTGTTAGGACCGTATCGTCAAAACGAAGCTAGAAAATATTTTTCTGGAATTTTTCTAGTTAGTATGTGACCCCGGTAATTCGAAATGCGCGTTTAAAATCAATATTGTGATTTAAATGTAAATTCAAAAGGAAACTGATTGTAACAATCGAACCAGCTTGCGATACATATCCCATTGTGTTCGGAATGGGGGTAAAACGCTATGGGCGACAGGCGGTGGGCCTCGTTTCGAGGTCGTATGAAAAAGTCAACTTTAGGTTGAATTAATTAATAAAAAAAAAAAAAAAATAATCCTTCTCCCTTACACCTGGCCCCCCCCCCCCCCCCCCGTTTCAATTTCATTTCACAGAAAAAAAAAAAAAAAAAGAAGAAGAACGGATCGAAGCCCCCCCCCAATCACCGATCCGCCGCCCATCGTGGCAGCGCCACCCCCCACGAGCCCTGCTCCACGCTAACGCCTCTCCTCCCCTCCCTCTCCTCTCCACCGAGCTCTGTTCAAGGAACCCCGAGACCCCCAATCCACAAACCCTAGCCGTGCCCTGAGCATCACAGCCCGCCGCCACCGCCTATGACCAGCGCCCCTTGTAAGTTTTGTTTTATTTATTTATTTATTTATTTTCGTTTAAAACAGTTTTTTTTAAATGTTAAAAACAGTTTTTTTAAATGTTAAAAACAGTTTTTTTTTTTGAAATGTTAAAAACAGTTTTTTTAAATGTTTAAAACAGTTTTTTTTGAAATGTTGGAAACAGTTTTTTTATGTTTAAAACAGTTTTTTTTGAAATGTTAAAAACAGTTTTTTTTAAATGTTTAAAACAGTTTTTTTTTGAAATGTTAGAAACAGTTTTTTTATGTTTTAAACAGTTTTTTTTGAAATGTTGGAAACAGTTTTTTTTAAATGTTTAAAACAGTTTTTTTTTAAAAAATGTTAAAGACATATTTTTAAAATGATTATAAACAGATTTTTAAAAATGCAAAAAGTTAGATTTTTAAAATGTGGAAAGACGATATCTTCGAAAGAAAGATATAGTTTTTATATATTGAACTTCGATAGAAAGATATAGATTTTTATATATTGAACTTTGAAATAAAAATTCGATTTTTATATATTAAACTTTGAAATAAAAATTCGATTTTTATATATTGAACTTTGAAATAAAAATTCGATTTTTATATATTGAACTTTGAAATAAAAATTCGATTTTTATATATTGAACTTTGAAATAAAAATTCGATTTTTATATATTGAACTTTGAAATAAAAATTCGATTTTTATATATTGAACTTTGAAATAAAAATTCGATTTTTATATATTGAACTTTGAAATAAAAATTCGATTTTTATATATTGAACTTTGAAATAAAAATTCGATTTTTATATATTGAACTTTGAAATAAAAATTCGATTTTTATATATTGAACTTTGAAATAAAAATTCGATTTTTATATATTGAACTTTGAAATAAAAATTCGATTTTTATATATTGAACTTTGAAATAAAAATTCGATTTTTATATATAGAATAGCGAAGTAAAAACTCGATTTTTACATATGTAGTGGCTACGGGCAACGAAGATGACGAAGATGCGATAGCGATGAAGATTTCTATCAATGAAGTGTCGTGGAGCTAGGATAGCTATATGTGAGAATTTCTCACCTTTCAATTTATTTTTCTAGTTATATATATATATACTAGGATGCAGACGGTGCTTAGTAGCACCCGACACAATCGTCCACAGACCATGGACTTGTTTGTTTGGTTGCATAGATTAGTTGAATTATTTGTTTGAAATGAATTGAATTGTTTGGTGAGATGAAATTGATTTGATTATTGTGTGAATGGCGTGGGCCTTCACTAGACCGGGGATAAGGCTGGGCCTTGTCCCGTTTCTAGTATCGTGCCGTTATGCCGCCGAAATTTTCTAAAATATGTTAGAAAAATAAAAATATCATTTTATAGAATAAATGAATTGAATAGAAATTCATAGATTGAAATAAAATGTTTTATCGTTAAAAATATAATTTTTAACGTGAAGTGAATAAAATAAAATATTCATTTATAAACCGGACGGTTTGTTTATGTACACCTATTTGAATGACATTGATTGGGACGATAAATTTTACACATCGCCCAACAGCACAAATAAAATAGGTGTTTGATTGTTTGAAACCCCACACGGGTGTTGGGATGAAATTTGAAGTTCACTCATCCTGATTGATTAAATATGTCGATCGATTGATTGACATGCTGTTGTAAGCGTTAGATATCTATATTTGATGCTTATACAGTGTAGTGCACTTTGGTTGATGGTTGATTATTTTCAATGTTATTATATACATGTGTTGTATGAAAATCCATATAATTAACTTTATATGGTAATTGATTGGGCCTCATTCCAATTTGAAAAATAAAGAATATTATAAAATAAAAGTTCATTTGTTGACAGTACTCATCCATTGAGATTGGTCATGTGTTGAACGAAATATTTTGATAATAACAACTATTTTGAAAAAGAAATATTTGAAATAGAATATTTGAAAATAGAAATTTATGAAGCCGTGTTGATTAGATTAACGCCATTTTGACGTGAACGATATTTATATCGATTTTAACGATTTCGAAATGAATTGAATTGAAAACGATTTCGAAATGAATTGAATTGAAAACGATTTCGAAATGAATTGAATTGAAAACGATTTCGAAATGAAATGAATTGAAAACGATTTCGAAATGAATTGAATTGAAAACGAATTCAAATTGAATCGAAAGTGAATTGAAATGAATTCAAATTGAATTGAAATTTGAATTGAATAGAAATGAATTTTAAAACGAATTTATAAAGAAGAATTCAATTTTGATTTGAATTGAAAAGAAAGTTGAAATAGCTTTTGAAACGATTTTAAAACTATTTATATAATTCGTTTTAAATAGAAATCGACGAAATATATATTATATATATATATATATAATATAATGGCCTGAATAGAACGCGCCGCGCCGCGGCAGTTCGCGAATTTCGACCATTTATTTCAAACGGACATTACGGGAGATCCGACCGTCGGATTCTCCTAAAACCGGAACCGTTGGGTTCGTATCGAAAAGAGCTTTCTAATGAATGTTAGAAATTTGAAATCTAACGGTTGGATTTGGAATTATGTCCAAATCAAATTTGAAAAAGGTCGCTGTAAGTGCAGTTCGAGGGCCATTGATGGAAATCGACTGTACGGGCCTTGATAAAATTATTAAAAATAGTAATAATTTGTGTAAAATCATAAGAAATGATTTAGAAAGAATTGGGATGAAAAACTCCATATTTGAAAAGATAAAAATAGATTTTTATCGAAATGAACTAGTTTTGAACTAGAATTATAATTCTATTTATTTTTAAATAAATAAATTGAATTCGAAAAGGGTTTTGAAAATAACCAAAATTTCCAATGATTGCATTGGAGTGGATTTGAATCGAAATTGTCTTCGGAATATTTCGATGTTGGAATTCGTGATTATACAGGTGTTGTTATGGAAATTTGAAAGATATATATATTTATATCGTTATTTCCAATACGACATTTGTTAGTCGTAGAATTTGATATTGAATATAAGCCGATATATTTTCTATTCAGAGCCTTGTATTGAATATCGAATGTGATTTGGGTTTGTCGTGAATGGTGTCTTCACTAACACTGTTCTTGAACCCAGTTGAGAAATGATTAAATCTTTTTATTTAGATTTAATGAAGTGTACCAATTAAATAATATTTAATTGGAATTGAATTGATATTGATTTTTGGGTTTATCGTGAACAGTGTTTTAAATAACACTTGTTCTTTAACCCGATAATTAATGAATGTGATTTGGGTTTGTCGTGAATGGTGTCTTCACTAACACTGTTCTTGAACCCAGTTGAGAAAAGATTAAATCTTTTTATTTAGATTTAATGAAGTGTACCAATTAAATAATATTTAATTGGAATTGAATTGATATTGATTTTTGGGTTTATCGTGAACAGTGTTTTAAATAACACTTGTTCTTTAACCCGATAATTAATGAATGTGATTTGGGTTTGTCGTGAATGGTGTCTTCACTAACACTGTTCTTGAACCCAGTTGAGAAAAGATTAAATCTTTTTATTTAGATTTAATGAAGTGTACCAATTAAATAATATTTAATTGGAATTGAATGGATATTGATTTTTGGGTTTATCGTGAACAGTGTTTTAAATAACACTTGTTCTTTAACCCGATAATTAATGGGATGTGACTTTGGGTTTATCGTGAACCGTGTTTTAAATGACACTGATTCTTTAACCCAGTCACAGATTAAAACTAAGTGGAGTTTTAATGAATCTTTAATTAGATTGAAAAGATCGAGAATGGAGTATCACCAGTTTTGCTCCAGGCGATAATAAATCTTTAATTAGATTTGAACGTGAAATTTAGAAACTAACTGTCGGTTAGCTAAGTAGAATGGTTTTCTGGATATTGATCTGATGTTGGTTTCGGCCTTCGGGGTTAATATTTGGGGAATTATTCTCTTGATTAATTTACGGTTAATGACTAACGAGTTGGAATGAGGCGTATGTTGTGTTTGTGTAACACTTTTATAATATATACGCGAGTTATTCGGAAAGACCGGGTTTATCCCATTCTGAATAACTGATACGACGATAAGTCGAAGATGAAGACGATGGTCGAAGACCGGAGGTCTTCACGTCGTTTGGGGGATAACTGATGATCTTGATTGGGCTGTACACCCAAGAAGATGGAAACAGTTAGTGATCGTCCAGACGTACTTGGAGATCGATGGATATGCGGGGTACTAGGTGCCTCCGGTTTCGTTCAGACCCAGAACGGACTTGTAAATGGACTGTGTGTCTGACATCGGATTTCATTCTGTGTGACTGATATCGGTTGCATAGGATGGTTTGCCTGTGTGGCATGCTAAGATGCAAATGATCAAGGCTTCTGTTGAAAAGCAAAGTCTTGTGGTGATGATCAAAGCACGGCCTTTGTGGCGTAGCTTTGTGTAACGTTTACCTCGCGTGTTTCACACCAGGTATGAACCAAAAACGGGAGACGGACCTCAGGGAGGACTTGCGTTTCTTTCTAGCTAGAAGTGGCGTCAGTGGTTTTACACGCCCTGACGAGTTTGACTTATGTGGTTGTTGCTGTTGCGAGGCGCCTCGGTTATATCGGTTTCGGCCGAATGCATTCTGGTCGGCTGACGGACCAGACTTACGCCCCAAAGGGCGGAGAGACGTATTGTTCAGGCATAATAATCCACATCGGTGGACCGGCCCTGACGATCTAAAGGGTTGATGCGTTCTGATCCTGAGACATGGGCTAGATTGTCTCGAATCGGTTGAGGACTATCTTTTGCCTCGGTTCATAGATGGAAATCCAATTTCCAAATACGTGACTTTGCGGTTTTAGTTGTAATCCTATATATGGCGACATAGTGGGATGGGGCGCTCATGCCGCCTATGATTGATACTTATGATTTGAAGTTGTTTTATACACTCTGCACTTATTATGGTATCAAATGATTTGTTTTAAACGTATCAAGCATTCTTTGGCTGTTATAAGGGAAAACCCTATCCTCGACTGCGTTGCATTGTGTGATGGGACCTGGGTCTTATAACAGCTTCATTTTTCTTTATTTAGCATTGCGCTGTTGTTTTATGCACTGGTATTCTTGGGAGGAAACCCGTTCCGTGTTATACGGCGTGGTCCCTTGATTTACCTTTAAAAATAATGATTAACTGTTTTAGTTCTCACACCAGTCACATGACTGACCTGGAGTTTATTGTTTTAACCTAAACTCTGGGTGCCCCTATTTTCGACACGGGCAGCTAGTAGTTTTGGTTTTGCAGATTTATATTCACAGGGTCCTGGTTTACAGCTGGAACGATATCCGGAAAGCTTTGTATCCGTATATCTCTTCTAGTTGTGTATTGTATTATTTTCCGCTGCTATGTATTTAAATGTAATTTAAATCTCTGATATTTCTGTGTAATATTCATTTATACTCTGTATATTCTTGTAATCTGATGCGTTGTTGTAATATACAATGAAATGTTCTTCTGTATGCGTTCTGTTGTGGCGTGTTCTCAAACGATAGGGCGTTTCGAACGGCCTGGATCGGTTTAGCGACTGGTTCGGACCGAGCGAAATTCCTTGCCGTCACATTTTCCTATCCCTGCATTGATATATATATATATATATATATATATATATATATATATATATATATGTTGTCTGCCTTTTGGTATTTATAGTGTATTACTGTGAATATCACAATCTGTCTAGACACAGTCACATGGATATGAAAATCAGATCGAGTCAGAAAGATGATGAGAAACACACCGAAATTTTGAGGCAAATAAATTTTTAAAATAAAAATTATATTCGCTAGAATTTAGAATATTATTTCTATTCTAGATACTGCGTGTGTTTCTATATATGACACATATGAAGATGATGACTAGACTGGCAGTGACTGGGTTGAATGTGAAGTCTGAAGATAGAAAAACGAGGACAGAAGATAAAAGACAGAAGATAAAGCAGTGTTTTGTCAGTGTATATGAAATGTAGCTGTGTCAGAGAATGTATTGAGTGATGAGCGATGTAGTGAGGAGCAACTGTACAAATGAAAGAATTGTACTGTTATTTGTAATAAACAAATTTGATTGAAATAAAATATTATTTTATTGTGTTCAAACATACTTGTCTGTTATGTTTAGTATATTTACAAGTGCAATATTCTGTGAATGTATATGAAATGTGATGTTTTCAAATAGTGGAGATATAAGTAGATGTACAGTTTGAATGTCTGAAATATAATATTCAATAAAAATACTGTATGAATATATGAATGTCTGTATAGTCGTATTCTATTTAAATATAAATATTATATTTCTGTCTGTGATAAGTATATGAAACAGTACAGTAACAAACACATTTAAAATAATATTTATTTGGTTGTTATTATCAAACAAAAATCATATAATTGTGTATACAACTACGTCATATACAACAATCTCCCCCTTTTGATGATGACAAACAAATAAAATATTATGAGCGTAAATGTGTTTGAAAAAAAAATTGAAATATATTACTCCCCCTATTTGAATGCTCACCCACAACAGAAACTCCCCCGACAACTACGCATGAGTGAAGAATGATAATTGAATGAATTTTCAATATTAAAAATATTTATAAATATTCACTCATAAATCAAAATCTCAACCCATTCTCCCCCTTTTGTTATCATCAAAAGGATATAGAATTTAAAATATAGATGAAAAATGACTAACAAGTACAATATCATCTTAAGAGGAAGAACGGTCATCATAAATCTCAATCAGTCAATCAAAAATCATAATATTCTGAGAACAAGCGGCATATTTCACATTGTAGAGAATGACGGATTTATGATGAATTTTATAAAAATGGGGAGAGTTATAAAGATATGGATTTCAATTATTTTCAAAAGAAATTTATAAAAAATTAGCACAAAAACAGTGATGGATTTGGACTATAAATATAAATTCAATTTAAGTGATGCAGTCTAATAATCTCAGATCCCAATAGCTATCAATCAACAAATCATAATACATCATAAAATATTAACATACTTCACAGATTAGAAAGATGGATTGATAGGCTGGTTTTTATACACCAAGGAGAATTTCAGATAAATTTCAATTCATAACACAATATTTCCTTTTTCTTTTTATTTTATTTACGAGCACACTGACCACACATAACCAGAGCTTGGATTTTTAAATGAGGTCAGTCGCAACTTAAATTATAAGTTGTCTCATAACCATGCATGACCAGAGCTTGGATTTTTAAATGAGGTTAGAGACACACTTATGTATTAATTATATATTTATCGTTTTCCGCTTCAAAAGAAAAACTCCTCGATATATAAAACCAATATGAATGATAGAAATGTGGTAGGTACAAAAATGGACAGTGAAATAAATTTCTAATTTAATAATATTATGAAATATGATCAACTGTACCAGGATCATTGAAAATTTTCAATTATCACTAATTCTGAATAATAATAATATAACCATAATTCCATCATAAATATTTTCACTGTTTATTCATGATGATTTTTAAAAAATATCAAACTCTCCACATTAATTTAAAAAACATGATGGATGGAAGAATAATGGTAAATAAAGAAGATGGTCGTGAAATAATTGCCAATTCAAAAATATGATAACAAACGTTCAACTATCATGAAAATCAAAATAAAATCTCCTCTTGTTGTGAAATATACTGCAGTCATAATTCATCACAATTTCAAAATCTAATAATTATTTTGATGAATTATACAAACATTTCAATTTGGATATAGTTTTCAATTTCTGAATGAATAGTCAATAAATAATTTTAAAACTGAAAATCAATTACAAGAGGGAAATGAAAGATTTACACGAAACATGAGGGATGGAAAAAATATATACATGATGTGAATAAATCTAAGAATGCAACACATCTAAACTGATAACACATGTTGGCGTCTCTATTTACAAGGATTTTAACATGACATGGGTGGCTAACACAGGTATCCAAACTCAGATCATAAGCAGACAAGACAAACAAATTTGGCACATTCGTCAAAGCAGCAAACAGTATATACCAAGACAAGCAGTAATCAAAGGACATTTTCAAAAAAAGTATCAGAGCAACACAGAAAAATCAATATCACAACAGACTTGTCAGACGATGTTTCTGATGGTCACAAAATATGATTCAGGATTAACAATACAGTTTATTTGAAATCATTTGAGAAAGTATGAAGATCTTAAGATTCAATGAATCAATCACACCAGATTAAGTTTCAGATTCAAGGTATGTTTGAGATTCAATAAATCAATAATTTCTAATGATTTTAAACAAATAAGTATTCAATTAAATCATCATGAAATAGCAGTGAGATTTAAGACCATATTTTTGAAGAATTTTAAAAATTATCTCTGACAAGTAAAAGAGAAATTTCAGATCATCTACATCAAGTTTGAGAGGTATTCATGATCCCAAAAAAAAATAAAAATGATATATTTGAAATCACTTGAACAAATGTCAAGTTTGAGATATAATGAATTATTCACACAAGATTGATAATTTCAAATTTAAGTGGTGTGCAATATTCAAAATATCAAGAAGTTCAGATGATTTCAAACAAAACTAATTTCAATCATATTAATCATGAATAAAGATGAATTTCAAGATGTATCACTGATTCAAGACAATTTGAAATATTCAAGCCTATCTGAATTTTTTTTGAAATTATCACAACTGATAAATAACAGAGTGTTGTAATGAGTATAAATTTTCAAGACTTTCCAAAGTGAATTAGAAGAGAATCAAAACAGCAAAGGTGTGTGAAATTTCACAAAACTTTCAGATCTTCAAAAATTTAGAATTTAATCAACAATGTTCAAGATATGACAAGAATACATCAACACTATTATGAATTCAGAGAATCAGAAAACAAACTTCAGATCAATTGCAGATATTTAAAAATTAAATTCAAGATCTGGAAGAGATTACAACATCAGAGTCCTATACAAATGAAGCGAATTTCCAAAAAAATATGCATTCTGTAATTGAAAGTTAAAAAAAACATAAAAGAATATACAATGATACGACAGTGACAAATTAAAAGACGAGGTAGAAGAAGGAATAAAGAAAGGAAACAAAATATTTACAAAAACGAGTTCAGGGATTATACCTGTAATGACCCGAAATTTGCAGAGGTAATATAATTAATTTATTTAATTATATAAATAGGGATATAGCGAATTAAATAGTGGTTTAATTAAATAACGGTAAATATTTAATTTAAAATAATAAATTAAATAATATATTTAACTCTGAAATAATCAGAATTGGCTGAAATGACGATATGGTGTGAGCTGGATCATTTGTGGTATTTAATTCAGCTTGGAATTGAATTTGAATAACGAATATATTATATAAATGACAGTTTGAACGTAGAATTATAATATAATTAAAATCGAGCTCGAAATGGCGCTGTAGTTCGTAAATTGGCGATTCGAACTTCAACTGAATGTACAGGATTCGTTTTAAGCCGGATTTCTATGAAACAAGAAACGTGTGGAGCTGGTGGAGTATATCTTTCTAGTGGAGGAAAAAATATGGATTTCGTCGTGTAGATTGTGATTTATGTCCAAATCAAATTTCAGAAAAGTCGCTGTAGAATTCCTTTATAATTTGCAACGCTTTATATACGTTATAAATAGATTTTCCAGTATAAACTGAATACCGAGATAATCTGAAATCTGAAATATCAAGCTGTAAATTCTGATATGATATTTTGGAGCTGTACGATATCATATGTGAAGATATACGATAATATAAATTTATTTAGATTTAATTTAATAATATTTAAATATATTTATATATTTAAATGGGTCATCCAGAGCTTTAAAAATAGCCACTTTTGCAAACGAAGTCGAAATTCGACGAAACTAATTTTGTTAGATCCACAATATCAATTAGTTGTTAAATTTCCAGTTTCGTGATTTTTAGAGTCACTGTGTAGTCGTACGGATTTTTAGAGTGAGAAACAGTCAGTATTTCGACGGTTATAAATACGTTGTGTGATCATACGGTGTCGGAATTCGACGAAACCAGTTTCGTTGGGACCGTAATGTCGAGCTCTAGCTACATGTCCAGTTTCGTGATTTTTGGGCATCGTGTGTGATCACACGGATTTTTAGAAGGAGAAAACTAATTTTAAAAAAAGAATATACCGGGAATATTCCTTCTACAAAATATCTAGATATTTGTTAACACTATATATACCCCTCAAAGTTTTCTAAAACCTAATTTCATTCTTCATTCGGTCAAATTAAAGGAGCCGCCACTTATTTTTCCTGAAAACAAATCTCGTGGGAAATAAAAATCCAAATGAATCCAAATAAAATTCAATAAATCCTATAACATATGGATTTGAAATCAGAAAGGGTTTCTCTTCACATTCATGTCCATTTCAGGGGGTTCGAACCTATTTTGGTTCGGTGTATATTGAGCAGCGTCCGTTCTGGTATACTAGGGTTCTCGAATTCTTGGATTGTGGTGAATCGAGTGTGAGTTTGAGTGGATAGCTGGGTTCAGCGAGGAAAGCCGCATCATTTGTGAGAATGTTGGGTGTTTCGGTGCAGTTTGATGTCGCATGTTTCCTTGGAGGACTCGAGTCGCGTTTGGAAAAATCTGGTGCGAGTTGGGCAAGGTGGGGTTCAGGTTGAAGAGAATGGAAAGGAGACTTTAAAGGTGGTCTTGTTTTGAGAAACCGTGGGTTGGTAGAAGAGAACTCGTCGGTTGAAATCCGTTCAAATGGAAGAGCAGCTTACATGCGACGGGGAAGAAGAAAAGGGGGTGGGCCGTGGGCTGTGTGATGGGGTATTGGGCCCGAAATGAAAGGTTAAAGCCCATGAAACCTTTTAACTAGTTTTATTTAAATTTAATTATCATGTAAACTTCGTAATGCAATAACTTATCCATATGGTATCGAAATCAGATGAAATAAGTTGCGTTAGGATCGTAGGGACGAGAGCTTCACAATGAAGTTGACTGGGAGTGAATCCCAGCTCGTTACAATTTATGGCGAAATAAATTGTCCAACTGAGTCAAATAACGCAAACCGATTATTTAACGGTTAACGCGTCAATGTGAGTAAAACTCACCAACTCTGTACAGTTCTATTTTTACAACGTATTCTTAGAACTGTTAAATATTGTCTGTTTGACTGTGTGTTGACTGTTTGATTGAACTGCTAGTCAGTTAGTAAAAATTATATATATATGTATATATATATATATAAACCGTTAAATAGTTTAAAATAAAGGAATATTTATTTGTTAGAATAAATAGAATAAAGGAATATTTATTTGTTAGAATAAATAGAATAAAGGAGATATTTATTTGTTAAATAAATAGGATTATAAGGAAATATTTATTTAGGAAATAAATAGATTATAAAAGAAAATCTTTAAAAAGGAATAAACGTTATTAGCGAGTAAGTTAATCAAATTGAGTTATCAGGTTAGTTAATCAAAGTAAATTGATTAGTTAAACTAAGTGAATTGGTTAAGTTAATCAAAGTGAATTGGTTAAGGTAATCAAAGTGAATTAGTCGAGTTAATCAAAGTGATTAATTCAGTTAATCGAGATAAGAAAAATCAAGCTAGGTTAATCGAGTTGAATTAGTCAGTCGAGTTAATCAATTGAGCTAGTCAAACCAAGTAAAACCAGTTAGAGTTAATCAGTAGAGTTAATCAGTTAGGGTTGACCAGGCAGAGTTAATCAGTTGGAGTTAATCGATTTGAGTTAAGATTTTCGAGTTGATAATCGATTTAAGTTATCGAATACTACTTATTCGAAGTAGAAGTTATCAAATATAGTTATTTGAGATAGAGTTAGTCAAACAGAGTTATTCAGGATAAGTTGCCATCTCGTACGACTGCTAGCGTAATTCACAGGGCTGTAAATAGCCTACGGCGGTCGGATGTTTCCTGAGGGAGTCAGGCGTAACCATTGTGATCGCTGCGATTTAGAGTCAAGCGAATGGAGTTAAATCGAATATTAGTTATTCGATAGGAGTTAATCAACTTGAGTTAGATTATCGAGATAAGTTAATCGAGTTAAGTTCTTGAGTTAGATTATCGAGATAAATTAATCGAGTTAAGTTCTTGAGTTAGATTATCGAGATAAGTGAGTCGAGTTAAGTTCGTCGAGTTAAATTAATCGATGTTAGTTTCATCGAAGGAGTTAATCGATGTTAGTTTCATCGAAAGGAGTTAATCGATGTTAATTTCATCGAAAGGAGTATCGATGTTAGTTTCATCGAAGGGAGTTATCGATTATAGTTTAATCGAAAGGAGTTATCGATTAGTTAAATCGAAAGGAGTTGTCAAATTTAGTTATTCGAAAAGGAGTTATCGATTTGTTAAATCAAAAGGGAAGATTATCGAATATCGTTTATTCGAGAGGAGATTATCGAATATAGTTATTCAAAGGAGTTATCGATTATTAGTTAATCGAAGTGAGTTATAGAATATTAGTTAAATCGAAGGAGTTATCGAATATAGTTTATTCGATGGAGTTAATCGATTAGAGTTAAATCAAAGGAGTTAATCGAATATAGTTTATTCGAATATAGTAAAGGAGTTAATCGAATATAGTTTATTCGAATATAGTAAAGGAGTTAATCGAATATAGTTTATTCGAATATAGTAAAGGAGTTAATCGAATATAGTTTATTCGAATAGAGTTAGAGGAGTTATCGAATATAGTTTATTCGACAGGAGTTAAGTGAATGGGGTTAATCAAATAGAGTTAATCAAATAGAGTAAATCAAATAGAGTTAACCCAATAGGGTCAGTCCAATAGAGTTAATTGAAAAGAGTTAATCGAATATAGTTATTCGAAAGAAAGGTTAAGTAAGGAAGTTAGTTAAAGAAATATAAAGTGAACTTTGCCTATTTCAAGGTTAGAAGTGTTGTTCAGTTAAGGTCTGAGAGGTAGTTCTAACCCAACTTGATTGGCATCGTTTTTAACTGAGGAATGGTTAAGGTTCGGCAGTAAAGGATGGTAAAGTGAATTTAGTAATTAAAGAAAATGGTTGAGTTGGCATAGCGATGTTTTATCTAAACATCTGTTTAATCCAAACGTAGGAGTTTGGAAATGTTTTCCAAACAAGAATCAGAAATGTTTTCTAAATACAGAAAACAAGGAATGGAAATGTTTCCAGTGTTAATAACGTATATTTTCTAAATATAGAAAATAGCAAATATTGAATATAGGGAAACAGGAGATGTAAAATGAACTAAAGAGATAAATGTTAAATGATGTTTGTTTGATAAAATTTCCATCTGGAAATAATATCGTTGTTTGCACACTTGTTTTCTTTGATAGTTAACTCACAGACTATCGAAGTTTTGACCATTTTTAACGTTGTTAATATGGAGAGACCGATTGGATTATTATCCAAAGAACCACTCTGTATTGGCACAAGCGTTGTGAATCATTTATGCCAAAGATAATTGAAGACGGAGTAAAGTGCAAGGGCTGTTGTATAAGTCTTAGTTAACAGTGACTAAGATGGATATACTGAATAGTGCCTTCGGTTTGTCCAGTCCCAGGACAACTTGTATGGATGAAGGTCTGACAGAGTATTTCCAATGGATCGCGTAAGTTGATCCCTTCAAACGTATATACGTTGGTGACGGAGGAATTCATTTCTCTTAGCAGTATACCCGTTGTATCTTTGAGGAAATCAATTTGTGATTTTGCGGGTATGACGATGTGACATTTCTAAGTGAATGAAGATGGATGTCTGACAGAGTATTTCCAGACGATCACGTACATTGATTTCTCCAACCGTACCAAGAGTGGAAGCGGAGGAGGAAACTTCTTTTAGCTAACACATAATGTATTGTTGAGGACGTCAATCGGTGATTGGATGGATTTGATGATGTGGCATTTAAAGTGAATCTGATTTGAAGATAAGCGTAGCTTCTAGCCTCACATCCGGTAAATGACAGAAATCGGGCAGGTAGCATGGCTATGTAGGTCGCACCTATTAGGGTGTATAATCACCTGATCTAGAGTTTCATTTATTTCTAAAAATCTATTGTTGATGCTGTCCCATTTGGGAAACGGTTGCTGATCCCAACCGTTGGTGATATACATTCGATACACTCAAGCGAAATAAGTGGTCGGTCATGTGTGGCCGGGTTGCAAGATGTTTTTGTTGAACCCAGTGTATTCCTCTCTAGAGGTACACTAGTAGAAGGTGGTTCCATGCCTTGTCATAGTTGGAAATCCATTATCCAATACGTGCTTGCGACTTTGATTGTATACTATATATGTAGAACGTGAGATGAAAGCGTTTCTGCGAGATTGATATATATTTGTACTTAGACATTATTATAATATCAGTTTGATATGGCTTTGTCAAAGATGTTGGATTCTCATAAGGGAAAACCCGTTCCGTATTCACGGCGTGGTCTTATGAGATATCATATATATGTTAAACTGTGTTAAACTGTTTTACTCACACCAGTCCCATGACTGACCCGGAGTTTACTTTGTTGTTTTCACTAAACTCTTGGGTGCCTAAATTTTTACGGGCAGTCAAGTAGTCGGGATTTACAGATATACTTGAAGAGTTGGAGCAGGAGGCTTCTGGATCATATAGCTATAGTTTATTTCCGCTGTGTTGTAAGTGTTGTACTCTGATAAGTGATATTGTATACATAACTGTTATATTTCAAAGTTATGTTATATATTATATGTTATTCGTTCCGCTGTGAGGTTCGTGTTACTCTGATGTTGTGTTCTTCTTCTTCTTCTATTCTAAGTTTCTATCTTATCTATCCTCACCCTCTAATTTCTTTCATTAATTACCACGATTTTTCGATGTTTTGGTTATTGACATCGTGTTTATGTCGATAACCAAAGTCGCTCAAAATCCGGGTCGTTACAGTTGGTATCAGAGCTTAAGTTAATAATTACCTTGGCTCTGTGGCGTGACTCGGTAGAGATAGGGTTAGTAATACCCTAGATTGAGTTTGAGTGTATATATACGAGTGAACATATTTGTTATTTGATATAAAAATTGTTTTATACTGTGGAGATTCATTGGCTGAGTTGTTTATGAATTCTGGTCGATCAGTTTGATCCACTGTATCGGTAGGGGTTTATAAACACTTGAATACGATGGACCGACACAGTATGGATATGTAATATATTATCATATATTAGATATATTGGTTGTAATTATAATTGAGCAAGATTATAAAGTGAAATGGTTATATATAACCAACCATAATTCATATAAGTGAAAAATGTGAAATCAGAGGAGTTAAATCTGAAATTTAAATCAGGAGTGAAATTCAAACTCTGGAAATTGGAATAAGTGTTTGGAAATGGATTTGAATTAAGTATAAGAGAATTTTAAGATCCTGGGAGATTTTAAATTTGTTTACAACACTGTAAAAGGATATTTGGAATTGATTTCAAGGTGGAAATGTTTAAAAATGGGTTTTTAAAGTGATATAGTATTGAACTCACTTCGATAGCTGGGAAAATAACCCTGATGATGAATCGCGACATCATCAGTGTTCATTTTTGAGCTGCTAAGTGACGGATTACTACCAAAGAAATTGTTTTTAAATTGTTTGAGAAAAACAAGTTGTTTTAATACTTTGAAATAGATACCTTGATTTTTGATATGGTAAAGTGATTTGAAACTCCCAGGAAAAAGACAGTTTGAATTTAAAAGCAATTAAATAAAAATTGTGGAGACAAACTGGAATGGAACCCAGTTAAGTGGAATTTGGATTGTAATAGAAAATATCAAGATAAAATGGGATTTGTAACATAGAGATTTTGAAATGATATTAAGGTCGGGGAGTTAAGAGTTTGAAATCGATATTGGAACTCGAATTGGAAATGAAGTTGGACTTGAGTATAAGCCTATGGTTTGATTTGTAGGCAAAAACAGATTGGAGTTTGATTGGGATAACATTGGTATATGTTGATTTGACAGCAGGTGAAAGTGATAAAGTTGATATGCCCGACAAAAAGGTACAAGTTTATATTTGATATAAGCATGAGATTTATGAGCTGAATTGGCAAGCCGCTTGGCTGTTTGATTTTCTTTTGGGTTGGAGAAGGCCTAGAGAGGCGAGTTGTGGTTTGGGGATTTTCCCGATGCTCCCAGTAAAAAGGAGGTTATGGCGAAAATTTTCGAAAAGTTAAGGCGTTAGAAAATTTTCAGGATTTTTGAAAATTTTAGTTGATAAGAATTAATTAATAATTTAATAGAAATTAAATTGGTTCAGTTGAAACTGAAGTTAAGAAGTGAACAAATGAGTTCTAACCAGTTAGTAGGGTCGTTCTCTACCTTAGCAATTTCGAGGACGAAATTATTTTAAGTGGGGAAGAATGTAATGACCCGCATTTGCAAAGGTAATATAATTAATTTATTTAATTATATAAATAGGGATATAGTGAATTAAATAGTGGTTTAATTAAATAACGGTAAATATTTAATTTAAAATAATAAATTAAATAATATATTTAATTCTGAAATAATCAGAATTGGCTGAAATGACGATATGGTGTGAACTGGATCATCTGTGATATTTAATTCAGCTTGGAATTGAATTTGAATAACGAATATATTATATAAATGACAGTTTGAACGTAGAATTATAATATAATTAAAATCGAGCTCGAAATGGCGCTGCAGTTCGTAAATTGGCGATTCGAACTTCAACTGAATGTACAGGATTCGTTTTAAGCCGGATTTCTGTGAAACAAGAAACGTGTGGAGCTGGTGGAGTATATCTTTCTAGTGGAAGAGAAAAATCTGGATTTCGTCGTGTAGATTGTGATTTATGTCCAAATCAAATTTCAGAAAAGTCGCTGTAGAATTTCTTTGTAATTTGCAACGCTTTATATACGTTATAAATAGATTTTCCAGTATAAACTGAATACCGGGATAATCTGAAATATGAAATATCAAGCTGTAAATTCTGATATGATATTCTGGAGCTATACGATATCATATGTGAAGATATACGATAATATAAATTTATTTATATTTAATTTAATAATATTTAAATATATTTATATATTTAAATGGGTCATCCAGAGCTTTAAAAATTGCCACTTTTGCAAACGAAGTCGGAATTCGACGAAACTAATTTTGTTAGATCCACAATGTCAAATAGTTGTTAGATTTCCAGTTTCGTGATTTTTAGAGTCACTATGTGGTCGTACGGATTTTTAGAGTGAGAAACAGTCAGTATTTCGACGGTTAAAAATACGCTGTGTGATCATACGGAGTCGGAATTCGACGAAACCAGTTTTTTTGGGACCGTAATGTCGAGCTCTAGCTACATGTCCAGTTTCATGATTTTTGGGTATCGTGTGTGATCACATGGATTTTTAGAAGGAGAAAACTAATTAAAAAAAAAAGAATATACCGGGAATATTCCTTCTACAAAATATCTAGATATTTGTTAACACTATATATACCCCTCAAAGTTTTCTAAAACCTAATTTCATTCTTCATTCGGTCAAATTAAAGGAGCCGCCACTTATTTTTCCTGAAAACAAATCTCGTGGGAAATAAAAATCCAAATGAATCCAAATAAAATTCAATAAATCCTATAACATATGGATTTGAAATCAGAAAGGGTTTCTCTTCACATTCATGTCCATTTCAGGGGGTTCGAACCTATTTTGGTTCGGTGTATATTGAGCAGCGTCCGTTCTGGTATACTAGGGTTCTCGAATTCTTGGATTGTGGTGAATCGAGTGTGAGTTTGAGTGGATAGCTGGGTTCAGCGAGGAAAGCCGCATCATTTGTGAGAATGTTAGGTGTTTCGGTGCAGTTTGATGTCGCATGTTTCCTGGGAGGACTCGAGTCGCGTTCGGAAAAATCTGGTGCGAGTTGGGCAAGGTGGGGTTCAGGTTGAAGAGAATGGAAAGGAGACTTTAAAGGTGGTCTTGTTTTGAGAAACCGTGGGTTGGTAGAAGAGAACTCGCTGGTTGAAATCCGTTCAAATGGAAGAGCAGCTTACAGGCGACGGGGAAGAAGAAAAGGGGGTGGGTCGTGGGCTGTGTGATGGGGTATTGGGCCCGAAATGAAAGGTTAAAGCCCATGAAACCTTTTAACTAGTTTTATTTAAATTTAATTATCGTGTAAACTTCGTAATGCAATAACTTATCCATATGGTATCGAAATCAGATGAAACAAGTTGCATTAGGATCGTAGGGATGAGAGCTTCACAGTGAAGCTGACTGGGAGTGAATCCGAGCTCGTTACAATTTATGGCGAAATAAATTGTCCAACTGAGTCAAATAACGCAAACCGATTATTTAACGGTTAACGCGTCAATGTGAGTAAAACTCACCAACTCTGTACAGTTCTATTTTTACAACGTATTCTTAGAACTGTTAAATATTGTCTGTTTGACTGTGTGTTGACTGTTTGATTGAACTGCTAGTCAGTTAGTAAAAATTATATATATATATATATATATATATATATATATATATATGTATATATATATATATATAAACCGTTAAATAGTTGTATGTTGATTCTGCTATCAGAATATTTCACAGTGAAGTGAAATCGATGTTAATTATACTGTCTAACATCTGTGATGCAGGGAAACAGGTTGGAGGAATCCAACTGGATTCCTCAACAGTTATTTTACTGTGATTTATATATTGTGATATATAATGTGATATATAATCTGACGTTGATTATGTGTGCTTTGGACGATAGTTATCGTTTTTATATGGTGTGTTAAATACCATAAGAAATACCAGAATGTGGAAAAGGGATTTTCAAAGTATATTTTGAAAATAATTTATTTATATAAAATCAATGGATTTTATATTTTACAAGAAAAAGGATTTTGAATAAAAGAATTATATTTGTAAATCCAATATAAAGGAAATTTATATTTGCTAATCAAATATAAAGGGATTTTATTTGTTAAACAAATATAGAGGAGATATGTTTATGAAATCAAATATAAAGGAAAATATTTGTAAAACAATATATATAAGGGAAAATATTGTCAAAACCAATAGAAAGAGGGATATTTGTAAACCATTTACAAATAGATAAAAGGGATTTATTTATTTAGGAAATAAATAAAGGTAAAAGAATTTATTATTTAGGGTATAAATAAAGTTAAATGATTTATTTATTTAGGAAATAAATAAAATAAAGGAATATTTATTTGTTAGAATAAATAGAATAAAGGAGATATTTATTTGTTAAATAAATAGGATTATAAGGAAATATTTATTTAGGAAATAAATAGATTATAAAAGAAAATCTTTAAAAAGGAATAAACGTTATTAGCGAGTAAGTTAATCAAATTGAGTTATCAGGTTAGTTAATCAAAGTAAATTGATTAGTTAAACTAAGTGAATTGGTTAAGTTAATCAAAGTGTATTGGTTAAGTTAATCAAAGTGAATTGGTTAAGGTAATCAAAGTGAATTAGTCGAGTTAATCAAAGTGATTAATTCAGTTAATCGAGATAAGAAAAATCAAGCTAGGTTAATCGAGTTGAATTAGTCAGTCGAGTTAATCAATTGAGCTAGTCAAACCAAGTAAAACCAGTTAGAGTTAATCAGTAGAGTTAATCAGTTAGGGTTCACCATGCAGAGTTAATCAGTTGGAGTTAATCGATTTGAGTTAAGATTTTCGAGTTGATAATCGATTTAAGTAATCGAATACTACTTATTCGAAGTAGAAGTTATCAAATATAGTTATTTGAGATAGAGTTAGTCAAACAGAGTTATTCAGGATAAGTTGCCATCTCGTACGACTGCTAGCGTAATTCGCAGGGCTGTAAATAGCCTACGGCGGTCGGATGTTTCCTGAGGGAGTCAGGCGTAACCATTGTGATCGTTGCGATCTAGAGTCAAGCGAATGGAGTTAAATCGAATATTAGTTATTCGATAGGAGTTAATCAACTTGAGTTAGATTATCGAGATAAGTTAATCGAGTTAAGTTCTTGAGTTAGATTATCGAGATAAGTTAATCGAGTTAAGTTCTTGAGTTAGATTATCGAGATAAGTGAGTCGAGTTAAGTTCGTCGAGTTAAATTAATCGATGTTAGTTTCATCGAAAGGAGTTAATCGATGTTAGTTTCATCGAAAGGAGTTAATCGATGTTAATTTCATCGAAAGAAGTATCGATGTTAGTTTCATCGAAGGGAGTTATCGATTATAGTTTAATCGAAAGGAGTTATCAATTAGTTAAATCGAAAGGAGTTGTCAAATTTAGTTATTCGAAAAGGAGAAAATCTAAATATTAGATCTGAATTTATTGGTTAATTAGAATTAATTATTTGTTAATCTTATTGAATCATGCCTCGTTGATTTGTCTTATGCCAATATAAACATCACCCTGTATATTACCTTGATGTGAATTGTTAGATTTAGTCGTGTTGGTTTATTTGAATGTTGTTGTTGTTTGGATGTGACAGGAAATACGATGTGGTAAATGGTAAAGGCTTAATCTTTACATTGTAAACAGAAAGACCAACTTTTATATTGAATTTTTAATTGAAATATTAAAGATGTATATTTTCATGAAAATATTAAAAGATGAAATTTTTCATGTAAATATTAAATGATGAATTATTACATTGTAAATTAAGATTAAATTTTACATTGTAATTTAAGAATAAATTTTACATTGTAAATGAAAGATGAAATATTTATATTAAAAATTAAAAAGATATGTTTCATTATAAATAAAAAAGATATGATTTTTCATTGTCAATGAAAAGAATGAATTTTTGCAATGAATTATTAAAGAATGAATTTTTGCAATGAATTATTAAAGAATGAATTTTTGCAATGAATTATTAGAGAATGAATTTTTCAATGAATTATTATTAAATAGATTCTTCATTGAATTATTAAGTAGGATTTGGCGACGAACTAGTATTGACATTTTTATATGTAATTTATATATGCATTTACACGGTAAAATAAAGATGACATTTTTATATGTTATTTTGATGTAAATTAGAACGGTAAAATATAAATGACATTTTTATATGTAATTAAAACATGAATTTACATCGTATGCTGAATATTACATTTTTATATGTAATGTATGTACGAAGTTACACCGTAGGATAAAAATTACATTTTTCTAGGTAATTAAAAGATGCATTTACATCGTATGATAGAATTCGTTTTTTTTTATATATAACATAGGATGAGAATAATCATGAAATAAAATTCATTTTTTAATATGGAAATGAAAGGTAGGGATTTGACATGATATTAAATTTACACTTTTATTTGTAATATAAGATGTAGGATTTGACATGATAAGAAAATTTACATTTTATTATGTAAAATTAAAGTAGGGATTTGTGATGGCATGAAATTTACATTTTATTATGTAAAATTGAATAATAGGAATTTCCACCGTATGATAATTTTACATCATTTTATATGTAAATAAAATAGGAATTTCCACCGTATGATAATTTTACATCATTTTATATGTAAATAAAATAGGAATTTCCACCGTATGATAATTTTACATTATTTTATATGTAAATAAAATAGGATTTTCCACTGTATGATAACTTACATTATGTTATATGAAAACAAAGTAGGAATTCACACTGCAGGAAAATTTACTTTTTTATAATGTAAATATAAAGTAGAGTTTGCATGTAAATTAGAACGGTAAAATAAAAATGACATTTTTATATGTTATTTATATATGGATTTACACCGTAAGATAAAATATTCATTTTTATCATTTTGTCAAATGTAAAAGAAAGATAAAATATTCATTTTGTCAAATGTAAAAGAAAGATAAAATATTCATTTTGTCAAATATAAAGGAAAGATAAAAATGTAAGTATGACAAAGGAATGAAACATATTATTTATTTGTAAGTGTCATTTACTGCATATGAAATGAAACATATTTATTTATTTGTAAGTGCCATTTACTGCATATGAAATGAAACATATTTATTTATTTGTAAATGTCATGCACTGCATATGAAATGAAACATATATATTTCTTCGTAAGTGTCATTTACTGCATATGAAATGAAAAATATTTATTTATTTGTAAGTGTCATTTACTGCATATGAAATGAAACATATTTATTTATTTGTAAATGTCATGCACTGCATACGAAATGAAACAAATATATTTCTTCGTAAGTGTCATTTACTGCATATGAAATAAAATTTGTAATGTCATATATGGCATATGAAATGAAGTGCATAGTTAAAATCATACCTTTTGCATATAAAGCGAAGTATTTTAAATGTCATTTAGAAAAGAACAAAAATTCACATTTTTGGTTAAAGAAAGAAAAGAACAAAAATTCATATTTTTGTTCAAAGAGGAAGTAAAGGACAAAATTTACATTTGTGTTTAATGTAAATCCAAAAAAAAAGATTACATTTTGTTAAATAAAATTAAAAAGAGAAAAGTTACATTTTTGTTAAAATGTAATTAAAGTAAGAAAAGTTACATTTTTGTTTAAATGTAATTAAAGGAACAAGAAAATTTACATTTTAAGGAATTGGATTTTCATATAAAAAGAGATAAAGTTAGAAATTGACATTTTTATTATGTAACTTAGAATGAGAACTTGCATTGCAAATAAAAATTACATTTTTATTTGAACTAAAGATATGATATTTGCTATGCAAATAAAAATTACCTTTTTATTTGAAACTATGATATGCAATTGGCGATTAAAATAAAAATTATATTTTTATTTGTAACTATGATATGAAATTTGGCAAACGAACAAAATTTACATTTCCTAATGTAGCTATGATATGGAATTTTCTATGCGAACAAAATTTACATTTTTATATGTAACTATAAATGAGAATTTGCACTGTAAATTAGAATTACATTTTTATTATGTAATTAAAGTATGATATTACATTGTAAATTAAAATTACATTTTTATGATGTCACCTAAGAATTGAATTTACATTGCCATTATAAAAAGTCAAGATCATTTTGGTTTTGCATTGAAAGAGATAAGAATTATTATTTTTGTTTGGCATTAAAAGAATAGCAAAATTATTATCTTTGTTACATGGAAATTAAACAAACAAAAATATTTTCATTTGTATAGAAATGAAGTTGACACCAAAAATATATTGCATTTTTGGTTAGGAGTTGAATGACACAAAAATACTCATTTTTGTTAAATTATAAGTGACGTACAAAAATATTCATTTTTGTTGTAATTGGAATGACACACAAAATATACATTTTGTGTATATGATATGTATGGAAATTGAAAAGTAAAGGAAAACATGGTTGGGTGTCATGATATATATCAATATTTGATATAATTGAGGATATTTGTCGCCAGCAAGATGAAGTGTAATAAAATACATTTCATTACACATTATAAACATATTGATAGGTTGTGAAACAAAACATTCATTGTTTGTTGTGTTAATTTCGTTAATGAAATGAAATTTAATTATTGTTTTTATATAAATAAAAACAAAGATTGATCATTACAAATCACTAATAACAATATGAAATGATTTCCAACTTATATATATACGAGAATTATTTGGAAAGTCCGAGTCTATCTCATTCCAAATAATTTGAACGACGTTTAAAATTCAAGAGTTGAAGACGGCGATTGAAGACAGACGATCTTCACATCGAATGGACGACGACTACTGATGCCCGTGATGGGTGTAGCTACCTTGAAGGGGCTACAGCGGTGGCCGTCCGGACGTAGTGTTGATTTGTACGGATTTGACTTTCGCTCAGACCCAGAGCATAAGTTTATAAATGGATTGTGTGTCCGACATCGTACTCCGTTAAATATCATGTTATTGATTCTCTGTTAATATATAAATGATTGGTGGTGAATAATTTATTCTTTGCTTAACACCCGTTTATATATTGACGGATGATCAATGGTACGGTATGGAGTGACAGTGTGGCATACTAAGATGCAATGATCAAGGTTTTTGTTGAAAAGCAGACCTTGTGGGATGACCAAAGCATAGCCTGTTTAGGCATAGCTTTGTGTATTACGTTACTTCGCGAGCCTCAGACACCGGCGAAGTCTAAAACGGGAGAAGGGAACGCAGGGAGAGCAGCACGTTTCTTTCTAGCTAGAAGTGGTGTCGGTGCTTAAACTGGCTGATATTTACTTATGTGGATGATGGAATGAGGCGCCTCGGATGATAGGTCCTATAGGACCGGGAAACGTGTGTTCAGGAATAACTAATCCATGAAGCTGTATGTGTGGACCGGCCCTGCAGGATCCAAGGGTTAACTGCGGGGAATCCTGAGACATTAGCTAGAGTGTCTCGAATCGGTAAGGAGCTCCTCCCTAGCCTCGACTCATGATGGAAACCCAATTTCCAATACGACCTCATACAGTTTTGATTGTATTACTAGTATGGAGGCATAGTAGTATGGGATACTATTCTTCCTAGGATTAATATATTATGATTGAAAGTGTTTTTAAACTTATACACACTGATAATAATATCAAATCTGTTTTTATCGTACCAAGCATGTTTAATCACCATAAGGTAAAACTCTATCCTCTGGTGTGCGTTGCATTATGTGATGGGACCCGAGTCTTATGGTGATTTCATTTTTCCAAAAGCATTGCGCTGTTTTTCGATTTACTTTATACTTATGCACAGCAATCCATTGGAATAAACCCGTTCCGCGTTAGCGGCGTGGTCCTTGGATTTGCCTTATTACTATTAGTTATTAGTTAAGAATTCTCACACCAGTCCCATGACTGACTCGTAGTTTGTTTCACTTTGCAAACTCGGGTGCCCTCTTTTCCACACGGGCAGTCGAGTAGTTTGTCTACAGGTTCTTATCTCGAGCATGATGCTGGATTGAAGCTTAAAGCTGTGTCCAGAGCATAGTTATCTTCCGCTGTATCTATTTTATTGTTTCCGCTGCAATGTATTAAATTTATTGTAATTTATCTACCGCTGTAATTTTATTTAATATACTCTGATATTCTGTACTCTGATGTAACATTATTATGATGTTTATAAAAGTCTGCTGTTATTGTTCTGATGTTGTTGTATTCCCAGAGTTAACGTATGCGGATTTTGAACGGTCTTAGTCGATCTAGCGGTCGATTAAGGCCGGGAGAAACCCGTGTCGTTACAGAGATGATAGGCCAGATAGCCCATAAGGCTCAACTACTAGAGAGACTGTCAGCGGCTCGTGATGTATTTCATGTCTCACATTTGAGGAAATATCGACATGATTCTGTGGTGGTAGGAGAGTCGAGCACTTTAGAGGAGGTTGAGGTCGATAAGGAGGCTTCTGTCAGATGAGTACTGACAAGGATTATGGATTCTGAAATAAAGATGTAAAGAAACAAGGAAATTAAACTCATCAAAGTCCAGAGGGGAGATGACAGCAACAAAGCAACATGGGAACCCCAGCAGAAGATTCGTGTATATTTTCCATTCCTTTTCAATAATACGCTCTCAACCCTTTTTTAGTTTTGAATTTGAATCTAATTTATTTCCTATCTTTTGAATTAGTGGGTCTTAGAAAATCCCATGGATGGTAGGACGTGGTTTAAACATGTTATTAAGACATGTTATGTTTTATGGATTCTGTGATGACCGCCCATAACCCTCGCACTAAACAAGGGGAATAATGTGCTGAAGGGTGTGCCGAGCAACTATGGATGATCATCAGAGTAGGTAAACAACATCGAAACCTATCGTAGAACTCACAGTGCAAGGATAAAATATAATAGAACATATACAATAGGTGATAGTAATGAGGAATCATATAGCAAACTTTTGAAAACTTTCTCAACATCTTGAAAGGTTATCCAACTGAAACAAAAGTTTGTACATAAGTCTTCACTACAACACTCATAGAGCACTCAAACAGTGGAAACAGAAATACCAGATAGCAATAAAACTGGTACTCCAGCCTCCTGCTCGCCTCCGTACAACAGCATTGCCCTCACTAATCACCTGTAACCTGCTACTTAGTCTGCCCATCCATAACCAGATAAACAGCCTAAGGTAATAAGAGGAAGCATAAAACCTTGAGTCAGACAACAATCTTAGTGAGCGATAAATACAACTAACAAACTTCAATAGTAAAGTATATGAGAAGGGAAAGATAAGCATACTAATCCACCCACAACACCAGAGAAGAACTCAACCTTAGCTTCCCCACATCTGACAGTGATAGCCTTTACTTTAACTATTCAATCATACATCCATGGAAACCAGAACACCCATTCAATCATGGCAAAGCACTCATGACATCCAAATTATAGATCTTATGTAAACCATCCTAATCGAACTCAATACCACTCAAGCACAAGCCCCAGAGGCCTAAACCAATATCAGACAAGCACCCGAGGAACATCTCCTTCAATGTTGGATAATCTACACGAGACAGTACAAACAAAACAACCAATCATCCATGATTAACTCTGGCTATCACTGCCAATCCTACTTTGAAACCATCGTTAGTCGTATGACGACCAACCTTGCCATAAGTCAAGGGCTAATGGTAACCCCAGTTCTAGCATAAACTCTGTATGTCCAACCTTGACAACTAGGCCTTTCAACGATACCCAAGGTACTCGACCAACAACCTTCCAGTCTTTCAGGTGCCCCCATTGTACCCCTGCATTGAGCCTGCTAGAAATTATGACAACGATGACTTCCCGACCTTCGCATCCCTAGTCATCCAACCTTGACAACGTTTCATAGCTCAAGCAACCTTCTCGAGCAACCACTATCCACTAACTCACGACCTTTGAGTTGTCACACTATTTGCTGTTCTATAGCGATCAACGAACACCTTTCAACACTTCGAACCTTCCAACTTGAATTTACTTCGAAGTCACATCATCATCGAGCCAGTTACTGCACTCCGCTGTGGCTAGGGTTCAGGGGGTTGCCCCCAAAAAATATTTTATTCAGACCTTTTTCTCCAAATCTAAGTCGTACCCAAAAAACGTACTTTTTCAGAAAATGACCCTATTGGAAACAAACCAACCCTATTGGAAACAAACCATAGCATTTTCACTATAAACCACAACGTTTAAACGCAATGCTAAAAACATGACCGATCAGCCCCTTCAATCCGACCCGACCCAAACTAGGTCGACCCGACCCAGCTCCCTTCTGGCTTCAGAACTCGACCGATCCACTATAGACCGACCCACTCGATGGCTGATCCAATTCATACATCAACCAACCGACCCGATCCAGTCTAGCCCACCGGACCCGGTTGCACCATCACGAATACGAACTTCGATTTGACCAACAGACCCGGTCCACTCTAGCCCTACCTAATCCAAGAAGACAGATCTGATCCCCAAAATGACCAACCCGATCCAACTTCTGACTTTCTCCCCAAGACACGACTTGACCGACCTGTTCTAACTTGTTCTCCGCGATAGGATTTGAGACCGACCCGACCCACTTATGGCCGACCCGATTCACTTCCTGCACATCTCTAATTCTACACCGATTTCGACAAAAACTTCGTCAAACGACGAATCCGCCAAACCGACTCAACCAAAATCATCAAACACAATCATAAACACGTCATAACATTGTTAACAAGATGAATATGACGATTATCACAAAAATGATGTAAATATCACCTAAAACCATTAAATTGCATATATGATCAAAATGAAGATCTTACTAACATAAACATGTGAAATGACATGAAATTAATGGGTAAAAGTTGCCAAATTAGATTATAGAGTGATGCATATGAAAATAGACATATAAGGGTTTAAATCTATGGTAAAACACTTGAATTTGATAAGCAGCATGCACAAATACTCATATACTTTATTACATTAATGTGAGAGATGTAAATCACTTACCGATTATCCCAAACAAGCAAAAATCAAAGGAATATGAATCTGGACAGCAAGCACTTTACAACAAACACCTTAATCCGATGAATCCTTTCCGCAATTGATGTAGATCTAGCCTCCAATGGTATAGATCTCCAATTTCCCTCCTTGGATTATGATTTGTACTGGTGGAAGAGTGCTAGAGGAAAGAGGAGCACAAGACCGCCCAATGAGAGAATGGAAGATTCAAACCCTTTCTCATATCCCTTACCCCTTATTTGTAGTTTCCACCAACCCCCTAATGGGCCTTCCCTATATAGCCCACTTTGGCAAACCAAACCTAGATAGCCAACTGAAAATCCTTAAAACAACGATTTCTCCCAAACCGCTGAGCCAAATCTTTTATGTAACTAATCTACGGAAAAGCAAACATCAATTCCTTTCCAATGGCACAGGTCTCACCATCTTAATCGATCTCAGTCAAAAGTTATGTCCTGTACAAGAATGACAAGAGCAAATTGGTCACAAACAAAGTCGCTAAAAATTATGGTCATGTCTCACATCCCCATACGCAACCTATTAAAAGATGAGATTGATCCAACCCTCAGAGAATGAAACAAAAATATTTTTTGATTTTCCGATAAGTAAAATGCACGATGTTACATTCTTCCCCCTGAAGAATCCCCCCCTAAGTTCCATGTAAACATAAGCAACTACAACAATTTTTCATCCCTATCATCCATGAGAAGCCAATTCTATCACCCAAACTAGCAACGATCAAGCCATGCATCCATAGCCTTATCCTAGCACGTGGAGTTCTATCAAACAACAACAAGATACAACATCATAACGATGATACGATTAAAGGTTCTTCATACTCTCTTCCGTCTCCCATGTAAAATCGTCGCCATCTTCACTCCACTGTACCTTGACTAGCTTAACCATCTTCCTCCTAAGCTGTTTTATATCATTCCCCACAACACGAAGTGGCTTACGAGGTTTTGCAACTGCGGTTTCAACTTCTAGGTCTTCATGCTGTTCTGGAGGTACCACCACATTCGAATCATGCACAAACTTTCGTAGAAAAGACACATGGAGCACATTATGCACACTCGACATCTTCTCGGATAACTCCAATCTATAAGCGAGCTTTCCAATTCGCTCGACTATCGGAAATGGTCCAAAGAACCTAGGGGCCAACTTTCCTTTACTTCTGAATCAAACCATATGCTTCAACAGTGAAATCTTTACAAAGACCATATCGCCTACATCGAATTTCAAATCTTTTCGACACTTATCATCATAACTCTTCTGACGATCTTAGGCCGCTTTCATTCGTTGTCGAACGATCTCAATGCAATTCGAGTTCTCTTTAATCATCTCTGGCCCAAGTACCAACTTTTCTCCAGTTTCTAACCAACATGTTGGAGAATTGCACGGTCTCCCATACAATGCCTCATATGGTGCCATCCCAATGCTAGACCAATAGCTATTATTATACGCAAACTCAAATAGATGTAGATGGTCTTCCAACGATCCTCCAAAATCCAACACACAAATTCTTTGGCGATCTTCCAAAACTCGATTGACCCTCTCGGTTTGACCATCAGTTTGGGGATGATAAGCCATACTTAAGCACAACTCGGTTCCCGAAGCTTCTTGCAAACTCTTCCAAAATCCGCAAGTGAATAATGGATCTCGATCACTTACTATACTCTTTGGGATGCCATGGAATCTAACAATCCATTTCACATAAAGTTCAGCCAGCTTCGATGCTATCCTAGTCGACTTAACAGGAATGAATCTTGCACTTTTGGTCAAGCGATCCATAATGACCCAAATCCCTTCATTTACTATCCTAATTCTAGGTAGTCCATCGATGTAGTCCATTGATATTAGCTCCCACTTCCACGTAGGGACTTCCAACGGCTGAAGCAAACCACTTGGCTTCTTCTGTTCAGCTTTCACTAACTAACAGTTCATGCACTTGGAAATGAATTTTCCAATATCTCTCTTCATCCCCTCCCAGTAGTAGACTCGCTTCATGTCCTGATACATCTTATTACCACCGGGATGGATCGTCAACTTAGAGTGATGACATTCTCTCAGAACCTCATCTGTCAATCCATCAATATCTGGAACAACAAACCGTCCTTGCTTTCGAATCCAACCTTCTCGATCGACTTCGAACTCTTTATTCTCCGGTTCCTGCATCTGGATAAATTCGACAAGCTTAACATCTTGCTTTTGGCTTTCGCCAATCTTTTTGATGAGAGTAGGTGCTATCGATAAGCTTGCCAACATTTCAGGTTCCAACTCACACTTTGGCCTGAAATCAAACCTTGCCAAATACTCAAGGCTCTTCCATCCGAAAACATCGCTCCCAAACTTGCGTGTCTTCGACTCAACGCATCTGCAACTGCGTTACCTTCGCCAGGAGTGTAGGCTATCTCAAAATCATACGATGCTAGAAACTCTAACCATCGTTACTGCCGAAGATTCAAATTTTTTTGGGAGAAAAGATACTTCAATGATTTATGATCCATAAACAACTCGAATCGAACTCCCAACAGGTAATGCCTCCACATCTTCAGAGCAAACACAATCGCTGCCAACTCCAAATCATGAGTTGGATAATTCTTCTCATGCGGCTTTAGCTGTCGACTCGCGTAGGTTACAACCTTATCCTTCTGCATTAGCACTGCTACAAGTCCAGTACCACATGCATTGGTGTATACCACCATCTCTTCATTCCCACTCAGAATGTTCAACACAGGTGCACTCGTCAATTTCTCCTTCAGGATTCTGAACGCTTGTTCACACTTTGCATCCCATGTAAACACTTGGTTCTTCTTCGTCAATCCTGTTAACGGTGCAGCTACCTTAGAGAAATCCTTGACAAACCGTTGGTAATAACCGGCCAACCTAACGAAACTTCGAACATCCGTCGCATTCTTACGTCTATCAAAGTCCTGGATTATTGCTACTTTAGCGGGGTCAACCGCTATCACATTTCCAGAAACAACACGACCTTAGAACCTCACTTCATCCTTCCAGAAGTGACACTTCGAGAACTTAGCTTTCAACTGATGCTTTCGCAAGATCTCTAACACAACTCTCAAGTGTGTTTTGTGTTCTTCCTCATTCCTAGGGTAAACCAGAATATCATCCACGAACACAAGCACAAACTTATTCAACTGATCTCTGAACACTCTATTCATAAGATCCACAAAATATGCTGGTGCATTAGTCAACCCGAATGGCATCACCAACGGTTTGAAGAAACATGATGGTGTCCTAAAAGTAGTCATTGGCACACTATCCTTAGCCACCCTCAACTGGTGAAATCCCGTTGCCAAATCCATTTGAGAAAACACTTCGGCTTCGTGAATCTGATCGAACAGGTCATCAATCCTCGGTAATGGATACTTATTGTAACACCCCGCATTTTTAATGAAATTAAAAACGTGGAAATATGTACATATATTATATACATAGATATATTTAAGAGAAAAATTAAATATTGCAACAAAACATGAAAAAGAGGAATGAGAAAAGAATAATGTTTAGCATTGTTCTAAGGTTTGTAAACAAAAGACTTAGTGGCTCGTTTGGTTAGAGCAAGTGACTTGTATACAAAAGATTCTGAGTTCAATCCCCGAAAACGCCATACTTTTGTTTTAGGGGAATGGCTAAAAAGTTGCTTAGTGTGAACGTAGTTCAATTAAAAAATTGGTTTAGTGTGAAAAGGGTTAATTGGAAAGATAGTTAAAAAGGAAAAATAGACACATATATAGAATATATATATATATATATGACATGTGGGTGTCAACACCCCTGCTGCTGTGCATCATGTTGCACACATGGCACATTTTTATTTGTTAATGACGACTTTTGAGTTTTAGGGCTGACGTGGCCTCTCCTGATTGGCTGGATGACGTGCCTTTGAGTTGTGTGGTTCTGATGATCTCCTAGTTAATCTAAAGGCTCTAACTAAGCTAATACATCTATATAAGCACATCTAATTTGACCCTAATCTAAACTAAATTCATTCATAAGCCTCCATGCTGCTGCATCCAAAACTAAACTAGTTTCCCTTCTTCAACGAATCAAAGCATAGGAATTGTGAAAAAGGGGAACGATTCTAGAACAACAACAAACGCTTCATTCAGATCTATATTCTTTCTTCTTCTACCACTGTGAGTACAGTTACTTCACAAGATAATTAATTAAAAATAATGGTGATACGTGTGAATTGGATAGTATGACTATGCCCGTATCAAACGTTACTAGATCTATTCTGTTGAGATATGCCAGTTCTGTTATCATATGTTATTGGATCTATTTTGTAGATTCATATGCATAATTAAATCTACTCTATCCTATTCTATGCAAGTTTATGTTAATTAGATCTATGCAATTTTATGTTGATTAGATCTATTCTATTCTATGCAAGTTTATGTTAATTAGATCTATGCAAGTTTATGTTAAATAGATCTATGCAAGTTTATGTCGGTTAGCTCTATTCTATTCTAGTTTATGTTAATTAGATCTATGCAAGTTTATGTTAATTAGATGCAAGTTAAGTTAATTAGTTCTATGCAAGTGTATGTTGATTAGATCTATTCTATTCTATGCAAGTTTATGTTAATTAGATATATGCAAGTATCTGTTAATTAGATCTATGCAAGTTTATGTTAATTAGATCTATGCATGTTTATGTTGATTAGATCTATCCTATTCTATGCAAGTTTATGTTAATTAGATCTATGCAAGTTTATGTTGATTAGATCTATTCTATGCTAGTTTATGTTAATTAGATCTATGCAAGTTTATGTTAATTAGACCTATGCAAGTTTATGTTAATTAGATCTATGCAAGTTTATGTTGATTAGATCTATTCTATTCTATGTAAGTATATGTTAATTAGATCTATGCAAGTTTATGTTAATTAGATCTATGCAAGTTTATGTTAATTAGGTCTATGCAAGTTTATGTTGGTTAGATCTATCCTATTCTTTGCAAGTTTATGTTAATTAGATTTATGCAAGTTTATGTTAATTAGATCTATGCAAGTTTATGTTGATTAGGTCTATCCTATTCTATGCAAGTTCATATTCCATATGATTATTGGATCTATATTATGTGTGGATGATGTCTCTTTCTCTCTTCTTTTCCTTTTTCTTATGAGTTAGGCTAACGACGAGCCTTACATATTATGTGAATTATACGTATGAATGACGTAGGAATGTTGGGGAAAAGTTTGGAAAAACATTGAATATTATGTAATTGGCATAAATTGGTTTGTAATCATGTAATTAACTTGGGACATAAATAGGTATAATTTATGTACATGGAATTATGGACATAATTAGAATGAGAATTATGAACATAGCCTAAATTGGGAATTATGGACAAATTGGAATATATATATTAATTCAAATTGGGTTTTGAATAATAGATAATGAACGCCTAAGACACGAGGTTAGACTTGGTTTGCGGTATAAGGCTGCCCGGACCCGCCCGATACATCCAGCAACCGCAAACGACAATCTAGTGTGAGAGGTCAAAGACATAAATTAGATGCGTAATAAAGCAAAGACACGAGGTTAGATTCGGATTGCGGTATAAACCTGCCCGGACCCCCCGGCAAATCCAGCAACCGCAAAACGAAATCTAATGTGTGAGGTCTTGCAAGATTATGGTTATAATGAATTAAATAATACTTAACCAAGATAAGACATGTAGTGGGACATGGGTTTAAGTGGGTGACATAGGTGACATGTGAAATATAATTAGAAACACTTAACTAAGTTGAAACATGTAAGAAGACATGAATAAGAAGGGGTTAAGTGGGAAATCCTAGTGGGGACCAAGCATAGACGGGAAGCTTGTGTCAAGTGTGGGGACCCTTTTCAACCAGTAACTCATTTAGTATCTATGTGAGCTCGAACGAGGTCGAGGACGGGACATGCTTACTGGGATTGATTGTAAGAGGTTAAACGGGTTAACGGTGGCAACGTAAGTCCAACGGAGTCCTGTGCGTGCATAGGTCCGGGCTGGTAGGTAAGATATTGTTGCATCGTGTAGATATAACCCGTGCCTTTTTAGTAGTATCGGGTTGCCACTTTAGGGAGTGATACACCCTACTATGGGGCCAGCATGGGTATCAACGAGTTATGGGGCCTATCGAATGTGGAGGGTAGTGGGTACATCTAGTGGAGATAGGAGCAGGCGGCACCTACGACAGCAGCTAGAAGTACACGAAACTACCATTATCATTATTATTATTATTATGATTAGTAGGGAGGGTAGTTGGTACAACTAGTGGGGGTTGGAGCAAGGGGGCACCTACGAGAGAAGCTAGGAGTACACGAAGCTACCATTATTATTAGTAAGAGGGATCAACTTTCAGTATGGGACTAGTAAGGGTGCAGTGTAATTAGAATCGATGCGGTGTAGGAATTATCTTGTCATACTTGTTTATGTTATAGTCATTTCTTATATCTAGTTTATGTTCTTATCCTGTTACTTTAACGATTATATTGTTAAAGTCACTGGACTCGCCAAACTTTATGTCTAACCTCGTTTGTTTCGCCTTTTTTTCCTTTTCCCTCACCAGGTTCTCAGGGTGGGACTAATGGAGCTTGATTTGGATCTCTTTCTCTCTCTTTTGGAAGTACTTGGAGTTGCTAAAAGTAATGTTCATCTTTATCTTCTTTTTTTATTATGGCTATTTGTAACGGGATTATTCTTTTGGTTTTCATGTAATAATTTGACTAAGATGGATATTTGTGTACTTGGTTTTACAAGTTGGTTTTGATGTTGTAAACAAACTATGTTCCGTTTTCACTGCAATGAAGTTATTTTAAATTTTGGAGTACCATTTTTATTCATTTGTCTTGTGATGTTCTATTCTATATACTTATAATGCCCCATGAAAGTTAATGCGTTCCCTTTGTGAGTGACATTAATGGACGTGGGGTGTTACACGTGGTATCAGAGCTGAAGGTTACCGGAACAGATAAAAGATTTTGAAAGCCGTTTTCAAAAGCATTTTTTTAAGAAGTATTTTCAAAAACATGTTTTAAAGAAGGTGTTTTCAAGAGAAAAGTTTATTATGAAAAACATGATCCCCAAGAGCCACATATCTTTCTTCCGATTCTCCATTTTGAATCTCATCCTTTTTTTCTGAATCTCTTCCTCTGCATTTAGATGCATTTCCTAAGATATGTAAGGACTTCTGTGCGATGGGCGGAAAACCGCTTCAAGGGATAGAGACATTTGTCGATGCTAGAAATTGGCTGAAGGAAGTAGAGGACTTGTTCGGTATCTTTGAAATAGACGAACGAAGGTTCAACTAGCTGCTTGGTTAATGAAGGATGAAGCTCCATCTTAGTGGGAGGTCACGGATGGAGAACGTGCAGTGGAGGCATGGATATGACACAGGATAAGAAAGTAGAAACTAAGAAGGGTGGAAAGAATAATAAACTCCGTGACAAGAGGAAGACAGGTGGTTGTTTCCAGTATGGTGAAGCAAGGACAAGGATAGAGAGCAGGACCTTCTGGAGGGCAGGTTGTGTTCTCGTGGTCAGTATACCAGAAAGAGATGGGAAGTTTCTGTTGAAGATTTGATTTCTTTTTTTCCTAGAGCTCTTTTCGACTCTTGTGCTTCACAGTCATTTATATCTGCTTCATTAGTTGAAATACTGCACCTAAATACTAGTTTAGATATGGATCCCATTCTTAAATCCTATTGGTGGTTCGGTTCATATAATTATGGCTTGTCGGGATTTGAGAGTGTCTATCTTGGGCGTTGGATTTGAATGCAACTCATACGTTCTTGGTTTCACAGGCTATGGGTTGATTCTATGAATGGATTGGCTAGCCAGATATGGTGTCATCCTAGACTGTGAAAGGAGGGTAGTTAGACTGTTGACTCGTTGTGGAAAGACCCTTGATATTTCTTGTGACCCTTGAGGTTCGGTGATGCTTAGCTCCCTAGAATCACTTGACACATCCATTGATGATTTGCAGAGTAGTCCGTGAGTATGAAGATGTCTTTGAGGAGGTTAGGGGCTTACCTCCAAAACGCGAGATAGATTTTCGTATCTACTTGGTGGACAATCCAAAGCCAGTTGCATTTCCTGTGCGCCACATGGCTCCAAGAGAAAGGAGGGAGCTTACTAAATAAGTGAAAGGGCTACTTGAGAAAGGGTTCATAAGAAGAAGTATTTCGGGATGAGGTGCTCCAGTTGTTTTTGCTACAAAGGCTGATGGTTCACTTAGATTGTGTGTAGACTATTGGAAGCTAAATAAACTCACAAAGCAAAATAGACAGCCATTACCGAGGATAGATGATTTGTTCGATCAGTTGGTTGGCCCTTCGGTTTTCTTGCAGTGGGACATAGGTACAGGATTCATCAGTTGAGTGTTGTTGAGGAGAGTATAGATAAGATTGCTTTTAGGACTCCCAACGGTTTCTTCGAATGGCTCGTCATGCCTTTTTGTCTTACAAATGCACCCGCATATTTCGTAGACTTGATGAGTAGGGTGTTTAGGGAGTTTCTAAACAAGTTCGTAGTAGTCTTTGTGGATGACATTTTGTTATTCTCTAGAAGCAAGGAAGAACATGCCCTACATCTTAGGGAAGTCTTAGAGACCCTTCGAGCACATCAACCCAAGGCTAAGTTCTCCAAATGCCATTTTCGGAGGAAGGAAGTAAGGTTCTTAGGACGCGTGGTCTCTAAGGAGGGCATAGCAGTGGATCCTGCGAAGGTGGTCGCAATCCAAGATTGGAAGGTTCCTAGAAACGCAACGGAAGTAAGATATTTTCTAAGGTTGGCGGGCTGTTATAGGAAGTTCCTTAAAGACTTTCTGTTTCACGGGACGAGAGCTTGAGAAAGACAATTCCTGAAGACGGCACAGGGCCGGCAAAAGTCATATGCTAATAAGAGAAGGACCTATCTTAGGTTCGGTGTTGGGGACATGGTTTTTATTCGTTTTGGATCTATAGAGAAGTTGGCACCAAGGTTCGTAGGGCCATTCCCAATTTAAGAGATGATTGGACAGAGGGCGTACAGAGTGAAATTGCCAGAGAAGCTTAGTGGTGTTCATGATGTATTTCACGTGTCGCATTTGCGGAAGTGTTTACATGATACCGCGGAAGTAGTGGAGCTGAGCATGCCTAGAGAAGTTGAAGTGGAGCGAAATGCCATGATTAGACGAGCCCCTACATGCATCCTTGGATCGGAGGTCAAGAAGTTACGCAACCGAGAGGTCAAGTTGGCTGAAGTCCAATGGGGAGATGATCAAAGAGACGTGACTTAGGAAACAGAAGATAAGATACGTGCGTTATATCCTTTCCTTTTGTAGGGTATGATCGTAACTTCTCCTTTCAATCGCTTTGTTTCTCCTTGTTCTATCGTTTAATATGTCTCTCGATTACATCTTCGATCTTTAGGTAGGAAAATCCTATGGTTGTAAACATTTGTTTGAGACATGTTATGTTCGGTGGATGCAAGTGGATGCAAGTGTTTGCTAGTGGTTGCTTGTGGATGCATTTACACACACATTAGGCACTAGATCGACTCAATCAATTTCATATTGGATATGAACGAGTGTGCATATTTAAATTAATGGGTGTATATTGAATGCATTATCATATGAATGTTGCATTTGAATGAATGGTTGTGCACTCATATAGAAATGATATGTATCATTAGGATTCCTTTGCATACATGTTGGACTCATGGCACTACATAATTTGCATTGAGGAGGTCAACTAAATCAATAGACCGCCTGATCTTTGCATAAGATAAGGAACATATACACACACCTTTGCAAATGTTCATATAGCATTAGAAATCTTTTAAGGACAATGGATGCTTGTGGATGATGGATGATGGATGGTAGGGTATATTCTTCTTAACTTGAAGATTTCGGGGACGAAATCCTTTGAGTAGGGGAGAATGTAACACCCCACATTTTTAATGAAATTAAAAATGTGGAAATATGTATATATATTATATACACAGATATATTTTGGAGAAAAATTAAATATTGCAACAAAACAAGAAAAAGAGGAATGAGAAAAGAATAATGTTTAGCATTGTTCTAAGGTCTGTAAACAAAAGACTTAGTGGCTCATTTGGTTAGAGCACGTGACTTGTATACAAGAGGTTCTGAGTTCAATCCCCGCCAGTGCCATATTTTTGTTTTTTGGATGGATGACATGTCTTTGAGCTGTGTGGTTCTGATGATCTCCTAGTTAATCTAAAGGCTCTAACTAAGCTAATACATCTATATAAGCACATCTAATCAAAACCTAATCTAAACTAAATTCATTCATAAGCCTACATGTTAAGCATAGGAATTGTGAAAAAGGGGAACGATTCTAGAACAACAACAAACACTTAATTCAGATCTATATTATTTCTTCTTCTCCCACTGTGAATACAGTTACTTTCACAAGTTAAGTAATTAAAAATAATGGTGATAAGTGTGAATTGGGCTGTATGACTATGCCTGTATCATATGCTATTAGATCTATTACGTTGAGATATGCCAGTTCTGTTATCATATGTTATTGGATCTATTTTGTAGATTCATATGCATAATTAAATCTACTCTATCCTATTCTATGCAAGTTTATGTTAGTTAGATCTATGCAAGTTTACGTTGATTAGATCTATTCTATTCTATGCAAGATTATGTTAATTAGATCTATGCAAGTTTATGTTAATTAGATCTATGCAAGTTTATGTTAACTAGATCTATGCAAATTTACGTCGATTAGATCTATTCTATTCTATGCAAGTTTATGTTAATTAGATCTATGCAAGATCATGTTAATTACATCTATGCAAGTTTATGTTGATTAGATCTATTCTATTCTGTGCAAGTTTATGTTAATTAGATCTATTTAAGTTTATGTTAATTAGATCTATGCAAGTTTTTATGTTAATTAGATCTATGCAAGTTTATGTTGATTAGATCTATCCTATTCTATGCAAGTTTATGTTAATCAGATCTATGCATGTTTATGTTGATTAGATCTATTCTATTCTATGCAAGTTTATGTTAATTAGATGTATGCAAGTTTATGTTAATTAGATCTATGCAAGTTTATGTTAATTAGATCTATGTGTGTTTATGTTGATTAGATCTATTATATTTTATGCAAGTTTATGTTAATTAGATCTATGCAAGTTTATGTTAATTAGATCTATGCATGTATATGTTAATTAGATCTATGCAAGTTTATGTTAATTAGATCTATGCATGTTTATGTTAATTAGATTTATCCTATTCCATGCAAGTTTATGTTAAATAGATTTATGCAAGTTTATGTTAATTAGATCTATGCAGGTATATGTTGATTAGATCTATTCTATTCTATGCAATTTTATGTTAATTAGATCTTTGCAAGTTTATGTTAATTAGATCTGTGCAAGTTTATGTTGATTAGATCTATCCTATTCTATGCAAGTTCATATTCCATATGATTATTGGATCTATATTATGTGTGGATGATGTCTCTTTCCCTCTTCTTTTCCTTTTTCTTATGAGTTAGGCTAACGACGAGCCTAACATATTATGTGAATTATACGTACGAATGACATAGGAACGTTGGGGAAAAGTTTGGGGAAAACATTGAATATTATGTAATTAGCATAAATTGGTTTGTAATCATGTAATTAACTTGGGGCATAAATTGGTATAATTTATATACATGGAATCATGGACATAATTAGAATGAGAATTATGAACACAGACTAAATTGGGAATTATGGACAAATTGGAATATGGATATTAATTCAAATTGGGTTTTGAATAATAGAATGAGATAATGAACGCCTACGACACGAGGTTAGACTTGGTTTACGGTATAAGCCTGCCCGGACCCGCCCGGCACATCCAACAACCGCAAACGGCAATCTAATGTAAGAGGTCAAAGGTATAAACTAGATGCGTAATAAGGCAAAGAGACGAGGTTAGATCTGGCTTGCGTTATAAGCCTGCTCGGACCCGCCTGGCAAATCTAGCAACCGCAAAACAGAATCTAATGTGGGAGGTCTTACAAGATTACGGTTATAATGAATTAAATAACACTTAACCAAGATAAGACATGTAGTGGGACATGGGGTTAAGTGGGTGGTATGGGTGACATGTGTAATATAATTAGAAACACTTAACCAAGTTGAATCATGTAAGAAGACATGAATAAGAAGGGGTTAAGTGGGAAATCCTAGTGGGGACCAAGCATAAACGGGAAGCTTGTGTCAAGTGTGGGGACCCTTTTCAACCGGTAACCCATTTAGTATCTATGTGAGCTCGAACTAGGTCGAGGACGGGACACGCTTACTGGGATTGATTGTAAGAGGTCAAACGGGTTAGCGGTGGAAACGCAGGTCCAATGGAGTCATATGCGTGCATGGATCCGGGCAGATAGGTAAGACATTGTTGCATCGTGTAGATATAAGCCGTGCCTTTTTTGTAGTATCGAGTTGGCACTTTAGGGAGTGATACACCCCACTGTGGGGCCAGCACGGGTATCTACGAGTTAGGGAGCCGATCGAATGGAGAGGGTAGTGGGTACAACTAGTGGAGATAGGAACAAGCGGCACCAATGACAGCTGCTAGAAGTACACGAAACTACCATTATCATTATCATTATTATTATTAGTTAGGAGGGTAGTGGGTACAACTAGTGGGGGTAGGTGCAATGGGGCACCTACGAGAGCAGCTAGGTGTACACGAAGCTACCATTATTATGATTAGTAAGAGGGATCAACTTTCAGTATGGGACTAGTAAGGGTGTGGTGTAATTAGCATTGGTGCGGTGTAGGAATTATCTTATAGTGATTAGAAGCGTAATCAACATTTATCTTGTCCATCTTCCTTACCTTGTCATACCTGTTTATGTTACAGTCATTTCTTATATCCAGTTTATGTTATTATCCTATTACTTTAATGATTATATTGTTAAAGTGACTGGACTCGCCAAACTTTATGTCTGACCTCGTTTGTTTCACCTCCTTTCTTTCCATTCCCCCCTCTAGGTTCTCAGGGTGGGACAAGTGTAGCTTGACTTGGATCTCTTTCTGTCTCTTTTGGAAGTGCTTGGAGTTGCTGAAAGTAATGTTCAGCTTTATCTTTTTTTTTATTGTGTCTATTTGTAATGGGATTATGGTTTTGGTTTTCATGTAATAATTTGACCAAGATGGATATTTGTGTACTTGGTTTTACAAGTTGGTTTTGATGTTGTAACCAAACTATGTTCCGTTTTCGCTGCAATGAAGTTATTTTAAATTTTGAAATACCATTTTTATACATCTATCTTGTGATGTTATGTTCTATACACTTATAATGCTCCATGAAAGTTGATGCATTCCCTTTATGAGTGACATTAATGGACGTGGGGTGTTACACTTATTCTTGTTTGTCACCTTGTTCAGCTCATGATAGTCCACACACAATCTTAACGAGCCATCTGCCTCGGTTGCAAATACGACCTGTGCTCTCCATTCGGAAACACTTCTCCAAATGAATCCCTTCCTTAGAAGGTCATGAACTTGCACCTCCAACTCTCGTTGTTCCTTAGGCACCATCCTCCCAAGAGGCATAACTAATTGTCTAGCACGTTCGACCAAATCGATCCTAAACTCGTTCTCATGATGCGGTGGCAACCCTTTGACCTCGTCAAAGACATCTACATACGCATTAGCGATTAGCACCGATGAAAGGTCTTCTTGTGGAATCCCAAGCGAATATAGATAACTCACGAAGGCCCCGTCTTTGTGCTTACATCTAATCAACATCTTTCACCCTTCCACATTCCAGACCCTCACCACTAGCTTCTTGCAATTCACCCTTGCCGCATACATCTTAAGCCAATCCATGCCCAATATGATCCCATACCAAGCGAAGTTAAGAACAAAGCAATCACACACAAACGAGCAACCATGACTTGACAAAACTAGACCACGGTAAATCATGCACAAACAGGACGAACCCCCAACTGAGTTTTGTTAGATCTAGATTAACCCTAGAGGGGGATGAATAAGGTTTATTAAATTTTCGCGAGATATTAAAATATTCACAGATCACAAAATATAGCAGAAATAGACATGCATAAAGTAAACGACACACGAGATACCCAGCTTCGGCAAAACCGTTCCTACTGCTGCATTCCTAAGGTTTCTACTAGGTGATAGAATAGATCCCGCATACAAGACCATGTATACTTGCAAACCCTGCTCCTATTCTAACCCTACGCTCAAAACCCTAGACTGATCGATATCCTCTCGATCAGATTTTCCCGGATTACAAACCCGTAATCCGTATCCCCAGTTTTTACAGACTCTAGTAAACTGTTAGTTAAATCCCTAAATGGATTCCCTCTAGATTTTACAGAATCTGGAACTGGTTCGTACGATTTACAAATGAAATTGAAATACAACAAATACTAAACAAAGAAAAAACAAAAACCTAGTTATAAAACATAGACTCCCTTTGAACAAATAGGTCGACCGCATTCATGTTGGTTCCATCCTTATTTGCTTTATCCTGCTCACTTTCTCCCGTGGAATAAAAATGGCGGCGGCAATGAAACTAGGGTTTTCTGCTATCCCAAATCTCGACGTCAAAATTGATTCTTCTTGGTATATTTGAAGCTCCGACTGATTGCTTTGGGTTCTGAATCGATCGAAAACCTGAAAAAATGTGAGTAATTCGGATTTAATTCTTTGCTTGAATTTGTGATGCTCGGTTTTGATTTTCGATGATGTGTTGCTAGTGATGAATCGTGTTATTATATAGGGTAATAGAAAACCCTAATACACTCTGATTTCACGCGAATGGCTTCATCTGATTTTGCCCGTGTTCCCCTTTTTGATTGCTCGGCTTTAATGATGGATCTAGACCTTTGAATGAATTGAAATGGCTTGGTTATTTCTCATATTTTGCTCGGCTTGATTTGCATTGATTTCCCCTTTTAAAAATTCTCGGCTTTGAATAATAACCTGGACTTGAAATTGCTTGTGTGACTTGCATGAGAGAAAAAAATTGACAAATATATTTTTCATTTCTGGAAACAGTTTTATTGAAAGAATTGATTTGTTTCCAAATTAAAAAAAAACTTGCGAACTTCTTATACCAAAATGTTTGAGCACTGATTTAAATCTGGAATGTTTTAAAAAAAAACTTTTCCAAAACACAACCGCACTGATCTCTTCCCAAAAATGGCACTATAATTTTCTTACCAAAACAGATTGAGCAGAAATGATTTTCTGCATGATTTTGATTTACTCTTGCCAAAAATCGATTGTAAATGGAAGTGTCAAAATATTTTCATCCCTTAAAACCTGTTTGCTGAGATTCCAATAATTCTAGCATTTATTTCATCCTTGCATGATCAATGAAAGACTGGAACAACACAATCAATTTGTTTAATTGGTAATACTTGAATAAGAATTGATTTATGGCCACGAATACTGAATTGAGAATCTGCCTTTAGTGCTTGCCAAAGATTATGTAGAACTGAAATTCTGGAAATTTAATCTGAAACATGCTTGTACACATATTTGTGTATGTGTACACTTTCGACTTATTTCATCGTAACTGAATTACTTCCCTGAATTCATTTGTATCCACTGTCTAGTTTGATGATTCAATTACCTACGCACCATGCCTTGTGTACATTTGCTGAACCATGCTGAGATTATGCTGATTTATCATGTACATGTATATGTTGACATATGCACTTAAAATTATGTACACCTGATGTTCACCATCTTGATTTATGTTGCTGAAATGATCATGCTGCAAAAGTTCTACTTTGTACACTCGTGCATGCCACTGTTTTGAACTATTTGCTGCAGTAACACTTCTTTGTATTTGAATCATCCATGCTGCTGCCTTTGTCAGATTTGTTGCACTCATGAACACAATGCTGAAATGTGTTTGCACTTGTAAATTCCATTTGCTTTAAGAACCGACCTTGTGTATTTGGCATGTGTACTGATCTCATATTTGCTCCATCCATTTGCTCAACCACTTGCTGCATTGACCAGAATTGTTTTGATGCCCTTGATCATTCATATGTCCACTGTCATGCTAGCGTTGATGCACCAGTATACATCCATGAATGCTTGATCATTATATATATATATATATATATATATATATGTGTGTGTGTGTGTGTGTGTGTCGTAGATATATTTTTCAGTTCAAACTGCTTGCTTATGACATTGTGCTCGGCCACTTGTACACTTATATACATGTATGAATTGTCACCATTTTTAGCTGTTTTGTTTGGGCTGCTCCATGGAAAAAATGAACATTTTCCTTATTTGCTGGAATTTTGGCCTTTGACTTTTGTGGCTTAACTTGAATTCCTGTATATATGCATTTCTGTTGCACTGTCCATTTGAGTGTGCACTGAGTCGAGATGGTCCATGTGGCTAATCCTCAGTTGCACAATGGATTGGCGAGACAGTGCACACGTGTATACATATACCCGTGTGTATATGCATCCATCCAGACACGTTTTCCTATCCCTGCATTGATATATATATATATATATATATATATATATATGTTGTCTGCCTTGTGGTATTTATAGTGTATTACTGTGAATATCACAAGCTGTCTAGACACAGTCACATGGATATGAAAATCAGATCGAGTCAGAAAGATGATGAGAAACACACCGAAATTTTGAGGCAAATAAATTTTTAAAATAAAAATTATATTCGCTAGAATTTAGAATATTATTTCTATTCTTGATACTGCGTGTGTTTCTATATATGACACGTATGAAGATGATGACTAGACTGGCAGTGACTGGGTTGACTGTGAAGTCTGAAGATAGAAAAACGAGGACAGAAGATAAAAGACAGAAGATAAAGCAGTGTTTTGTCAGTGTATATGAAATGTAGCTGTGTCAGAGAATGTATTGAGTGATGAGCGATGTAGTGAGGAGCAACTGTACAAATGAAAGAATTGTACTGTTATTTGTAATAAACAAATTTGATTGAAATAAAATATTATTTTATTGTGTTCAAACATACTTGTCTGTTATGTTCAGTTTATTTACAAGTGCAGTATTCTGTGAATGTATATGAAATGTGATGTTTTCAAATAGTGGAGATATAAGTAGATGTACAGTTTGAATGTCTGAAATATAATATTCAATAAAAATACTGTGTGAATATATGAATGTCTGTATAGTCGTATTCTATTTAAATATAAATATTATATTTCTGTCTATGATAAGTATATGAAACAGTACAGTAACAAACACATTTAAAATAATATTTATTTGGTTGTTATTATCAAACAAAAATCATATAATTGTGTATACAACTACGTCATATACAACAATCTCCCCCTTTTGATGATGACAAACAAATAAAATATTATGAGCGTAAATGTGTTTGAAAAAAAAAATTGAAATATATTACTCCCCCTATTTGAATGCTCACCCACAACAGAAACTCCACCGACAACTACGCATGAGTGAAGAATGATAATTGAATGAATTTTCAATATTAAAAATATTTATAAAATATTCACTCATAAATCAAAATCTCAACCCATTCTCCCCCTTTTGTTATCATCAAAAGGATATAGAATTTAAAATATAGATGAAAAATGACTAACAAGTACAATATCATCTTAAGAGGAAGAACGGTCATCATAAATCTCAATCAGTCAATCAAAAATCATAATATTCTGAGAACAAGCGGCATATTTCACATTGTAGAGAATGACGGATTTATGATGAATTTTATAAAAATGGGGAGAGTTATAAAGATATGGATTTCAATTATTTTCAAAAGAAATTTATAAAAGATTAGCACAAAAACAGTGATGGATTTGGACTATAAATATAAGTGATGCAGTCTAATAATCTCAGATCCCAATAGCTATCAATCAACAAATCATAATACATCATAAAATATTAACATACTTCACAGATTAGAAAGATGGATTGATAGGATGGTTTTTATACACCAAGGAGAATTTCAGATAAATTTCAATTCAAAACACAATATTTCCTTTTTCTTTTTATTTTATTTACGAGCACACTGACCACACATAACCAGAGCTTGGATTTTTAAATGAGGTCAGTCGCAACTTAAATTATAAGTTGTCTCATAACCATGCATGACCAGAGCTTGGATTTTTAAATGAGGTTAGAGACACACTTATGTATTAATTATATATTTATCGTTTTCTGCTTCAAAAGAAAAACTCCTCGATATATAAAACCAATATGAATGATAGAAATGTGGTAGGTACAAAAATGGACTGTGAAATAAATTTCTAATTTAATAATATTATGAAATATGATCAACTGTACCAGGATCATTGAAAATTTTCAATTATCACTAATTATGAATAATAATAATATAACCATAATTCCATCATAAATATTTTCACTGTTTATTCATGATGATTTTTAAAAAATATCAAACTCTCCACATTAATTTAAAAAAACATGATGGATGGAAGAATAATGGTAGATAAAGAAGATGGTCGTGAAATAATTGCCAATTCAAAAATATGATAACAAACGTTCAACTATCATGAAAATCAAAATAAAATCTCCTCTTGTTGTGAAATATACTGCAGTCATAATTCATCACAATTTCAAAATCTAATAATTATTTTGATGAATTATACAAACATTTCAATTTGGATATAGTTTTCAATTTCTGAATGAATAGTCAATAAATAATTTTAAAACTGAAAATCAATTACAAGAGGGAAATGAAAGATTTACACGAAACATGAGGGATGGAAAAAATATATACATGATGTGAATAAATCTAAGAATGCAACACATCTAAACTGATAACACATGTTGGCATCTCTATTTACAAGGATTTTAACATGACATGGGTGGCTAACACAGGTATCCAAACTCAGATCATAAGCAGACAAGACAAACAAATTTGGCACATTCGTCAAAGCAGCAAACAGTATATACCAAGACAAGCAGTAATCAAAGGACATTTTCAAAAAAAAGTATCAGAGCAACACAGAAAAATCAATATCACAGCAGACTTGTCAGACGATGTTTCTGATGGTCACAAAATATGATTCAGGATTAACAATACAGTTTATTTGAAATCATTTGAGAAAGTATGAAGATCTTAAGATTCAATGAATCAATCACACCAGATTAAGTTTCAGATTCAAGGTATGTTGGAGATTCAATAAATCAATAATTTCTAATGATTTTAAACAAATAAGTATTCAATTAAATCATCATGAAATAGCAGTGAGATTTAAGACCATATTTTTGAAGAATTTTAAAAATTATCTCTGACAAGTAAAAGAGAAATTTCAGATCATCTACATCAAGTTTGAGAGGTATTCATGATCCCAAAAAAAATTAAAAATGATATATTTGAAATCACTTGAACAAATGTCAAGTTTGAGATATAATGAATTATTCACACAAGATTGATAATTTCAAATTTAAGTGGTGTGCAATATTCAAAATATCAAGAAGTTCAGATGATTTCAAACAAAACTAATTTCAATCATATTAATCATGAATAATGATGAATTTCAAAATGTATCACTGATTCAAGACAATTTGAAATATTCAAGCCTATCTGATTTTTTTTGAAATGATCACAACTGATAAATAACAGAGTGTTGTAATGAGTATAAATTTTCAAGACTTTCCAAAGTGAATTAGAAGAGAATCAAAACAGCAAAGGTGTGTGAAATTTCACAAAACTTTTAGATCTTCAAAAATTTAGAATTCTAATCAACAATGTTCAAGATTTGACAAGAATACATCAACACAATTATGAATTCATAGAATCAGAAAACAAACTTCAGATCAATTGCAGATATTTAAAAATTAAATTCAAGATCTGGAAGAGATTACAACATCAGAGTCCTATACAAATGAAGCGAATTTCCAAAAAAATATGCATTCTGTAATTGAAAGTTAAAAAAACATAAAAGAATATACAATGATACGACAGTGACAAATTAAAAGACGAGGTAGAAGAAGGAATAAAGAAAGGAAACAAAATATTTACAAAAACGAGTTCAGGGATTATACCTGTAATGACCCGGAATTTGCAGAGGTAATATAATTAATTTATTTAATTATATAAATAGGGATATAGTGAATTAAATAGTGGTTTAATTAAATAACGGTAAATATTTAATTTAAAATAATAAATTAAATAATATATTTAACTCTGAAATAATCAGAATTGGCTGAAATGACGATATGGTGTGAGCTGGATCATTTGTGATATTTAATTCAGCTTGGAATTGAATTTGAATAACGAATATATTATATAAACGACAGTTTGAACGTAGAATTATAATATAATTAAAATCGAGCTCGAAATGGCGCTGCAGTTCGTAAATTGGCGATTCGAACTTCAACTGAATGTACAGGATTCGTTTTAAGCCGGATTTCTGTGAAACAAGAAACGTGTGGAGCTGGTGGAGTATATCTTTCTAGTGGAAGAGAAAAATATGGATTTCGTCGTGTAGATTGTGATTTATGTCCAAATCAAATTTCAGAAAAGTCGTTGTAGAATTCCTTTATAATTTTCAACGCTTTATATATGTTATAAATAGATTTTCCAGTATAAACTTAATACCGAGATAATCTGAAATCTGAAATATCAAGCTGTAAATTCTGATATGATATTCTGGAGCTGTACGATATCATATGTGAAGATATACGATAATATAAATTTATTTAGATTTAATTTAATAATATTTAAATATATTTATATATTTAAATGGGTCATCCAGAGCTTTAAAAATAGCCACTTTTGCAAACGAAGTCGAAATTCGACGAAACTAATTTTGTTAGATCCACAATATCAAATAGTTGTTAAATTTCCAGTTTCGTGATTTTTAGAGTCACTGTGTGGTCGTACGGATTTTTAGAGTGAGAAACAGTTAGTATTTCGACGGTTATAAATACGCTGTGTGATCATACGGAGTCGGAATTCGACGAAACCAATTTCGTTGGGACCGTAATGTCGAGCTCTAGCTACATGTCCAGTTTCGTGATTTTTGGGCATCGTGTGTGATCACACGGATTTTTAGAAGGAGAAAACTAATTTTAAAAAAAGAATATACCGGGAATATTCCTTCTACAAAATATCTAGATATTTGTTAACACTATATATACCCCTCAAAGTTTTCTAAAACCTAATTTCATTCTTCATTCGGTCAAATTAAAGGAGCCGCCACTTATTTTTCCTGAAAACAAATCTCGTGAGAAATAAAAATCCAAATGAATCCAAATAAAATTCAATAAATCCTATAACATATGGATTTGAAATCAAAAAGGGTTTCTCTTCACATTCATGTCCATTTCAGGGGGTTCGAACCTATTTTGGTTCGGTGTATATTGAGCAGCGTCCGTTCTGGTATACTAGGGTTCTCGAATTCTTGGATTGTGGTGAATCGAGTGTGAGTTTGAGTGGATAGCTGGGTTCAGCGAGGAAAGCCGCATCATTTGTGAGAATGTTGGGTGTTTCGGTGCAGTTTGATGTCGCATGTTTCCTTGGAGGACTCGAGTCGCGTTCGGAAAAATCTGGTGCGAGTTGGGCAAGGTGGGGTTCAGGTTGAAGAGAATGGAAAGGAGACTTTAAAGGTGGTCTTGTTTTGAGAAACCGTGGGTTGGTAGAAGAGAACTCGCCGGTTGAAATCCGTTCAAATGGAAGAGCAGCTTACATGCGACGGGGAAGAAGAAAAGGGGGTGGGCCGTGGGCTGTGTGATGGGGTATTGGGCCCGAAATGAAAGGTTAAAGCCCATGAAACCTTTTAACTAGTTTTATTTAAATTTAATTATCGTGTAAACTTCGTAATGCAATAAATTATCCATATGGTATCGAAATCAGATGAAACAAGTTGCGTTAGGATCGTAGGGACGAGAGCTTCACAATGAAGCTGACTGGTAGTGAATCCCAGCTCGTTACAATTTATGGCGAAATAAATTGTCCAACTGAGTCAAATAACGCAAACCGATTATTTAACGGTTAACGCGTCAATGTGAGTAAAACTCACCAACTCTGTACAGTTCTATTTTTACAACGTATTCTTAGAACTGTTAAATATTGTCTGTTTGACTGTGTGTTGACTGTTTGATTGAACTTCTAGTCAATTAGTAAAAATTATATATATATGTACATATATATATATATATAAACCGTTAAATAGTTTAAAATAAAGGAATATTTATTTGTTAGAATAAATAGAATAAAGGAATATTTATTTGTTAGAATAAATAGAATAAAGGAGATATTTATTTGTTAAATAAATAGGATTATAAGGAAATATTTATTTAGGAAATAAATAGATTATAAAAGAAAATCTTTAAAAAGGAATAAACGTTATTAGCGAGTAAGTTAATCAAATTGAGTTATCAGGTTAGTTAATCAAAGTAAATTGATTAGTTAAACTAAGTGAATTGGTTAAGTTAATCAAAGTGAATTGGTTAAGGTAATCAAAGTGAATTAGTCGAGTTAATCAAAGTGATTAATCCAGTTAATCGAGATAAGAAAAATCAAGCTAGGTTAATCGAGTTGAATTAGTCAGTCGAGTTAATCAATTGAGCTAGTCAAACCAAGTAAAACCAGTTAGAGTTAATCAGTAGAGTTAATCAGTTAGGGTTGACCAGGCAGAGTTAATCAGTTGGAGTTAATCGATTTGAGTTAAGATTTTCGAGTTGATAATCGACTTAAGTTATCGAATACTACTTATTCGAAGTAGAAGTTATCAAATATAGTTATTTGAGATAGAGTTAGTCAAACAGAGTTATTCAGGATAAGTTGCCATCTCGTACGACTGCTAGCGTAATTCGCAGGGCTGTAAATAGCCTACGGCGGTCGGATGTTTCCTGAGGGAGTCAGGCGTAACCATTGTGATCGCTGCGATCTAGAGTCAAGCGAATGGAGTTAAATCGAATATTAGTTATTCGATAGGAGTTAATCAACTTGAGTTAGATTATCGAGATAAGTTAATCGAGTTAAGTTCTTGAGTTAGATTATCGAGATAAGTTAATCGAGTTAAGTTCTTGAGTTAGATTATCGAGATAAGTAAGTCGAGTTAAGTTCGTCGAGTTAAATTAATCGATGTTAGTTTCATCGAAAGGAGTTAATCGATGTTAGTTTCATCGAAAGGAGTTAATCGATGTTAATTTCATCGAAAGGAGTATCGATGTTAGTTTCATCGAAGGGAGTTATCGATTATAGTTTAATCGAAAGGAGTTATCGATTAGTTAAATCGAAAGGAGTTGTCAAATTTAGTTATTCGAAAAGGAGTTATCGATTTGTTAAATCAAAAGGGAAGATTATCGAATATCGTTTATTCGAGAGGAGATTATCGAATATAGTTATTCAAAGGAGTTATCGATTATTAGTTAATCGAAGTGAGTTATAGATTATTAGTTAATCGAAGTGAGTTATAGAATATTAGTTAAATCGAAGGAGTTATCGAATATAGTTTATTCGATGGAGTTAATCGATTAGAGTTAAATCAAAGGAGTTAATCGAATATAGTTTATTCGAATATAGTAAAGGAGTTAATCGAATATAGTTTATTCGAATATAGTAAAAGAGTTAATCGAATATAGTTTATTCGAATATAGTAAAGGAGTTAATCGAATATAGTTTATTCGAATAGAGTTAGAGGAGTTATCGAATATAGTTTATTCGACAGGAGTTAAGTGAATGGGGTTAATCAAATAGAGTTAATCAAATAGAGTAAATCAAATAGAGTTAACCCAATAGGGTCAGTCCAATAGAGTTAATTGAAAAGAGTTAATCGAATATAGTTATTCGAAAGAAAGGTTATGTAAGGAAGTTAGTTAAAGAAATATAAAGTGAACTTTGCCTATTTCAAGGTTAGAAGTGTTGTTCAGTTAAGGTCTAAGAGGTAGTTCTAACCCAACTTGATTGGCATCGTTTTTAACTGAGGAATGGTTAAGGTTCGGCAGTAAAGGATGGTAAAGTGAATTTAGTAATTAAAGAAAATGGTTGAGTTGGCATAGCGATGTTTTATCTAAACATCTGTTTAATCCAAACGTAGGAGTTTGGAAATGTTTTCCAAACAAGAATCAGAAATGTTTTCTAAATAAAGAAAACAAGGAATGGAAATGTTTCCATTGTTAATAACGTATATTTTCTAAATATAGAAAATAGCAAATGTTGAATATAGGGAAATAGGAGATGTAAAATGAACTAAAGAGATAAATGTTAAATGATGTTTGTTTGATAAAATTTCCATCTGGAAATAATATCGTTGTTTGCACAATTGTTTTCTTTGATAGTTAACTCACAGACTATCGAAGTTTTGACCATTTTTAACGTTGTTAATATGGAGAGACCGATTGGATTATTATCCAAAGAACCACTCTGTATCGGCACAAGCGTTGTGAATCATTTATGCCAAAGATAATTGAAGACGGAGTAAAGTGCAAGGGCTGTTGTATAAGTCTTAGTTAACAGTGACTAAGATGGATATACTGAATAGTGCCTTCGGTTTGTCCAGTCCCAGGACAACTTGTATGGATGAAGGTCTGACAGAGTATATCCAATGGATCGCGTAAGTTGATCCCTTCAAACGTATATACGTTGGTGGCGGAGGAATTCATTTCTCTTAGCTGTATACCCATTGTATCTTTGAGGAAATCAGTTTGTGATTTTGCAGGTATGACGATGTGACATTTCTAAGTGAATGAGGATGGATGTCTGACTGAGTATTTCCAGACGATCACGTACATTGATTTCTCCAACCGTACCAAGAGTGGAAGCGGAGGAGGAAACTTCTTTTAGCTAACACATAATGTATTGTTGAGGACGTCAATCGGTGATTGGATGGATTTGATGATGTGGCATTTAAAGTGAATCTGATGTGAAGATAAGCGTAGCTTTTAGCCTCACATCCGGTAAATGACAGAAATCGGGCAGGTAGCATGGCTATGTAGGTCGCACCTATTAGGGTGTATAATCACCTGATCTAGAGTTTCATTTATTTCTAAAAATCTATTGTTGATGCTGTCCCATTTGGGAAACGGTTGCTGATCCCAACCGTTGGTGATATACATTCGATACACTCAAGCGAAATAAGTGGTCGGTCATGTGTGGCCGGGTTGCAAGGTGTTCTTGTTGAACCCAGTGTATTCCTCTCTAGAGGTACACTAGTAGAAGGTGGTTCCATACCTTGTCATAGTTGGAAATCCATTATCCAATACGTGCTTGCGACTTTGATTGTATACTATATATGTAGAACGTGAGATGAAAGCGTTTCTGCGAGATTGATATATATTTGTACTTAGACATTATTATAATATCAGTTTGATATGGCTTTGTCAAAGATGTTGGATTCTCATAAGGGAAAACCCGTTCCGTATTCACGGCGTGGTCTTATGAGATATCATATATATGTTAAACTTTGTTAAACTATTTTACTCACACCAGTCCCATGACTGACCCGGAGTTTACTTTGTTGTTTTCACTAAACTCTTGGGTGCCTAAATTTTTACGGGCAGTCAAGTAGTCGGGATTTACAGATATACTTGAAGAGTTGGAGCAGGAGGCTTCTGGATCATATAGCTATAGTTTATTTCCGCTGTGTTGTAAGTGTTGTACTCTGATAAGTGATATTGTATACATAACTGTTATATTTCAAAGTTATGTTATATATTATATGTTATTCGTTCCGCTGTGAGGTTCGTGTTACTCTGATGTTGTGTTCTTCTTCTTCTTCTATTCTAAGTTTCTATCTTATCTATCCTCACCCTCTAATTTCTTTCATTAATTACCAGGATTTTTCGATGTTTTAGTTATCGACATCGTGTTTATGTCGATAACCAAAGTCGCTCAAAATCCGGGTCGTTACAGTTGGTATCAGAGCTTAAGTTAAGAATTACCTTGGCTCTGTGGCGTGACTCGGTAGAGATAGGGTTAGTAATACCCTAGATTGAGTTTGAGTGTATATATACGAGTGAACGTATTTGTTATTTGATTATAAAATTGTTTTATACTGTGGAGATTCATTGGCTAAGTTGTTTATGAATTCTGGTCGATCAGTTTGATCCACTGTATCGGTAGGGGTTTATAAACACTTGAATACGATGGACCGACACAGTATAGATATGTAATATATTATCATATATTAGATATATTGGTTGTAATTATAATTGAGCAAGATTATAAAGTGAAATGGTTATATATAACCAACCAGAATTCATATAAGTGAAAAATGTGAAATCAGAGGAGTTAAATCTGAAATTTAAATCAGGAGTGAAATTCAAACTCTGGAAATTGGAATAAGTGTTTGGAAATGGATTTGAATTAAGTATAAGAGAATTTTAAGATCCTGGGAGATTTTAAATTTGTTTACAACACTGTAAAAGGATATTTGGAATTGATTTCAAGGTGGAAATGTTTAAAAATGGATTTTTAAAGTGATATAGTATTGAACTCACTTCGATAGCTGGGAAAATAACCCTGATGATGAATCGCGACATCATCAGTGTTCATTTTTGAGCTGCTAAGTGACGGATTACTACCAAAAAAATTGTTTTTAAATTGTTTGAGAAAAACAAGTTGTTTTAATACTTTGAAATAGATACTTTGATTTTTGATATGGTAAAGTGATTTGAAACTCCCAGGAAAAAGACAGTTTGAATTTAAAAGCAATTAAATAAAAATTGTGGAGACAAACTGGAATGGAACCTAGTTAAGTGGAATTTGGATTGTAATAGAAAATATCAAGATAAAATGGGATTTGTAACATAGAGATTTTGAAATGATATTAAGGTCGGGGAGTTAAGAGTTTGAAATCGAGATTGGAACTCGAATTGGAAATGAAGTTGGACTTGAGTATAAGCCTATGATTTGATTTGTGGGCAAAAACAGATTGGAGTTTGATTGGGATAACATTGGTATATGTTGATTTGACAGCAGGTGAAAGTGATAAAGTTGATATGCCCGACAAAAAGGTACAAGTTTATATTTGATATAAGCATGAGATTTATGAGCTGAATTGGCAAGCCGCTTGGCTGTTTGATTTTCTTTTGGGTTGGAGAAGGCCTAGAGAGGCGAGTTGTGGTTTGGGGATTTTCCCGATGCTCCCGGTAAAAAGGAGGTTATGGCGAAAATTTTCGAAAAGTTAAGGCGTTACAAAATTTTCAGGATTTTTGAAAATTTTAGTTGATAAGAATTAATTAATAATTTAATAGAAATTAAATTGGTTCAGTTGAAACTGAAGTTAAGAAGTGAACAAATGAGTTCTAACCAGTTAGTAGGGTCGTTCTCTACCTTAGCAATTTCGAGGACGAAATTATTTTAAGTGGGGAAGAATGTAATGACCCGCATTTGCAAAGGTAATATAATTAATTTATTTAATTATATAAATAGGGATATAGTGAATTAAATAGTGGTTTATTTAAATAACGGTAAATATTTAATTTAAAATAATAAATTAAATAATATATTTAATTCTGAAATAATCAGAATTGGCTGAAATGACGATATGGTGTGAACTGGATCATCTGTGATATTTAATTCAGCTTGGAATTGAATTTGAATAACGAATATATTATATAAACGACAGTTTGAACGTAGAATTATAATATAATTAAAATCGAGCTCGAAATGGCGCTGCAGTTCGTAAATTGGCGATTCGAACTTCAACTGAATGTACAGGATTCGTTTTAAGCCGGATTTCTGTGAAACAAGAAACGTGTGGAGCTGGTGGAGCTGGTGGAGTATATCTTTCTAGTGGAAGAGAAAAATCTGGATTTCGTCGTGTAGATTGTGATTTATGTCCAAATCAAATTTCAGAAAAGTCGCTGTAGAATTCCTTTATAATTTGCAACGCTTTATATACGTTATAAATAGATTTTCCAGTATAAACTGAATACCGAGATAATCTGAAATCTGAAATATCAAGCTGTAAATTCTGATATGATATTCTAGAGCTGTACGATATCATATGTGAAGATATACGATAATATAAATTTATTTATATTTAATTTAATAATATTTAAATATATTTATATATTTAAATGGGTCATCCAGAGCTTTAAAAATAGCCACTTTTGCAAACGAAGTCGGAATTCGACGAAACTAATTTTGTTAGATCCACAATGTCAAATAGTTGTTAGATTTCCAGTTTCGTGATTTTTAAAGTCACTGTGCGGTCGTACGGATTTTTAGAGTGAGAAACAGTCAGTATTTCGACGGTTAAAAATACGATGTGTGATCATACGGAGTCGGAATTCGACGAAACCAGTTTTGTTGGGACCGTAATGTCGAGCTCTAGCTACATGTCCAGTTTCATGATTTTTGGGTATCGTGTGTGATCACATGGATTTTTAGAAGGAGAAAACTAATTTTAAAAAAAAAGAATATACCGGGAATATTCCTTCTACAAAATATCTAGATATTTGTTAACACTATATATACCCCTCAAAGTTTTCTAAAACCTAATTTCATTCTTCATTCGGTCAAATTAAAGGAGCCGCCACTTATTTCTCCTGAAAACAAATCTCGTGAGAAATAAAAATCCAAATGAATCCAAATAAAATTCAATAAATCCTATAACATATGGATTTGAAATCAGAAAGGGTTTCTCTTCACATTCATGTCCATTTCAGGGGGTTCGAACCTATTTTGGTTCGGTGTATATTGAGCAGCGTCCGTTCTGGTATACTAGGGTTCTCGAATTCTTGGATTGTGGTGAATCGAGTGTGAGTTTGAGTGGATAGCTGGGTTCAGCGAGGAAAGCCGCATCATTTGTGAGAATGTTGGGTGTTTCGGTGCAGTTTGATGTCGCATGTTTCCTGGGAGGACTCGAGTTGCGTTCGGAAAAATCTGGTGCGAGTTGGGCAAGGTGGGGTTCAGGTTGAAGAGAATGGAAATGAGACTTTAAAGGTGGTCTTGTTTTGAGAAACCGTGGGTTGGTAGAAGAGAACTCGCCGGTTGAAATCCGTTCAAATGGAAGAGCAGCTTACAGGCGACGGGGAAGAAGAAAAGGGGGTGGGCCGTGGGCTGTGTGATGGGGTATTGGGCCCGAAATGAAAGGTTAAAGCCCATGAAACTTTTTAACTAGTTTTATTTAAATTTAATTATCGTGTAAACTTCGTAATGCAATAACTTATCCATATGGTATCGAAATCAGATGAAACAAGTTGCGTTAGAATCGTAGGGACGAGAGCTTCACAATGAAGCTGACTGGGAGTGAATCCGAGCTCGTTACAATTTATGGCGAAATAAATTGTCCAACTGAGTCAAATAACGCAAACCGATTATTTAACGGTTAACGCGTCAATGTGAGTAAAACTCACCAACTCTGTACAGTTCTATTTTACAACGTATTCTTAGAACTGTTAAATATTGTCTGTTTGACTGTGTGTTGACTGTTTGATTGAACTGCTAGTCAGTTAGTAAAAATTATATATATATATATATGTATGTATATATATATATATATAAACCGTTAAATAGTTGTATGTTGATTCTGCTATCAGAATATTTCACAGTGAAGTGAAATCGATGTTAATTATACTGTCTAACATCTGTGATGCAGGGAAACAGGTTGGAGGAATCCAACTGGATTCCTCAACAGTTATTTTACTGTGATTTATATATTGTGATATATAATGTGATATATAATCTGACATTGATTATGTGTGCTTTGGACGATAGTTATCGTTGTTATATGGTGTGTTAAATACCATAAGAAATACCAGAATGTGGAAAAGGGATTTTCAAAGTATATTTTGAAAATAATTTATTTATATAAAATTAATGGATTTTATATTATACAAGAAAAAGGATTTTGAATAAAAGAATTATATTTGTAAATCAAATATAAAGGAAATTTATATTTTCTAATCAAATATAAAGGGATTTTATTTGTTAAACAAATATAGAGGAGATATGTTTATGAAATCAAATATAAAGGAAAATATTTGTAAAACAATATATATAAGGGAAAATATTGTCAAAACTAATAGAAAGAGGGATATTTGTAAACCATTTACAAATAGATAAAAGGGATTTATTTATTTAGGAAATAAATAAAGGTAAAAGAATTTATTATTTGGGGTATAAATAAAGTTAAATGATTTATTTATTTAGGTAATAAATAAAATAAAGGAATATTTATTTGTTAGAATAAATAGAATAAAGGAGATATTTATTTGTTAAATAAATAGGATTATAAGGAAATATTTATTTAGGAAATAAATAGATTATAAAAGAAAATCTTTAAAAAGGAATAAACGTTATTAGCGAGTAAGTAAATCAAATTGAGTTATCAGGTTAGTTAATCAAAGTAAATTGATTAGTTAAACTAAGTGAATTGGTTAAGTTAATCAAAGTGAATTGGTTAAGTTAATCAAAGTGAATTGGTTAAGGTAATCAAAGTGAATTAGTCGAGTTAATCAAAGTGATTAATTCAGTTAATCGAGATAAGAAAAATCAAGCTAGGTTAATCGAGTTGAATTAGTCAGTCGAGTTAATCAATTGAGCTAGTCAAACCAAGTAAAACCAGTTAGAGTTAATCAGTAGAGTTAATCAGTTAGGGTTGACCAGGCAGAGTTAATCAGTGTGAGTTAATCGATTTGAGTTAAGATTTTCGAGTTGATAATCGATTTAAGTTATCGAATACTACTTATTCGAAGTAGAAGTTATCAAATATAGTTATTTGAGATAGAGTTAGTCAAACAGAGTTATTCAGGATAAGTTGCCATCTCGTACGACTGCTAGCGTAATTCGCAGGGCTGTAAATAGCCTACGGCGGTCGGATGTTTCCTGAGGGAGTCAGGCGTAACCATTGTGATCGCTGCGATCTAGAGTCAAGCGAATGGAGTTAAATCGAATATTAGTTATTCGATAGGAGTTAATCAACTTGAGTTAGATTATCGAGATAAGTTAATCGAGTTAAGTTCTTGAGTTAGATTATCGAGATAAGTTAATCGAGTTGAGTTCTTGAATTAGATTATCGAGATAAGTGAGTCGAGTTAAGTTCGTCGAGTTAAATTAATCGATGTTAGTTTCATCGAAAGGAGTTAATCGATGTTAATTTCATTGAAAGAAGTATCGATGTTAGTTTCATTGAAGGGAGTTATCGATTATAGTTTAATTGAAAGGAATTATCGATTAGTTAAATCGAAAGGAGTTGTCAAATTTAGTTATTCGAAAAGGAGTTATCGATTTGTTAAATCAAAAGGGAAGATTATCGAATATCGTTTATTCGAGAGGAGATTATCGAATATAGTTATTCAAAGGAGTTATCGATTATTAGTTAATCGAAGTGAGTTATAGATTATTAGTTAATCGAAGTGAGTTATAGAATATTAGTTAAATCGAAGGAGTTATCGAATATAGTTTATTCGATGGAGTTAATCGATTAGAGTTAAATCAAAGGAGTTAATCGAATATAGTTTATTCGAATATAGTAAAGGAGTTAATCGAATATAGTTTATTCGAATATAGTAAAGGAGTTAATCGAATATAGTTTATTCGAATATTGTAAAGGAGTTAATCGAATATAGTTTATTCGAATAGAGTTAGAGGAGTTATCGAATATAGTTTATTCGACAGGAGTTAAGTGAATGGGGTTAATCAAATAGAGTTAACCCAATAGGGTCAGTCCAATAGAGTTAATTGAAAAGAGTTAATCGAATATAGTTATTCGAAAGAAAGGTTAAGTAAGGAAGTTAGTTAAAGAAATATAAAGTGAACTTTGCCTATTTCAAGGTTAGAAGTGTTGTTCAGTTAAGGTCTGAGAGGTAGTTCTACCCCAACTTGATTGGCATCGTTTTTAACTGAGGAATGGTTAAGGTTCGGCAGTAAAGGATGGTAAAGTGAATTTAGTAATTAAAGAAAATGGTTGAGTTGACATAGCGATGTTTTATCTAAACATCTGTTTAATCCAAACGTAGGAGTTTGGAAATGTTTTCCAAACAAGAATCAGAAATGCTTTCTAAATACAGAAAACAAGGAATGAAATGTTTCCAGTGTTAATAACGTATATTTTCTAAATATAGAAAATAGCAAATGTTGAATATAGGGAAACAGGAGATGTAAAATGAACTAAAGAGATAAATGATGTTTGTTTGATAAAATTTCCATCTGGAAATAATATCGTTGTTTGCACACTTGTTTTCTTTGATAGTTAACTCACAGACTATCGAAGTTTTGACCATTTTTAACGTTGTTAATATGGAGAGACCGGTTGGATTATTATCTAAAGAACCACTCTGTATTGGCACAAGCGTTGTGAATCATTTATGCCAAAGATAATTGAAGACGGAGTAAAGTGCAAGGGTTGTTGTATAAGTCTTAGTTAACAGTGACTAAGATGGATATACTGAATAGTGCCTTCGGTTTGTCCAGTCTTAGGACAACTTGTATGGATGAAGGTCTGACAGAGTATATCCAATGGATCGCGTAAGTTGATCCCTTCAAACGTATATACGTTGGTGGCGGAGGAATTCATTTCTCTTAGCTGTATACCCGTTGTATCTTTGAGGAAATCAATTTGTGATTTTGCAGGTATGACGATGTGACATTTCTAAGTGAATGAAGATGGATGTCTGACAGAGTATTTCCAGACGATCACGTACATTGATTTCTCCAACCGTACCAAGAGTGGAAGCGGAGGAGGAAACTTCTTTTAGCTAACACATAATGTATTGTTGAGGACGTCAATCGGTGATTGGATGGATTTGATGATGTGGCATTTAAAGTGAATCTGATGTGAAGATAAGCGTAGCTTCTAGCCTCACATCCGTTAAATGACAGAAATCGGGCAGGTAGCATGGCTATGTAGGTCGCACCTATTAGGGTGTATAATCACCTGATCTAGAGTTTCATTTATTTCTAAAAATCTATTGTTGATGCTGTCCCATTCGGGAAATGGTTGCTGATCCCAACCGTTGGTGATATAGATTCGATACACTCAAGCGAAATGAGTGGTCGGTCATGTGTGGCCGGGTTGCAAGATGTTCTTGTTGAACCCAGTGTATTCCTCTCTAGAGGTACACTAGTAGAAGGTGGTTCCATACCTTGTCATAGTTGGAAATCCATTATCCAATACGTGCTTGCGACTTTGATTGTATACTATATATGTAGAACATGAGATGAAAGCGTTTCTGCTAGATTGATATATATTTGTACTTAGACATTATTATAATATCAGTTTGATATGGCTTTGTCAAAGATGTTGGATTCTCATAAGGGAAAACCCGTTCCGTATTCACGGCGTGGTCTTATGAGATATCATATATATGTTAAACTGTGTTAAACTATTTTACTCACACCAGTCCCATGACTGACCCGGAGTTTACTTTGTTGTTTTCTCTAAACTCTTGGGTGCCTAAATTTGTACGGGCAGTCAAGTAGTCGGGATTTACAGATATACTTGAAGAGCTGGAGCAAGAGGCTTCTGGATCATATAGCTATAGTTTATTTCCGCTGTGTTGTAAGTGCTGTACTCTGATAAGTGCTATTGTATTCATAACTGTTATATTTCAAAGTTATGTTATATATTATATGTTATTCGTTCCGCTGTGAGGTTCGTGTTACTCTGATGTTGTGTTCTTCTTCTTCTTCTATTCTAAGTTTCTATCTTATCTATCCTCACCCTCTAATTTCTTTCATTAATTACCAGGATTTTTCGATGTTTTGGTTATCGACATCGTGTTTATGTCGATAACCAAAGTCGCTCAAAATCCGGGTCGTTACAATACCTGAAACCCATGTAAACCAGAATCTCCGACTCAGCAATCCTGGCTGGAGAAACTATGAATGATAAAGAACCATATGAATCTCCTTTGAATAGCAGTTCCTCAGCCACCTCCAGTACCAAAGTTTCAAGGGGATTGAGTGGTCTAACAAAATTAGTAAAACCACTCACAGTTGTGTGTTGGACATTCGGTACCCAAACTTGTTTGAATAGCAACCCATCAGAATTTCCCAAAGTACTTTCCTAGATCTGTTTGAATTTAGACGAATTCATTTTGTTCCTTTTTGGGGTCCAAACAAAGTTGTTTCTAAAACAAGTTTACATTTTGCTTTCGATTCAAAAATCCTTTGAAATCAAAGTTCAAATTATCAAGTCGATTTTTTTCAAAGAAGGTTGAAGGATTTTTAAAATCGTTTGAACTTCTCTTTTCAAAAACATCAAATTTTCCAAAGCCGAGTCCACTTTTATTTCCTGATGAAAACTGATTTTTCAACAACGTATTTAAAGATTTTTTGCCGTTAGAAAATTTAGCCAATGTGTTTTAAGTCGTTGAATTTCAGTTTTAAGATCACCGTTTTCTTCCATTAAATCTGAACAGCAGTTACCAGTGATCTTCCTTTCAGCATCATATTGTTTCAAAACCAAATTTTCAAATTCAAGTAATTTAATTTTGGTTTGGGATTCAGCAATTTTAATTTCAAAATGTTTTCGACTTTCAGATTCAAAATTCTTGAGTTTTACAATTTCAATATCTAGCTCATTCAAAACTGATTCAAATTTCTGTAAATTTTGATTTTCAAAAATCTTATGTTTGGAAAAAACATTATCCAACTCATTTTGCAAAGAATTGTTTTTATAAATTAGTTCATCTTCATTTTGTTTTTAAATGATAATTTCATTTTCAAATTTCCGAAGATTTTTATTTAGATGAGTTAAATCATTTTTAAATTGAAACAATTCTTGCAATCGGAGTTTTCATGTCTTAATTCCAACATATTATTTTTATTAATCAAATCATAATTTCCAGATCTCAGAAGTTTGTTTTTCAGTTCGAGACGATTGACAGTTTTGGTTAAATTATTACAGAGAAAAACAATTTTTCGTATGAAAAATCTCCATTATCTGAATCATCATTAATGGCTCCAGTTAAGCACATATCTGAATCTGAGTTGGCCGTTGAGGGTTTTGAGCAGCTGTCAGATTTTCCATACAGCGTGTTTAGAGTTTTCCAGATATCTTACGCAGTTAGACAATGAGAGTTAAATTTTAATTGATCATTATCAAGATAGGAATAAATAATATGCATAACACGAGCATTCAAAACCTTATTCTTCTTACCTAACATATCTCACAAATTTTCAATAATATTCCAATATTCAAAATTAACAGATTTTAAATATAACTCGTATTTGGATTTCCATATTAAAAAATCTATTCCATTGAAAATAATTAGAATATCACTAGACTTACTCTCAGAGGACTGACAACTAGGATTACCCATGATTCTAGAGTTAAAGAAATAACTACTCTAATACCAATTGTTGGATCTAGATAAACCCTAGAGGGGAGTGAATAGGGTTTATTAAATTTTCGCTAGATATTAAAATGTTCACAGATCACAAAATATAGCAGAAATAGACATGCAGAAAGTAAATGACACACGAGATACCCATCTTCGGCAAAACCCTGCCTATCGTTGCGTTCCTAAGGTTTCTACTAGGTGATAGAACAGATCCCAATACAAGACCATGTACACTCGAAACCCTGCTCCTATTCTAACCCTACACTTAAAACCCTAGACTAATTGATATCCTCTTGACCAGATTTTCCCGGATTACAAACCTGTAATCCATATTCCTAGTTTTTACTGACTCTAGTAAGCTGCTATTTAAATCCCAAAATGGATTCCCTCTGGATTTTACAGACTCTAGAACTAGTTCGAACGATTTACAAATGAAATTGAAATACAACAAAAATTAAACAAAGAAAAAACAAAACCTTAGTTATAAAACATAGAATCCCTTTAAACAAATAGGCCGACCACATTCATGTTGGTTCCGTCCTTATTTGCTTTGTCCTTTTCACTTTCTCTCGTGGAATAAAAATGGCAGCGGCAATGAAACTAGGGTTTTTCTTCTATCCCAGATCTCGACGTCAAAATTGATTCTTCTTGGTTTATTTGAAGCTCCGATTGATTGCTAGCTTTAATCGATTGCTTTGGGTTCTGAATCGATTGAAAACCTGGAAAAAAATGTGAGTAATTCAGATTTAATTCTTTGCTTGAATTTGTGATGCTTGGTTTTGATTTTTGATGATGTGTTGTCAGTGATGAATGTGTTATTATATAGGGTAATAGAAAACCTTAATACACTCTGATTTCACGCAAATGGCTTCATCTGGTTTTGCTCTTGTTCTCTTTTTTGATTGCTCGACTTTAATGATGGATCTGGACCTTTGAATGAACTGAAATGGCTTGGTTATTTCTCTGATTTTGCTCAGCTTGATTTTCGTTGATTTCCCCTTTTAAAAATTCTCGGCTTTGAATAATAACCTTGACTTGAAATTGCTTGTGTGACTTGCATGAGAGAGAAAAATTGACAAATATATTTTTCATTTCAAGAAACATTTTTATTGAAAGAATTGATTTGTTTCCAATTTTAAAAAATACTCGTGAACTTCTTATACCAAAATGCTTGTGCACTGATTTAAATCTGGAATGTTTTAAAAAAACTTTTCGAAAACAAAACTGCATTGATCTCTTACCAAAAATGCACTGTAATTTTCTTACCAAAACAGATTGAGCAGAAATGATTTTCTGCATGATTTTGATTTTCTCTTGCCAAAAATAGATTATAAATGGAAGTGTCGAAATATTTTCATCCCTTAAAACCTTTTTGCTGAGATTCCTAAAATGCTTTCATTTATTTGATCCTTGCATGATCAATGAAAGACTGGAACAACACAATCAATTTGTTTAATTGGTAATACTTGAATAAGAATTGATTTGTGGCCATAAATACTGAATTGAGAATCTGCCTTTATTGCTTGCCAAAGATTGTGTAGAACTGAAAGTATGGAAATTTAATCTGAAACATGCTTGTATGCATATTTGTGTCTGTGTACACTTTCAACTTATTTCATCGTAACTGAATTACTGCCTTGAATTCATTTGTATCCACTGTCTAGTTTGATGAGTCAATTACATACGCACCATGCCTTGTGTACATTTGTTGAACCATGCTTAGATTATGCTGATTTATCATGTACATGTATATGTTGACTTATGCACTTGAAATTATGTACACCTGATGTTCACCATCTTGATTTATGTTGCTGAAATGATCTTGATGCTAAAGTTCTACTTTGTACACTCGTGTATGCCATTGTTTTGAACTATTTGCTGTAGTAACACTTCTTTGTATTTGAATCATCCATGCTGCTGCCTTTGTCAGATTTGTTGCACTCATGAACACAATGCTGAAATGAGTTTGCACTTGTACATGCCATTTTCTTTAAGAATCGACCTTGTGTATTTGGCATGTGTACTGATCTCATATTTGCTCCATCCATTTGCTCAACCACTTGCTGCATTGACCAGAATTGTTTTGATGCCCTTGATCATTCATATGTCCACTGTCATGCTAGCGTTGATGCACCGGTATACATCCATGAATGCTTGATCATTATATATATGTCGTACATATATTTTTCAGTTCAAACTGCTTGCTTATGACATTGTGCTCGGCCCCTTGTACACTTATATACATGTATGAATTGTCACCATGTTTAGCTATTTTGGTTGGGCTGCTCCATGGAAAAAATGACACTTTCCTTATTTGCTGGAATTTTGGCCTTTGACTTTTGTGGCTTAACTCGAATTCCTGTATATATGCATTTCTGTTGCACTGTCCATTTGAGTGTGCACTGAGTCGTGATGGTCCACGTGGCTACTTCTCAGTTGCACACTGGATTGGCGAGGCAGTGCACACGTGTATACATATACACGTGTGTATATGCATCCATCCAGACACATTTTCCTATCCCTGCATTGATATACATATATATATATATATGTATGTATATGTTGTCTACCTTGTGGTATTTACAGTGTATTACTGTGAATATCACAAGCTGTCTAGACACAGTTACATGGATATGAAAATCAGATCGAGTCAGAAAAATGATGAGAAACACAACGAAATTCTGAGGCAAATAAATTTTTAATATAAAAATTATATTCGCTAGAATTTAGAATATTTCTGTTCTAGATACTGTGTGTGTTTTTCTATATATGACAGGTATGAAGATGATGACTGGACTGACAGTGACTGGATTGACTGTGAAGTGTAAAGACAGAAAAACGAGGACATAAGATAAAAGACAGAAGATAAAGCAGTGTTGTGTCGGTGTATATGAAATGTAACTGTGTCAGAGAATGTATTGAGTGATGATTGATGTAGTGAGGAGCAATTGTACAGAATGAAATAATTGTTCTGTTATTTGTAATAAACAAATTTGATTGAAATAAAATATTATTTTATTGTATTCAAACAAACTTGTCTATTATATTCAATTTATTTACAAGTGCAATATTCTGTGAATGTATATGAAATGTGATGTATCCAAATAGTGGAGATATAAATAGATGTACAGTTTGAATGTATGAAATTTAATATTCAATAAAAATACTGTATAAATATATGAATGTGTATACAGTCATACTATATTTAAATATAAATATTATATTTCTGTCTGTGATAAATATAAACAGTACAGTAACAAACACATTTAAAATAATATTTATTTGGTTGTTATTATCAAACAAAAATCATATAATTGTGTATACAACTACGTCATATACAACAGATTTGTCACGATTAATGGTCTATCACAAATCTCGGGTTCCAAACCCAAGCGACAAACAAGCTCATTGCAAATGAATGATTGCAATGCTCCAATTTCAAAAAGCACATGAACTAAAACGCCATTAACAGAAAGAGTACCTTGCATCACGACACCCTTTCCCTTCTCCTATGCAGTAGGAACTCTTGAAGTAGTTGGCACAGCTTCCAAGGCATATGCCTTCACTACCTGCTTGCCCTTAGCTGATTCTGGACAGTCGTTCTTCTCATGCCCAGGCTTTCCGCACTTGAAGCACTTCTTCTCAGCTTTGGGGTTCTTGCACTCACTAGCAAAATGGCCTTTCTGTTGGCAGTTAAAGCAAACCACCTCACTCTTAGGTTTCTTTTGGCCATCTTTTCCTTTCTGTTGCTGCTGCTCCCTCTTCTTATTATTACCACATTTCTTTGGTTTCTGAGCCGCTTTGGTTGTAGCAACAACATTTGGTTCCTTGGGAAACAAGCTCTCATGATGAATAGCTTTTTCCATAATCTTCGCAAATGAATCATCAAGATGGTCCACTAACGGCTTTCCGATATAAGCATCCAAACCCAAGACAAACTCGCGTTCTTCTGATAGGGTATATCAATGTATGAATGAGCATATCTAGACCAGGCTTTAAAGTTAGAAATGTAGTCAAGAACAGAACGACCATTCTGTTTCAGGTCTACGAACTTCTTGAATATAGCAGATTTCTGAGCTGGGGAGATAAACTTTACTTCAGACTTAGCTTGGAACTGCTCCCATGAAATCTCCTTTTTCGGAGTCTCGAGCATTATATAATTCCACCATTTCATGTTCTTTCCCTGCAGCTGCCTTGATGCAAGCTTTCTCTTTATTGCATCCTCAATACCCAAGTCTCCAAAGATTCGGACACATGAATCCATCCATCTCTGAACCACTTAAGCTGGTTCGTTTCACTTGAATGGTTTCCATCCTAGAGATGTAAAATCTTTGCACAACTTTGCAAAATCTACAACTCTAGGAACTCGCCTACCTAAATCTACTATTGCTGCTACTGGAGCGGGTAACCTTCGCATAATTGCCTCTGCCATGGCTTCAAACATGACCGCGTAATTTAGTTCACTGCCATTTCCCCCTCCAGTATTAGCTTCCCTAGCAGCGTGTCTTGATGGTCATCTACTTGTTCTAAATATACAATTTAGAATAATTAGCCACTTCCAAAAAAATTGCTAAAGAGATAAAACCGCTACTACTATATATGCTAATATATATAGTAAGCATCTAACTGAAATCTACAAGTACGCTCTCATACGTGACTACGTCTTTGAGCTTTGGCCAAAATCGTTGACCAGAGCTCTGATACCAAATGTGACGACCGCCCATAACCCCCGCACTAAACAAGGGGAATAATGCACTGAAGGGTGTGCTGAGTAGCTATGGACGATCATCAGAGTAGGTAAACAATGTAGAAACCTGTTGTAGAACTCACAGCGCAGGGATAAAATATAATAGAATATATACAACAGGTAATAGTACGGAGGCATCATATAGCAAACTTTTGAAAAATTTCTCAACATCTTGAAAGGTTATCCAACTGAATCAAAAGTTTGTACATAAGTCTTCACTACAACACTCATAGAGCACTCAAACAGCGGAAACAGAAATACTAGATAGTAATAAAACTAGTATGCCAGCCTCCTGCTCGTCTCCGTACAGCAGCATCGTCCTCACTAATCACCTATAACCTGTTACTTAGTCTGCCTACCCATAACCGGATGAACAGCCCAAGGTAATAATTAGAGACATAAAACCTTGAGTCAAACAATAGTCTTAGTGAGTGATAAAAACAACTAACAAACTTCAACAGTAAAGTATACGAGAAGGGATAGATAAGCATACTAATCCACGCACAACACCAGAGAAGAACTCAACCTTAGCTTCCCCGCATCTGACAGTGATAGCCTTTACTTTAACAATTCAATCATACATCCATGGAAACCAGAACACCCATTCAATCACGGAAAAGCACTCATGACATCCAAATTATAGACCTCATGTAAACCATCCTACTCGAACTCAACACCACTCAAGCACAAGCCCCAGAGGCCTAAACCAATATCAGACAAGCACCCAAGGAACATCTCCTTCAATGTTGGATACACGAGAAAATACAAACAAAACAACCAATCATCCATGATTAACTCTGGCTGTCACTGCCAATCCTGCTTTGAAACCATCGTTAATCGTATGACGGCCAACCTTGCCATATGTCAAGGGCTAATGGTAACCCCAGTTCTAGCATAAACTATGTATGTCCAACCTTGACAACTAGGCCTTTCAACGATACCCAAGGTACTCGACCAACAACCTTCCAGTCTTTCGAGTGCTCCCATTGTACCCCTGCTTTGAGCCTGCTAGAACTTATGACAATGATGACTTCTCGGCCTTCGCAACCCTAGTCATCCAACCTTGACGATTTTTCATAGCTCAAGCAACCTTCTCGAGCAACCATTATCCACCAACACACGATCTTTGAGTTGTCACCCCATTTGTTGTTCTATAGCGATCAACGAATACCTTTCAACACTTCAAATCCTCCAACCTGAATTTTATTCGAAGTCACATCATCACCGAACCAATTACTTCACTGTGCTACGCTAAGGTTCGGGGGTTGCCCTCAAAAAATATTTTTTTAGACCTTTTTCTCTAAATCTATGTCGTACCCGAAAAACGTACTTTTTCAGAAAATTACTCCATTGGAAACAAACCATAGCATCATTACTATCAACCACAGCATTTAAAAGCGCTGCTAAAAACATGACCGATTAGCCACTTCAGACCGACCCGACCCAAATTTGGCCGACCCGACCCAGCTCCCTTCTGACTTCAGAACTCGACCGATCCACTGTAGACCGACCCACTCGCTGGCCGATCCAATTCATACAACAACCAACCAGTCCGATTCAGTCTAGCCCGAACCAACCCGGTTGCACCATCACGAATACGAACTTCGATCCGACCAACTGACCTGGTCCAGTCTAGCCCGACCCGATCCAAGATAACGGATCCGATCCCCAAAATGATCGACCCGATTCAACTTCTGACTTTCTCCTCAAATCATGACTTGACCGCCCCGTTCTAACTTGTTTCCACATTAGAATTTGAGACCGACCCGACCCACTAATGGCCGACCCGATCCACTTCCTGCACATCTCTAATTCTACTCTGGTTTCAACCAAAACTTCGTCAAACGGCGAATCCAACGAAACCGACTCAACCAAAATCATCAAAAACAATCATAAACATGTCATAAAATTGCTAACAACATGAATATGATGATTATAAAAAAATGATGTAAGTATCACCTAAAACCATTAAATTGAACATATGATCAAAATGAGAGATCTTACTAACATAAACATGTGAAATGACATGAAATTAAGGGGTAGAAATTGATAAATTAGATCATAAAGTGATGCATATGAAAATAGACATATAAGGGTGTAAATCTATGGTAAAACACTTGAATTTGATGAGAAGCATGCACAAACACTCATATACTTTATTGCACTCATGTGAGAGATGTAAATCACTCACCGATTATCCCAAACAAGCAATCAAAGGAATATGAATCCAGACAACAAGCACTTCGCACCAAACACCTTGATCCGATGAATCCTTGCCTCAATTAATGTAGATCTAGCCTCCGATGGTATAGATCTCCAATTTCCCTCCTTTGATTATGATTTTTAATGGTGGAAAAGTGTTAGAGGAAGGAGGAGCACAAGAACTCCCGATGAGAGAATGGAAGATTCAAACCCTTTCTCATATCCCTTGTCCCTTATTTATAGTTTCCACCAACCCCCTAATGGGCCTTCCCAATACAGCCCACTTTGGCATACCAAACCTGGACAACCAACTGAAAAAACTTAAAACAACGATTCTCCCAAACCGTTGAGCCAAATCTTTAATGTAACCACCCTACGGAAGGGCAAACATCAATTCCTTTCCAATGGCACATGTCTCACCCACTGATTCGACCTGAATTAAAAGTTATGTCCTGTACAAGACTGACAGAGGTAAAATGGTCACAAACAAAGTCGCTAAAAATTATGGACATGTTTCACATCCCCATAAGCAACCTATCAAAAGATGAGAATGATCCAACCCTCAGGTAATAAAGTAAAAATATTTTTCAATTTGTGATACGTAAAATGCGAGCTGTTACAGATTTAGTAGCTGCAAGTGTTTATCAGTGGATGCAATGGATGCATATACACATACTAGGCACTAATTAGTGATTAAAAAATAGGACACTAACATAATTGCATATGGATGTGTATGTATTATTAAATGACCTTTAATTTGTGGATGAAAATTTGGTGTTTATCATATGAATGTTGCATCTTTTTTATTGTGGTTGTAGTATGCATATAGAACCTTATGTACAAGTAGGATTCTCTTACATACAATATGGATGCATGGCACAGACTTAAGTTGCATAAAAGGTTGACTGAACTAGTGCACCTCCTAATTTCTTGCATTAGTTTGTGACATATACACTACACTATTACATATCTTTGTGACAATTATTAGAAATCATAAGGACAATGGATGCTTGTGATTTCTAGATGAGTAGATGGATGTAGGTGATGTTGTGATAATATTTATAATATTCCTCTAGCCTTGGAGATTTCGGGAATGAAGTCCTTTAAGGAAGGGATAATGTAACAACCTAAAATTTAAATAAAGCAATATAAAATAAGATTAATAAAATAAATATTAATCAGAAAAAATATTAGGAAATAATCACCGGGGTTGCGCCATTGGGTCCGTTACAAAATTCTAGCTAAGATAGGCCTTTGGTTTGTTAAAATCAGACTTATAACGGAAAAGATATTAACGAAAGAGGTTTGAAATTAGAAGTTGAAATAGTAATAAACAATGAAATAAATAGAATTTAATTTCAGAGTTATTCACGTTCAGATGGGAGACCCAGCCCATAGCTGGGTCGACCCAAGGGTCAACCCATCTATTCGATGTGTTGACTCACTTGGTCAACGTGCGCAACCTGGTGCGCACGTCTTCGATCATTTTGGTCGGCTTTTAGAGTGCATTCTTCTGGAGTGCTTAAATCTAATGACTTAAAATCTTAACCTAAAATTCAACAATCTAAAATACCCTAGCTCTATTATAAATTTTCTCCAACCCTAGCCTTATTCTCACTACTTCATTCTTTGCCTCCATCTCAAATAACTTCATTTCATATATTTCTAATGGAGTACTGAGGCTTTGGATTGCATATACTTTGGAGAATATTCAAAGATAGGGATTCTCCTACGGGGCTAGATTGGATCAATTTAAAATTGAGAGTATTTTTCAGTAATTGCAAGATTTAGTACAAATTGGGGTTTTTCTTTAAAGTATAATAAGTTGTAGATTTCTTCTGATTACTATTATTTTCTATCAATAGTCTATGTAATCTGATCATTGCTTTATCATTTCTTCTTCCTAATTTACTAATCTACTCTATTGTTGTAATTTTATTAAGTTCATATGTGCCCCTTTATCTTCATATGTAATTTCATTACAATTTAGTTCCATCTTTAATTTATTTTAAATTTGTTCTTATTTATCTTAGACTAGGCATACGAGAGCCTCGACCATCAGTCTTTTATTTTGACGTTGAGTTTAGGCCTTAATGAACCAAAACCATTTATTTCTTCTTGTTTATGCGACATTTGGGTTAAAATATGAAATTGATAGTAAAAGCGCATTTTTGGAAAAATAAGTAAATATGTATAAAAAAGGATAAATTGGGCTTATTGAAATTATGCAATAAATTTAATTAGACTATAACTTTGATAAACTGAATAGATGACATTTGGAAAGATGCTAATGACGGGTGTTGGGTTGTATAATAAAATTTAAAAAAAAAGTTTATAGACAACTTGTAAATTGTAGTTTATGACATGACAGAAATTACACGAAGAAGATAGGCTTAATAATAAACTTAATATTTGCGTTAAGTTTAAAATAAACAAATTAATAAGCATGTGTTGTAGGGGTCCGTTCCGGCAACGACGACTGATTAAGGAAAATAAAGGGCTCGTAGTATTGGTCCGTTCGGACAGTAAGGGTAGGCTGATTAGAGAAATTAAGAGATTAACTAAAATAAATTATTGGGGACTAATTCTATGGGTGACTTATGTCAATTTTCAGTTTTGGTTGGGGATCCATATCAGTCAGTATTCCTTTTTATTACGCTACTCTGAGGTCTGACGAGGAGGCGGAGGCATGCTTATACTGGATTGGGTAGTTAAGGGTCCAAACGTGGTGGGTACGAGCACATTTCGGCGGGGCAATGAGCTTGCATCGCGCTAGTTAGGGAAGATAAGAAGTTGTGATGCTGGTGATTTTCACTACGTCCCTAGAGTTGATGGGGCAGATCTGATATACCCGGGGCCGTAGTCGACACAGGTTATCACAATTAGGAGTCGATCAGTCGGTTGAATTAGGTTATATCCTAGTTTGGCAAGTTGTAAAAATTGGTGCAGAAATCGAATGATTTGATAATCGTCTGTATTCTTGTTCTTATTTACTGTGTTGAGCTTTAATTTATTATCCTCTCTAGATTTCCCCTTTTATCACTCATGCTAGTAGTTACCGAACTCACCAGGCTTTATGTCTAACTAGTTTTCGTTGTCTCATTTTTCTTCCTTACCCCAGGTTCTTAGGATGAAGGATCTAGTGCTTGAGAGAGCTTTGACCTAACTCTATCCTTTGGAATTCTCGTTTGTCTTTTTCTTTGTGCTTACGTGTACCTTTTCACGTTTGGTTTATTTTTTGGCACTTGATGTTGACGGATACTTTTTATTTGGTACTCTGATTTGTAGTTTCCATGAGACAACAATGGTTTATGACTTATGATATAATAGAAATTCTTATGTTTCTTTAAATGAAATTTCAAATTTCATTGTTTTTTATGCTGTCTTGTGAATTTTAGCCTCTGTGATGTTATCTTATACCTAAAATGTTTCATATTTCTTAATGGAATCCTTATATGTGTAACTTTAAGAAATATGTGGTGTTACAAGGAGCAGGAGAACACCAAAGAAAAAACTGAAAAGGGGGCCCCGGCCAGAGTCTGAGAAGAGGCCAGTAAGAAGGCCGATGAAAAACTAGACTGAAATAGGGCAGAGGAGGGGGTCAGGAAGAAAAAATCCAAGGAGGACACGAAAAGAAAAGCGGAGAATGAGGGTCGGAAAAAGGACGAGAAAGAGGCCAAGGAGGCTTAGAGGAAAGCAAAAAGGAAGCCAAGAAAGCATAGACCTCTAGAGCCGTGGTCAAAATCATTCCTCCTTCATTGAAAATAGTGCTCCCTTGGCATGAAGTGATTGAGATTTCAGATGAATAAGTAAGGGAGGTTAGGTTGGACTTATCCAAGGGCTTTGAACCGAGGTCTTATCCCATGCCTACTCCACCAAATGAGCCGAAGGGATCCGAGCGAAGTAGAATACGAGGACGAGCTACCCAGGTATGAGTCGGAGAAGAAGAAGGGTGGCTCGTCCAAATGATTGTTATATAATAGTTTTGCTTTTGTAGGCTGATAGGATACACGAGTGACACCCACTCTTTTGGAGGCATGATGTGGTTTTTATGTACATTATGTCGCTAAAAAGAAATATATTCTGACATGTGAATGAGAGTTAAGTTTGCTTATATCACCCATCTTTTATGCGTTCGTGTTTCTTTTACGCTTTAACGTTATTATACTTACGTAATGTAGTCTTAGTAACACTTAAATTCATGTTGATCATTGATTCACTCCTGATGAACTCAAGTCGTGTGAAGCCTCGTTGTGCGAACCTCTCTCTTGAGTCTTCCTTTCGGCAGTTGTTTTGAGTCGTGCGAAGTTTGCGTTTGGTATCTCCACCTTCGGGACCTCCTTGTAATCTTTTATCTCGATCATGAGGGGTTATGAGTGGATATTTTTGGTTCGTCGTTTTATAAACAAATCCAAACTCTAAGGATTGGAGTTGGCTAAATTAGTGATCGGTATCACATTTACTCGGCTGGTGGGTTAGCCCCAAGTACGGAGACCATGGGACAGAGTTGGACACTTAAATTAATGAGCACGCGAGCTATTTATACTCGAATCCTCGTTTTATCAAGACTCAAGTTGACTTGCGAAGGACGGACCACCCTGAAAGGTTTGGGTCTTAGTATAAACTCGAGGTGATGGATCGATTCCAAGCTTCTAGGTGCCAATCCAGAGTTGTGCGCTCGTTTATGTCGGTTGGTCATTATCGCAACTTGGCATATCATGCCTAAAGTAAATACACTAAGAACATGGAGACTTGAAATCCTTTATTAATACTGTTGGATATAGCAGCCTATTTACAATGCCCTAAATTGAAAACAGTACATTTATGGAAAGTAGTAAGTCAGTATAGTAAATAAGTGAAGTAACGGTGAAGATGCTCAGCATTCCGTGCTCTTGGCACTTCAGTGCCATCAAATGTCTTTCGCTGCCAAGTACCATCTTCAAGCCTCTGTTGAATGATGAATGGACCGTCTCAATGAGGACCGAGTCTGGTTGGTATAGGAAAGATCCACTTCAGGACGAGGTTGCCAATGTCAAAGTGCTTTGGACAGACTTTGGAATTAAAGTATTGAGCAACCCGTTGGTGGTGTGCAGCTGCTTTGAGTTTAGACTCATCCTTTTTTCGAGTAAATCAAGTGATTCCAAGAGGATATGTAACACCCCACCTCTGCTAGGGTCACTCACAAAGGGAATGCACTAGTTTTGGTGGAGTATTATCTAGGTAAACAAGCACAGAGATATCACAAGGCAGAACATAAATAAAGCAGTGGTAGAAATTAAAAAACCAACTTTTTATTATTTTCCAGAAAAGAGTCACAAGCTCATATATCCAAAATATAAATTATTCCATTACATCTAGTTCATAATAAAGAAGAATAAACTTAAAACAAAAGTAAATTATTCCCCATAAATAGCAGGAGCAGCCATAGCATAGCCCAAGACCAAACCGTACATGAGCTGTCAGAAAGCAAGCTAAATCCAAGCTAAGAGCTAGTGTTTCCTCCCTGAGAACCTGGGGGGGAAACGAAAGAAAAAGGGTCAGTCATAAAGACTGGTAAGCCCTAGTGACTTTCAGTATGAAAACTAGTAAAGGTAACATGATATGTGAAAACTGGAATTAAACATAAGGATGATAACAGAACTAGTAGGATCATTAAGATAACAAGATAAGTCAAGTCTGGCATTGCATGTTCAAGGTTCGCTGCACCATCTGTACTTGTGTTCTAACCTATGTCAAGTATTAGTCATGAAATGATCCCTTAGACCAGTGTCATGAAGTGACCCATTACAGGGTCCTACGGTACCATCTATTAATCGATCGGCTCCCTACAAGTCCTAGCTCGTCATGTGTCTGTGTCATACGGCCCTATCCTGAAATGTAGTTACCTGTGCTAGGTTCACCATAGGGTGTATCAAGTCCTATGGTGCCAACCACCGACACGAATCAAGCACGCACATTGTAAATCTACGGGTGCCCAATGCCTGCTTTTTCAACTCCGGGCTACGTGCACGACCATAGCCCGCCTGAACCTACAATGGTGCACCTACTCAGCCGTCGTTCTGGTCGCTTACAATCAGCCTAGTAATCGCTCCCCACCCTGCCTAGTCCTAGGGTATCGTGATACATCTAAGTGGGTTACTGCTGAAAAGAACCGCATAACTAGGGTTTCTAATGGGTTAAGTGTTGTCATTCAAATTCGTGACTTTACCCTATCCAGATCGTGTATCAAGTTGGTTAAGTGTGTTCAAGCAGTTCATGACTTAACCCTATCAAGTCATCGTGTCAAGTTGGTTAAGTATATTCAAGTGGTTCATGACTTAACCCTATCATGTGGCATTAATTCATTAGTGCACGCCAACCTCTCACATTAGACTAACTGTTGTGGTTACTGGATTTGTCGGGCGGTTCCGGGCAGATTTACACCACAACACAGTCTAACCTCGAGTTTTTTACATGCCATATGACCAACTACCCACATTGGATCCTATTGTTTGCAGCCACTGGATTTGCCGGGCGGTTCCGGGCAGATTTACACTGCAAACTCAACCCAACCTCGAGTTGGCCATTTTCAAGTTTATCTAACTGTCATGCCCACGTTCAAGTTTTCATGTCTAGATTCATGTCAATTTTTCAGGTCATGTTTCATGTCAAATCATGTCAAGTTCATGTCCATATTTAGGTTCAAGTCATAACAATGTTCATGTTCAAGTTTAAAGCTAATCTATGTTTTACCTAGTCTACCCAAATCGTATTCCCATCGCACGTAAGTTCGAATCGATACAAATGAATCTAATATGGAATAACATAAAAAGGAACGGGTATAATGTGGCAAAAGTGATTACTAGCATAGCATGATATGACTTGAAATAAAAGATTAAAACATTACTGGCATATGAAATATTGGTCTCAAACATAAAGATTCCAAATCTAGCAAGATAAGGTACTAGTCAAAATAACAGTTGTAACAAGGTGATAGTATGGTAACGACTGTCATAAGGTGATAGTATAGTCATGGTAACGACTGTCATAAGGTGATAATATAGTCATGGTAACGATTGACATAAGGTGATAGTCATAAACATGTGACTAATAACAGATTCAACATGATAATAAGAGGGTTTCTTTTGATTTACAACATGAATAGGCCCCAAATCAATGTCATAGTAATATCCAAGAGTCAAGATTCAATATGAATGAGAATGAATGTAAACAATCATTATACATAGGTCCAATTTCAATTTACATCATATTCGTAATACATTTATAGTTTAAATCTGAAAATAACTGGGGCTTACAAATCGCGGTTCGAGAATTAGAAAAAGAGAGTCGATGTTGAATATGCTTAGTCAAGTCCTAATAGAAGTCCCCAAATCAGCAATTCCCTTAACGCAATCTCAACGTAGAAGAAGCAGTCCTTCTCTCAAACTTTTCAATCAGAATCAGAGTAGCATAAGGTCAGAAAGAATTTTGTGTAGAGAGACTGGTGTTAGGGGTTGTATTTATAGGGTCAGGTCAACGAATGTGGACAGAAATGAGGCCAAATACATCAGAGTGAATCCAGCTTCAGAAATGGGATCGGGCACCAGGTCGACCCCCAGGTCGACACTATGGTCGACCTGGTCCTGGGTAGGTCGACTACATAGTCGACCACCAGGTCGACCTGGTCCTGGGCGAGAAATTTCCCACCCAGTCCATCTGGAGGTTTGAAATTCAAATTTTGAATTCGAATTGAGTCTGTTTTGGACTTGAAAATTTCTGGAAACTTTGAAAGGTCATAACTTGGTCATACGGACTCCGATTTTCGAAAACTCGGACTCGTTTCCAAGCAGAATTTCGAGACGAACGCAATGGCGCAAACCGTTTCCCCTGATTCTTATTTTAAAAATTAATTCTGCCTTGATTTATGGTTATTACACGTTATAAAAACACGGGTTTTTACATTCTCCCCTCCTTAAAGGATTTCGTCCCTAAAATCTCTATGTTAGGGAGGATGTGTCCTACCATCCATCATCCATCTACTCAAAGCATCATCCACGGGCAACCATTGTCCTTAAAAGATTTCTAGTGCTGTATGAACATATGCAGAAAGTGTGTGTATATGTACTTATCTAATGCAAAAGATCAGGCGTTTACTGACTCAGTAAACCTCCTTAATGCAAAATATGTTAGTGTCATGAATCCAACATGTATGCAAATTCCTAACATAGTTCATAATCTCTACATGAGTGCACAAACATTCATCCATATGCAACATCCAAGTGATAGCATAACAAGTTCCATCCATGTACAAGTATTAGCACTCATGCATATGCAACATGAAAATGTGCCTGAGCCGATCTTGTGCCTAATGTGTGTCATGCATCCACTAGCAACCACTTGCAACCACTTGCAACCATTTACAAACATCAGCCATAACAGGTTTCAATCACATGTTTACATCCATATGGTTCTACCTAAGTTTCTCAAGATAAGATCGAGAAGATAACAAGACAAACGTAGACATTAGAAGCATGATACGAAAAGGTTTTCAAGTTTATAGGAAAAAGAGATCAAGAATGTACCCTAAAAAAGAAATGGGTAAAGCGCGCGTATCTTCTCTTCGGTTTCCCAAGTTGTGTCTTCTAGGATTTCACTCCACTGCACTTTCACTAGCTTGACCTCTCGATTCCTTAGCTTCTTAATCTCCGTTCCTAAGATACGAATCGGAACTCGCCTTAATGTCGCTTCTTTTTCCACTTCTACGTCTTCAAGGATGCTTGGCTCAACCACTTCGGCTGACTCATGCAAACACTTCCGGAGATGCGAGACGTGAAAGACGTTGTGCACCCCAGCCATCTTCTCGGGTAAGTCTACCTTATAGGCCATCCGTCCAATCCTCTCAGTGATGGGGAACGGTCCTACAAATCTTGGTGCTAGCTTTCCAACTGCTCCAAAACGAACTACATTGCGTAACGGAGAAACTTTTATAAAGACCATATCTCCGACTTCGAACTCTAGGTATGTCCTTCTCTGGTCCGCATAAGATTTCTGTCTATTTTGGGCCGTTTTCATCCGTCTTCGTATCAACTCAATCTTCTCAAAAGTGTCTCTTATCATATCAGGGCCAAGTATAATCCTGTCTGTCGTCTCCCACCAACAAGTTGGCGACTTGCACGGTCTTCCATACAAGGCTTCGAACGGTGCCATTCCGATGCTAGCTTGGTAACTGTTATTATATGCAAACTCCACGAGAGGAAGATGGTCTTCCCAAGTACCACCAAAGTCAAGAATGCATAGCCTTAGGAGATCTTCTAGTACCCTATTTACCCTTTCGGTTCGTCCATCCGTCTGTGGGTGATAGGCCGTGCTTAAGTTCAGTCGTGTTCCCATTGCTTCTTGCAGACTATTCCAAAACTGGCTAGTGAAAATCGGGTCACGATCACTAACTATACTATAAGGCACTCCATGCAATCGTACTATCTCTCGAAGGTAAATAGACGCTAGCCCTGATGCGGTCCTCTTGCTTTTCACCGGAATGAAGTGAGCACTTTTCGTGAGTCTATCAACTATGACCCATATGCTAGTATTTCCCTTCTTTGACCTAGGCAGTGCATCCACGAAATCCATCGAGATACTCTCCCATTTCCATTGCAGAACCTCCAAAGGGTGTAATAGTCCACCGGGCTTCTTCGACTCGGCCTTTACTTGTTGGCACACCATGCACTTCGAAACGAACTCTACCACATCCTTTTTCATTCCAGCCCAAAAGAAAACGCGTTTCATATCCCTGTACATCTTATCCCCCTTCGGGATGTATAGTCATCTTCGAGTGATGCGCCTCTTCGAGAACTCTCCTTACTATGTATCCCACTTGTGGGACAGATAGCCTTCCATCGCGCCTTAGCCATCCCTTGTCATCTATGTCATACCTACTGAGGTGACTCGACATCTCACCCCTAATTAGCTTGTCCATGATTTCAACTATCTGTGGGTCTTCCTTCTGTGAAGTCCCTACTTGATCTAGAAGTGTAGGTCTTAGCTCAAGAGATGCTAACGTAGCAGTCAATGACTCAACAGCAGGTGTAAAATCAATGGCTGCTATAAACTCAAGGCTTTTCATTTCAACAAACAAGGGGCTCAAAGTCAACCTTTTTCTACTTAGTGCGTCCGCCACCACATTACCCTTGCCAGGGATATAAGCTATATCGAAGTCATATGATGCCAAGAACTCCATCCACCGCTGTTGTCTCAGATTCAAGTCTTTCTGTGAGAAGAGGTACTTAAGCGATTTATGGTCGGTATACAGCTCGAACCTTTCCCCTAGAAGATAATGACGCCACGCTTTAAGTGCAAAGACAATCGCGGCCAACTCCAAGTCATGCGTGGGATAGTTTTTCTCATGAACTTTAAGTTGTCTACCCCCGTAGCATATTACTCTTCCTTCTTGCATTAGGACAGCGCCTAACCCCGTGTCGAATGCATCAGTGTACACCGTAAACATCTTAACTCCATCGGGTAATGCCAAAACTGGAGCTGTGGTGAGGGCTCTCTTAAGTTTCTGAAAAGTAGCGTCACATTCTATGTCCCATGCAAAAGGTAGGTTCTTCTTTGTTAACTTGGTAAGAGGGGCTGAAATCTTAGCGAAGTCCTTAATGAATTTCCTGTAGTAGCCCGCCAAACCGAGAAAGCTCCTCACCTCCGTTGCATTCTTAGGAATTTTCCAGTCCTGTACCGCAACTACCTTTGCGGGGTCCTCGGCTATGCCTTGCTTAGAAACTACATGTCCAAGGAACCGAACTTCCTTCCTCCGAAAATGGCATTTGGAGAACTTAGCCTTTAACTGGTGTGCTCTAAGCGTTTCCATGACTTCCTTGAGATGCCTAGCATGCTCTTCTTCATCTTTTGAGAAGATCAAAATATCACCCACGAAAACTACCACAAACTTGTTAAGGAACTCCCGAAACACCCTACTCATCAAATCTACAAAGTACGCGGGTGCATTTGTTAGCCCAAACGGCATGACGAGCCATTCGAAGAATCCATCTGGAGTCCTAAACGCAGTTTTGTCAATGCTATCCTCAGCCACTCTAAGCTGATGGAATCCTATGGCTAGGTCGAGTTGAGAGAAAACAGATGCTCCCACAAGCTGGTCAAACAAATCGTCGATTCTTGGTTGCGGGTGCCTATTCTTCTTTGTTAGCTTGTTTAACTCACGATAATCTACGCACAGACGAAGCGATCCATCCGCCTTAGTAGCGAATACCACCGGAGCACCCCATTCAGAAATGCTTCGTCTTATGAAATTTTTCTCAAGCAACTCGTTGATTTGTTTACTGAGCTCTCTTTTTCTCGCGGGGCCATGTGCCTAACGGGCAATGAAACTGGCTTGGCATTATCAACAAGATAAATTCGGAACTCTATCTCGCATTTAGGAGGTAATCCCCTCAGTTCATTAAAGACATCTGGATATTCTCGGACCGCTCTTACAGATTGCAAATTATCGTCAGACGAGTCAAGGGATTCAAGATAACATAACATGACCGCACCCTTAGGGTTACAAGAAATTTCAAGGGTATTACCAAGGTGAGTCATGAGCCTCACTACCCTTCGTTCACAATCAAGAATGGCTCCATAATTGGACAGCCAGTCCATACCTAGGATCAAACCGTATCCACTGAATCCGAGAACATAAGCATTACACGTGAATTCTACGCTTAAGATAGAGATCCTCAAATCCACACACATCATAGATAAATGGGCGGAGCCCCCCAATTGGATTTGAAACTATAACGGGATCCTCAACCAGACTAGTACTTAGGTGCAGATTTTCAACAATATCAGAAGAAATAAAAGTATGTGATGCGCCAGAGTCAAATAAGGTTCGAACAGGAAAGTCAGAAATGTAAACAAGGCTTTCTACGGAAATATTACTACCTCGGTCAAGAGCTGGAGTGGTGTTGAGAGCATGCAACTGCCCTCCAGAAGGTCTTGCTCGCTGGGTCTGCCCTTGCCCCTGTCCTTGCTTCTTAGGGCAATCCTTACTGATGTGTCCAGTATCTCCATAATGAAAGCATTCACCCAACTTCCTTTTCTTCCTTCTACAGTCTTTAGCTAGATGTCCAGTAATACCACAGAAGTTGCACTTCCTCATCTCACGTGATTTGTTGTTGCTCTTGTTATTCTTGTTGTTCCCCTTCTTGAAATCAGCTTTCTTATTCTGAGTCTCATTAGGCTTAACCTCCTTCTTGCTATTCTTGTCTTCCTCATGAAGTAGAGCCATATCCACCAAGCTTTCAAAGGTCGCCCCCATAGGTATATGAGTTAGGGCCAAGCTGTGTAGTGGCTCGTTAAATCCTCGAGCAAAGCGTACAGCCTTCTTCTGGGCTGTGTTGACCAAATCCAAACCGAACCGAGCAAGCTGATTAAACTTATTCACTTACTCCCTCACAGACATATCCCCTTGCTTGAGTGCTAGGAACCTCTCCATCTGAAGGTTCTCCTCTGTGGACGATAAGAATTTAAGCCCAAATCTCTCTCTAAAGTATGCCCAAGTCTCAATTGGTCTGGTAGCGTTGGTGACTTCCCACCAAAATGCAGCTTCCTCTTTCAGCAACCATGCTGCCAATTGAACTTTCCTATGGTCCTCCATATCAAAGATAATAAACAAGTCTTCTGTTTCCTTTAGCCAGTTTCGTGCCTTAATGAAGGTTTCAGTTCCAACGAAGTTCTTGCCGCCCATTGCTTTAAAGTCTTTGCATATTTTGGAAAAGGCGGTACCAGGAGGAGGAGGAACCGTAGCAACTGGGGGAGGAGGAGGAGGGATGTCTGTTGTGCCCGCGTCGTTGGGCCTGGCTTCTAAGTACCTTCGGAACCATCCAGGCATGGGTATTCCCTCAGGTAGGTTAAGATCAGCCATGCTGAAAAACGAAAAGAAAAAGATTCAAGCGAGGAAACAAAGGAAAGTGCTAATGGCTTTTGGGGAATATCCTTTTTAAACATAAAATTTTCTTGAAAAGTGCTTCTTTATAAATAGTTTTGAAAATAGTTTCGGAAGGTTTTTAAAACTTTTGCCCATCCTGGTAACCTTCTGCTCTGATACCAAATTGTAACACCCCACCTCTGCTAGGGTCACTCACAAAGGGAATGCACTAGTTTTGGTGGAGTATTATCTAGGTAAACATGCACAGAGATATCATAAGGCAGAACATAAATAAAGCAGCGGTAGAAATTAAAAACCAACTTTTTATTATTTTCCAGAAAAGAGTCACAAGCTCATATATCCAAAATACAAATTATTCCATTACATCCAGTTCATAATAAAGAAGCATAAACTTAAAACAAAAGTAAATTATTCCCCATAAATAGCAGGAGCAGCCATAGCATAGCCCAAGACCAAACTGTACATGAGCTGTCAGAAAGCAAGCTAAATCCAAGCTAAGAGCAAGTGTTTCCTCCCTGAGAACCTGGGGGGAACGAAAGAAAAAGGGGCGAAAGAAAAAGGGTCAGTCATAAAGACTGGTAAGCCCTAGTGACTTTCAGTATGAAAACTAGTAAAGGTAACATGATATGTGAAAACTGGAATTAAACATAAGGATGATAACAAAACTAGAAGGATCATTAAGATAACAAGATAAGTCAAGTCTGGCATCCCATGTTCAAGGTTCGTTGCACCATCTGTACTAGTGTTCTAACCCATGTCAAGTATTAGTCATGAAATGATCCCTTAACCAAGTGTCATGAAGTGACCCATTACGGGGTCCTACGGTACCATCTATTAATCGATCGGCTCCCTACAAGTCCTAGCTCGTCATGTGTCTACGTCATATGGCCCTATCCTGAAATGTAGTTACCTGTGTTAGGTTCACCATAGGGTGTATCAAGTCCTATGGTGCCAACCACCGACACGAATCAAGCACGCATAGTGTAAATCTACGGGTGCCCAATGCCTGCTTTTTCAACTCCAGGCTACGTGCACGACCATAGCCCGCCTGAACCTACAATGGCGCACCTACTCAGCCGTCGTTCTGGTCGCTTACAATCAGCCCAGTAATCGTGCCCCACCCTGCCTAGTCCCAGGGTATCGTGATACATCTAAGTGGGTTACTGCTGAAAAGGACCGCGTAACTAGGGTTTCTAATGGGTTAAGTGTTGTCATTCAAATTCGTGACTTTACCCTATCCAGATCATGTATCAAGTTGGTTAAGTGTGTTCAAGCAGTTCATGACTTAACCCTATCAAGTCATCGTGTCAAGTTGGTTAAGTATATTCAAGTGGTTCATGACTTAACCCTATCATGTGGCATTAATTCATTAGTGCACGCCAACCTCTCACATTAGACTAACTGTTGTGGTTACTGGATTTGCCGGGCGGTTCCGGGCAGATTTACACCACAACATAGTCTAACCTCGGGTTTTTTACGTGCCATATGATCAACTACCAATATTGGATCCTATTGTTTGCAGCCACTGGATTTGTCGGGCGGTTCCGGGCAGATTTACACTGCAAACTCAACCCAACCTCGAGTTGGCCATTTTCAAGTTTATCTAACTGTCATGCCCACATTCAAGTTTTCAAGTCTAGATTCATGTCAAGTTTTCAGGTCATGTTTCATGTCAAATCATGTCAAGTTCATGTCCATATTCAGGTTCAAGTCATAACAACGTTCATGTTCAGGTTTAAAGCTAATCTATGTTTTACCTAGTCTACCCAAATTGTATTCCCATCGCATATAAGTTCGAATCGATACAAATAAATCTAATAGGGAATAACATAAAAAGGAACGGGTATAATGTGGCAAAAGTGATTACTAGCATAGCATGATATGACTTGAAATAAAAGATTAAAACATTATTGGCATATTAAATATTGGTCTCAAACATAAAGATTCCAAATCTAGCAAGATAAGGTACTAGTCAAAATAACAGTTGTCACAAGGTGATAGTATGGTAACACTGTCATAAGGTGATAGTATAGTCATGGTAACGACTGTCATAAGGTGATAATATAGTCATGGTAACGATTGACATAAGGTGATAGTCATAAACATGTGACTAATAACAGATTCAACATGATAATAAGAGGGGTTTCTTTTGATTTACAACATGAATAGGTCCCAAATCAATGTCACAGTAATATCCAAGAGTCAAGATTCAAGATGAACGAGAATGAATGTAAACAGTCATTATACATAGGTCCAATTTCAATTTACATCATATTCATAATACATTTATAGTTTAAATTTGAAAATAACTGGGGCTTACAGATCGTGGTTTGAGAATTAGAAAAAGAGAGTCGATGTTGAATATGCTTAGTCAAGTCCTAATAGAAGTCCCCAAATCAGCAATTCCCTTAACGCAGTCTCAACGTAGAAGCAATCCTTCTCTCAAACTTTTCAATCAGAATCAGAGCAGCATAAGGTCAGAAAGAATTTTGTGTAGAGAGACTGGTTTTAGGGGATGTATTTATAGGGTCAGGTCAACGAATGTGGACAGAAATGAGGCCAAATACATCAGAGTGAATCCAGCTTCAGAAATGGGCTCGGGCACCAGGTCGACCCCCAGGTCGACACTAAGGTCGACCTGGTCCTGGGTAGGTCGACTACATAGTCGACCCCCAGGTCGACCTGGTCCTGGGCGGGAAATTTCCCGCCCAGTCCATCTGGAGGTTTGAAATTCGAATTTTGAATTCGAATTGAGTCTGTTTTGGACTTGAAAATTTCTGGAAACTTTGAAAGGTCATTACTTGGTCATACGGACTCCGATTTTCGAAAACTCGGACTCATTTCCAAGAAGAAATTCGAGACGAACACAATTGCGCAACCCGTTTCCCCTGATTCTTATTTTAAAAATTAATTCTGCCTTGATTTACGGTTATTACACGCTATAAAAACATGGGTTGTTACAGGAGATCTATGTTGGTTTGTGCATCGTAGTAAGTGACTGAATGAGATTGTAGTTCAAGCTCGATGGGCATTACAGCTTCAAATCTATATGACAGAGCAAATGGAGCATGGCCGATTGTTGATTTATAGGTAGTACGATATGGCCACAGGGCTAATGCAAGTTCATCTACCCACTTTCGTCTTTCATTTTCCAAACGCTTTTGGATAATGGATTTAATGATTTTATTGACAACTTCAACTTGATCACTGGCTTGAAGATGAGCTACTGTTGAAAGTCGTTTCTTCTTGCGATAGCGGAGACAAAAGTCTTTGAACTTAGAACTTTCAAATTGGGTCCCATTATCGAAAATGATAATATTGGGAATTCCAAAGAGATAGATGATGTTGCAGATGATCAAGTTGATTTCTTTTTGGTCATGATTGTCGTGGGAGGTTCGGCTTCAACCTACTTAGTAAAGTAGTCAACAATGAGTATAACATATCGAGCGTCGCTTTTTGCCATCATTCAACAAAGTCAATTCCCCATATTGCGAATGACCATGGTGTGACCATCTCTATAAGCTCTGTAGGTGGGGCTCTAGGAATCTTGGAGAATCTTTGGCATTTTTCATACTTGCGAGTTTAGTTAGCTGCATCCCATTTAAGGTTTGGCCTAAAATCGCTGTAGAGAGGAATCTTGTTCTCTAAGGTTTGCCCTCCATTATGGTCGTTGCACTTGCCTTCATGCACATCCATCATTGCACTTTTGACGTCGTTGTGGGCTATACACCTAAGTAGTGAAACAGAGAATCCTCTTTGGTATAACACTCCATCGTGAATGATTAGAGTAGAACTTTGCGAAGGAGCGAACATTTTTCATTCTGGTTGTCAGGGAGGATTCAACGTTATAGGTAGTTTTTGAATGGAGTCATCCACGACTCTGGTTTAAGCTCGAGCTCCATTGTGAATACCGCATCAGTCTCCATCTAATCGATATATGGAGAATTGAGCACTTTGACTATGATGATTCCCAACAGATAGGCATCACGCGAACTCACTAACTTATCCAATGAATCGGCCTTTTAGTTTTGTTCTCAAGGGATGTAAGTGATGATGTAGTTCTCAAAACCACTGAGTAGTTCACGAACCCGAGCCAGGTAAGGAGCAAGTCACACTCCTTTGGTTTGATATTCCCCATGCACTTGGCATACAATGAGTTGTGAATCGAAGAAGATCTAGATGGCCTTAATGTTGCATTATTTGAAAATTTTGAATCAGCAATCAAAGCTTCATACTCTGCATTATTATTAGTGGAAGGGAATTTAAGCTTCAAAGTGTAATGAATTGTGCGTTCCTTAGGAGTAATAAGTATAACTTATATGCCAGAACGATTATTGTTTGACGAACCATCCATGTATAGCTTCCATTGAATGTTGGGAGGTTCACTATCCTCAAATGAATCGTCGAGAGTAGTGAACCCAACAATGAAGTCTGCCAAGGCATATCCTAGGATGGCTCATCGAGGGATGTAGATCAAGTCGAACTGACTCAGTTAGATGTTCCACTTGAAGAGTCTCCTAGATGCCTTAGGTCATTGAAGGACATGTTGTAGCAGTTGATCAGTGTAAGCCTTGATGGAATGTGATTGGAAATATGGGCGAAGCTCCCGAGAAGAGATCAATAGGCAATATGCAACCTTTTCGAGCTTTAAATAATTCTTCTGAGCTCTTGACAATCTCTTACTGATGTAGCAAACTAGCCTCTGGACATGATCTTCTTTGCACACAGGCACCAAGCAAATAGCCTACACAGAAACAACACAATAGATAGATAATTCTTCGTGGTCCACAGGCTTTAATAAAATCAGTGGCCCCTCTAAGTGATTCACAAGGTCCTGTAATACAAAAAAACAATTCGGTGTCCACGGAAATTTGTGCGTCACCCTCCTAATCAGATCGAAGAAAGGAATGCACTTATCGGTTTCTTTTGAGATGAATTGACATAGAGTGGCCATTTTTTCATTTAAGCTATAAACATCCTTGATGTTTTTTGGTACTCTGATGTCCCAGATAGCTTAGATATCTTCAGGACTGGCTTCAATCCTGCTTCAATCCTTTGTAAATTGAAAATGAAACCCAAGATTTTTCCCAATGCAATGCTAAATGAGCATTTCAAGAGATTGAGTTTCATGCCTTATTTACAAAGAACACTATATATCTCTGCAAGGTCGTTCACATGGTCATTCGACAATCGTGTTATCTTGAGCATGTCGACGACGTAAATTTTCATAGATATCCCAATTTTATCTTTGAACATTAGATAGACTAGTCGTTGATAGGTAGCTCCAGCATTCTTGCGACCGAAGGGCATCACAATATTGCAATACGACCCAATATAATAATAAATGAAGTATACTCTTGGTCGAGACTCACAAAGGAATCTGATTATAGCCTAAATATGCATCTATGAATGATAGAAGCTGGTGGTCGGTATTAGAATCAACGAATTGGTTAATATTCTAAAGTGGAAAGTTGTCTTTTGGGCATGCTTTGTTCAAGTCAGAATAATCAACGCATGTACGTTATTTCCTCTTTGATTTCTTCACCAAGTACGGGTTGGAGACCCATTCTGGATAGAGGGAATTGTGGATTAAATCTATATGAAGCTGCCTATCCACCTCCTCACCGAGTGCTGCCAATCTTTCTGATCCCAATAATTGGCATATCTGTTTGACTGGAAGGAACTTTTAGTTGATACCAAGTATGCGACATGTGATTTCTGGGTCGATGCCATACATATTGGAGTGGATCTAAGCAAAGATGTTTAGGTTGGCCCATACAAAATCAATAAGTTCCTTTCGAATAGATGGATGGAGCTATGATTTAATCTTTATCACCCGAGATGGGTCGGCAGAGTTGACCAGAACGTCGAAAGTGGGATCCACCGGAGTAGCCTTTTCATATTTGGGCTCCAAGTCTTTTTGTGGATCAAGATTTTGGGAAAGATGGTCGTGATATCTAAGCCAGGACTAAGACCCTATTGGTTTATATGCACTGAGGATTCTGGTGCAGAGTTTCATCCCTATACCCTTTCCCTTCTCCTAGTTAAATTCATCTTTCCATTCGCGAGATAGTAGGCTCTCGCCGTGGACTAGTTGCCTTGGATAATTCCAATCCCAATCTTAGTCGGGAACTTTAGGAGTAGGCACCAAGGTACCATGCAGATTCGAAATTCGTGAGGGATGGATGCCCTAGAAAGACGTTATATGGACAAGGAACATCGACGGCGACGACGATGAGGATTTTGACTTGGCTTTTTTCCCTATCTCCGAGTTGTACGACAGTTTAACGATCCCGACTAGTCGATTTGTTGAGCTGCTTAAGCCGTGAATAATTGTGTTGCATGGCTTTAGGTCTTTGGCTTCAAGTTTCATTCGATTGTAGAGCCTCTTGAAGATTAAGTTCATGGAACTCCCTAAATCAACGAGGATCTTTTTATCATAGGCCGGCCTATGTAGATGGAGACGACAAGTGGATCAATGGACAAGGCCTCAACCCTTATAGCATTATATTCCCTGAAGATGATTTCACCTCTCAAGTGTTCTACAGCTTTGTCTGGATTGTCTCATTCGCGGCAGTGCACCCTTCATAATCAGCATGCTTGATGGAGTTTACGTACTCCTCCATATGTCGAAATCTTTTACTTGCAGGCTAAGGACCACTTTACATAGTGCTAATCACAATACATCTTTGATGGGGTCTTAGATTGGAGGGACAAAGTGCCGCTTGGATTTGAGGAGGTGTGGGTGTTAAAGGGCCCACAGCTGCTTCTTTCGGAGTAGGGTTTTGAAAATACTATTTGAGATGCTTTTCACGGATAATCGTTTCAATTGCATCTCGAAGGTGCCAACATTCATTAGAGTTATTTGTCGAGCATGTCATGGAATCTACAATATTTTCCAGAGTTGTTTTCTTTGATGGTTGATTCCTTTGATGCAGGCTTCTTTTACTGCATTGTGTTACATGTATTAAGGTAGATTGTCTCCAACTAAGAATCAGTTGAGTGTAGACCTTGTAAGAAGGAAATCGTTCATGATTTTTTGAATCCTCTTGATTACAGCTCCCAAGCTTGATGTTGTTTGGTTTGGGCTTGTTGAAGGAAATCCCCTTACCCTTTCCGGAGCTTTCCCCATTTTTGCTTGGCTATGACACTATCTTACGCAGCGCCCTTGTGTGGATTACCAGGATAACCGCTTCGAGCAGCCATGTTCCTACTTGCTTCTTTCGGGCATAAAAAGTGATTAGATTTCTTGTGGAAAACCTCCAATGACTTAGGTTGTTTCCTATTAATCCAAGCACCTAATTTAGAATCTGGCACTACACCCTTAGTAAGCTGGACAAGTATGATACACGTCTCAAGGTCTTCTATTTTTTACATGGGGTTATTGTATCTTTTGAGGTATCTTTTAAGAGTTTCCCCGGTGTCCTGGTAGATGTTTGAGATGGTTAGGATGTCCTTAGGTCTTGTGACGTGCATCCTAAACTGCTTTACAAACTCTTAAGCGAGCTGGTCAAAGGTCGCTATTGTTCTTGGAGGAAGTCTCCCTCCAATGTAGAGCTATGCCTTCAATGAAGATGGGGGAAAAAAATTCACTTCACCGCTTATGCGGCACATGTAGAATCCATATGCCATTCATAACGGTTTATCAAATTATGGAGATCGGTTTTCCCCGACTAAACCGTGATCTATGGCATAGTAATGTGTCTTGGCCATTCAGCATTATCGAAAACTTTTTTGAAGGGTTTACGTGTCGTACTGGCTTCCTAATCGTGGGTGAAGTTTCCTCGCGACTTCCTCAAGATCCCATAAATCATGTCGATGAGAACTGGAGGTTGGATCTCCTTCGGATTCTGATGTTCGCGATCCCACTCTTGAGCGGGGTGCATAGGACACCTCCTGCAATGGACATCTTCATCCTTCCCAGAATCATCAACCTCAACCCTTTTCTCTCATGGAGGTGGGTTTGGAAGTTACCTAGTCCTGGATAGTCGTACTAAATGTGGGTACCAAGTTCTGAACAGCTATAGGTGGAGACTGTCTAGTAATGGTTTGAGCACTATTTCCTGTGGCATTAGTATGGAAAAACCAGTTGCAGTTAAAATGACGGGCTCCCACTCTAAAGGTGATTGTAGTACTATCATCGTTAATCCTCCTCCTTTGGCTACGATCACCTGGAGGTGTCGAAACAAGATCTTTTCGAGATTTAGAGAGGGGGCTGAGCACTACTATTGGCTTGAAGGCGGATAATATCCTTATGGGCATTCCCTTGGAGCCTTTCCATCAAGTCAATGTTTTTCTTAATTTGGACATCAAACGATTTCTGTGTTTCTTCCAATTTTTTAGTCACTGCAAAGAACTGAGCTTGAGGAACCGGGGTTTTAGGATGAGAGGAGTTAGCCATATCCATAATGGTAGGACCTTCAGAAGGTTGTTGTTGGAGAGAGGTTTTCTGGTCAGCAGTAGCAGGTTCATCCATCATAGCTTTTCCTTTATTTACCATTCTCAGTAAGCTTGGTAGGTAGGTTTAGGAAGATTTGAGTAACACTCCAAGCTTTGATGGAAGAATAGTAGGAAAAAGATGAGTTTTTCTTGAAACTCAATGAAAGCACCACTAGAATGGTGATATCCAAACGTTGCCAACAACACCCAAAGATTTCCATGTCAATGAAAATAAATGTAAAATGAGAATTTTAAGTGGAGAAATTCAGCAAAGTAGGTGTCAAAACATTTTTTGTGGTTCGCTTCATAAGATCGTACGTCCACATTGAAGATTTAGCATTTTATTTATATATCTCAGCTTTACAAGAGTGGGATCAGTATTCCCAAGTGGTAACAATAGATCTGGTTGAAAACCTCCAAAAAAAGGTCTAAGAAGGAGCTGAATTTCTTCTTTTCGAAGTGCCAAAATGTGCCTACGGGTGCCAAGTTCCTTTAAATAACCAAAAGTCTAATAAGAAGACAAGTGCCAAGAAGCCAACTCCTATCTAGTATCTGAAGGCGGTATTTATAGGTAAGAATTTGTAGGGAAGCCAGGCAAGTGCATGGGATGGATCCCATGAAGGCATAGGGACCAAATCCCTATGTATCAAGATCGATATCCTAAAGGATCGGTACCGATCCCAAAACACTTAGTGTTTTCGGGATTTGGACATAACAAGTTGGTCTTCTCCCTTTGCTGTCTTGTGGACAATTTTGGTTGGATGTTGCTTGATGAATCGAGAAGTACGATAACATGAAGTTTAGTTGAAAGTCTGGAATCTGGGACACATACAAATCCGGAGACAGTGGATGTAAATTCTGAGTTGTTGGTGAATTGCATGGATTCCTGGAGATGGCTGTGATCTTACCGATCCCGGAAGTGCTGGAGGAATTATGAAAATTGGAGAATTGCACAGATCCTAGGTGGCTTGGGGTTACATACCGATTCCTGATGACTTAGGGATATGTATCGATCTTGAATTTCTATAGGGAGTCATACTCATCCAAAAACAGTTAGATATTTTGTTGAGCATCTTGGAATGCGGGGATATGTATCGGTCCTTGAAGATGGTTTATACCAAACCACAAACACTTAGCCATCTGGGCACTGTTTTGACGAGCTGGGACGATCGTACTTGCTTGATTTTGTCTGAACTTGACTTCCAGGATTTCGAATGGCATTTTTGAGTTGTTTGTCCATGCGATGGTTGAGTAATGCCGTCCTTGACTGGATTACTTCTCATAGTCGGGCCAAAATGCAGTTTAACAGTGCTATAATGCATAATTCATGAATCAACATCATCATATCACGAAGAAAGACTCAATTTCGAGTACGATATGACCAGATTTTATTATTAGAGTACTAAAAATATTAAAATGTATTTAAAAGTTGTGTATGCACATAAGACACTCGATGACACACATTTTATTAAGTCTGAAACTAGGAAAATGAGATAATATAGGTCCAGTCGATTCAAAGCTTATACCCAGTCGACTGTACCTGTGCATATGCATATATACAAATATACGACAAAATTCAGTCAGGTGAATATCATGAAATTTTTACTAAACTTTGATTCAGTCAACTGGATCAAGAAACCATTCGACTGAATCGATGTATTTTTTAACAATTTCTTCTCTAGTTTGAATTTGAATTTTTCAAATTAAACCGGTTAACCATACTTACTTAGTCGATTGAATATCTTATCATTTACATATTTTCAAATGCCTGAAGGGACACCTCTCTTCATCAAAGTGATATCTCTTTAAGGAAGGGTTGTTACTATTTCTTTCAACAAAACTTTTCATAAAGAGTTACAACCCTGCACTATATAGAAATAGATATATAATTCAAGATAAAATCAATAAATTCTTTATTTTATTTTCTAATCGTGAAGATCCTGATATATATACTTATATTACTTATTTTACAAGCAATTATATGTTTATTTAAATATTCTCAAGCATTTTATATCTTCAATATCTTCTTGAATGCATACACACATATGTATACTACTCGAGAAGAAGATTATATGAATAATGTACTGCAATAAAATAATTCTTGTTGTATCAAGACCACACAGAGCCAGACAAAAAATAACTCTTGTGTAACACCCCACATCCGTTAGTGTCACTCACAAAGGGAATGCACTAAGTTCTGTGGAGCATTTTAAGGTAAAAGATGCTGATGAATTACAAGACAGACAAAAATTAAAACAGCGGAAAATAGAACTTTGCTTTATTGATAAAATAGTTTGTACACAATTTCTTTATAATATCAGAGTATCATCTGTCTTACAAAATAAAGAAGCATAAAACAACATTTATATTCCCCAATTGTAGCACGAGCCAGCCATAGCATCTGAAAAGAGAATCCAAGCAAAACTTCGACAAATCTTCAAGCTAGGAAAGAGTGACAGTCCAACTTAACCTGAGCTATACTATTCCCTCCTTTACTACCTTGGGGGGGAACGGAAGAAAAGAAGACGAAAGAAAACAGAGTCAGACATAAAGCCTGAGTAAGTTCAGTTACTTCTAGCATGTGAACTTGGAAGAACAAAATGACATGAATTAACTGAATACAAGATAACACCATGATGATAGGATCAGCAAGATTAGACATGGTTAACACAAGAAATGCTAAAACAAGATAAAATGGATACGCCCTAATACTTTCGCCGCTTCGCTATTTCCTTGTTATGCTGGTTTCTATATCTCTACACCACCTAACTAGTGTCCCAACTAGTAACGATAACGTGATCCCAATCCATGTAGTTTTCGTTGCCTTCAGGCATACATTTATTATTTATTACCTAGATCTAATCTAGGGTTTTCTATCAAGTGCTTTCTAGATTCAACTAGAGTTTACGCTATCTGCTGAACGCTTCTCGGATTCAGGGTTAATGCCACCTAGTCCAACTAGGTATTATGCTACCTGTCGAACGATGCCCCCAAGTCTAGAACACACTACCTAGAGTGGTATACGTTCTTAGACTTCCCCACGCATGTATCGCGAATCGTTATCGCTTGTCTAGATGCACATGTCCTGTAATGTGCGGCCCGAGTCCTGTGGCAGGGCAAATCAAGAAACACAGAACTCGGTCGGGAGCTTTCAAATATCTGCCGATGCAGATGCTAAGGTCTGTTTTTATTCCAGTGGCTATGGTCCCACTTGACCCTTCCCTCAACGAATGAAAGGCACACCTTGAAAAATGAGAACTATACGCAGGCCCCCTATGCCCCACTAACCTATGGCCATCCTCACCCATAACTAGATAGCAAGTTTATGGTCTGTTGGGAGTTCTCCGCCTTTCCGCTTCACGTATCTCGATTGACTCAAGATGGATGGTAGACGACGAGTTGCTATCACAGGGCTACGGGTTTCTCGCTGAATCACGCTGGTCCATCCTAGTCTTTAGGTTACCATATTTTGCAACCAAGGCATACCCATGGTTCTTCTACCGCAGACCTTAACCTCTGTGAGCCCAGAAGGATCATCTGCAGCCTCACAGAGGGATACCAAGAGTACCCTCACGTCCCCTCGAAGCCTCGGGCTTCGTAACCCAATTCGTTGGAGCCTTCGTTTTAATCAGACGGACGTTCACTCCTTCCCGTGTTATACTAAGAATTACTACTTAGTTTTGCTAACTAAGGTTTAATACTTAGTTTCCAGAATCGTTGTTTTCTTAACTAAGGTTTACTACTTAGCTCCTTTTAACTAAGGTTTACTACTTAGTTCTCTTTCTCGTCAATTTGGATTGGTTAAGTGTCATTAATCAATTCAAGCTAACTTAACCCTCTTCATTTATCCTGTTAAACTGGTTAAGTGTTATCAGTAATTCATGTTGACTTAACCCTACCACAAACCAAGTTATATTGGTTAAGTATTTCTTATTACTTAACCCTACCCATTCATCATGTATCGGTTAAGTGTTCCTTTTTAACTTAACCTTGCCCATCGGTTTTTAACTAACATTTTATTAATGGTTAAGTATTGTCCCTTCATGTTTTAGACTTAACCCTATTCTTTTATCACAATCTGATGGTTAAGTGTTCAAGTTTACTTAACCCTATGGTCTAGTCCAGCTAACATAACAATTTGGCTAAGTGTATTAAATTTTACTTAGCCCCAACCTCTAGTCTAGTTAACATGTTAATTTGGGATAAGTGTTTTCTTAGTTACTTAACCCCTACAAATCTTGTCTTGTTACGATGTTAAGTTTGGTTAAGTGTTCTTATGGACTTAACCCTCCCATTCTAGCTTAACTGTGTTAAGTTGGTTAAGTGTTCCTATGGACTTAACCCTCCCATTCTAGCTTAACTGTGTTAAGTATCAGTATGAACCTAACCCCACCCATCGGTTTGGTTATCATGTTGAATTGGTTAAGTGTCTTAGTTAACTTAACCCTACCGTTCTTGTTCTAGCTTTAACTAAATAAATTAAAGCCGCGACCACTCATATTAGACAGATTTTGTTGCGATTACTGGATGTGCCGGTCGGTTCCGGGGAGATTTACATCGCAACTCAGTCTAACCTCGGGTTAGGCATATTCGTGTTTTCTAAGTTCAAAGGGTTTTGATTAATTTTCAAATCAGGTTTTGAAAGTAACCATCCCGTCCGTCGGATCAGTTAGGGATAGCCAGGGAGAGCAGGAAACTTGTATTTTCCAAACCCAAGCCTAGACACTATCCTCTCTGTCACCCTAGAACTTTCTGGTGTGTTATTAAAAGAGATGTCGTTAATAAACCTTTAATTTGTCTAAATTTACATTTTCTCATTTAGGACAAATTCTATAAGTAAATTATTCCTAATTTACTTATTTCATAATTACTCTTTTAATGTAAATTGTCAACCTTTATTATTATGGCCCATTTTCCCTTCTATATCATATTTATGCTTTTTGGTATGTAAACTATACCAAATTAAGTGTCACTAACCATGATTTTGCTAAACATGACAATTACTCACAATTATGGCCAATTTCAAATTTATGCCAATATACTTATTATGCCAAATTAGCTAATCCAATTCTGATTTAACATTCTAATTACAGTTCATGTCAAATTAGACTTATTATTCTAGTTCACAGTTCATGTAAATGCTAGATTTACAAGTCAATACTAGATTCAAATTACACATCCTATAATTCACGTCAAATTTATCCAATTTGCATTTTTATAAACATGCCATAATACATGTTCCCAATTTATGCCAATTTCCAAGTTTATAACTATGTTTTAGTAAATTTCATATTTTGCCCAAATCGTATTCCCATCGTTCGTATAATCGTGATTCAATCTAGATTATAGATAAATCTAGATTCGTAGATAAAAAGGGAATGAACCAAAGATGCTATGAAAAAGATAGTCATAATAACTGGCATAAAATGATAATTTACTAATTACAGACCTAACAAATTACACTGAAATAAATTGATCTAAAACGTCGAAGGCCTATAGATCTGAAAATGACATAAAAAGGGTTGAATAACGATGTAGGTTCAAGAACATGGGTAGACCTAACTTAATAGGTAAATTCCCCAGATCAAAAACCAAAGAAAATCAAGAATAGACATAATAGATGATCAGGTTTAGACCCAATTTCACTGCCACAAAACTTAAGCAACACTTTCCTAATCATGAATCATAGGTGTTTAGTCACAGTTGTCTTGTTATGTCATAGGCAATAGTTTATGTTTCCTAATCAAAGGCATAGGCTTGTGTTCATAGTCAAAAGAAATAATTCTCATAGTCATGAGTCACAGTCATAGGCAATGTTCATAGTCATAGGCAATGTACATAGTCAAAGAGGCATATGGTTTTAAGGTCCATAGTTTCACAGTCTTATTGGTCATCGAATCATAACAGTTCTTAATTAGGTCCAAAGATATAAGCACTGATTCAAATAGAAAGATTTGGCATATTCTTTTATTCCTTTAATTTCATGTCACGAATAGAGAAAACGTTCAAATCTAAAAAGTAACCGACTTACAGAGATTATATTAGATTCGTAGAAAAACAGCCGTTGAAGTCGTTTGAATCTTCACTTGAATCCTAGCTTGTTTTGAATCTCCTCTTGAAAGTCTTGAGCAGCATTTCCTCGTCTTGATTTATTTTACATATTATTTTATTTATTATTTAATTTAGAGGAGGAGAAGAAGCCATGTCCACCAAGAATCTTTGCAGCATAAGGTTAGAGAAGAATTGTGAATAGAGAAGGAGACTAGGGGCTGTTTATATAGGATTAGGCGGATGAATCTAGGCAAAAAACGAGACCAGGTACATCAGAATGCACCCAGGCCCAAAAGTGGGTTTTGCACCCAGGTCGACACCCATGTCGACTGGGCAGTCGACCTGGTCAGTGGGGGTCGACTACCCAGTCAACTCCCCAGTCGACCTGGGTCCTAGGCGGGAATTTTCCCGCCCAGCCCGCTTCTGGGTTTGAATTCGAATTTCGAGCTGTTTTCTGTTCTGAAAATTCCTGAAACTTCGGAGGGTCATACCTCCCTCATACGGACTCCGATTCTCGCAAACTCGGACTCGTTTTCAAGCAGAATTTCGAGACAAACGCAATGGCACAACCCGTTTCCCTTGATTTTGATTTTAAAATTTAATTCTGCCTTGATTTGTGAATCCTAGTGTTACAAAATTACGGGGTGTTACATTCTCCCCCACTTAAAAGGATTTCGTCCCCGAAATCTTCAAGTTAGGAAAATATGTCCTACCATCCAATCACCCATCTACTCAACCATTCAATCACAGGCATTCATTGTCCTTAGAAAGATTTCTAATGCTTTCATGTTCATATGCGTAGTGTGTGTATATGTCTTTATCTAATGCAAAATCAGGCGGTCTACTGATTCAGTTGACCTCCTTAATGCGAATCATGTCAGTGCCATGCGTCCAATCATGTATGCAAGCACCCTTATTTATGTAAATACTACATGTGTGCATAGCCATTCATCCATATGCAACATCCATATGATAACATATCAAGTTTAACTTACAAACAAATACATATCTGTAAATGCAATGTGAAAGCGTCCGAACTGATCTAGTGCCTAATACGTATGTATATGCATTCACGAGCAACCATTAGCAACCACTTGCAACCATCAACCATAACATGTTTCAAATACATGTTTACATCCAAAGGAGTTTCTACCTAAGGATCGAAGATACGACCTAGAGGATATACTTTGGAAAGAGAGAAACAATTTTGCGTAAAGCTCCTACAAAAAAAAGAAATCAAGGATGCACCCTTAAGGAAAAGGGTATGATGCTAGTATCTAGCCTTCTTGAGCTTTACTCCACCCTATCTTAACTAATTTAACTTCATGATTGTGAAGTTTCTGACCTCCTATTCCAAAATAAATAGATGTCAATCACGGTACCAAGTGTATGTACTAAGATGATTAGAGCTCTCCCTCTTATCCACCATGCCATAACTATAAGGGTCGAAAGGTCACTACGTGCTTTTTAGAGTGCCTGCCACAACTATTCATATCTCACGCGAACCATCCTAGTCGAACTCGACATTCCTCAAGTACAAGCCCTAAAGGCCTAAACCAATATCAGACAAGCACCCAAGGAATATCTCCCCCGAATTTAGACGATCTACGTGAGATGATATAAGTAAACTCGATAGCTATTCTCAAATCCCTACTAACCAAAAATAAACTGGTCGGACCACCAATTGGATTTGAGACTCTAGTGGGATCTTTCTACTATAAAACTACTATGGTGCAGAGACTTAACTATGGAAGTGGATATGAACAATTGCAAAGCGCTAAAACCAAAGGAAAGAGTACTAACAGCAAAACTAGACTCTTCCAACAGAACTTTACTACCTTTCTCCTAGGTACGCTTGGTGGCGAAAGTAGGTACTTGCCCTTTTGAAAATCTTGTCCTTTGCCCTTAATTACATGCCCCATTACACCTTAGTAAAGATACTTCCTCTTGTCTTAGGTTTTATAATTCCTTCCTTCTTTGAGAGATAAATCTACATCCATGAATTCCTCATCCTCTTCTGTGTGTAGTCATGTTGACAAATCTCACGAAAGCTGCTTCCATCATACAGAAAACCCTACTAAGCTTGAAAGAAAAATGGCCGTAGGTGAAACAACTACGACTATGGATGGAAGCAAGGCACGACTTCGCCCATCGATGAGGTTACCTCCCAGAAAGCCAGGAGCCCCAGAGACTCAAGAAAGAAGGAGACAAGAATTCAAACAGAGGAAGAGAAGATAGTGCGTATGGCTTTGGGGAATATGCCTTTAAAACAAATCTTTTCTCTTGAAAATGCTTCTTTTAAAACCGTTTTGAAAATAATTTTTCAAATCCTTTATCTGATCTGGTAACCTTCAGCTCTGATACCACGTGTAACACCCCACATCCGTTAATGTCACTCACAAAGGGAATGCACTAAGTTCTATGGAGCATTTTAAGGTAAAAGATGTAGATGAATTACAAGACAGACAAAAATTAAAACAGCGGAAAATAGAACTTTGCTTTATTGATAAAATAGTATGTACACGATTTCTTTATAATATCAGAGTATCATCCGTCTTACAAAATAAAGAAGCATAAAACAACATTTATATTCCCCAATTGTAGCACGAGCCAGCCATAGCATCTGAAAAGAGAATCCAAGCAAAACTTCGACAAATCTTCAAGCCGGGAAAGAGTGACAGTCCAACTTAACCTGAGCTATACTATTCCCTCCTTTACTACCTGGGGGGGGAATGGAAGAAAAGTAGACGAAAGAAAACAGAGTCAGACATAAAGCCTGAGTAAGTTCAGTTACTTCTAGCATGTGAACTTGGAAGAACAAAATGACATGAATTAACTGAATACAAGATAACACCATGATGATAGGATCAGCAAGATTAGACAAGGTTAACACAAGATATGCTAAAACAAGATAAAATGGATAAGCCCTAATACTTTCGCCGCTTCGCTATTTCCTTGTTATGCTGGTTTCTATATCTCTGCACCACCTAACTAGTGTCCCAACTAGTAACGATAACGTGATCCCAATCCATGTAGTTTCTGTTGCCTTCAGGCATACATTTATTATTTATTACCTAGATCTAATCTAGGGTTTTCTATCAAGTGCTTTCTAGATTCAACTAGAGTTTACGCTATCTGCTGAACGCTTCTCGGATTCAGGGTTTATGCCACCTAGTCCAACTAGGGATTATGCTACCTATCGAACGATGCCCCCAAGTCTAGAACACACTACCTAGAGTGGTACACGTTCCTAGACTTCCCCACGCATGTATCGCGAATCGTTATCACTTTTCTAGATGCACATGTCATGTAATGTGCAGCCCGAGTCCTATGGCAGGGCAAATCAAGAAACACAGAACTCGGTCGGGAGCTTTCAGATATCTGGCGATGCAGATGCTAAGGTCTGTTTTTATTCCAGTGGCTGTGGTCCCACTTGACCCCTCCCTCAACTAATGAAAGGCACACCTTGAAAAATGAGAACTATACGCAGGCCCCCTATGCCCCCACTAACCTATGGCCATCCTCACCCATAACAAGATAGCAAGTATATGGTCTTTTGGAGTTCTCCGCCTTTCCGCTTCACCTATCTCGATTGACTCAAGATGGATGGTAGACGACGAGTTGCTATCACAGGGCTACCGGTTTCTCGCTGAATCACGCTGGTCCATCCTAGTCTTTAGGTTACCATATTTTGCAACCAAGGCATACCCTTGGTTCTTCTACCGCAGACCTTAACCTCTGTGAGCCCAGGAGAATCATCTGCAGCCTCACAGAGGGATACCAAGAGTACCCTCACGTCCCCTCGAAGCCTCAGGCTTCGTAACCCAATTCGTTGGAGCCTTCGTTTTAATCAGACGGACGTTCGCTCCTTCCCGTGTTATACCAAGAATTACTACTTAGTTTTGCTAACTAAGGTTTACCACTTAGTTTCCAGAATCGTTGTTTTCTTAACTAAGGTTTACTACTTAGCTCCTTTTAACTAAGGTTTACTACTTAGTTCTCGTCAATTTGGATTGGTTAAGTGTCATTAATCAATTCAAGCTAACTTAACCCTCTTCATTTATCCTGTTAAACTGGTTAAGTGTTATCAGTAATTCATGTTGACTTAACCCTACCACAAACCAAGTTATATTGGTTAAGTATTTCTTATTACTTAACCCTACCCATTCATCCTGTATCGGTTAAGTGTTCCTTTTAAACTTAACCTTGCCCATCGGTTTTTAACTAACATTTTATTAATGGTTAAGTATTGTCCCTTCATGTTTTAGACTTAACCCTATTCTTTTATCACAATCTGATGGTTAAGTGTTCAAGTTTACTTAACCCTACGGTCTAGTCCAGCTAACATATCAATTTGGCTAAGTGTATTAAATTTTACTTAGCCCCAACCTCTAGTCTAGTTAACATGTTAATTTGGGATAAGTGTTTTCTTAGTTACTTAACCCCTACAAATCTTTTCTTGTTACGATGTTAAGTTTGGTTAAGTGTTCTTATGGACTTAACCCTCCCATTCTAGCTTAACTGTGTTAAGTTGGTTAAGTGTTCCTATGGACTTAACCCTCCCATTCTAGCTTAACTGTGTTAAGTGTCAGTATGAACCTAACCCCACCCGTCGGTTTGGTTATCATGTTGAATTGGTTAAGTATCTTAGTTAACTTAACCCTACCATTCTTGTTCTAGCTTTAACTAAATAAATTAAAACCGCGACCACTCACATTAGACAGATATTGTTGCGATTACTGGATGTGCCGATTGGTTCTGGGCAGATTTACATCGCAACTCAGTCTAACCTCGGGTTAGGCATATTCGTGTTTTCTAAGTTCAAAGGGTTTTGATTAATTTTCAAATCAGGTTTTGAAAGTAACCATCCCGCCCGTCGGATCAGTTAGGGATAGCCAGGGAGAGCAGGAAACTTGTATTTTCCAAACCCAAGCCTAGACACTATCCTCTCTGTCACCCTAGAACTTTCTGGTGTGTTATTAAAAGAGATGTCGTTAATAAACCTTTAATTTGTCTAAATTTACATTTTCTCATTTAGGACAAATTCTATAAGTAAATTATTCCTAATTTACTTATTTCATAATTACTCTTTTAATGTAAATTGTCAACCTTTATTATTATGGCCCGTTTTCCCCTCTATATCGTATTTATGCTTTTTGGTATGTAAACTATACCAAATTAAGTGTCACTAACCATGATTTTGCTAAACATGACAATTACTCACAATTATGGCCAATTTCAAATTTATGCCAATATACTTATTATGCCAAATTAGCTAATCCAATTCTGATTTAACATTCTAATTACAGTTCATGTCAAACTAGACTTATTATTCTAGTTCACAGTTCATGTAAATGCTAGATTTACAAGTCAATACTAGATTCAAATTACACATCCTATAATTCATGTCAAATTTATCCAATTTGCATTTTTATAAACATGCCATAATACATGTTCCCAATTTATGCCAATTTCCAAGTTTATAACTACGTTTTAGTAAATTTCATATTTTGCCCAAATCGTATTCCCATCGTTGATTCAATCTAGATTATAGATAAATCTAGATTCGTAGATAAAAAGGGAATGAACCAAAGATGCTACGAAAAAGATAGTCATAATAACTGGCATAAAATGATAATTTACTAATTACAGACCTAACGAATTACACTGAAATAAATTGATCTAAAACGTCGAAGGCCTATAGATCTGAAAATTACATAAAAAGGGTTGAATAACGATGTAGGTTCAAGAACATGGGTAGACCTAACTTAATAGGTAAATTCCCAAGATCAAAAACCAAAGAAAATCAAGAATAGACAGAATATATAATTAGGTTTAGACCCAATTTCACAGTCACAAAACTTAAGCAACACTTTCCTAGTCATGAATCATAGGTGTTTAGTCACAGTTGTCCTTGTTATGTCATAGGCAATAGTTTATGTTTCCTAATCAAAGGCATAGGCTTGTGTTCATAGTCAAAGGAAATAATTCTCGTAGTCATGAGTCACAGTCATAGGCAATGTTCATAGTCATAGGCAATGTTCATAGTCAAAGAGGCATATGGTTTTAAGGTCCATAGTTTCATAGTCACAGTCTTATTGGTCATCGAATCATAACAGTTCTTAATTAGGTCCAAAGATATAAGCACTGATTCGAATAGAAAGATTTGGCATATTATTTTTATTCCTTTAGTTTCATGTCACGAATAGAGAAAACGTTCAAATCTAAAAAGTAACTGACTTACAGAGATTATATTAGATTCGTAGAAAAACAGCCGTTGAAGTCGTTTGAATCTTCACTTGAATCCTAGCTTGTTTTGAATCTCCTCTTGAAAGTCTTGAGCAGCATTTCCTCGTCTTGATTTATTTTACATATTATTTTATTTATTATTTAATTTAGAGGAGGAGAAGAAGCCATGTCCACCAAGAATCTTTGCAGCATAAGGTTAGAGAAGAATTGTGAACAGAGAAGGAGACTAGGGGTTGTTTATATAGGATTAGGCGGATGAATCTAGGCAGAAAACGAGACCAGGTACATCAGAATGCACCCAGGCCCAAAAGTGGGTTTTGCACCCAGGTCGACACCCATGTCGACTAGGCAGTCAACCTGGTCAGGGGGGGTCGACTACCCATTCGACTCCCCAGTCGACCTGGGTCATGGGCGGGAATTTTCCCGCCCAGCCCGCTTCTGGGTTTGAATTCGAATTTCAAATTCGAATTTCGAGCTGTTTTCTGTTCTGAAAATTCCTAAAACTTCGGAGGGTCATATCTCCCTCATACGGACTCCGATTCTCGCAAACTCAGACTCGTTTTCAAGTAGAATTTCGAGACGAATGCAATGGCGCAACCCGTTTCCCTTGATTTTGATTTTAAAATTTAATTCTGCCTTGATTTGTGAATCCTAGTGTTACAAAATTGCGGGGTGTTACATCTTGTATTCGAAGTCATGTTATATTGTCCATGTTAGGTGAAGTCCAGTTCAGTTGCTCAGACGAAGTTTTGTTTGGCTGCTCTATCAAGTGCAGTAAAATCCTATTCAGATGCTCTAGTTCCTATTCCTTTAGGGTAAGTGAGGGTGTTAGTTAGTGAAAAGCCATAAATAGTTTAGGACTGGAATCCCAAACCAGTATAAAATTTGCTGGTGTGATATTTTTTACTATGGTTCTTCTTTACTATGATTATCTACATATATATATATATTAGCATAATCTATATTATACGATTCTATGTCACTTTTACTCATAGCTTTTTCCCTTATATTACCCTTAGTTTCTCCTTCCCTTAGATATTGATAATAGCCAAACTATAGGTTTTTAACTTGAGATATGTTTGTAAAATAAAGGATAGATGGAAAGTGAAAGGTTATGGTATAAAAGACTTAGTATATCCCACTTCTACCCTTCGTATAATCCCTTTTTCATGTTAAGCTTATTGCATTAAGACCAACCATATTACATACAAAATCTAACATTATCACCCAACAACATTATTCCTGTTTAATCCGTCTAGTTAAATATCCTGAATAATGTTATGCTAAAAATTTGCGATGTTACAATAGGCAAGCGAAGTCAGGAGATTGCGATCGAAGACTGAATGTGGATGATGTTGAAACTTGAGAGGCATGAGCTTTAGATCGAGGATAAATTAGTTTCTAGCAGCGACTTAGGGATCACAATATTGGTTATGACACATAGTTTGGGGGTTAGAGTTGGAAGCAACAAATTTGTTTTTGCAATGAAAAAAGATGCAATGAAAGACATGTCTTTTGGAGGGGCTAGCAGTTTCTGGCAGTGTAGGTTAAACCATGATGAACATGGCGGATTACTTTGTATTGTTAAGGTAAGTTATTTTATTTAACTCAGATACACATATCTGAATTAGTTATGAAATTCTCTAGTTATGAAATTGAGTTAATATGCTATAGTGGTTGGATGATATGATTGAAGTAAATTTCATATTATGAATTCAGTTTGTTAGGGGGATGAAATGGTTGGTTCTGTGTTTGGAACATTAGAGTTTGAATCAACAGTTAATTACGTCATGACATATCTGTTAAAAACCATTAAAACAGATAAAATGATAGTCATGTAATTGTTGAGTGTCAAAGCTGTCGGATATCAACCTAATTGAATCATAATTTTTGGGCAACGTTGGCTCTAAATATTGAAATTTTGATGGTTTTATTATTTGAATAACCTAAATGTTCTTAGGAAAGTTCAAAATTGGGATTCTATATTTTTTTATCCTTATTAAGACTTTGTACAAATATAGTTAATTATATTTGAATCCTTATTTATTTTTATTCCAAAATTCTAATTAGCTTTCAAAAATAAGTAAAATTAATTATAAGAGCTTTTAATTTTTTTTAATTATTTCAAGTATATAAATTTTGGAAATTTTTAGAGACAAAAGATAAAAAATAGTGTTATTTTGTAATTTTTGCATGAAAGTAACAATTTCAGTTCCTAGTTATTTTTGTTATAAAAGATGTCCAATTGATTTTGAAATACTCAAAAGCCTTTGTAAATAAAGATTTTTCCTTCAAAAAATTTAAGGTATTTAAAAGTGATTATTGCGAAGAAAAGTATATCTTTGCTTGTATAAAATTAGTTTATAAACACTTTTATGTTATTTACTATGGATTTTATTTAGATTCCATGCTATCTATAAAAATAATCTTTTATTTTAATTCCTGTTGGATTTCATGTTTTTCATGAAATAATTTTTTTTAATAAATGGTTGAATTTTCAGATTGGTTTAGGAACTTCCCACTATTCTTTGCTTATTGTTATAACTTTTAAATCGGATTTAAGAGGAATTTACTAGCTTTTAGTAAATACTTAAATTTCACTTTCTTATACTGGATAGTAAACAAAATTGATGTGATTATTTGTGTGATAGTAATTTATGCTGTAGTGGTATAATTTGTAGGTAATCATATTTGATTTAGGCTTGTAAATCCTTGAGAAACGACTTACAATTCATCAACCTGACATTCAATACACCTTTAGCGCATGATGAATCTTTTTTCATGATGTTATGGATCGTTTCATTTAGTTTGAAACTGCTTTTCTAAGTGTTATCGACATTGCCATTGCCGATGTAACTGCTTTATGAGGTACTAGCGACCTTGTCATTTAGGATGAAACTGCACTGGGAATGGTTAATGACCTTGTTAGGGATGATGAAATTTCTTGGGAAGGTTTAAGTGACCTTCTTATGACTATCATAATCTTTTCGAAATGAGATTATGATTATTTATTAGTGGTGATCATTCTTTGGAAATTTTTGGATTTGATATTTTTGTATTTTTGGCTATGGGGAATTTTTGAACTATTATCACTAAATTTTTATGACTGTCCATTGGAGACTTGATAAGTATTTTTATATGGTGATTTTTATGCATATGCCATATTATGATTCCTTAGTTTTAGGCAAAGTTCTGGTATTGCTTATTTTATTGTTAAAGCGTATATTTATGATATGGATTTATGAAATGGTGATTTGGATTGATATATCTTATTATGATTAATTGGCTTTAGATGTGTTTCTAATATGGCTTTTTTTTAAGCCAAATGTTATTATAATGGATTAGAATTGATATTACCATACTTTTTTATTGTAGTTCCTTAGAAATCTGATATTGGTTTATGAAACAGTGATTTCGACTTGTTTTCCTTATTTGGTTATTTTTTTAGACATATTATTTGGCTTATTTAATATTGTTGGACTTACTATTGGCCAAACTGCTTGAGAACTATATCCAATGTGAGCTAGATTACTTAGAATGATTTATAATTGGAAAAGGAGGTGCTATGGTAATACATACCACTAAGCCAAAGAAGATAATGAAGAGTTGATTGAAATGAGCCTTAAATACTTTTCAAGAGATCTCCTCAAAATCGCTAGTATGACTATCGAGATAATGAGCATCAACTTAAAGGTTCTAATTCCAAGTGATAGTATTGGGCCCTTTAGTTATTGTTTGTTATTATTGTTAGGTCACATAAGTACAAAATCAATGTAGTATGATCCATTTGTTATTTTAATACCCGGGTCTGGCCAAGACTCTATAGGTATAGGCACTCACAGACCTATCGATTTTCGTGCTAGCACTAGAGTATAATATTTTGGCTATTTAAGTTTACTCCATTATTATATATATGGAAAATAAGGAGATTAAGTCATGTATATTATTTAAAAGCCAGGTTGTATAAGATATAGTGTTATGTATATGATATATATTATTCCTCTATGATATGATTCTTATATTAATTACCTATGTTTTATAATGTTTAGATTATTTTAGATTAATGCATATTACTCTATATTAATAATATACATGACAAATTTTCATTTCAAATTCTCATAATAGAAATAAAAACGTGTCAATATTAGTTCAAAGATATATTCACATTCGGTCGCCCTTAACCAACGATATTCTTCATGTTGTTAAACGATATTTGTACATCCTGTATTTTCAAAATATGCAGTTATTGTAATTTAATTATTAAGTTGAGAAAATAAACATTTTTTGAATTATTAGAATATGGCCATGAGCCTTATAATATGACATTCATGATAAATTTCTGATCCATTTACATATATAATATGCTCTGAATGGATTTCATATGGAAAAGTTATTGATGTTTGAAGTTTGATGTCGAAAAATAATTATATGTGTAAATGCATACATGTTTGTGAATATATCCAAAAAATACACATACATGGAAAATCCAAAAATAAACGTACGTTAGAATTTGAATATATAATGTATGTCAAAAAAAAGAAATAAATCAGAAAGTAAAAGAAAAGATATTGTAAAATAACGTTACATATCAGTATTTAAAATCAATATTGATAAATAATTAAAAAATGAAATTAATACATGTCCCAGACCACACAGTTCAACCTTGTATAGATCAAACACCTTAGATTGAATTGACCTAAGGTGGTCGACCGCCTAAAGGGAGTGGTCAACCCAGACATAGTTCGAAACTATGTGCTTCGAGTGTTTTGGATGGACAGATTTATACATTTTTTATCAGATGGACCACACTAATTTGAAGGGCTAGAATCCAAACTCATTTTATTTTGAATGGAAACAGAAGCCCTATCACATTTCAATCTTCTCCTATTCTTTAGAAAATTATATAATCTTGATTTATGCCTTATGATTTAAAAATTGAAGAAAGAAAATATAGATCTTGGATGGCCCTAACTCAAAAAGGTCGCTGTAATGTCCCAAAATTTTCGACAACTGGAATACGAGATAAATTAAAGATTTAAGTATTAATAATAAATTTTATATTAATATTTGGGTTAGAAAATCAAATATATGGCTTTGAGGGCGAATTTAGTTAAATATCTAATTCAAAATGGTTGATAATCAAATATTTATTGTTGAATATTTAAATTAAATTTATTGCATATTTGAATTGGATTTGAAATTCAACTAAAAGACATAGATGGTCAAATTTAAAATTAAACCTTATTGACGTAAAATAAACTGGAAATTTGATTGGTTGAAATATATGGAAAGTTGGCTTGGATATATGTGTATTTGTACACATAAACAAATTGAATTTAACATTTCAAATTTGGAGACAAACGAAGTTGTTAGTGGGAAAACGAAATAAAATCAGTAAACTGATAAATAAATTTAAAAAAAATAATGTTATATGCAAACAGAGTCATAATCCGAGCACACTAATTTTATTTGGTTTAGAACGCGAAGACGAAGAGGAATGTATAATTTTTGTCGCGTTTGGGTTTTTTTTTGACGGTTCGGATATTAAGCGTTCAATGATTATTCTGGGTAAAATATTTTTTTTTAATTTAAGTCAGATGATACCCAACGCAGACAAAACATAGCTGACCTATCTCTTGAAATATAGCAGTTATCCTAAACCTTATGACTTCGACGTTGTTCTTATCACCTAAATTATCGCTATAAAAATCAATGCAAGCCAAAAAAATTCTTCAGCAAAAATTTGTTTTCCTTTTTATAATTTCTATTAGCCAAAATCACTTCCTTCCTAAATATTCATATCTCCTCCTCCTAAATCAATAATCGCTCCACTGCTCCTTCTCCTTCCACCGAAATCAAACCGCTTCCTTAAACCCTATTTGGAAGCAATGTTCCCAAATTAAAATTGTATCCTTGTTCAATATGACAACCCACGTCCGTTTGTGTCACTCTTTAACAGACTGAATAAAGTTCCATGAAGAGTTATAGGTAAACATAACATAATCTCAAAAGACATATATAAAATAACAACAGAATTTTAAAACTTTATTTTCCAACAGAAAACGTCGTGGTCACAAAATTCAGTTACAGCATTAGACTGAATTACTGGAAAAAAATACATCAAATAAGAACATATATCTTCCCCTAAAAACCATCATAGTACATAAATGAATATTCATAATCCACATAAGTAGCCATAAACAAGTAGATAGGTAGTCAAAGTGATACATCGAAGGAGATCCAGATCCAAGCAGAAACATAAGAGAGAGTCCTAATCAAGCCTGAGCGTTCCCACCCTGAGAACCTTGGGGGGAGGAAGAGAGAGAAAAGGAAACAAAACAGGTCAGACATAAAGTCTAGCAAGTCCCATGACTTTTAGCATATAAAAACTAAAAGTAGCATGACTGGCATATAAACTGGATGAGAGACAACAATAGGATATAATAGGTATAAACTGTAACACCTTGCATTTCTAATGGAATTAAAAATGTGGAAATATGTATATATATTATATACATAGATATATTTAAAAGAAAAATTAAATAATGACAATAAAATTGCATGTAAAAAATTTATGCAGGGAAATGAAGGAAAAAGATTAATAAAAGAAATTAAATGCAATACATTAAATGCGAAGAAATGCGTGCGAACAATTAAATATAAATAAAAAGGAAATTTTGAGAAGCTTCAGGAATTAGGTAATTAAATTAGCGTCATTGCTTTCGTGGCGATTTTCTAGTCAATTTAAACCTATGGTTTGCAGAAAATCGATTTAGGATGAAAAAGATATCTTTAAATTAAATATTGCAACAAAATATTAAAAAAAAACGAGGAATGAGAAAAAAATAATGGATACCATTGTCCTAAGTCTTGTTAATAAAAGACTACGTAGCCCAGTTGGTTAAAGAATGTGACTTGCATACAAGAGGTACAGAGTTCGATCCCCACCAGTGCCATATTTTTGTTTTAGGGGAATGGCTAAAAAGTGGCTTAGCAGTTCAATTAAAAAGCGGTTTAGTGTGAAAAGGGTTAATTGGAGGATTAATTGGAAAACTGGTTAAAATAAATAAATAAATAAATATATATATATATGACGGTGGGTTTCAACACCCTGCTGCTGCGCATCATGTTGCATACATGGCACATTTTTATTGGTTAATGATCGTTTTTTTTTTTGCAACATGGTTATTTTCTATTGGTCGGATGACGTGGACGATTCCTATGGCTCCTAATCTAATCTAATGGCCCTAATTAACTCACTACACCTATATAAACACACCTAGACCTAAACCTAATTTCACTACACTAATTCACGGCGCCCCCATACTACCTCAACCTAAACTAGTCCTTCTTCTTCAACAAATCAAAGTAAAGGAATTCTATAAAGGGAATCAAATCTACAACAACTACAATGCCTAATTCTCTTCCTTAATCCAATCTTTGTGAGTTCAATGATTATTTTTAGATTGAAATAATGCTAAAGCAATTCTGACATGTTATAAATTGGATTTGGGAATTATAAGTGATAATAAGATTGAATCTCATCAATTCTATCTTAGCCTATAACATCATATTCATGATTCTTATATGCCATGTTGATATTATCATCAATTTTATTAGTTTTATTATATCTTTATGATCAGTTCATACTTATGCCTATTGTTATTATTATGCATGTTCTTTATCTTATTCCTTCCTCCTTCCCTTTTTGGTTTTTATAACCGGGCTACTTCGAGCCTAGGTCAAATCTCATAGAGATGAACGTACAAACGGTATTTTAGGGAATGATGGGAAATTTGGCATAATATACTTTGGGTTGGTTTGGGCATGACAAATGTTAAATTTGGCACAATATTTGTTAATTGTTGGGCATGATATGAAATTAGGAATTTTGGGTAATTGACATAATTAGCCTAAAATTGGCATAAACTACAAATGAATAAATTGGTTAAGATAAGCATGCTGGGACACGAGGTTAGACTCTGTTTGCGGTAAAAGCCTTCCCGGAACCAACCGGCCTAACCAGAAACCTTAAACGATCAGTCTAATGTGAGAGGTCATAGGCATAACTAAAAGATGCTTAGACACGAGGTTAAGTCTGGCTTGTGGCAGAAGTCTACCCAGAACTGCCCGGCACATCCAGCGGCCACAAGCCATCGACTTAATGTGGGAGGTCTGTGCATTAATAACTAATTAATGCTGATCAAAGATCAATATGATACCTAAAACATGTTAGATGGGTGGGGTTAAGTTAACCTATGTAAGATGACAACTTAACCAATAACACATGAACAAAGCGGATAAGGTTAAGGTAAACTTAACCAATAATGCATATTGATTAGATAAGTGGATGGGTTTAAGTCAACCGGGGTTGATAGACAACACTTAACCAATATTATTTTGTGTTAGGATAAACCCTGGGGAAAAACCTAGTAGCGGTAGGGACCCATTTCAGATAGTAACCCACTTAGTGGTATCGGGAACCCTGAGCTAGGTAGGGTTGGGGAACGCTTACTAGGCTGATTATAAGCGGTCAAATAAGAGCGAGGGTGTAGCAGTGCAGGTTCCGACGGGTTCGTTAAGCGTGCACAAGGTGTTCTCGGCATTGGAAGATCTAGCCACTGTGCATCAGTAGGTATAAAGCTATGCACCCACAGGTTGCCACTTACGGAGTGATACACCCTAAGCTGGGACCCGCACAGATATCTACAAGTTAGGGAGCCGATCGATTAGGGGTAGTGTGGGGAGATCTAGTATTAGTTATGGGCAAGTGGACTTTTAATGATTGTATGGGGCGGATACCTCTTACTATATGTTACGCCCAAGTGCTACCAATTGCGGGGTTGGGATCATTTCATTAAGAATTACCAGTAGGTAGTGCAGAGAATTAAATTAAGTAAGAAATCTGGGAAGCGCACTATACATTCCATTATATTCATCCTATTATCCAGCTTTACCTTATGTCATGGTTATACTTTCCATCCTGTTTATTCCTATCATATTGCTTTACTTATTTTCATGCTAAAAATAGCTGGACTCGCCAGCCTTTATGTCTGACCTTTTTGTTTTCGCCTCTTTTTCTTCCGTTCCCCCCTAGGTTCTTAGGGAGGAAACACTGAAGCTTGACTTGGATTTCTTTCTTCTTGAAGCGCTTGGAATTGTTGAGAGTAATGCTCAGTTTTATCTCTTTACATTATGGCTATTTGGAGTCGGATTATGATTTTACTTTTCTGTACTCTGATAATAATTTTGTTCAAGATGGATATTTATGTACTTGACTCTTGTATGTGGTTTTGATGTTGTAATCAAACATGTTTTGCTCTTCTGCTGCAATGAATAAAGTTTGAATTTTCTTAAATACCATTTATATATCTGTCTTGTGATATTCTGTTCTATACTCTTATAATACTCCATGGAAGTTAATGCATCCCTTAGTAAGTGACATTAATGGACGTGGGGTGTTACATAAACAGACGGAACAAAAGTAACAGAAAAAATAGAGTAGATTGTACTTCTCAAATACTTTTCCCTACACCAATACTAGTATAACATATATGTGATGGGATTAGGTGACCTGTAATTACTTAAAAAGAAATATAATCCTAGTAGAAGCATAACGGTAGTTCTAGGTGTACTCTAGTAACGAGTTTTACAGAAACAACGGGTGTTACCCTAAATAGGAATATAGGTTTCCCACAGAAATAGACAAGACTAGATGTATCCTAACTACTACCCCCAATCGATCGACTCCCTAACTCGTAAATACCATGTGTCTGCCCCAGGGTACGGTGCAACACTTCCTAAAGTGACCTACAGAAGGACACAGACCTATTTACTGGTGCGACGGTGGCTTATTTTCCCAGGCAAGTCGGACCCATGCACACACATGACTCCATTGGAAAGCGTCAGTACACACCCCCTTTAAGATGAACCTCTTATAATCAGTTCAGTATGTGTGCCCTGACCCCTGCCTAGTGCGGGGTCCCCATTTAATACTAGAATTGGTTACTGACTGATATGAGTCCCACATAGTAGACGACAAGTCAAACCCCTAAACTTGTGTCCCCCAACCAACTAGGATTTTTAATGGGTTAAGCCTACAGGTTAACAGGTTCGCCTAACCTCCATAGATTAACGGGTTAAGTTTCATAGGTTAACGTGTTTATTTTACACCACCAGATTAAACAAGTTTACATAACCCCAACAGGTTAAACAGATTTACTTAACCCCAATAGATTAATCAGGTTTACATAACCCTAACAGATTAAATAGGTTTCACTGGTACTTTACAGCTCCATTAACATGTTTCGCTTAATTTTAAATTAAGCCTACGGATTCATATGCCCCAAATTCCAGTCATAGTTCATAGTATAACATATGCCCCCAAAATTTTAGTCATATTTCACAGTATTGGTTATGCCCCCAAATTATCATTGCCAATTATTCCCCCAATTTATACGAGTTTCGTTCGTACGCATATTTTCAGCGATATTGGCTTAGGCTCGAAGGTAACCTAGGCTATAAAAATAAAAAGGGAACGACAGAAAGGAACAGAATAGGCATAAAACAAAATAAGCATATAATAACAGATATGGGAATATGATAGCAGAAATAGGCATATAAGAACTGAATAGCAGATCAGGTTTATAGAAGAATACATGTAATAGCAGAACTGTTTAGGTATGAATCAGATTCTTAACAGTTACAGATTTAGATCCAAATTTATAAACATGTCAGGGTTACTATTAAATTTTTATATCTAAAATTAACATGAACTCACAGAGATTGGATCTAAAGAACAGAGAAATATATGTTGAACTCGTAGTAGAGATTCTTGTACAAATATATGCTGATATTTGAAGAAGACAGGAAGATTTAATACAAGCAGAGGCAACATTTCATTGTCTCCATTATTTTCAGGTATAGAAAATTGTAGAAATTTTGTCCTATATATAGCTTACTGCAAAACGAACCCGATCAAACATCGCGTCCAGATTCAGAAAAGAGAATTCGCCCAGACCCTCGTTGGGTCGATCAACCCTCACCTGGGTTATCCCTTGGGTCGACCCATGGGTCGACCAGCCCAGGCATGGGTTGGACCCAACGGGTCTGGTTCCCGCCTAGGTTTTGTCACACGTTCCATTTGATTTTTTAAAATTTTTGAGTTGATTTATTTAAACATAAGACTCTTTTATGTATACAAACTTCTAAGCTTAATAATTTTCTCACACGATGTCTGTTTTACGCAAACTCAGAGTCTATCTTAACAAAATTCCGAGAAGAACACAATGGTACAATCCATTTTACTTAATTCCCTATACTTAGTTAACTGTTCCTTAGTTTATCGTTATAATGTCCTTTAAAATTATGGGGTGTTACATTTTCCCTACATAAAGGATTTCATACCTGAAATCACTAAGTTAAGAAGAATGTTTATCCTAACATCCATCAACCATCTACTCATCCATCAATCACAAGCATCCGTTGTCCATAAGAGATTTATAATGTTTGTATGAACATATGCGAATGTGTGTGTATATGTCCCTATGCTAATGTGAAATATCCGGCAGTCTACTAATTCAGTCGACCTCCTTAATGCAATGTATGTTAGTGCCATGAATCCAATATGTTTGCAAATAGTCCTAGTATATCATGTAAACGTGCACAATCATCCATCCAAGTACAACATCTATATGATGATACAGTCATTTTCATCCATAAAATTTAAAATGCACACACATCCATATGCAGTATGAGAGTGCTTTGAGACGATCTAATGCCTAGGGTGTATATGCATACACGAGCAACCACTAGAAAACACTTGCATCGATAAAAAATAACATGTCTCAAACACATGTTTACACCCATTGGTTTTTCCACCTAAAGGTCGAAAATTCGATCAAAAGGATATACTCAAATGAAAAAAGCAAGTTTGCATAAAAGCTTGGGAAAAGAAATTAAGAACATACCCTTGAAAAATGGGTACGATGCGAGAATCTGGTCTTCAGTCTCCCAAGTTGCATCTTCTCAGTCTTCTTCCCATTGAACTTTCATCAACTTGACCTCTCGGTTGCGAAGCTTCTTGACCTCTGATCCAAGTATATGGTAGGAACTCGTCTAACTGTCGCTTCTCATTCTACCTCTACTTCCTCAAGCATGCTCGGCTCAACCATCTCTGCCTTATTGTGCAGACACTTCCGCAAATGAGAAACGTGGAGAACATCATGAACTCCCGCCAATCTCTCCGGTAGCTTCATCCTAAAGCCTTTTGTCCTATCCTTTCCACTATGGGAAACGGTCCTATAAATCTTGGCACCAATTTCCCTACAGATTCAAAGCGAACCACACTCCTTAGAGGTGATACTTTGATGAAAAACATGTCTCCCACCTCAAGCTCAACATCAGTCCTTCCCTTATCTATGTAGGACTTCTACCTGTCCTGAGTTGTCTTCATGCGTTTTCGGATAAGATCAATCCTTTCTGAAGTTTCTCTAATCATCTCAGGTCCAAGTAGAAGTTAATCCGTAGATCAATCTTTTCGGATAACTATTGTTGTAGGAGAAATCAACCAACAGGAGATGCTCCTCCCAAGTCTCTTTGAAGTCTAGAATACACAGCCTCAAAAGATCCTCTACAACTCTATTCACCTTCTCAGTCTTCCCATCGGTCTGATATGCGGTGCACAAACACTATTCAGTACCTAATGCCTCTTGTAGGCTCTTCCATAACTCAATAATGAAGATGGGGTTACGATCACTCACTATGCTAGAAGGTACTCCATGTAAATGTACTATTTCACGAAGATAAACTGATGCCAGCCATGCTGTTGTTCTCTTACTCTTAACAGGAATGAAATAAGCGCTCTAAGTATGCATGTCAACTATAACCCAAATAATGGTGTTTCCCTTCCTCGATCTAGGCAAACCATCGATGAAATCCATAGAGACGCTCTCCTACTTCCACTCTAGGACTTCCAAAGGATAAAGCAAACTGTAACACCCCGCCTCCGCTAGGGTCACTCGCAAAGGAATGCACTAGCTTTAGAGGGGCATTATTGGTAAACATGCATAGAAATATCACAAGACAGAGCACATATAAATAGCGGAAGTAAAATCAAACTTTCATACATGAATAAATAAGGTCTAAAGCCTTTTACATCAGAGTACATCAAAACCTGTCTTGCAATAATAAAGAAGCATAAAAACCTTTTCATAAATTATTCCCCAAGTAAAAACAGTAAAGTAGCCATAGCCAAGAGAAGTCCAAGCCATCCATGATGACCTTCAGGCAGAAGAAGTCCGAACTAAACAGCATTGTTTCCTCCCTGTAACCTGGGGGGAAACGGAAGAAAAGAGGCGAAACAAAACGGGTCAGTCAAAAAGACTGAGTAAGTCCTATCTACTTCCAGTATAAAAACAGGTAAAGGTAACATGACATGCATAAACTGAAAGTAAACATAAGGATAACTACAAGATAGATAAGCCAGGACAGCCGGTTGAACTACTGTGGCAGGGTAAACCAAGGTATCATGATAAACTGCGGTGTTATGATAAGTCAAGGTATCACATCGTCGGATTTCTATCGAGTACATTACCCAAGGTATCTACCCCGTCCAACATCCCACGGTATCTATTAAGTATTTTCTTCCTAGTCCTAACATGTATATTTGCTCTGCACTTCTCGTACTAGTATCCCTACCCGCGTCATGTGTTGACCATGAATGTCCCTTGCCCAAAGTCGTGCCATGGTCCATGTCAACCTAATATACCGCATATATAGGTTACTCAAAATCATATGTTTCTTTCCAGGTATATAAGTTCAGTCCTTCGCCGTACCTCGTACGGGCTTCCTCATGTCGTATTTTCCTTGAAATCGTTTGGACTGTCACCCTTGTTCTAGCTAGGTTTTTCCATATGGATCATCGTTTAAACTACTAGGACTTACGCCACCTAGCACCACTAGGGATTACGCTTACCTATTGCACGCTTTCGTATTTCGGTTTGGGTTAAACCACCTAGGCCACTAGGGATTACGCTAACCCTCAACCGCGCCCTTTTTCCCACGCATTCATCGTGAATCGCTTTTCTATAACTGTATGCACATGTATCACATCATGCCATCCGAGTCCTGTCACCGACCAAAACAAGAAATACAGGACTCGGTCGGGAGCTTTAGATTTATCTGCCGATGCAGATGCTAAGGTCTGCTTTTCTACACGTGGCTATGGTCCCACGAAACCCCTCCCTCAACTAGCGAAAGGCAACACAAGAGAAAATCTTGCATGAGAACTACACTCCGGCCAGCCCACATCCTACGTCCTACCTCACCCATAATTAGATAGCAATTATGGTCTGTTGGGTGTTCCCTGCCTTTCCGTACGTACACGCTTGACTCAAGATGGTAGATGATCGGCGAACTTGCTATCTCGGGCACCTTATGTATCCGTCGACTCACTGCTATCCACCCCAGTCTTTAGGTCGCTCGCATAGCAACCAAGGCATATTCTTGGTTCTTCTACCGCAGACCTCAACCTCTTGGGAGCCCAGGATGATCATCTGTGACCTCACAGAGGGATACCAAGAATATCCTCACGTTCCCCGAAGCCGCTGCTTCGTTACCCAGTTCGCTGGAGCCTTTATCTAAATCAGATAGCCCGCTCCTACACGCATACTTAAACGTTGACCTAACGTATCGGGTTACTAATCTATCTAAGAAATGGTCCAAATTTCCTTGACTAAGAATTATTACTTAGTTTCCCTTAACTAAGGTTTACCACTTAGCCTTATTTCCCTTATCCTTGTCAACTATGGTCATTTACCCAATCCTCCGAATTGGGGTTTGTCTAATGGGTTAAGTGTTACTTAAGAAAATTTACTTGACCTTATCAAGTTATCGCGTCGGATTGATTAAGTGTTAGTTAACTTAATCCCGTCCATTAGTCGTATAAAAATGGTCAAGTGTCGTTAGGCAAATCAATTTACTTAACCTACCCAACCCTGTCATGTTTTGTTAAGTATCACTAGCCCCATCAAATTACTTAACCCATTTGTCCATGTCATATTTGGTTAAGGGTCATTAATCAAATTAACTTAACCCTATCATGTGGCATTAATTACTTAATGCACCCAACCTCTCACATTAGACTTTGTTGTGGTTACTAGTTAAGCCGGTCGGTTCCGGGTAGTTTTACACCACAACTTGGTCTAACCTCGGGTTCAAGCACATCATGACCAACTTCTCACATTGGGTCCTATTGTTTGCAACTACTAGTTAGGCCGGTCGGTTCCGGGTAGTTTTATGTTGCAAACTCAACCCAACCTCGAGTTGGCCACTTTCATGTTTCGTCTAGTGTCACGTTCATATTCAAGTTTCAAGCAATTGGGTAGACCTAACTTAATAGGTAAATTCCCAATGGGTAGACCTAACTTAATAGGTAAATTCCCAAGCTTATGTTTTTATGCATACTTACATGTCAACTTCCATATTAAAATTCAAGTCATGTTTTCAAGTATAAACACATGTCATATTTAACGTTACACGTTGTCATGTTTATACCCCTTTACCCAAACCATGGTTCATGCCAAGTTTAGCTCGCCTAACATATTTTCATATAACTTCAAGTTAAGTTTTTCATGCTACAATCACGCTTGTTTATCCTCAACCCAAATCGTGTTCCAACGCAAGAATGGACGAGTCACCTCGTAAAGATACTATGCTACACAATGACCCCAAACATGCATAGTATCATGAGGGTTTGGCTTAAGACATATATAGGTTCATAAAGGTTTGGCCACAAGCATGCATAACATGAAAACAAAGGGAATTGGCCATAAGTATGCATAATGTCATAAAGGGTTTGGCCACAAACTTGAATGTTAACACTAGGGGTTTAGGTTCATAAACATGCATAAGCCCCAAAATATAATCTTAGCCAATGTTTCACAAGTAAAAATGGTTCCTAAAGGTTCATGCTAGCATTTCATGCATAAAGATCCAAACTTGCAGGCTAAACTAGGTTATGCATAGCATGAGAGGCATGATTAAGTCACTCACATGGCCTAAAACCATAAACATGAACACAAGAGGCAAGGTAAGGCTCATATAGGTTCGCATAATCATGTTTAGCCACATTTTATCCCATGTCATTATCAAAACTACCGTTTCCATCTAAAAGTAGCTAGAACTTACATAGTTAGGCCTAGGGAAAGAAGCATGAATCATCTTGGCTAAGAAAGGTGCCTCCTTTGTCGAAGAATCGTCATGGAACTCGCATAGCAACGTTGATCTTCCTTCCATTTGGTGTAGCTAGCTTGCACTACTTGATTTGAACCCGATTTGAGTGCTTAGGCTTTAGGAAAGGGGAATGGAGGCCATGATCATTTGGCATTTGGGCAGCACTTCGTGGAGAGGGTGAGTTATGAGGGTTTAGGGTAGCCTTAGGGGTGTTTTTATAGAGATTAGGGTGTGTTTTAGGCCATAGGATTAGATCTAGGATAGATTAGGACCATCAGATCTCGGAAGCTTCCAGAACCAGCCCAAGAACAAGACCAGGTGAGACAAACAGGTGCAACAGGTGCGCCAGGCAAATTGCCCCGGCCACCCCCTGTCGACAGGGCTGTCGACTTGGTCTGGGCCCAAGTCGACAGGCCTGTCGACAGCCCTGTCGACATGGCCTAGGCGGGGAAACTTCCCGCCTAGCCCCAGATCTGGTTTTCAAACCTATTTCCGAATTTCAAATTTTCAGAAATCTTCTTTGGGCCTTTAACGGGTCATACGGACTCCGATTCTCGAAAACTCAGACTCTATTTCGCGTATTTTTCCGAGACGAACGCAATGGTGAATCCCGTTTACCTTAATTCTAGAAGTATGAACAGAATATCTTTTATCTTCATGCTTCACTGGTTTATATGCTTTGCGTATCATCGTATACGTATGTAAATTTCTTACTTTTAAAATGTAAAAATACGGGGTGTCACATCCTCCCACCCTTAAAGAATTTCGTCCCCGAAATTCAATAGTAGTAGGATTTATGTCCCCATATAAGCATCCAGAAGTGTTCAGCCAATTGTTGCAAACATGTGCACATGTGCAAAAGTGAATCACATTATAGAAAAATATGTATGCCTAACTTGTGGTACCACCTACATGAATGCAATTTCTTAAAAATTTCTTTTTCAAACCATGATGCTCTCATCCTAAATATACTTGCAGTTCTATATGAATGCAAAAATTTGAAAAAGTAATTTCATCCAAATTTTCCCACACCCTTATAAAATAAGAGTGAAGTTCATCCAATTTGAGCATCCAAAATCCTACCATCCATTATTAATTTAGAAAAAACTAATTTTCTAAATTTTTTATGTAACGGAGAGATATCCCGTTTTGTTATTTTCATTGTTCATCGTTATCAGACATTATCGTGCAATATTTCATAATTACATTAGACACAACAAATTGCGTAAACAAACGGCATACAAACTTTATTAAGATAGTTTTAGTACATCGTTACGACTAGACAACAAAAGGAACAGCTAAACAATACTGAAAATAAAATAAAATACTATCCTACGGATAACTGCTAGAGGTCAATCCTGATGGAAATAGCTACGGATGAGCTCCTCTAAGCTATCAAGCCTCTCTTCCTGTCGTCGGTTCCCTTGCCTAAGCTCTAACTGTAGGTCTTGCATCCCAGCCCCCAACTGATCATAAGAGGAACTCATATCCTGAAGCATCTGCTGCTGTGTCTGAGCCATGGCTACCTGTGACTCCAGTGTCTGCTGTTGTGACCTCAAAATATCCTGGTGGCTCCTCATCAAGCGAGCCTGCTGCTGTGAAACATATCTCAGCTCAGTCCTCCAGTCTGGATCCCTAGTAGCCCATGGATCCCAGGCACCTGTATCCGGAGCCCCCTGTGCCGGGGCCTGATAAGCCCAGGCCCCATCCTCAGCCTGCTCACCATCATGTTGTGGTGCCTGATGGGGGTCCTCAAAGTGTCCAAACTGATCATCATGTGGCTCCTCCTCTTGCTCCTCCTCCTCGTCACCCTCATCCTTTTCCTCATCTAATCCCTCATGCTCCATAGGCTGTGGCTCCCCTTGCAGCTCTTGCATATCTATATTCATCCTCCCTAGTGCAGCTTCAGTGATGATAACAGAGGGATGGTTAGAAAGTGTCACATAATCCTCATCATGCAAATCCACCCCGAACCAGCGAAAAACTATGGTCCATAAGTTCCCAAAACAAACATTGGAGTGCCTTGCTCCCCTAAAGATCTGGTACTGCTGTAAGATGGTTCTTGCCCAGTTTATTTGTATGCCCCCAAAAATAGCATAAGTAGCGGCCTTAACAACTACTGGGACTCTGTCAAACCCATGATTCTGCCCCGCAATATTATATTGCAATATTCTGATCACAAACCTAGCTAGGGGGCGCAAATGCGTACTATCCCATTGCCTATCCAGTCCATTAAAAAAAATCCTTCCCCACACATTCAAATCATCCATCTCCAGATCATTTATATCGAGTCCCGTACCCCGAATATTTAAAATTTCCCCAAATTGGACCTCATTCATAAATATATGGGTACCCTTAACCCATGAACTATAGGTTATCAACCCGTTATCATCCACATCAATTTGCAAACGAGCATCAAAAAGTCTTACCATACGCTTGTAGCCTCTCCTCTCGGCTGTGTGCGTATCCAGAATATGAATAAGACCCGCATTAACAAACAAACTTTCCACGGCGGTACCCGCAAAATCCGCGAACCTCACCGGTCGGCCTAGAAGCAAATTCCTAGTGGCGAGCTGCATGTAGTGCTCAATTATCCCTGGTTGCTCGTCACACCACTCGACCTCTTGCGCGGTTAGTTGAGGGTAAAGCTCGTAGGGATTGGGTTGATTGGCCATGGTGATTTGAACACGAATTGGAAGAGGGGAACTATAGATCCGGATGGAGAGGGTCTCTAGCTTCGATTTGAGATTAATTTTATGAAGAACGGTGGAGAAACGAGGTGATGGGAGGTGGTGGAGTTGGGGAATTTTCGGTTTTGGTGGCTGGGAGGAAGGAGAAAAGGATTGGGGTTATGAGCTGAAGCTCTCGGCCTTCGGGCTTATATATTTTTTTGACCTGCAGGCACGTCGTGTCGACAGGGGGGGTAAGTCGACAGACCTGTCGACTGGCCCCTTTTTTTTTTTTTCTTCTTCTTGCCCTGCCATCCTTCCATTTCCTTCCTTCCTCCTAACTTAACTTCATTTTCTCAAGAACTATTCCCCCATCCTAAAGAAAACACTTTTCTAACTCAAAACTACTTGTAACCAAAGCCAACATGACTATCGATGGAAGAGAGAAAGGCAAAGAGGATTCAATCAATAAAACAAGGACATTGCTAATGGCTTTTGGGGAATAAATTTTAAAACAAAGTTTTTCTTGAAAAATGCTTCTTCGTAAATGGTTTTTCAAATAATTTTTCAGAAGATCTTTAAAAACTTTTGCCCAGTCTAGTAACCTTCCGCTCTGATACCAAATGTAACACCCCGCCTCCGCTAGGGTCACTCGCAAAGGAATGCACTAGCTTTAGAGGGGCATTATTGGTAAACATGCACAGAAATATCACAAGACAGAGCACATATAAATAGCGGAAGTAAAATCAAACTTTCATACATGAATAAATAAGGTCTAAAGCCTTTTACATCAGAGTACATCAAAACCTGTCTTGCAATAATAAAGAAGCATAAAAACCTTTTCATAAATTATTCCCCAAGTAAAAACAGTAAAGTAGCCATAGCCAAGAGAAGTCCAAGCCATCCATGATGACCTTCAGGCAGAAGAAGTCCGAACTAAACAGCATTGTTTCCTCCCTGTAACCTGGGGGGGAAACGGAAGAAAAGAGGCGAAACAAAACGGGTCAGTCAAAAAGACTGAGTAAGTCCTATCTACTTCCAGTATAAAAACAGGTAAAGGTAACATGACATGCATAAACTGAAAGTAAACATAAGGATAACTACAAGATAGATAAGCCAGGACAGCCGGTTGAACTATTGTGGCAGGGTAAACCAAGGTATCATGATAAACTGCGGTGTTATGATAAGTCAAGGTATCACATCGTCGGATTTCTATCGAGTACATTACCCAAGGTATCTACCCCGTCCAACATCCCACGGTATCTATTAAGTATTTTCTTCCTAGTCCTAACATGTATATTTGCTCTGCACTTCTCGTACTAGTATCCCTACCCGCGTCATGTGTTGACCATGAATGTCCCTTGCCCAAAGTCGTGCCATGGTCCATGTCAACCTAATATACCGCATATATAGGTTACTCAAAATCATATGTTTCTTTCCAGGTATATAAGTTCAGTCCTTCGCCGTACCTCGTACGGGCTTCCTCATGTCGTATTTTCCTTGAAATCGTTTGGACTGTCACCCTTGTTCTAGCTAGGTTTTCCCATATGGATCATCGTTTAAACTACTAGGACTTACGCCACCTAGCACCACTAGGGATTACGCTTACCTATTGCACGCTTTCGTATTTCGGTTTGGGTTAAACCACCTAGGCCACTAGGGATTACGCTAACCCTCAACCGCGCCCTTTTTCCCATGCATTCATCGTGAATCGCTTTTCTATAACTGTATGCACATGTATCACATCGTGCCATCCGAGTCCTGTCACCGACCAAAACAAGAAATACAGGACTCGGTCGGGAGCTTTAGATTTATCTGCCGATGCAGATGCTAAGGTCTGCTTTTCTACACGTGGCTATGGTCCCACGAGACCCCTCCCTCAACTAGCGAAAGGCAACACAAGAGAAAATCTTGCATGAGAACTACACTCCGGCCAGCCCACATCCTACGTCCTACCTCACCCATAATTAGATAGCAATTATGGTCTGTTGGGTGTTCCCTGCCTTTCCGTACGTACACGCTTGACTCAAGATGGTAGATGATCGGCGAATTTGCTATCTCGGGCACCTTATGTATCCGTCGACTCACTGCTATCCACCCCAGTCTTTAGGTCGCTCGCATAGCAACCAAGGCATATTCTTGGTTCTTCTACCGCAGACCTCAACCTCTTGTGAGCCCAGGATGATCATCTGTGACCTCACAGAGGGATACCAAGAATATCCTCACGTTCCCCGAAGCCGCTGCTTCGTTACCCAGTTCGCTGGAGCCTTTATCTAAATCAGATAGCCCGCTCCTACACGCATACTTAAACGTTGACCTAACGTATCGGGTTACTAATCTATCTAAGAAATGGTCCAAATTTCCTTGACTAAGAATTATTACTTAGTTTCCCTTAACTAAGGTTTACCACTTAGCCTTATTTCCCTTATCCTTGTCAACTATGGTCATTTACCCAATCCTCCGAATTGGGGTTTGTCTAATGGGTTAAGTGTTACTTAAGAAAATTTACTTGACCTTATCAAGTTATCGCGTCGGATTGATTAAGTGTTAGTTAACTTAATCCCGTCCATTAGTCGTATAAAAATGGTCAAGTGTCGTTAGGCAAATCAATTTACTTAACCTACCCAACCCTGTCATGTTTTGTTAAGTATCACTAGCCCCATCAAATTACTTAACCCATTTGTCCATGTCATATTTGGTTAAGGGTCATTAATCAAATTAACTTAACCCTATCATGTGGCATTAATTACTTAATGCACCCAACCTCTCACATTAGACTTTGTTGTGGTTACTAGTTAAGCCGGTCGGTTCCGGGTAGTTTTACACCACAACTTGGTCTAACCTCGGGTTCAAGCACATCATGACCAACTTCTCACATTGGGTCCTATTGTTTGCAACTACTAGTTAGGCCGGTCGGTTCCGGGTAGTTTTATGTTGCAAACTCAACCCAACCTCGAGTTGGCCACTTTCATGTTTCGTCTAGTGTCACGTTCATATTCAAGTTTCAAGCAATTGGGTAGACCTAACTTAATAGGTAAATTCTCAATGGGTAGACCTAACTTAATAGGTAAATTCCCAAGCTTATGTTTTTATGCATACTTACATGTCAACTTCCATATTAAAATTCAAGTCATGTTTTCAAGTATAAACACATGTCATATTTAACGTTACACGTTGTCATGTTTATACCCCTTTACCCAAACCATGGTTCATGCCAAGTTTAGCTCGCCTAACATATTTTCATATAACTTCAAGTTAAGTTTTTCATGCTACAATCACGCTTGTTTATCCTCAACCCAAATCGTGTTCCAACGCAAGAATGGACGAGTCACCTCGTAAAGATACTATGCTACACAATGACCCCAAACATGCATAGTATCATGAGGGTTTGGCTTAAGACATATATAGGTTCATAAAGGTTTGGCCACAAGCATGCATAACATGAAAACAAAGGGAATTGGCCATAAGTATGCATAATGTCATAAAGGGTTTGGCCACAAACTTGCATGTTAACACTAGGGGTTTAGGTTCATAAACATGCATAAGCCCCAAAATATAATCTTAGCCAATGTTTCACAAGTAAAAATGGTTCCTAAAGGTTCATGCTAGCATTTCATGCATAAAGATCCAAACTTGCAGGTTAAACTAGGTTATGCATAGCATGAGAGGCATGATTAAGTCACTCACATGGCCTAAAACCATAAACATGAACACAAGAGGCAAGGTAAGGCTCATATAGGTTCGCATAATCATGTTTAGCCACATTTTATCCCATGTCATTATCAAAACTACCGTTTCCATCTAAAAGTAGCTAGAACTTACATAGTTAGGCCTAGGGAAAGAAGCATGAATCATCTTGGCTAAGAAAGGTGCCTCCTTTGTCGAAGAATCGTCATGGAACTCGCATAGCAACGTTGATCTTCCTTCCATTTGGTGTAGCTAGCTTGCACTACTTGATTTGAACCCGATTTGAGTGCTTAGGCTTTAGGAAAGGGGAATGGAGGCCATGATCATTTGCCATTTGGGCAGCACTTCGTGGAGAGGGTGAGTTATGAGGGTTTAGGGTAGCCTTAGGGGTGTTTTTATAGAGATTAGGGTGTGTTTTAGGCCATAGGATTAGATCTAGGATAGATTAGGACCATCAGATCTCGGAAGCTTCCAGAACCAGCCCAAGAACAAGACCAGGTGAGACAAACAGGTGCAACAGGTGCGCCAGGCAAATTGCCCCGGCCACCCCCTGTCGACATGCCTGTCGACAGGGCTGTCGACTTGGTCTGGGCCCAAGTCGACAGGCCTGTCGACAGCCCTGTCGACATGGCCTAGGCGGGGAAACTTCCCGCCTAGCCCCAGATCTGGTTTTCAAACCTATTTCCGAATTTCAAATTTTCAGAAATCTTCTTTGGGCCTTTAACGGGTCATACGGACTCCGATTCTCGAAAACTCAGACTCTATTTCGCGTATTTTTCCGAGACGAACGCAATGGTGAATCCCGTTTACCTTAATTCTAGAAGTATGAACAGAATATCTTTTATCTTCATGCTTTACTGGTTTATATGCTTTGCGTATCATCGTATATGTATGTAAATTTCTTACTTTTAAAATGTAAAAATACGGGGTGTCACACAAACCGCCGGGCTTCTTTTGTTCAGCCTTAACTTACTGGAAAACTAAACATCGAGAGACAAACTCCGCTACATCTTTCTTCATCCCAGCCCAAAAGAAAACCCTCTTCATATCTCTATACATCTTATCACCGCCCGGATGGATAGTTATCCTAGAAAGATGGGCTTCCTCAACGAGTGTCTTCTATAGACTCGCAACTCGAGTAACACAAAGCCTCATATCCCATCGCAACCACCCTCTATCATTCGTGGAATATCTACTAAGGTGACTAGAACTCTTCCCTCTACTGAGCCTGTCCAAGATGTCTTCTATATGTGGGTCCTTCCACTATGAAGACCCTATCTGATCCATAAGGGTAGGTTGCACCTCTAAGGATGCCAACAAATCAGATGTGAGATCCGTAGATTGCCTAAAATCGTAGGTCGATATTTACTCCAAACTCCGCCTCTCTACGAATGAAGGACTCAAAGTCATATTTTGCCTACTCAACGCGTCCACCACTATATTACCATTGCCAGGGGTATAAGCAATCTCAAAATCTTAGAACGCTAGGAACTCCATCAGTCTATGCTGTCTCAAGTTGAGATCCCTTAGCGAGAACAAATATTTGAGAGATTTATGATTTTAAAATACTAAAAAGTATGATATTTTCTAGAAATGGTTTTAATTAAACAAACTTGTTTTGAAGAGAAAAATAATTTTTGGGGTTGGACGTTATAAGTGGGAAAGGGAATTAAGAATTGAAAAACGGAAAGAGTGAGGCATAGATTTGGTATATAGGAATAGTCAAAGAATTGAAGACATAAAGGTTCAACTAAGAGGTAGATTAAACCTTGAGATTTTCGGTGGAAGTTGTAGTGACAACTTAGCCATCTAGATCGGATTAGAGTAGACTAGGGGTTAGTTACAATAAACGAAGTTAGGTGTGAAAATGAAAAAAAAAAAGTAATTTTCCTGGAATAGGTCGACCCTTGGTTTGACTCAGTCGATCCGAGGAGGTTGACTGCCCCGAATTTGGGTGGATCTATGCATTCAGTTTCATGCATAATGGATCGCTTCATTCATTACTTCGTCCTACCCAATTCTACTCCCCTGAACCCATTGCTGAAAGTCGCCGCCTCCCTCCACCAGACCGGCCCTAAAATTGCATCATTCTCCTTAAAAATTAAACCAAATAAAAGGATTCCTCCTGATCTTCCCCTTTCCATGTTTTGTTCTTCAAAATTTTCCATTTTTTACCATGCCTTTGAGGCCATCCTTGATCGACCTTTTTCCAGAGATGACACCACAGGAGATAGCTTAGTGTCAGAGTTGGAGGAGTAATATGGTGGTTCATAAAGGGATGAATGCTATTAGATTCTTTAGGGCATTGAGATCAAGTTTAGCAACTTTAAGGATCACCATTGGGGAACTATTTACAGATGTAGGACTGGTTCAGATTCTCGGCTGTGATAACTTCATGAGGATACTTACCCGAGGTAAGTGCGTCTTTTTTATGCTGATTTTAAATTCTGATTTTTCACCTGATGAGGCGACCTTCGAGTTGGAGGTCAAGGGGTTAGAGATGCATTTACTGATGCCCAGCTAAGGACCACACTGGGTATTATTAGGCATAGTTAGGATCAGATAAGATCTAGATAACGGATAATGCCATTTTAGGATAGATTTTTTATATACCTCAAGCATCACTCCTGGCACGTTGGACATTTATGCCCCTTAGTTATGTTGGTTATATGAATCCTACAATATAACTACATCCCTTAAATGGTTATTTACGATCAGATAAAACCCATGGTCAAAAAAGCCACTTATGCCATCTTTGGAGGCATTCAGGTGAACTGACCCAGTGTTGTTATGGCCCACAATGTAGGAGTAGTCGTAGCAATTTCCTCCCTTTTTTACCACCTATAGTTTATAGTGTTTAAATAGGAGGAAATTGACCTTGATCGAGGAACTTTCATAAAGGTCACCCACATGCTAGTTGATGCATCTACCATGAGGAGGATGGGTGTGGATTTAGGCGCTCAGCAACCACAACAGCCCCATGAGCCTCATTAGCAGCATTCCCCGTATTACAGTGTGCTTTAGTACTTTGACCATGAATAGGCCTTTCAGCCATCACAGTTTGAAGAGGGCGTAGAGTCATAGGGAGACCCTTGGCCCTATGGACCAGAGCCTTATATGTCGTGGCAACACAAACGCCTAGAAGAGGGACTCTCTCACCCAACATAGTCAGAGGATATTAGGAGCAAATGAGGGTCATAGAAGAGCGACATGAGCAGATAGATCATGACTAATAGGAGATCTCTCGTGCATAGCATGAGCTAGTGGAAGGTAGCAGAAGAAAGGTAGATCATTTGGGTTGCCTTGATTCTGTGATCAGGATCTTGCTATGTAGAGGAGGATATGGTTCTAGGCCTCATAACGCTTGTTGAATTTAGTAGTAGTATCGCTTTGTAGTAGGATTTTTTCTTTTTGTCAACGATATATACTCCTATGTTAGTACTATGTATTAGTTGTTGAAAAATCAATGCTTATAGTAAGATTTTCTTATTTTGTGCTTCAATAACGATCACTCTAAAAGAATTTAAACATAGAACTCAACTAATAAGTGGAAATTAAAAGAAAAGAGAATCTATAGAGAAAAGCAACAAGTCCAGATAAAAGCAATAAAGATAGTCATAGTGATAAGAAATGAAAAACTTAAAAAGAAAAAATGAATTCTTCCATTCAAAGTCCGGGGAATTGTTGACATCAAAAATAGTTACAACACCTAAGAAATGAAATCGTAAAGAACAAATAAAGGATAATAAATGAATAATGAAGAGAAAAGCAATCATGCACAATTTTATAATGGTTCGGCATTAAAGAGCCTATGTCTACTTTATAGTCTCTTATATATTTGATCAACTATTACAGGTGTAACAATCACGACAATAATATAACCAGATATTTGTCGATCTTTCTTCACGGTCCAAAAGGTCTATTTATAGATGCTACAACATTTAAATGTGCTAAGGCGTGCGTTATCCAATTCGGGATTTTAGGAGACCCCAAAGAGGTGTTCTTCTCATAAAGGGAGGCATGATTTGAATCAGTTGTGACAGGTAGCATCTGATCCGACCATTAAGGATGACAAGGAGCGATCAAGCAGGAGTAAGACTAAATCTTGGGGAGGATATTTTGTATGGAATTATACTGGACCTGACCTAAATGGTTCGAAGATCAAGGGCACCAAATGGTTTGCATATCATGTTCTTGTGCTTGGCTTAAGCCTCAGGTATCGACCGACTTATCCATGCATTAATAAGTTCCTTAGTCGGGGTATTTGGTCCTTCTCGTCACCTTGGGCGAAGTCAGTGACGTCAACAAATCTTTATGGCGTCGCCAAAAGGCTGGTCAACACTCTGCCCCCCAAAGCATGTCGTGTTAAGAAGGGGAATGCTTTGTTTGTTTTATTCTGGATCATCACTTATTGTAAGGATATTGGAAGGATATGTTTGTATCAACTTGAAGTTTCTCAATGAATCATGTAAGTTAATGGTCGGCCGTATGCCTTGGGTGTTATCATTAGTCCTGGAAATGATGAAGCCCTACAGTCATGCATCTATTCGATAATGCTTGGCGTATTAATGGATTGAAACGTTAGCCCCATTGTTGGGTTTAGTAGTCATGCCAACAGAAAACAAATAGTCCCATCATTTCATTATAAAAGGCTGGCCCAACTCCTTTATTCACTTTTACTTTTTTGTTGTTGTCGCATCCGTTACTTTTCAAAATAATTGGAAAAATCTTCTTTGTCGAAGATCAGGATCGCCTTCTCCGATTTCTTTATAGGTATTAATGTTCTTTTCCTCATTTTTTAAACATTGTGATTTCACACATAAACTTCCCCGCTCTTCTTTTTATTTTTCAGTTTGTATTCCATATAATCCATGATCTGAATCACTGACGTCGAACTCACTGGATTCATGGCCCAGTGGCAAGGCGACGGTCACATGTGTTTCTTATAGCATAGCGATGATAATTGGTGGTGAGAGTGGAGCTGTCCTGGTGAAGAGGTATGGGATCAAGAGGTATCTCATTCTTCGAAACATTTTAAATTTCGAGGTGCCATCAATTATGAGGACATGTGCTAGTAGGAGAATAGGAGTGAATGTACGTGCGTGCTCAGATAATGATTGGGGCTTTTGGTATGGTTAGGCAGAAGGAGACAAAAGATAACTTTAAAACCGACGCTTTCGGACTCGGCACTGTAGAATGAGTACTCATCTTCACTATGCCAATAAATAGTATCCAGTTTGGGGTCGGTAGGATTAACTACCGGCTCCTTTGAGGTCGAATCAAAAGCTTGAGTGGAGTGATTAATTACACTTGTTCTTCTTAGTTGGTGCTGAAAGTCATAATGCGGAGTATGTTTTTGTCCATTGCTTTTATTTTAGGATGTTACTTCATCTTTATACACACATAAATGCATATATCGAGGGGTTATGATTTCATCTATCCAACCGATGGTTTTTTATGAACAACATAGCTTACGATGGTTGAATGGCGCAACACTCATAGCCTTGAAGAAGGCAAGGATAAGGTCATATCCACCCCTATAAACTTTGAAAGTACTTCGTCTTCTGAATCTTGGACCGATTCCGAACCCGATCCTATGACATCTAAGGTTGATTAATAGAGTCATCTCCTGCTATGGATATAGGAGAATCAAGAGAGGTGGTGGATGCCTTGATACTTTCCCCGGGGCTATCTTTCTGAGAGATCCTCCAGATACTTGGCTCGTAACGATGAGCAAAAGACAACTGAGAAATTTAAGTGTGAAACATAAGATTCCATGGCTCGATAACCTTGATCCCAAAGAAGTGGATCTTCCTCATATTCTGCCAAGTGGTTATATGGCGATTTCACAACCGATGTACACTACTAGGGCTATTCCTCAATTTCTCCATTTGTAATTGACTTTCTAAGGCAAATGATCAGGCGTCGATGCAACTTCACTGATTGCTTATGCCAATATGTTGTCTTTGTATGTCGTGTACATAAAGTATTTATACCTACCCAACACCTGATGACATAGTGTTTCTCTTCAACTTTAGGGATTAGAAGAAAGATTCTCTCTCTTTTCTTTTCTTTGAGGTCGTCCGTAGTAGAAAAGTCATTGCGAGCACCTCCAAAAAAATGGGAGATACTAAGCATGATTGGTTTTATACTAAGCATCAACCAGGATGTGCTCGCTGCTAGCTTTAATGCAATAAGTCTTTTATCTTAGCCGATTCAATCATAAGCAGGCTTCTCATGTGAATTGCTTCCCTATAGGGGATGAACAAAAGAGGCCCACAATTAGAGTGTTTCAAGAGCATTTGAATTCCTTGGCTGCTCTTAAATTGAAAAGTCGACACTATAAGAGGTCTTTAACCGATGCTAACTTAAATCCTTATCATCTCCTGGATGAGGGAAGGGCATTAAGATCCCTAGATGATCAAGCTTCCCCTTGGGATGGTACTTAGGATGATGTGCTCCCACCTCAAAAAACATCGAACGTTGTCAAGGTCGTTCCCAGTTAGGGGGTCATCCGTCCGACCTTCGTCCAGAGGGAAAAAGAATGTTCATCCCAAGGTATAAGGGAAGATGCCTTCTTTGAAGAGACTAATTTGGAAATCCGACTGAATAAGAATGCAGAAGAGCTTCGCCGGAGGCGCTCCAGGGAAGGCCGGAGAGGCAACAGTTGACGAGGAGCTCACTAAGCACTGACCGAAAGACTTTGATACCATAAGAGATTCTTGTCCTGCTCATGGTCCACATAAGGAAGAAGTGACCTTTCCTTTCTGCGACTTACAAATTGTGGAAATTCCAGATAAAATCATTTCTTCTCAAAACTTGGATCCAGATATTTTCTTCAATACCTAGTCCGGGGAAGATTTCAAACCAATCGACCCAAACGATATAGGAGAAGCAAACCAAGTCATAGGTTGGAGTAAGTTTAGGAGAAACACTTAGAACATACACAGCACAAGCCCTGCACATCACAACACTATTTTCTCTGATGTATATTGAACATTGATCAAAATTTATTTGTTATAATGCAGGTGCTATGGACGAGGAGTATTATCGTGACAATTTTGATTCTCTTTTAAAAGGAGGTAGGCCTGCTGAATCGACCCTGCAGCATGATAAGCCAGGTAGTGGTCATGGAGATGTTGTCGAAAAGAGAAGAAGAGAAAAGATAGGAAAAGAAAGAGGAAGAAGAAAAAGCTCGGAAGAGAAAATGGCAAAAAAAAGGGAGGTCTGGAACATAATGAGAAGGAAGTGAGGAGGAACCTGAGGCTTCCAAGCATCGATCTTTATCCCGTCCTCTGGACAAAACCCCAAGGATGGTGACAAAACCACTAACAACATTCTCAAGCTATTCCAAGTCATCCGAAATTCCCGATCGACCCTTTTCCTTAGGCGGAGTCAGCTGGAATTCTTGATCGTGACTCTACCCCTTCTTTTGGTCGGCCTGGAAAAGTCCCCAGATTTTGATACCTTTGGTCAAGAGATACTATCTACCAATCAAGTCACAGAAATGGAGGAGCTTTTCCTGGGTCTTTATTTTGCTGGAATTGAGCTTGCCCCCATGCTACAACCATTTACATAAAACTTTCATTATCAAATCAGATCAAATGTTAACTTTGACCTAACTCAATATGATGCAATGGATGCATATATAAGGCAAGTATGTGAAGTGGTTAGGAGTAGGACGACAGAGAACGAATGCTCGCGGAGGGAGCTAGATGCTGATAGGAAGGCTTTTAAGTTGCTCAAGGAAAAGACAGAGGAGAGTGAGTCTCAAGTGGATACTCTTAAACAGAAGTGCAAAGAAATTTTGGAAGGTTTAGAAGCTCGATTTCAGTTGGTGATTCAGGAATGTGCGTCCTTGAGAACTGAAGTCGCTAAGAAACTGGCCGAGGACAACGCCGCCACAATTGAAAACTAAAGCAACAATCAACTTCATCATGATATTGAGATCCGTTCGATCAAGGATGATCATGTGGTCGAGGAAAAAGAGATTTGGTGCCAATGTTATATGCATCGTCTTCCACAGGAACCTGTCTTGGATGGGAAATTACCAACGGGTGTTAATTAATGATTGGGAAGTGTTTGTGAGAGAAGAGATCGAGGCAACAAGGGGTAAACCGGTGGACGAAGACGCTTTGATGGCCCAATATTTGTGTAGCGATTAGCAAGAGGCGTTAGTTGAAGGGAAGAGAAAGCTAAAGGAACCACGAAATGCCCAAAAATAAAAAACTAAAAGGGAAGTCATTCCTGGAGGGGGAAACTAACGCAAGTAAAAAAGAAAGCATCTCTCCCTTTCCCTTCTACCAAAATTGTGGCCAGTTCATCCTCTATTCCTCCTCCTCCAAACCAGCCCCCTAGTGTAGTGGAGAAATATAGTCCGGACGATCCTCTCCTTCCTCTATCTAGAAAAAGTTCAGCTACTCCTGCTCCTGGAATAAAGGTTTTGGAAAAACTAGCAGAATTTGCAACTAGAGGTGACTCACTCCTTTTTTTTAATCCCATTGAACATTCACTCCTTCGATCAATTTTTTTTCCTTCTATTATAGGTACACCATTGCCGAAAGCAGTTCTTGGTTTGGAGACTAAAGTGCCAAATAAGGATCTCATCACCATCCCCAGCAAAGATGAAGAGACATCCGACGCTCCGAAGAAACCAGAGCCAAGCAATCTTCAGTAGGACGTCGATGACATGGAATTTGTGGGTGAGGCCAAGAAGTTCGGCCTTCCATCTATTGCGGTGATGAAGGCTAGGGACGAGGTCTCTTCCCTGAAGGTTGAACTATCTGATGAACCGCTTGACATTCCTCCTCTCCAATACATTCCTGCAACTCCAATTTCATCTGTCAATGTGGCCCCTTTTCCAACCCCGACTAATCTGAGTACGAGAAAGCTTGACACATCAATGTCCGACCGCTCTGTTATTTTTGGTAGCACGCTCAAAAGACCAAAGTATGGTTTGACTACTGAGGAAATGCATGAGCTGATTAAGAAAAGAGAAGGGAGGAAATCGAGAAGTCTGGTGGTAAGCATCCCCAAGCTTAGAAGTCCTTTGATGTATGTCTGTTTTAGGCCCTTTGAGAGTTGTTTGCGAGTGCGGCGCTCACCTTTTTTTCTTCGTCAAGTCTTTCATTTTGGGAATGAAGTTAAATGTACCTGTAAACAATGTTATTTTGTAAGAAAATCTTGTGTTAATGTTAACAATGTTTAATTGCTTTCAGATACTCATATTATTAATGTACCCAAGTACTAGTGAAAGTCCTAGCAGAGTAATATTAATGTTCTTAATTTATTCCAAACTCTGAGGATCATTTAAGTGAAACTCATAGTAAGATCACTCATATATCCTTATGCCCACAGTGCCGTAAGGGGTTGGTTCGGACGCCGAGTCTCCCTGTCTATTCCAAGATCAGTTTGATCATACCGAGGTTGAATGATCATGGTTAGGGATACATAAGTCTTTTATACTCTCACTCTAGTCGTTAAGGGTTAGAGTTCCAGGGATTGAGTGGTCTTTAGTCGGGGTGCACCTTTCAGACTTATCTGTAATTTTATACTCCTTCACAAGTCATGAGAATCAGAGTTGTTTTTAACAGGCAGTTATGCTATTTACATTGGTGCCATCCCAACTTTGGTCTACAAAGTGTGGTCCAAAGGCTCGAGCATCGTCATCAAGATCAAAGTTATTCTTCCCATATTTCCTTTTGGTTTCTGAACGAGGTCGACCCGTTGAGACATGGACCGATAGGTTGGGGAATAGGCTTTTGACCTAATGTTGGTCGAATCACAACATATAGTCATTACAATAATAAGACAGAGAAGAAAGGAGCCTTCATTCATTAACTATTATGGATGATGAGACATTCCTTATTACGATACTTAAATAGATGAAATAAAAAAAATGTCCTAAGAAAGATAAGGTCGTAAATGCTTAGCATACCATGCTCTTTGAAAAGATTCAACATCAATCGTTGCTAGCCTGAAGGTTCCATTATTAAGCTTTTTCCGGTTGACATAAGGCCCTTCCCACTTGGGGAACATATGTACGAGAGTTGGGAAGACCAGTTTTAGAACAAAGTTGCAAACATCGAAGGTCTTAGGTCAGACCCTCTTGCTGTAATATCGAGAGACATAACATCGATGAGCTTTAGTGAAGAGGTTAGCATCTTATCTTTTTTCATCAATCATTTCTAATGAATCCAAGAGAAGGGCTTTCATTGATTTCAGATCATAGTACGTAGTTCTATGGGAAGGAACTTCAAGCTCTATAGGAATGACGGCTTTAGATCCTAAGACAAAGCAAATGGAGTACGGCCGGTGGCAGTCTTATAGGTGGTTTGAAACGCCCAAAGGGCTAATGGAAGCTCGTCGACCCATTTGGCTTTGGCTCATTCCAATCGTTTCTTCAGGATAGATTTGATAATTTTGTTGATAGCTTCAACTTGTTCATTGCAGTGCGGATGCGCAACCACTGTGTGTTTCTTCTCGATGTAATATCGTTCACAGAAGTCTCTAAATTTCGAGCTATCAAACTGAGTCCCATTATATGTGATAATAGTTCAGGGTAGACCAAATTGACATACGATATTCCTAACAATAAAATTAATGACTCGCTTTGTAGTAATTGTGGTTTGCTGTTCGGCTTCGGCCCATTTTGTAAAGTAGTCTACAACCACGATCGCATATTTTGCAACCCCTTTTGAGATTGGCAGGCTTCCGATAATATCTATTTCCCAAACGGCGAACGGCCAAGGGCTGACCATTTAGGTGAGCTCTGTTGGTAGGGATCGTGGAATCAGCGCAAACCTCTGGCATTTATCACATCATCTAGAATAATTGGCTACGTCGCCAGAAATATCCATATCGCAGAACTTTATGATCCAGCATTTATCCTCCTATACAAGCACCGCACTCTCCTTCGTGCACTTCTCTCAATATTCTCTTGACATCTTCATTAGCCACACATCGAAGCATCAGAATGGAAAATTCCCTCTTATAAAGTCGGTCTTGCTGGATGATGTACCTAGAGGCTTGTCGCACGAGAGCTCACCTTTCATTCCATCTTTCGCGAGAGTGTCGTGTAGGAAAAATTCTTGATGGGGTCATCCAAGACTCCTTTTCAGGTTCGGCTTCTGACTTATCAACCTCCATCTGATTTATGCTTGGAATGCTCAAAGTATCTATAGGGACTAACTCTACTTCACTCGGGTTGTCGAAACTGGCTAGTTTTGCCAATCTTTCCGCCTTCTTGGTTTCCTCTCTGGAAATATGGGAGATGCTATACTGATCATAGACATTCAGTAATTCTTTGACCTGCTTGGGATAGGAAGCAAGTCAGACTCCTTTAGTCTGATACTCTTTTCGAACCTAAAATACAATGAGTTGAGAATAACAGAAAATATTAAGCAATGCTATTCTTAAGTCCTTCATGAGTTTGAGTCCGACGATCACGGCTTCGTACTCGCAGACATTGTCGGTAGCCAGGAAATCCAGCCTCAGGGCATAATAGATCAATTGCCCATCAAAAGATAATAATACTATACCAACGCCGGAATGTCAATCGTTACAGGACGTATCTGTATACAACTTCCAGGTGTCTGATCTTAATTCGCTATTTGGAGGCTTGGTACTATCCTCCAAGTTGTCATCTTCTGGAGTGGTGAACTCGGCTCTGAAACCAGCTAGTGCTTGTCCCCGGATGGACTTCCGCTGGACAAAAGTCAAGTTTAATTGACTTAGCTCAATATTTCATTTGAGCAGTCTTCCCCTTTCCTCAGGTTATTGCAAGACTTGTCATAGTGTTTGATCTGTAAATGCCTCGATAGGGTGAGCCTCAAATTAATGCCTGAGATTTCGTGACACAGTTAACAGACTAAAGGCGAGCTTTTCAATCATTGTATAGTTGTGTTTATCCCCTATTACTTTCTCGCTTACATAATAAACTGGTCGTTGTACCTGATCCTCCTCACGGATTAGGACTGAGCTGATTGCAAGTGTGTATATTGTTAGGTACACAAATAGATCTTCGTGATTGATCGGTTTGGACAAGATAGGAGGTTTCTCTAGATGGTCAGGTAAATTATGAAAGACCTCGACACAGTTAGGTGTCCATGAAAAATTTCGTTTCCATCTTTTGATCAATTCAAAGAAAAGGCAAGCACTTGTCGATTGATTTAGATATGAATTAACCCATGGCAGCCACCTTTCCTGCCAAACTCTGGACGTCCTTGATTCTTCTAGGTTCCTGGATTTTCTTAATGACTAAAATATGATCAGGATTGATCTCGATCCATCGAGAGATAACTATGAAACCCAAAAACTTCCCTGATGCTACTCCGAAAGAACACTTCAGGGGATTGAACTTCATCCCATATATTCAAAGAATGTTGAACATCTTTGATAGATCCCTAATGTAATCGGACGATTGCCTGGACTTGACCAACATATCATCCACATAGGCTTCCATCATTTTTTCCTACCTGATTGTGAAACATTCAGTTGACCAAACGTTGATAAACCACCCAAGCATTCTTCAGTCCTAAAGGCATGACTACATAACAATATAACCTGAGATCTATTATGAACCTGGAATGTTCTTGGTCTGGGATGTGCATTATAATTTGATTGTACCACGTATAAGCGTCCATAAATGAAAGGAATACATATCTTGCGGTTGAGTCGACCACTTGATCGATCCTAGGCAATGGGAAGCTATCTTTGGGGGCAGGCTTTATTTAAATCAGAGAAGTTGATACAAGTTTGCCACTTCCCGTTGGCTTTCTTTACAAGTACAAGGTTGGCTATCTAGTTGGGATAAGTCACGTCCTAAATGAACCCATTGGCTTATAGCTTTCCAATTTCTTTCTTCAAAGCCGTGGATCTCTCTAGACCAAGCATCCGCCTTTTCTTTTTCATAAGGGCATACTTTAGGTCGATGCTAAGAGAATGTGTCAGGATAGAGGGTTAGATCCCACAGATGTCAGCATCGGTCCATGCGAACATGTCAAGATAGATGTTTTCAAGCGTGTCATTCAATGCCGTATAACTTTCAAAGACCTGGAACCAGGGTCGCTCTCTGAAATTCCCTCTTTGCCCAAGGTTTGTGTTTTCCCCTTCTATTCAATACAATTTTGTATGCCGCGATTTCCAACATTCTCTTCCACGTTTCCGGAGTTATCCTCAGATTGCTTTACTGCCACATTACTCTAGATAACTTAGTTAGCGATGACTTTTAGTCTATCCTCCTCATCTAGTTGTGCATCTTCCTATCAGAATCGGATGTTTTCCCTTTCATAGAACATCTTAATTGTCATAGGTGGCTTCCCGATCAGATACTTTCCGAACTCCGTCCTTTTATCAGTACCATCTATTATGGCCATCAATACTATCACATGATTATGATTGCTTACTTCGGTGGCGGCCTGGTTAAATCGACTGAGATAGTTCCTCAGGGATTCACCTCTTCCTTGCTTTATTGTGGAAATGGCCATAACATGCTTCAACTTGGAAGCATGGAGGCAAAATTGATTCACGAACTTCTCACTTAAGTCTTTGAAGTTTGGGAACGATCTCCGGGGTAGCCGAGTGAACCACATGAGCGCTATCCCGCTTAAGAAAATTGGGAAACTTTTTCATTTGATGGTCTCTGGAGCTACGACTACCTCCATATGCCACGAATATCTCATCAAATATTGTAGGGTCAGTGGTTCCCTCGTTAAGGCTCATTTGGGGTATATTGAATCTTCTGGGTAATTCTGCCTCTAGAATGTCATTTGTAAACGGCGTATGGCTTCAGTAAATTCCCCAATCTTCATTCCCATACCCTATGCTGTCATTCACGATTTTTCATACCATGGTGGTCAAATCGGGAGGGATAAGTGCAAATCGATCGGATTCTTCAATCGATCAAACTCTCCCTACTCCCTCTCCAAGCAACGTCGCCCGATTTGCCGTTCGGGCAAAATTTCCTTGACCCCGGGTATCCTGGTTGTATACAGGATGTCTTGGAGGAAGAGCGGGAGCTTGGGCAGTTTGATTAGCAATCCAGTGAGTCGAAGAAGAAGCGCTTCGATCCTGTCAAGTCGTTGGATCAATTCCCTATCGTTTAGTCAGATCGACTCGAGCTTGACCAGTTGTTCCAAGCTGGTTGGTACGCCTTTCACGTTGCAACTGGTGTATGTTTTCGGGTCTTTCCAGCAGGCATCGTGGTTGAAGTTAATCTCTGCTTCCTTCGGATGATGATGAGGCTTCCGAATTTTTGTCTAGCAAAGATTGTTGATTACTGAATTCTTCTAGTTGCCTCGACATACAGTTCATGTCTTGCCTCATCGCAGTGCTCTCCCAGACTTTAGCATTTAATGCCTTTGTTGTTTCCCGAAGCTGATTCATCACGTTCTTAAACTCATCATGGGTATCGAAAGCTGAGGGGGAAGTTTGATTTGTTGTGGAAGGTTGCACCGAAGATGGTAGTGCAGGCTGGTCGAAGTATGCCCCAAAATGGTCGACCCCCCAACTGCGTCTACTGACGTTGCAGCCTGTGGCTACTTTCCAGTATTGCATGCTGAGGATTTAACAACCACAGTTCATCGACATTGGAAAATATGTAGGATCTCATCTCGGACTTGGTGATCCGAAAGTAAATCAAAATCCTTCAAATGTTGAGAATATCAATGTTCTTATTGAAAGCACCAAAGTGTTGACATCACAAATTGGTACAACAACCAAGGAATGAAATCGTAAAGGACAAATGAAAAATAATAAATGAAAAATGAAGAGAAAAGCAATCACACACAAGTTTATGGTGGTCTGGTGTTAAAGAGCCTATGTCCACTTTATAATCTCTTATATATTTGATCAACTATTACAGGTGAAACAATCACGACAATAATATAATTAGAGATTCATCCAAAAGATCCTTCTTCTCAGTCCAGAAGGTCTATTGATAGATGCTACAACATTTAAACGGGCTAAGGCATGTGTTATCCAATCCAGGATTTTAAGAGATCCCAAAGAGGCGTTCTTCTTGTAAAAGGTGGCATGATTTGAATCAGTAGTGATAGGTGGCATATGATCCGACCATTAAGGATGACTAAGAGCGATCAAGCAGGGGTAAGACCAAATCTTTCAAGAGGAAATTTTGTATGGAATAGATTGCACCTGACCCAGTTGGTCTGAAGATCAAGGAATCCAGTTGGCTTGCATATCAGATTCTTATGCTCGTCTTAAGCCTCAGGTATCGACCGACTCATCCATGGATCGATCAATTCCTTAGTCAGGGTTATTCGGTTCTTTCGTCACCTTGGTTGAAGTCTATGATGTTAAACAGGCTAAGGCATGTGTTATCCAATCCAGGATTTTAAGAGATCCCAAAGAGGCGTTCTTCTTGTAAAAGGTGGCATGATTTGAATCAGTAGTGATAGGTGGCATATGATCCGACCATTAAGGATGACTAAGAGCGATCAAGCAGGGGTAAGACCAAATCTTTCAAGAGGAAATTTTGTATGGAATAGATTGCACCTGACCCAGTTGGTCCGAAGATCAAGGGATCCAATTGGCTTGCATATCAGATTCTTATGCTCGTCTTAAGCCTCAGGTATCGACCGACTCATCCATGGATCGATCAATTCCTTAGTCAGGGTTATTCGGTTCTTTCGTCACCTTGGTTGAAGTCTATGATGTTAACGAATCTTAATGGTCTTGCCAAAAGGCTGGTCAACAGGAATTTAAAGAAAAAAATCTTATGTAATTGTACTTAGGAAAAATAGAACTTTTGATAGAGCAATGAGAAAATTTCAAAATACAAGGAGAAGGGTGCTTAAAAACACAGTGGAAAATATGAAACTTTCACATTCTAACCCTTTTATAACATAAGGAATCAAGTTTAGATAAATAGTTTTTTATTTTTTTTATAAATCGAACACTAGAAATTGTGTGATAGAGTTTTGGATGCAAAAATTGGTTGAACTATGATTTTATTTAGTAGAAGTGCAGAAGAAATTAGATAAAAAATTATTTTGATTTTTGAAATATTGTATTCATGTAGAATTGCCATTATATTTAGGATGCTTGCATTATGTTTTAAAAGGAGTTTTAAAAAAAGTAGATTCATATAAGAGGTACCACTTTGGAAATCATGTACATTCATATTATTCATGATGCAATAAACATTGCACAATGGCAAGGGTGGTTGCAAAAATTGGATGTATGCTAAATGGATATGATTGTGTAAATAGGTGTGAGGGATTACATAGTTTTATCCTTGTTGAATTTCAGAAATGAAATTCCTAAAGTGTTAGAAAATGTAACACCCTGCATTTTCAGAACAAGTAATTAATATGATTTAATTATAAAATTTAGAAAATAAGTACTTTTGGAATTTTTCCATGATGATTATACTATGACATTCATGGTGATTTTCTATTTAATTTATAGAATAATATGATCCAAATGGAGTATGCATGGAAAAGTTATTGACATTCGAAGTTTGACGTCATAGAATATTTAAATGCGTAAACAAGTGCGCATGTATCTGTGTGTGTATATATATTATATAAGTATGCATATGTAGGAACTCCAAAAATAAATGCACGTTAGAATTTGAAAATTTAAGGTGCTTTTGAATTTGAAAATCTAACATACATCAAAAACATAAATGAACCAAACATTAAAAGAAATGTAGGAAATGACGTTATAAAGTAATGTTACATATACATAATTAAAACCAATATTAATATTTAAAAATAAAAATCAAAATGCATTCCAGACAATAAGGCTTAATCCATGTGGGTTGACTGCCCTTAGCGTGGGATGACCCTACGCGGTCGACCGTCCAGTAGGAGTAGTCGACCCATACACAGTTCGAAACTGTGTGTTGCATGTGTTTGGATAAATGAATTTATTTTCTATTAGATCAAAGAGACCATACTATTTTGAACCCCTATAGATAAACGTATAGGGTTAGCCACCAAACTCATTTTATTATGAATGCGTGTGAAAGCCCTATTACTTTTCTATCTCCTACAGTTCTTCAGAAAATTATATAATCTAGATTTAGGCATTTTGATTTACAAATTGAAAGAAGAAATTGCAGATCAAGGATGGGGTACACTCAAAAAGGTCACTTGTACGAGGTAAGATTTTTGATCCAATATAATATTCAATTAATATAGTTTAGTTAGATCAAGATTTGTAGATCTGTATGAATTCTAATTTCTAATTCCAAATAAGGATTACAAAAGGGAAGATGGTGGATAATAAGACTGGATTTAGATCAGATCTGGAATTTCAGGTGCTTTTACAAGTGAGTGGATTAAATTGTATATTTTTACGATAAAGATATATGATATCGTTGGATTTCCATTCAGATTATTCAATAGAAGTTGCTATGTTTAAACTAATTACAAAAATTAGTTTTTTAGGTTATTCATATGAATTGTACATCTCTAAGTAGTTTGTACCAAAATGAAAAAGTTATTCAAACAGGAATAAAACAGAGCCTATAAGTAAACCTAGACTAAAACATGAAAGAAAGAAAGAAAGAAAAATAGAAAGGTGTAAGCCTTAATAAGAAAAGAATTTACTATGAAAATAGTAAATGCAAAAAGTGAATCAAAAGAAAATTGATTAAACCTCATATGGTAAAGTCTAAACTACTAACATATTAGCTGGATCTAATGAATAGATTTCCATAATATAGTTTTAGAAAAATGTGGTGGATATAATTATAAAAATAAAGAATAAAAAAAGTAATATAAAATAGAGGCGGCTATTATATTTTGTTCTACCAAGCCAAGAGAAAAATAAAAGATTCTTTGCAATTACAGAGCATCGCACTATTTTAATGGTAGCCACTCCCTTTCCTAATTGAGCGATTTTTCTCTTGTTTTTTCTGGTCACATTTGGTTCTTCTCTTGTGTCGGAGCTCGTCGTCTTTCACTGTTGTTTTTCTATTCGTCTCAACTACCCTTTTACTACCTTTATTAGCGATTTTAGGTTTTCGCTGATGCCGGATTATGCCATTAATGGTTCTTCACAGTTGGCTCTTTTGTGGGCCTTTGTCCATTAGTGGAGTCGATTGTTTCGTCTTTGTTGGACGTGTCATGTTTTCTGGTCTCAGTTTGTGAGCTTTGCTCTAATTTAGTGTTGATTAGGATTTCCTCTTTGATGGAGTTCGAATCACTTTCCCATATTGCTTTTTGGTCGTTGGTGTTATATTCATGGAGTTGAGGCTGTGTTATTTCAGTTCGTCTCTGCTTTCTCTTTGTATCACCCCTGTTAGGAACTGTGTCGTGCAAAAAAAGGGCACTCCGAGTGATGACATGCCTCTTGGATCTATGCTTATGTAGGATGTTGGTGGTTATGGGGATCATGTTCCCCCAAAAAGTTTATTGCCTAAAAGTGTGTCATGTTATGCTCCATCCTTGGTTGATTGGCCAGTGTTGGATCATACAGTGATTAAGTTGAAGCATGTTCATCGCAGGCATGGGCCTAAGGGTTCTCATTGTAAGAAAGTATCGTGTCCTTTTGTTTTTCCCCACAGTTCGAGTGTTGAGCTAACTTGGGCGGTGGTGGTCGGTGGTGCACCTTTCTATGCACTTCCACCTCTCCCTACTTTTAGTATGTTCGATCCTCTTTCTTTTAATGAGGAGCAAGACGAGTGTGCTTACTCGTTAGTTGATTCCAAAATCTACTTTTCCTGTTTTCCTCATCGAGGTCGAGTGAGTTTTAGGGGGTGTGAGTGTAGGTTCTAGTTCGCCTCTTCTTGAACATCGAATGGTGAATCAGGGATTGGTTTTGACAGTCAGTTGCAGCCGAGTGGTCTAGCGGCTGGCGAGGCAATTGGGATTTTAAGGTAGTGGATTCACATTGTTCTAGCTCGGCAGCTCGTCGGTCTTCTTCTCTGTCTTTTCTTCGGTTCCTGATATGCTTTTTACTAACTTTTTTTACATTGCATCATTGGTGATGATCTTGTTATTACGTTGGATGGTTTCTTCTTTTTGTTGAGTGGTGGTGGGAATTATGATGCACCAATTTTTAATAGAGCAGGTGTTGGGCCTACCTGTGATTGTGTGTCTTTGTTGATGAGGGATCCATGACAGGTGATGGGATTTGAGTCCCCATCTCTATGAGTAGGGGTGTCAAATGGGTTGGGTTGGGTCTAAATAGGTTGGGTCGAGTTTTGACCCAACCCATTTATGACCCCATTCTCTTTGATCCATTTATTACTCAATCCGTTTGTAACCCAACCCACTAATAAGTGGGTTATCCATTTAACTCAGGTATCTAAAGTTGATTTAGCAAATAAAAACAAATGCTAAATTTTTAAAGTTAAAAAGGTCAAAATTACCCTTCATTTTGAAAAAAATAAATAAATTTCAAAAAATCTAGAAAATTACGAAATGAAAAGTAAAAAAAAAAAAATCGAAAATTACGATTTTTAAAGCTAAATATGTCAAAATTACGAAAATGCCCTTCATGTTGAAAAAAGTGAAAAAAAATAAATAAAAATTAAAAAATCCAGAAAATTACGAAATGAAAAGTAAAAAAGGAATTATTCGAAAATTACGATTTTTAAAGCTAAATATGCCAAAATTACGAAAATGCCCTTCATGTTGAAAAAAGTGAAAAAAACAAATAAATTTTAGAAAATCCAGAAAATTACGAAATGAAAAGTAAAAAAAGAATTATTTGAAAAATACGATTTTTAAAGCTAAATATGTCAAAATTACGAAAATGCCCTTCATGTGGAAAAAAGTGAAAAAAACAAATAAATTTTAAAAAATCCGGAAAATTACAAAATGAAAAATAAAAAAAGAATTATTCGAAAATTACGATTTTTAAAGCTAAATATGTCAAAATTACGAAAATGCCCTTCATGTTGAAAAAAGTGAAAAAAATAAATAAATTTTAAAAAATCCAGAAAATTACGAAATGAAAAGTAATAAAAGAATTATTCGAAAATTACGATTTTTAAAGCTAAATATGTCAAAATTACGAAACTGCCCTTCATGTTGAAAAAATCGTTATTTTGAATTAATTCTTTTTTAACTTTTCATTTTGTAATTTTCTGGATTTTCTGAAATCTTTTCATTTTTTTTCACTTTTTCAAAAATGAAGGGTATTTTCGTAATGTTAGCTTTAAAAATCGTTATTTTAAAATAATTCTTTTTTTACTTTTCATTTCGTAATTTTTTGGATTTTCTTAAATTTTTTCATTTTTTTCACTTTTTCCAATATGAAGGGCATTTTCGTAATTTTGGTTCTTTTAGCTTTAAAAATCGCTATTTTGAATTAATTCTTTTTTAACTTTTCATTTTGTAATTTTCTGGATTTTCTGAAATTTTTTCATTTTTTTTCACTTTTTCCAAAATGAAGGGTATTTTCGCAATTTTAGCATTTTTAGCTTTAAAAATCGTTATTTTAAAATAATTCTTTTTTTACTTTTCATTTCGTAATTTTTTGGATTTTCTGAAATTTTTTCCTTTTTTTCACTTTTTCCAATATTAAGGGCATTTTCGTAATTTTGGTCCTTTTAGCTTTAAAAATCGTTATTTTAAATTAATTCTTTTTTAACTTTTCATTTCGTAATTTTCTGGATTTTCTGAAATTTTTTCATTTTTTCCAATATGAAGGGCATTTTCGTAATTTTGGTCCTTCTAGCTTTAAAAATCGTTATTTTAAAATAATTCTTTTTTAACCTTTCATTTTGTGATTTTCTTGAATTTTTTAAAATTTTCCATTTTTTTCACTTTTTCCAAAATAAAGGGTAGTTTTGTAATTTTGACATTTTTAAATTTTAAGTTTTTATAAATGTGTGATTTTAATTTTAGATTTTAAGTTTTTTATAAATGGATATAATGGGTTACCCATTTATGACCCTTTTAAAAATGGGTCAACCCAACCCATTACCCATTTAATAAAATTCATAAATGGGTTAACCCAACCCATTTGTGGATAGGGTAAATGGGTTGGGTAAACGGGTTGGGTCATATTTTGACACCCCTACCTATGAGTCTTCTCAGCTAGTAGTACATGAGCTTCACCTCTGGTGTTCTTTTTCGAGGTATTACTTTTTCCTCCCTATTTCTTTTTTATGAATGGCCTTTTTGGTCTTGCGTTCTTGATTTATTAAGGGTGTGGGTTTTGCCTATTTCTGTGGGCTAGGAGGTGGGTTTTGATGCCCGGTCTTGCTTTGGTTATGGTTGCCTTTCAGTCCACGCTATACAAGTCAATGGCATAGATGTGGTATTAGGCAACTGTGGTTTTTGGCATGTTGAAGTTTTTTGTGGTTGGTTGATCCGGCTTAAGGCTTGGTTTACTTCTCTTTTGCCTGGGTCGACTTGTTCCTCCCTGGGGGTCAACGATGGTATAGATTACCTGATTGTGGTAGTCTAGTCATCATCCGCAATGGTGGATCCACCTATGTCATTGTCACCTTCGCTAGTCCATGGGGGTTTTCGCGTCCCTTCTTGTCTGGACCTAGTCGGTCATTAGAGTTCCACTACTATGCAGATTCATCAACTTGATGATGTTTCTGCAATTATGGAATCCACACAGAAATTGGTGTCATCTGTTCTAAACGATTTAACATCCTCTACCTCTTTTAGTTTTTTTCTCACTATGTCCCTCTTCTATATCCAGGTGAGATTAAGATCATTAACGATCGGTTGGATGGCCTAGCTAGGAACTCCTATTCATGTCGGTTAGATCAACTCACCTCTTCAAGGAGACAAGATGAGTTGGCTATTTCCAAAAGGGAGGCATCCTTAGCATCAACAGCGGGCCCCTGCTACAAACATAATCATGTGCTCTTCTGATAAGCTTGCTAGGAGGGGTGTTTAGTCTTAGTCGTGTACCCCTCACACCATTCGCATGCGCTCGGTGCAGCTGAACAATAGTTATGACTACTCTTCGTACCCTATATCTGATCTGAGTCTTTTATTTCTATGTTACTTTTTTGTCGTTTTCTCTCTTTTTTCTTCTTCTCTTGTTTGTTCTTTTGTTGTCCACTAGGATAGCAAACTATTTGTTCGGGAATATTTGAGGTGTTGGGAGCGATGCCACTCTTGAGTGTTTTAGGCGAATCATCAAGAAACATTATATTCTGTTGGTAGAACTTTAGGAGCCATCGTGGGGTCTGAAGTACTTTCTGTATTGTCCTTTTCCTTTACTTCAGGGGTAGCTTACACAACGTTACCAACAAGATTTGGATTCTTTGGGCCAATGGCGTCTCTGTGCGCCTGCTCTTCAACTCAGCTCGACACCTCTTGGTTGAGTGTTCTTTTTCTTCCTCTTTCCTTTTTTCATGGTCTATACCATATGTAATCGAATCGAGCATTGAGTTTATGGAAAGATATTATGCCATTTTCTATGCACAGAAATGGTGCCCTTGTCATTAGGGGGATTTCAATGGCGTGTTGTGTCCAACAGAGAAGCGGGGGGAGGGTGTCCTCTATCAAACATGCGACGGTGGAGAATTTCAATTCTTTCATTATTGAACCGGGATTATCTGAGTGTTGTTTGTTGTATTTTCCTTTACATGGTGTAAAAACCAAGAGGGCCCCGACATGATTTGTCTCGTCTCGACTGGACATTTGGATTGGAGGATTGGTTTAGCCTCCTGCTCTCTTTTTCGATTGCTCACCTTCATTGCAATACCTCATATCACACTCCTACGATTCTATAGTGCTCCCCTTTCACTTGTAGCTACCTTCTTCATTCTTATTCCAGTCTATATGGAGTCTCATCACTCCTTTCCAATAGTGGAGGAATCTTGGTCTCTCCCTATTGTAGGTATCCCTATAGCAGTTTTCTCTCTCAAACTTAAGCGCCTCAAATCATGTCTAAAGGTATGGAACATTCATATGTTTAGGAATATCTTTGATAGAGTTTGCTCGATGGAAGAAACTCTTATCCAAGCGGAAGCTTCCTATGATGAAGACCCTTCAGCTTCTAATAAGGAGGAATAGGTTCAAGCCCAACTCGCCTTTTCTTTGAAGTTGCGAATAGAGAATGGTTTCCTTTGGCAGAAGGCGAGAACCAAGTTGATCATCTATGACGAGTCCAACTTGAAATTCTTTAATTCTTCTATTAGAAAAAGAATAATATCCTTTCTATTCGCTAGATCGTTTGCACCTATCTTTCTTTGGCTTCATCTCTTACGGAGGTCGACGAGATGACCATTTCCCACTTCTAGACCTTTCTGCAAAGCCCTTCTGTGAACCAGTATGACATGGTTCTCATGTCCTTTATCCCTCACTTATTCTTTTGGATAGGCTTCTTCTCTGTATAGTCCTCCCTCGGTTGAGGAGATTCATTATTGTGTATTTTCACTAAGGATAGGGTGAGTGGTCTGGGTGACAAAAATGATTTTTTTTACTAGAGTACCTAGCCGATCATTCATATAAACTTATCTCCCTGGCGATCCAATCTTACTTTTTTGATGGTATGCTCCCTAAGGAGTGGACATCCACCAATCTTTTTCTCATCCCCAAAATGCGAGAATCCCTGTTGTTGTGCTAATTTCAGAACGATTAGTCAGTGTAACTTTTCGAACAAGGTCATATAAAAAAGTTTGTCTTCTAGGTTCGCTCCTATTCTTAACCGTATTATCTTGTCCATAAACCAAAGATTCCAACAAATGAGAAGCCACCCAAAATGTCAAGTTTGCGAATTCATTCCCCCAAGGTTTATGGACATTAGAACGATATCATGGATAGAGTCCTTCTCCATTTTTCGGTGGCTTCTCTTCTTCTAACTTATCTCGACACCATTCTTTATCGAGGCCGCAAACTCCACGCAATTTTCGATCCCCTAACTAACAAACTAAGGGAAGATTTTTGATGGAACTCATCACTCATCTCTCAAGCTAAAATACTTGTTCTCATCAAGTCGATTCTCAATTCTCCTGGGTCTTATTTTTGCAGCCATGATTCTGACTTCTTATTTCTTCTGTTCATATTGCTCTCTGGCCTTGTCTTTTTTCTAGGGCAAAAAGAACGATGCAAAGAGGAATCATTAGGTTTCCTGGGATATCATTTGTCATCCCATGTACGAGGTAGGTGCGGGGTTTACATAATCCTAGCGACGTCTATAAGGAGTATGCATGTAAGCTCTGTTTTGCTTCTGATTTAACGATTATTTTTGGGTGTCATTTCTTCTTGCTAAGTATTAGAATTTTTTTCCAACGGACTACTCGGGAGTCCCATCTTATACTATTGAGACGGGGAAATAGATGTAATTCGTTAAAGATTTTTTTGATTCCCACAGTCGAGATGTAGGCTTAAGTGGGGTCCTTTCACTCCGAGGGCAGCATGGAATTAAATCAGAATAACAATGCCTAGAATCCCGGTTTTCTCTTTTATTTGGGATCGTCGCTTCCCTTCCAAGCTTTCCTTTATTTAGTGGAAAATTCTTCATAAGAGGATTCCACTATATGTTAACCTCATGAAGATCAACATTCCTTTTATGTCTCAATGCAGTTATTGTAGATCTGGTCCACTGGAATCAAGTGCTCATTTATTCTTAGTTGGTGAGTGTGCTAGTGCAGTCTGGTTTTACTTCGAGGACTTAGTAGGTCTCAGTGGGTCCTACCTTACCTGCATTACATGCTTCTTCCTAATGGGTTGGGAGGGCTAGAAAAGATCTTAGGTCTATTCTTTTTTGAATTATTCCTTGTTTCATTTGTTGGTATCTTTAGTGCTCTCGAAATAAGGCAGTTTTGGATGAGTCACCTATGAAGTCGTTTTCCATCATTCTTATGGCTAAGAATGATGTATTTTTTTCTTTCATAGGTAGACCCTTCATGGGTAATTTCCATCCTCTTTCTGTGTCATTGGCGTGTGTTTTGTCTACTACCCAAGGATCTAGTCCCAGAGCGGGTGTAAGGTGAGTGATTTTTTTCTAGGTTTTGGGTGATGAGGCAGGTAGCCGTGCAATATTGTTTGGCTATTTTTGTTAGAGAATGCGTCATGCAGATCTTGTGCTACTGTTATAGAGTTCATACTGGATGATCATTCCGTAGAGTTGCATCACATGCTTGGAATTTTGAAGAGAACATTAGTAGGGTTATTTAGTGGTGCTGGTTGATTGAGCTCTTCGATCCCTTAAGGGTTTTTTAGGCCGATTTTCAGGTTTGCTTTACTTTTGATTTGCCAGTATTGATGCTTTTGGTTAGCTGTGCCTAGTTGGGATGGTGGGAAGGGTGGTCCTTTTGTTTTGTTTCATTTAGGACTAGTTTTATCATTATGGTATTATTGCATGTATTGCCACATTGGCTATTTTGTGTGTGGTTGTTTTTTTGTGTCATGGACCCAGTTGCGAGTTTTACACTACTGTTTTATTTTTGTAAGCCATCGGAGAAAGGGTTTTCTCTCCGTTTTGGTATTTATGTATGTCTTATTTCCTAAAAAATATAGAACATCACAAAGAGATTATTTTATAATATATGTAAAAATAGATTTTAGTAATACCTGAGTAACCAACCCCTAGGATATGGCTAGTCCTGTAAGGATAAGACTTAATGTAATTGTAAGAGAAGAGAACATAATAATTAAGCTAAAGACAAAAATAAAATAGGTAATAACCAAATTTAATACTTGATGAGCTAAAGAAAAGACAAAAGACAAGACAACAAAAGATGTAAAGATAGGTAAAGAGAAAAGAACACATATCTTTATTATGTGAAAACAAAGAAAGAAAAGAACATAATTATTATGATAATTATTTTATGATAGATAGATATAGTTTTTAGAGAGACACTACCATGAAACAGTAAAGGGGCTAAAAAGAATTAAATATCATAATAATGGAAACAATATAGTAGGATTCTGTACCAAGATGAATTAGATACTCGTCGATGCAGTAAATAAGTGAACATAGTAAAAGAACAAAGTAAGCAAGGGATAAAAGAGAAAGATAAGTCAAACTCATAAGAAAATACTTAGGCATAAGGTATAATTAAGTATGAGGTTATAATAGTCATCTCATAAGACGCGTTTAGAGAAGTCTAGAGGAAATTTGGATGTAGGTAGTCATGTGTGGTCCATCACAGAACCTTTAGAATAGAAAGGAACCCATACCGATGAATTGAATAATCGTCAAAGCGGTAAATAAAAGACTCGATAGAAAATGAATAATAGAAGTTTGTACTAAGGACGAATCAGTTATTCATCCAAGCATTAACTAAGTGACTTCAAAGATACGCATAAGACATCCTAGGATGGCCCTCCAATGTAGGAATAGAGATGGTCCAATGGAGGCAAGGTCTGTAGTGATCATCAATGGGGTATTGCATTGACAACAATGGGTAGTCTAAAGGATGATGGGTGATTAGGTATTTATACCAACCTAGGTCAGTGCCTATTGTGGGGAAACCCAAAAGTATAGTAGCCTCAATAGTATAGGTCATCATCACTCAGTAGCGAGCTTGGGAAAGGGCTTCGGTTATACCTATATAGGCCAATAACCATTCAATATCGGGACATTAGATTGGGGTTAGGAAACTCTATATGATTGTTTTAGTTTGTTTGTCTGAAGCCAAGGCCCTTAACTCATAAGCCGCAATGTAAAGAGATAGATCATAGTTTTCTTGAAATCCCAGATTGAGTTCTATACAAAGTGGGCACTAGCGCCTTTCGTGTATGGAAATTAATAGTATAGGCAGAACGATTATGTGTAGGTCCACATGTAGTCACAGTAAGGCGATTCATTGTGGATATCCACAATGTAGGCATAGGGAAAAGGTTCGTTGCCGATGCATTTTACACGTTTTGGTATCAAACAATGGAACATATACGTTGTAGGAAATCCTGGTGGTCCATTACGGATGTAGTTTCAGCGCTTTCATAGCGAAATGGTGGAATCCCATCGAGGAGGATACGAAAGTTTTTAAGGGAAATACCAAAGACCGAGGCAGTCCAAGGTAATACAGCTATATATATATATATATATATATCATAAGTATCGTTTATGAGGTTAGATCTAGTAGGGAGTTTATGGGTGTCATCTATGCGTAGAGACAAGAGTTTTGCAACCTTAACAAATCTAATTTAACAAAGATGGTAATAGAACTATATATTTTGTATTGCACTTAAAAATATATAATTACCAGTCATTTGAACAATAGTTTTGACTCCCCTCCTCAAAACAACCCACAGGTTAGATGGAAGGCAAAGGTTTTTCCGCTTAGAGACAGTTGACCTAGAAAATGTCATCTTTCTTGTATTTATTTATTATTATATTTTAAATTATTTCTGCTATGGGTTATTTACTAGAGCACTGATATATTTATCATTGCCTATCTTCATGATACCACGCATATAACTCATGCTTACATGGACTTAGATTTTGGCTTCTACCAAAAAATCTGAGCTCGCTGGAGTTTGCATTGTTACAACATTATTTCTAATGTTCATCAATAATATGATTATAGTAGTAGGGTTACTGCAAGGATTTCAGATCCCTGGGATTACGATAGAAAATAGACATAGATCTAAATATCAATTGCCTTGTTATCGATAGAGTTAGCTATCTTATTTTATTATTTTATTATAGTCTATGTTCTTCTCCAACTTGCATGTGCGAATTTTTTTCATTATTAGAAAAGAAATCAGAGAAGAAGAAACGATACAGTTAATTTTTTATTTAGAAAAAACTCGTAAGAGAAGATGAAAGGGCATGTAACACCCCGTATTTTAAAACACCCTATTAACAATAAATTAAAGAATACTTAATTAGATATCGAGAATTAAGTAAAACGGACTACACCATTGCGTTTGTCTTGGAATTCTTCTTAAGATAGACTCCGAGTTTGCGTAAAACGGACATCATATGAAGAAGATATTAAGGTTTGAAGTTTATAAATATATAAGCTAAATATCTATAAATAAACATTCCATAAAATCAGAAATCGAAGGTGGGACAATGCGGGAATCAGACCCGTTGGGGGTCGACCCCGGTCCTAGGGGTCCCGACCCATAGGCCGACACCATATGGGGTGTCCACACCCCCAGATCCAAGCCAGATTAATTCCTGCATATGTGGACTGAATACTTGGCTAGATTCGTTGACCCTATGCTATAAATAAGACCTTAATCCCATTTTTTTATTCATCTAATTCATGGGTGACAACGAGATGTTGTCCAACATAGTTTGATCTAGCCTATTTCTTCTTCACCAATTAAGTTATTCATATTCATAGATCTGTGCTACAACATCTGCAATTAATTCTCTGTTCTTTAAGATCCAATCACAATGAGTCTGTGTTATTTTTAGATCTAAACATGTAAAATTTAATCTTGACATGTTTATGGATTGGATCTAAGCCTATGCCTATTTATCAAATTAGATCTGCCACTACTAATACACCTAATCTATTGATTTATACCTATATACCTATTTGTGACATCCCTATTATTTTAGTTTGCTTATCATGTCAGTATGCCTAATCAGTTCTATTATCACATGTTCATCAGATCTGTTCTTTTATGTCTATCTTGTTATTATGCCCGATTCTGTCACTATGTGCTTATTCAGCTGCTATGCCTATTTCTTCCATCATATGCCCATCTTGTTATTATGCTTATTTCTGTTCTCCTCCCTTCTTCTTTTCCCTTTGTATTTTATAGCCAGTCTACCTTCGAGCCTAGGCATACCTCTAAAATATGCGAACGCGTTAAATTGGGAACGAGGGAAAACGTTAAAATATGGGCGTAAATTGTATTGGGAAATTTGGGCATAACTTGAGTTGAATACATGAATATGAATTCGGGGCATAAACCAAACTGTGATTAAAGATCTTAGTTTGGGGCATATGGTACATGATGAATATAACTTGGGAAAATGGGGCATGAAACATATAATGAAATAGGGAAAATTTGGTTAATAATGAAAATACCTAAATTCACAGCAATAAAAAATGTATCCACGCTTAGACACGAGGTTAGATTACACTTGTGGAAGAAGTCTACCCGGTACCGACCGACATACCCAACATCCACAAGTGGTAAATCTAATGTGAGCAGTCTAAGTGCATAAACACATAACGTGCTAAGAAAAGTGGTTAAGTCCGGCTTGTGGATGAAGTCTACCCGGAACCAACCGCCATGTCCAGCATCCAAAAGTGGTAGGCTTAATGTGGGAGGTCTAGCGCATTATAACCATAAATGAATGAATGGTGACGAACTAGTAATACTTAAACTGTTTGAATCCATAAGGATTACATGAACCTATTCTTGAGTAGGGGTTATGTAAACTTGCTTGAAACAGTGGGTGGGTTGAGTAAACCTTGGGGTGGTAGGTAATATTTATATATAGGCCCACAAACTTAACATGCTGGGTTATGAAAGCTTGTTAAACTAGTAGGCATAACCTATTGAGATCCTAGTAGTGGGGATAAAAGCCTAGGGGGAAGCTTGTATCATCTTGTGTGTAAGACCCATATCAATCAGTAATCTGTCTTGGTATCAAATGGAGTACCCCGAACTAGGTCGGTGTGACACCCTACGTCTGTTAATGTCACTCACTCAGGGAATGCATTAAGTTTCGTAAAGCGTTATAGGTAAATAAGAACATAATAGCACAAGACAGACATGTAAAATAGCAGCGAAATTGAAAAACATAAAAAAAAACTTTATTTAAATCAAAACATCATGGTCCGAATTACTTCTTTTACATCATAAGTAACTAATTACATTACTAATCTGTCTTGCCAAAAATATCATAGTACAAAAGGATAAATCTGGAAGAACAAGATAACAGTAACAATAACAAGTGTGAACTGAGCAAGATAAGATGAACATGATATATTGCGCTTCTTAAATACACTTCTTTGCACCGCGCAGATACTAGTATATCAAAAATAGAATGATCCCTAATAATACCGTTCCATTACATTTTCTTGATTATTAGGTTACTTAGGTTAATAGCACTCAAGACTTATACGCACATTGTACCCATCCTATGCCGGAATGACGTACGGATCTCTATATACCGATGTTACGTTCCACATATATCTGCCATTACTACGCTACGCAAGCGTACAGACTTCTACCATCGATCGAATCAGATTCCATACTGGAATGATGCCCTTTAGTCTACGATACACCATCTAGAGCAGATATGTATGTATCTAGATTGTCCCACGTATGTACTGTAATTGTAGCCCGATGCCTCAATCGCACGTCCTCTAATGTGCACCGAGTTATGTGGCAGTGCTAAAAAAGAAATAAGAGACTCGGCCGGGAGCTTTTCCACACATATACAGGCCGCCTTTAGGTGCCTTCAAATACAAATATTCCTCGGGTATGTTTTCCATGGTGGCTATGGCCCCACCTTGGCCCCTCCCTCAACTAGTAAAGACTACAAGAGTTAAGCGACCACCTTTAATACATCCAGTCTCAACATCCATGTGGCATCTACCCGCAACCCTGTACCTCGATAGTGAAAGGTGAAATGATATCTTGGGTTTAGCTCTAGTCTTTCCGCATTCTGTTGGCAGTCGATGACGGATATCCGACGGTCTACTATCCTTGTTGGTCCTGACCCTCTCTACCTCCTCGTGAGGCAACTGTCGACTCACCCTGGTGTCACCTCGTCACAGCATTCTTACTGCATAGATACATCTGCAGTCAAGGCCAACCCACCTAGTAGTTACGCGCAGACCCAACCACTGCGAGTACAGCCTAAGACATCTATCACCACACAGAGGACTACTAGGAGTACCTTACGTACTTTAGGAAGCTGCATGCTTCCCTTTCTAGTCATTTAGAGCCGTCATAACAATCAGATGAACGTACACCCCCCTCGTGTCTTATAATACCTCGATGATCTACCCCGTTGGGTTATTCACCCTCAAACGTACGGACTGGTCCAAGCGTCTTTCTTTAATATGTTGCTAGACCCTATGTCTAAACATTCTTTTACGCGCTTGCCTTACCTCACCCGATTCCCATTTAACTTGGTTATTTCCGTTCATATTGAATTCTTATTCCAATTTAGCAAGTTTCTCTTGCTTATTAATTTCAGCCATATAACTTAATTCATTTAAGTTTATTAGCCCATAACATGTTATTCTCTAGATTGTGGCCTAAGGTCTGTAATCCACAATATATTTTATATTATTGCTTGGTTACATCATTCCAAAAGCATGTTCTCCTTAATACGTTATTAAATATATCTCAATTCACATGTTTTCTAATTAACATGTCACTTACCATTTATGATTAAATATAACTTATTTATTTTACAAGTTTTCCTCATTCTTTCTCATTTAATCATAAATTCAATTTATACCATCACTACAACTTATCATTGTTCAGTTAACAGATTATTACGCATATCTAATTCTATCATTTCTACAAGTTATGCTTACCCTACAAGGTATCTTTAATTACAATATATTTTCCACCGGTTATGTATGCCACTAGGTGTCTTTAATTACATGACCTTATTGGGTTAAGTTCTTGGGCCTATATGTAAATATTACCCACCCCCTCTATTTTACTTAACCCACCCACTTCCCATCCAATTTTACTTAACCCTAACTTAAGTTCATAATCATATAATTGTTATGGATTAAAATGAGGTTAAGTATTCCAATTCATTACCATGTCCAATTATGGTTATAATGGCCTAGACCTACCATATTAGGCCTACAACATGTGGATGCTGGATACGCCGGTCGGGTCCGGTCAGTCTTATTCCACAGTTGGGTCTAACCTCGTGTCTTAACCCGATTCATATTTGCACACTTAGAACTCTTACATTAGGTTTAACATTAGTGGCAGCTGGATATATCGGTCGGGTCCGGATAGACTTCCACCACTAATGCAACCTAACCTCGTGTCATAAGTGCAATTACGATTCCTAATTGTAATTACTAGACATTCCATTTTTATCCAAATCTACCTATGTCATATAGGTGATTATTTATCTTTTTTCCCATATTTAATTATATGCTCAATTCACTATTCAAATCATAGACTTTTACATCCCTTTTTAATTCACCTTTTAATTATGCACCATATGCTTTTTTTCCCCAAGTTATAAGTCAAGGCATATACATATATATATATATATATATATATATATTATGCACAAACCTAAATCAACTTATTTTCCAATTTATGTCCCTATTCCATATTCACCCATTTCAATACAAGCTATACCCAAACACATATTCGCATATTTTCCAAAGTATGCCTAAAATTCATATTCACATACATTCCTATTTATGTCCCAAATAAATACTTACATATGTCCCAATTTATGCTCAAATTATATTTTCCAAATAAATACTTACATATGCCCCCAAACCCATATTCATATATTTCCAAATTTATGCCCAAATTTAATCCATATTTTTCGATATCAATTTTTCCCCAAATTACGTCTTTACCCATTATTCCCAATTTTGCATGTTCGCATATTTCAGCGTTAGGCCTAAGCTCGAAGGTAGCCTGGATATATAAAAATAAAAAGGGAAAAGAGGGAGAGAGGAGAATCGAGAACAAGCATAATAACGAATCAATAATAAACTGGTAGAAATAGGCATAAACTAGATAGGTATATTATGACAAGATTTAACATGGCGGTGGTATGAACAAATAAAAGCAGATCTGATAGTTATGCCATAATAGAACTGATTAGGCACCGATTCAAGATCCAATTTTTACATACATATCAAGATTGCTATTTAAATATTTAGATCTAAAAATAACATGAACTCACAGTGAATAGATCTAAGGAAGTGGATCTAAATTACTACGAAGAACATGCTGAATAAGTTGTTGTAGCCATCGCTGAATTTGTTGTAGCAATCGTTGAATTTGTATAATGTTTGCTGAATTAGATTTAGAGTAGATTAGGCTATTCAATCTTTGTTGAAGCGGAGCTTTGCCATCACCATTGTTTTTAGATGAATAAAACCTAGTTCTAGGGTCCTTTATATAGCTTAGGGTTCATGAATCTAGCCCCAAAATCGTCCAGGTTCAGAAAAGAAGTTTCCAGAGCCACGGATGGGTCGACCCCACTTCATGGGTGTCGACCCCTAGGTCGACCCCGGGGTCGGCCCCCATGAGCCTGAGTCGACCCCTAGGTTAACCCAGCAGGGTCTCGGGTCGACTTCAAAATGTCAGCCCTTCCTCGATTTGCGCACCGGAATTCTGGTTTTACTGATTTTTGAATGTTTTTGAATTTTATGTGTATATATCTTTCCTATATGTATACAAACTTCAAACATTAATAACTTCTTCATACGATGTCCGATTTATGCGAACCAGGTGTCTTTCTTGACCAGAATTCCGAGACAGACGCAATGGCGTGGTACGTTTTACTTAATTCTAAAAATTCAATTTAATTTTCCTTAATTTATTGTTAACAGTGTATTTCACACTAATTATTCTTTAATTCATCATTTTTAGTGTTGTTAAAATTCTGGGGTGTTGCATTCTCCCCTACTCAAAGGATTTCGTCCCCGAAATCTCTAAGTTAAGAAGAACGTATATCCTAACATCCAACAATCATGCATTCATCTAGCAATCACAGGCATCCATTGTCCTTAAGGAATTTCTAATGCTTTTATGAACATACGCAATTGTGTGTGTATATATGTCCATAAACTAATGTGAAAGACCAGGCGGTCTACTCATTCAGTTGACCTCCTTAATGCAATGTATGTTTGTGCCATGTGACCAAAATGTATGCAAATCATCCTAGTATAACATGTAAGCTCTATATGTGTGCACAGTCATCCATCCAAATGCAACATCAATGCAATGATACACCCATTTTCATCCATAAAATTTAAAATGTACACACATCAATATGCAAAATGTAAGTGATTGAGTCGATCTAGTGCCTATTGTGTGTATATACATCTACGAGCAATCACTAGCAACCACTTGCATCCATCAAACATAACATGTCTCAAACAAATGTTTACATTCATTAGTTTTCTACCTAAAGACTCGATCGATATGAGATATTTAACCGATAAATACAAGTATTAATTCATATCTTGGGATAAGAAGCTAAGAATATATTCTCAAAAAGGAAAGGATATGAAGCGCGAATCTTGTCTTCAATCTCCCAAGTAGCGTTCTTGCTGCCCTTTGCCCATTGCACTCTTACAAGCTTCACTTCTTTATTGCACAATTTCTTAACCTCCGATCCAAGTATGCAAATCGAAACTCGTCCAACCATTGCTTCCTTCTCTACTTTCACTTACCCTCGCAAGTTTGGCTTCACTACCTCAAACTCTGTACATTTTTTCGCCTCTTGAATGAATAGTCGTCTTAGAATGACGGGCTTCCTCAAGGATTGTCTTCAATAGGTTTCCCATCCCGATATGACTCACCTATCAAACCTCTTCTCAAGTAGCTCCCCTACTTGCTTATCAAGTTCCCTCTTTTCTTTTAGGAGTCACATGTCACAAATCATCAATAGATGTATCAAGAGGTTCTAGAAAACTAAGCATGAAATACCCCTTTGGGGTCATAAGAAATCTCGAGAGTCTTTCTATGGCAAGTCAGAAGTCTAACGACTCTCCTCTCATAATCTAGAACGGCTCCATATAGTAGTTAACCAATCCATCCTTGGAATCAAACCATATCATATAAAGTCAAGAACATATGCATCATAACCAAACTCGACGCCTAACATAGAGATTCTCAATCCCCAACAATCCTCGATAAATGAGTCGTAACTCTAATGGGTTTGAGACACTAATGGGATCCAAAACCATACTAGCATCTAGGTGTAGAGACTCAACTAAAAGACCAGATACAAAAGAATGCGAAGCACTAGAATCCTAATAGGGTGATTAGAAATAGAAATCAATCCTTCGATGGAAACTTTCCTACCCCTATCTTGTCCACCAACTATGAGAACATTAGCTTGCCTTCTAGAAGTTCCTGCCTTCTGGCCTTGTTCTTGTCTCTTTAGGCACTCCTTAATATGGTGTCCCACCTTACCAAAGTGGTAACAACGCCTTTCCTCTTCCACAATCCTTTTTCAAATGACCCACCATTCCGAATTTATGGTATTTCTTCTTTCTTCTTTGGGCTGTGCTCCTTAGTCCCAACTCCCTTATCCTCCTTTATGCCACATGCTAACTAGTCTCTTGAAAGTTGCCTCCATCGCACGGAAATCCTCACGAGGCTTGAGAGAAAATAAGCCGTAGGTGAAATCACAGCGGCTAAAAATGGAGGTTGGGCATTTCTTTGCCCTTTGACATGTACCGTAGTTTTGACTTGCCTACGGAACCATGCTGGAATAGGGAAACCCTTTCGCGAAGAAATGGTTCCCCGAACAAATGGAAAATGAATCAAGCGGAGAATCGAGAAGATATTTATGGCTTTGGGAAATATGCTTTTCAAAAACAAACTTTTTATTTTAAAATACTTTGTTTTTGAGACCTTTTTTAAAACCATTTTCAAAATACTTAATCCGAACCTATAACCATATGCTCTGATACCAAATGTGACACCTCACATCCGTTAATGTCACTTACTAAGCGAATGCATTAAGTTCCGTGAAGCGTTATAGGTAAATAAGAACATAATAGCACAAGATAGACATGAAAAATAGCAGCAAAATTAAAAACTTAAAAAGAAACTTTATTTAAATCAAAACATCATGGTCCCAAATACTAAGTTTACATCATAACTAAGTAATTACATTACTAATCGGTTTTGCCAAAAATATCAGAGTACAAAAGCATTAAACCATATTTCCCTGTGAAGCCATTAGAGAATTGACCAGAAGTCAAAGCGATCATCTATATCCAAAATCCAAGCTAAGCTGAAAGAATCCAAATCAACTCTAAGCACTTCCACCCTAAGAACTTGGAGGGAAACGGAAGAGAGAGAAGAGGAAACAAAAAGGGTTAGACATAAAGTCTGGCGAGTCCAGTTACTTTTAAATATAAATAAATAAAAGTATCATGGCAGGTATATAAAAAAATGGAATAACAAGATAATAGTAACAATAACAAGTGTGAATTGAGCAAGATATGATGAACAGGATATATTGTGCTTCTTAAATACATTTCTCTGCACCGCGCAGATACTAGTATATCAGAAATAGAATGATCCCTACTAATACCGTTCCATTACATTTTCTTGATTATTAGGTTACTTGGGTTAATAGCACTCAAGACTTATACGCACATTGTACACATCATACACTAGAGTGACGTACGGATCTCTATATACCGATGTTACGTTCCTCATATATCTGTCATTACTATGCTACACAAGCGTACGGGCTGCCACCATCGATAGAATCAGATTCCATATTGGAATAATGCCCTTTAGTCTACGATACACCATCCTGAGCAGATATGCATGTATCTTGACTGTCCCACGTATGTACTGTAATTGTAGCTTGATGCCTCAATCGCACGTCCTCCAATGTGCACCGAGTTCCGTGGCAGGGCTGAACAAGAAACGCGTAACTCGGCCGGGAGCTTTTCCGTACCTGTACAGGCCGCCTTTAAGTGCCTTCAAATAAAGATATTCCTCGGGTTTGTTTTCCATGGTGGCTAGGGCCCCACCTAGGCCCCTCCCACAACTAGTAAAGACTACAAGAGTTAAGCGACCGCCCCTAATACAACCAATCTAAACATCCATGTGGCATCTTCCCTCAACCCTGTACCTCAATAGTGAAAGGTGAAATGATATCTTGGGTTTAGCTCTAGTCTTTTCCCATCCCATTGGCTATCGATGATGGATATCCGATGGTATACTATCCTTTTTGATCGTGACCCTCTCTACCTCCTCGTAAGGCAACCGTCGAATCACCTTGGTGTCACCTCGCTACAACATTCTGACTGCATAGCTACATCGGTAGTCAAGGCCCACCCACCTAGTAGTTACGCGCAGACCCAATCTCTGTGAGTACAGCTTAAGACATCTGTCACTGCATAGAGGACTACTAGGAGCACCTTACATACTTCAGGAAGCCGTGTCCTTCACCTTCCAGTCCTTTGGAGCAGTCATAACAATCGGATGAATGTGCGCTCCCCTCGTGCCTTATAACACCTCGATGATCTACACCATTGGGTTATGCACCCTCAAATGTACGGACTGGTCCAAGCGCCTTTCTTTAATATGTTGTTAGACCCTGTGTCTAAACATTCTTTTACGCGCTCGCCTTACCTCATCTGATTCCCACTTAACTTGGTTATTTCCGTTCATATTGAATTCTTATTCAAATTTACCAAGTTTCTCTTGCTTACTAATTTCAATCATATAACTTAATCCATTTAAGTTTATTAATAAGCCCACAACATGTTATTCTCTAGATTGTAGCCCAAGGTCTGTAATCCACAATCTATTTTATATTCTTGCTTGGTTACATCATTACAATAACATGTTCTCCTTAATACGTTGTTAAGTATATCTCCATTCACATGTTTCTAATTAACATGTCACTTACCACTTATGATTAAATATAACTTATTTATTTTACAAGTTTTCCTCATTCTTTCTCATTTAATCATAAATTCAATTTACACCATCACTACAACTTATCATTGTTTACTTAACAGATTATTACACATATATAATTCTATCATTTCTACAAGTTATGCTTACCCTACAAGGTATCTTTAATTACATTATACTTTCCACCGGTTATGTATACAACTAGGTGTTTTTAATTACATAACCTTATTGGGTTAAGTTCGTGGGCATATATTTAAATATTACCCAACCCATCTATTTTATAACCCACCCACTACCCATCTAATTTTACTTAACCCTAACTTAAGTTCATAATCATACAATCCTTATGGATTAAATTAGGTTAATTAGTCCAATTCATTACCATGTCCAATTATGGTTATAACGGGATAAACCTCCCACATTAGGCCTACAACGTGTGGATGTTGGACATGCTGGTCGGTTTCGGGCAGTCTTATTCCTCAGTTGGTTCTAACCTCGTATCTCAGCACGATTCGTATTTGCACACTTAGACCTCTCATATTAGGTTCAACATTAGCAGCTGCTGGATATGCCGGTTGGGTCCGGGCAGACTTCCACCACTAATGCAACCTAACCTCGTGTCATAAGTGCAATTATGATTCCTAATTATAATTGCTAAACATTCCATTTTTATCCAAATCTACTTATGTCATTATAGGTGATTATTTCTCTTTTTTCCCCTTATTTAAATAAATGCCCAATTCACTATTCAAATCATAAGCTTTTACACCCATTTTTAATTCACCTTTTAATTATGCGCCATATGCTTTTTTTCCCAAGTTATAAGTCAAGGCATATATGTGTGTGTATTATGCACAAACCCAAATATACATATTTTCCAATTTATGTCCCTAGTCCATATTCACCCATTTCAATACAATTTATACCCAAACCCATATTCGCATATTTTCCAATGTATGCCTAAAATTAATATTCCCATACATTCCAATTTATGTCCCAAATCAGTACTTGCACATGTCCTAATTTATGCTCACATTATATTTTCCAACGTATTCGTAAATTCATATTATCCAACAAGACGTATGCCCCCCAAACCCATATTCGTATATTTCCAAATTTAGATCCACATTTTCCAATATCAATTATGCCCCAAATTATGTCTTTCCCCATTATTCCAAATTTCACACGTTCGCATTTTTCAGCGTTAGGCCAAGGCTCAAAGGTAACCTGGCTATATAAAAATAAAAGGGAAAAGAGGGAGAGAAGAGAATCGAGAACAGGCATTATAACGAATTAGTAATAAACTGATAGAAACAGGCATAAACTGAATAGGCATATTATAACAAGATTTAACATCGCGGCGGTATTAACATATAAAAGCAGATCTAATAGTTATGCCATAATAGAACTGATTAGGCACCTATTCAAGATCCAATTTTTACGTACATATCAAGATTACTATTTAAATATTTAGATCTAAAAATAACATGAACTTACAGTGAATAGATCTAAGGAAATGGATCCAAATTATCGCGAAGAACATGTTGAATAAGTTGTTGTAGCCATCGCTGAATTTGTTGTAGTAATCGTTGAATTTGTATAATGTTTGCTAAATTATATTTGAGTAGATTAGGCCATTCAATCTTGGTTGCAGTGGAGTTTCGTCGTCACCATTATTTTTAGATGAATAAAACCTAGGTCTAGGGTCCTTTATGTAGCATAGGGTTCATGAATCTAGCTCCAAAATCGTCCAGGTTCAGAAAAGAAGTTTCCAGAGCCACCGGTGGGTCGACCCACTTCAGGTGGGTCAACCCCTAGATTGACCCCCCTTCATGGGTGTCGACCCCTAGATCGACCCAGCAGGTCCTTGGGTCGACTTCAAAATGTCGGCCCTTCCTCGATTTGCGTCCCAGATTTATAGTTTTGCTTATTTTTGAATATTTTTGAATTTTATATGTGTATATATCTTTCCTATATGTATACAAACTTCAAACCTTAATAACTTCTTCATCCGATGTTCGATTTACGCAAACCAGGTGTCTATCTTGACCAGAATTCCAAGACAAACGCAATAGCATGGTCCGTTTTACTTAATTCTGAATATTTGTTTTCCTTAATTCATTGTTAACAGTGTATTTCACACTAATTATTCTTTAATTCATCATTTTTAGTGTTGTTAAAATTCCGGGGTGTTACAATTGGAATTTGGGTACGCTTACTGAGCTGGTTAGAAGTGGTTATTTGGGAGAAAGGTGTCCGACAGCGCGTTCCATCGGGCTCATGTGCGTTCATGGGTTCGCTTGCTCGAGAAGATAAGACGTTGTGACATCAGTGGATATAGCTGTGCATCTTGAAATTAATGGGGTTGCCACTTTAGGGAGTGATACATCCTACTGTAGGTCCAGCACGGGTATCTACGAGAGGTTGGGAGCCGGTCAATTTGGGTAGTAAACAGAGTAGATCTAGTCTTGCTTGTTTAGGAGCTCGTTATTGTAGTTGGTAAGACGCTTGTCATGTATGGCTACCTGTTATGATTGTATGGGGGTAAAAACCTCTCACTACAAGTACACCTAAGTCTACTATCTTGTTCTTGTTGGGATCATCATGTTATAGTTGTACTAGTAGTGGTGCAGAGCAAAGTACTTGAGAAGCGCAATATATCATGTTCTGTTTATCTTGCTATCATGCTTAGTTTGATGTACCTACCTTATATATTGTTATCCTATTCATCTAGTTTATACGTCGTTCATGATGCTTTTACTTATTTATATGCTAAAGGTAACTAGACTCGCCATACTTTATGTCTATCCCATTTTGTTTCCTTTTCTCTCTCTCATCCCTTCTTCCCCTTAGGTTCTCACGGTGGGAGTGCTTAGGCTTGATTAGGATTCTCTCTCTTGCTTTAGCATGGATCTTGGATTTGCTTCGATTTACCACTTTGGTTATTCTTCTTCTCTGTTATGGCTCTTTTTGGGATTATGATTTTCTAGTACTGTACTCTGATGATTTAAGTACAAGACAGATATTTTATGTAACTGGTATTTAGTATTTCAAAATTATGATGTAACTGAGCTTTGGACCTCGCTGTTTTCTTTTAAATAAAAGTTAAACTCCACTGTCACTTTTATACGTTTGTCTTGTGATATTCATGTTCTTGTTTACCTATAACGCTCCACAAAACTTAATGCATTCTAATAGAGTGGCATTAACGGACGTGGGGTGTCACATTAGGTATCAGAGCTGAAGGTTACCTGATCGGATAAAAGATTTTGAAAATTGTTTTCAAACGGTTTAAAAAATAAAGTATATTCAAAGAGAAAGTCTGTTTTTGAAAACATAACACCCAAAGCCATAAAGTATCTTTTCGATTCTCTATTTGAATCCCTTTTTCTTTTCGGCATGTCCGGGGAAACGAATATTCCAAAGGACATACATATATCAGCTTGGTTTCGTAGGTATCTAAAGACCATGGCACCTGCCGAAGGCCAAGCAGATTCCCCTCCCGCAGCTGCAACCTTTGTTCCTCTTCCTCCTCCTCTATGAGCTGATAATTTCTCTAAGATATGCAAGGATTTCTGTGATATGGGAGGAAAGCCATTCTGAGAAACTGAGACTTTTGTAGAAGCAAGGAATTGGCTCAAGGAGACAGAGGATTTGTTTGGGATTTTTGGGGTTGACGACTGTAGGAAGATTCAGTTGGTCGTTTCGTAGCTGAAAGATGAAGCTTCATTCTAGTGGGAAGTGACTCAAGTAGGACGTCCAATAGAGATTTGGTACGATTTATGGTAGAGATTCGAAATGAAGTTTCTTTCTCAAGCTGAGCAAAATATGCAAATGGAAAGGTTTTTGGCACTTAAGCAAGGAAGCATGTCTGTGAAAGAATATGTTAATAAATAAATCAATTGGCAAGGTTTGGTTTAGATCTAGTGAATACCCCACACAAGAAAGCTTTAAGGTTCGCTAGAGGATTGAATGACCCCTCCATGGATTGACTATGTCTCATATTCCGATAGGAGAAATTTTTGAGAAGCTCATTGATATCGCATTAATGCATGAAGAGGATAAAGGTGAAAAGAAAGAGGTTAAGGTTGAGGAACACAAAATAAGAAAGTGTGGCCCAGGAAGGGACAATAGCAACAAAAGAAGGAAAGGAAGAACGATAAAGCCCAAGATAAGAGGAAATGCCATAATTGTGGTTGAGTGGGTGATGTGATCGAGGATTGCAAGAGAAGGAAGAATGCTTGTTCCCATTGTGAAGAGGTCGAACATCATATTAAGGATTGTCCGAAGAGGAAAGGACAGGGCCAAAGGGCAGGATCTTCTAGAGGGTAGATGCATGCTCTCGTGATAGGTGCTCCAAATAGAGGTAGCAAAATTTCTGTTGAAGGTTTGATTTCTCTTTCCAATCATCCTGTTAGAACTCTTTTTGATTCTGGCGCTTCATATTATTTTATATCTGATTCTGTGGTTGAGTCTCAGCACCTTAATACCAGTATGGTTTTTGATCCCATAGTTGTCTCAAACCCCATTGGTGGTACGACTCATTTATCTATGATTTGTCGGAATTTGAGAATATCTGTGTTAGGCATCAAGTTTGAGTGTGATGCATATGTGCTTGGGTTCGTGGGCTATAGTTTGATTCTAGGGATGGGTTGGCTAGCCATGTATGGTGCCATTTTGGATTGTGAGAGGAGGGTCGTTATACTTTTGACTTGCCATGGGAGGACCCATGAGATTTCTTGTGATCCTAAAGGGTCCGTCATGCTTAGTTTCCTAGAGTTGCTTGATACACCTATCAATGATTTATGATCTATATCAGTAGTCTGTGAGTATCCTGATGTTTTTGAGGAGGTTCGGGGCTTACCTCCGGGGCACGAGATTGATTTTCATATATACTTGGTGGACAATGCAATGCCAGTTGCATTGCTTGTGCGCCACATGGCTCCAAGGGAAAGGAGGGAGCTTAGCAAGCAAGCAGGAGAGTTACTTGAGAAAGGATTTATTAGGCGAAGCATATCTGAATGGGATGGTCTAGTAGTATTCGCCACTAAGGCGGATGGTTCGCTTTGCTTATGTGTAGATTACAGGGAGTTTAATAAGCTCACCAAGAAAAATAGGCACCCACTTCCGAGGATAGATGATCTATTTGACCAACTTGCTGGTGCATTTGATCTCCCTGTTAGACTTGGCCACGGGGTTTCATCAGTTGAGGGTGGCCGAGGACAATATAGATAAAACCGCTTTGAAGACCCTAGATGGTTTCTTCGAGTGGTTAGTCATGCCTTTTGGAATTACTAATGCACCTGCGTATTTTGTGGATCTGATGATTAGAGTGTTCTGGGAGTTTCTGAATAAGTTTGTTGGTCTTTGTTGATGACATCTTGATTTTCTTGAAGAGCGAGGAATAGAATGACCGACATTTACGAGAGGTTTTGAAAACTCTCTGTACGCACCAGCTGAAGGCGAAATTCTACATATGTCATTTTTGGAGAAAGGAAGTGAGCTTTTTAGGGCATGTGGTCTCTAAAGATGGGATAGCAATAGATCCCGCGAAGGTAGTTGCAGTTCAAGATTGGCAAGTTCCAAAGAATGCAATGGAGGTGAGGAGTTTTCTTGGTCTATCGGGCTATTATAGGAAGTTGATTAAGGATTTCGTGAAGATATCAGCCCTACTCACCAGGCCAACGAAGAAGAATCTGACATTTTCTTAGGGCACAGACTGTGAAGATTCTTTTCTGCAACTGAAGAGGGCTCTGATAACAGCCCCAGTCTTGAATTTGCCTGATGAGAACAAAATGTTCATGGTATACACTGCTACATGTGGTACAGGGCTTGGTGCAGTTCTAATGCAAGAGGGAAGGGTATTATGTTATGGTGGCAGATAGCTGAGAGTCCACGAGAAGAACTACCCTACCCATGAGTCAGATTTAGCTGCCATAGTATTCGCGCTTAAGACTTGGCGCCATTATCTGCTAAGAGAGAGGTTCGAGTTGTACACCAATCATAAATATCTCAAGTACTTGTTCTCACAGAAGGATCTTAATTTAAGGTAACAAAAATGGATGGAGTTCCTAGCATCCTATTATTTTGAGACTACTTATATTCCTGGCAAGGGTAATGTGGTGGCAGATGCACTGAGTAGGTAGACGATGACCTCGAGTCCTCTATTTGTAGAGAGGCAGAGCTTGGAGTACATATCGACTTCTAATTTTGGATGCTCCACCGAGTTTACACCTGGTTTATTCGCATTACTGGAGGTGAGAACTACTCTTTTGGATCAGACAGGAACTTCACACCGAGAGGATCCAAAGATTTCAGATATCTTTGAGAGGCTCAGTAGAGGGGATACTTCTAATCACCTCAGTAGATATTCCACGAACGATAGCGGGTGGTTGCGACTAGATGGAAGGCCTTATGTTCCCCGATTTGGGAATTTGTTGAAGACAGTCCTTGAGGAAGCCCATCATTCTAGGATGACTATTCATCCAGGCGGTGATAAGATATACAGAGATATGAAGAGGTTTTTTTTGGCTAGATGAAGAAAGATGTGTCAGAGTTTGTCTCTCGATGTTTGATTTGCTAGCAAGTCAAATATGAGCAAAAGAAGCCCGGGGGTTTACTTCATCCTTTAGAAGTCCATGGATTTCATTGATGGTTTTCCTAGATCAAGAAAGGGCAATACCCGTATTTGGGTTATAGTTGACAGGCATACTAAGAGCGCTCATTTCATTCAGGTTAAGAGTAAAAGAAGGGCGACATGGTTGACATCGGTTTATCTCCATGAGATAGTTCGTCTACATGGAGTACCTTTTAGCATAATGAGTGATCGAGATCCTATGTTCACCAATGAATTCTGGAAGAGTCTACAAGAGGCACTTGGTACACAGTTATGTTTGAGCACACATATCATCCTCAGACCTATGGACAAACAGAGAGGGTAAATGAGAGTTCTAGAGTATCTTTTAAAGCTGTGTATCCTTGACTTCGGAGGGACTTGAGAAGAGCATCTTCCATTAGTAGAGTTTGCCTACAACAACAGTTATCAGGCTAGTACTGGCATAACACCCTTTGAGGAATTATATGAACAACCTTGTAAATGCCGACTTGTTGGTGGGAGTCTGTAAACAGACTTCTCCTTGAGCCTGAAATGATTAGAGAAACTTCAGAAAAGGTTGATCTTATTCGCAGAAGCATGAAGACAGCTCAGGACCAGTAGAAATCCTACGCAGATGGGAGAAGGATTGAAATTGAGTTTGAAGTGGAAGATATGGATTTCATCAAAGTATCACCTTTGAGGAATGTGGTTCGTTTTGGATCTGTAGGGAAATTGGCACCAAGATTTGTAGGGCCATTTCCCATAACAGAAAGGATTGGCAAAATGGCCTATAGAGTAAAGCTACCAGAAAGATTGTCCGACGTTCATGATGTTTTCCATGTTTCTCATTTACGGAAGTGCTTGCATGATAAAGCAGAAGTAATTGAGCCGAGTATGCTTGAAGAAGTAAAGGTGGAATGCGAGGTGATAGTTTGACGAGTTCCTACCCGTATTCTTGGATCGGAGGTTCGAAAACTGCACAACAAGGAGGTTAAGCTAGTAAAAGTGCAATGGGGAGAGGACCACGAGAATTCAACTTGGGAGACTGAAGACAAGATTCGTGCCTCATACCCTTTCCTTTTTGAGAGTATGTTCTTAACTTCCTTTTCCAAAGCTTTTATGCATGCTTGTTTCTATCATTTAAGTATATACTATCGATCGAATCTTTAACCCTTAGATAGAAATCCCATGGATGTAAACATGTGTTTGAGACATGTTATAAATGATGGATGCAAGTGGATGCAAGTGGTTGCAAGTTGTTGCTCATGGATGCATATACACACACGTTAGGCACTAGATCAGTTCAATCACTCTCATACTGCATATGGATGTGTGTGCCTTTTTCTTCATTTTATGGATGAAAATGGGTACACCATCATGTGGATATTGCATTTGGATTAATGATTGCGCACACTTATAGAACTTACATATTATAATAGGATTATTTGCATACATATTGGATTCATGACACTAACATACATGGCATTAAGGAGGTCGACTGAGTTAGTAGACTGCCTGATATTTCGCATAAGTATAGGTGTAACACCCCACGTCCATTAATGTCACCCACAAAGGGAATGCATTAACTTCCATGGAGCATTTTGAGTGTGTATAGAACAGAAACTTAACAACAAGACAGATATAAACAGTACTTGAAAAATTAAAAACTTTATTTCATTGCAGCGGAAAATACGTATGTTTGATTACATCATCAAAACCAGAGCCAAGCACATAATATCCATCTTGACAAAATCAAAGTACATAAATTGAAAGACATAATCCCCAATACAAAATAGCCATAAATAAAAGAGAGGCTGAACTTTACTTCAACGATCCAAGCAATCTCCTAAAATCAAGAAGCACAGTTGTCCAAAATCAAGCTCCACTGGTGCTAGTTCCAACCTGAGCACCTAGGGGGAAAGGAAGAAAAGAGGAGGAAACAAAGGGGGTCAAACATAAAGTCTGGCGAGTGCGATAACTTTAACAATATAATTACCAAAGTAACTAGGCTAAGGCATAAGTTGGAAAATCAGGAAATGACCATGAACCATTGAGTATGGCAGAGTAAACAAGGAAACAAGATGAACAACGATATCATTAAAGCGCACCTAAACCACAAGATAATTACTAAACTACACCAATACTATAAGATAATTGCTATATTGCACCACCACTAGTCACCCTAAGGTTGATCCCGCCTACAGATCTTAATAATGATAGTGGTAGTTTCGTGCACCCCTAGCTGCCTTGGTGCCGCCTGCCCCTATCTCCACTAGGTGTACCTACTACCCCCCAAGCAATCGGCTCCCTAACTCGTAGATACTCGTGCTGGCCCCACAATGGGGTGTATCACTCCCCAAAGTAGCAACCCGATACCACAAATAATTGCATGGCTTATACCTACACGATGCAACAACGTCTTACCTACCATCCCAGGTCCACACACGCATATGAACCCGTTGGACTTGCGTTCCCACCGCTAACCCGTTTTGGCCTCTTACAGTCAAGCCCAGTATGCGTGTCTCGTCCTCGACTTGGGTCGATCCCACAAAGATACGTATGGGTTACTGGTTGAAATGGGCCCTCATTACTTGACGCAAGCTATCCACCTAAGCTTGGTCCCCTCTAGTACATCCCACTTAACCCACTTCTTATTCATGTTTACTTACATGTTTCAATTTTGGTTAAGTATTTCTAATCGTATTTCGAATGCCACCCAAGGCACCCACTAGATTCCACATGCCACCCAAGGCACCCACTTAACCCCTTCATGTCCCACTATATGTTTATCTGGTTAAGTAGTTCTTAATTCATTAAGACCGTAACCTCGTAAAGATCTCTTACATTAGACTGGCATTTGTAGCAATTGGATTTGCCGGGGGGTCCGGGCAGTCTTACACCACAAACGAGCCTAACCTCGTGTCTTTACAATTGTTACGTATTTAATTTGTGCCTAAGACCTCCTGCATTAGACTGGCATTTGTGGCAGCTGGATTTGCCGGGCGGGTCCGGCAGTCTTACACCACAAAAGAGCCTAACCTCATGTCTTAGACGATTAATTACTCCTAATTAATCATTCCCCAATTTGAATTACTTTCCCTATTCAAATTATCAATCAATTCCAAATTTAAGATGTCCATAATTGACTCAGTTATGTCCATTCATTTCTGGTATGTAAAATCATACCAATTTTCATCACAAATTTAGTTTATGCCTTTTTAAGGCATTTATGCCAATTTTTAATATTAAATCTTTTTAATATTATCCCATTACCCCACGTTGTACGTTCGTTCGTTTAACATAAGATATACGTTAGACTCGAATAGTCTAACACATGAAATAAGAGAAAAACATCACAACATACATATAGATAAAACTAGATCTAATCATAGGGGTGAACTTGCATGTGTGAATGATGTTCTACATCTAAAACTTGCATAGGCCAAAGTTACAACTCGCATAAAATTACATATGTCATAAATCCAAATCTAAAGGTGTGAACTTGTTTAGATAATGGTCACAAACTTGCATAAATCATGTATGTCATAGATCTATATCTAAAGGTGTAAACTTGCATAGGCAGTACCCACAAACTTGCATAACATGATTCATTTTCAAACACATGTATTCATATAAACTTGCATATGTGATTTATGCAACATAACAATGGTATAAACTTACATCTAAACATGTAAACTAGCATGTAGAATTTGGCATATTACTCACACATGTCATAGCCTAACTTTAGATCCAAAATAGATGTCATGAAGCATATAAGGTTGTACATATAATTTTCCCCAACTTGCATATGATTCATGTCTTAATAAAAAATTTAACTTGCATACATACTTATGATTTATCATATGAATCATCATACCCAAACTAGCATATGAACAACATGGTGATTCGATTATACATAAGCCAATCATAAAATTACAACATGGATGATAGCATCATAACTTTACAATATAGATGATCACAACATAACATCATAGAATTCATCACAATTTTACAACATAATCATAACATGCGGTCAATAATTCACATCATATCCAAATAATCCATATCATAACTCAATCCAATTAATTTGCTAATTATTTTATTAAAATTATCGAACTCACAATTCAGAGAAAGTCTTGAATTATGAGTTCTGAAGTTGTAATAGCTTTCCCTTGAAGAAGATTCGTTGTTTAAGTTGAAAAGAATTGATTTAGGCTAGCTTTCTTCCTCTCTAATTGGTGGCGGCTATGCTGAGTTGCTAGGTGATGGCATGGAGGCCATGAATCTAATTTTGTTTTGATTTTAGGGTTTGAGTCTAGACGTGTTTTTATAGAGTTTAGGATTAGTTTAAGCCGTCCGCTCAACCCAGAATTAATCCCAGCCAACCAGAGCATATCAGAAACCCTAACGAGTCAGCGTCTAGTCATTAACAGGTCATAATTCAAATCTGCCCGGGGGGCAGGTTGACCCCCAGGTCGACCCTATGGTCGACCTGGTCAGGGCAGGTCGACCCCCAGGTCGACCCTATGGTCGACCTGGTCAGGGCAGGTCGACCCCCAGGTCGACCCTATGGTCGACCTGGCCCTGGCGGGAAAATTCCCGCCTTGACCATCTGACTCTGAATTTTAAATTTTGAAATCTGTTTTGAATTTTCTGAAACTTCCGACTGCCATAACTTCTTCATACGTAGTCCAATTCACGCAAACTCGGACTCTATCTCAACCAGAATTCCGAGACGAACACAATGGTGCAACCTGTTTCCCTTAATTCTCACGTCTGAGAATAGTTATTCTTTAATTTGTGAACATTAGTGTTAACAGAAATACGGGGTGTTACATTCTCCCCTCCTTAAAGGATTTCGCCCCCGAAATCTCCAAATTAAGGAGAATGCATATCCTACCATCCAAACAACCATCTACTCAAACATCAAACACAGGCATCCATTGTCCTTAAAAAATTCTAATGCTGTATGAACGTATGCAAGAAGTGTGTGTATACGTTCCTTATCTAATGCGAAATCAGACGGTCTACTGATTCAGTTGACCGCCTTAATGCAAACCATGATAGTGCCATGCGTCCATTATGTATGCGAAAGAATCCAATCGATACATATTATTCCTACATGTGTGCACAACCATTCACCAAAATGCAACATCCATAAGATGGTACAACCATTATACATCCATTAGCTTGAATATGCACACACATTTATATGCAATATGTAATATGAAGTGACTGAGCCGATCTAGTGCCTAAAGTGTGTGTATATGCATCCACGAGAAACCACTAGCAAACACTTGCATCCATATGCATCCATCATACATAACATGTCTCAAACACATGTTTCAACCATAGGACTACCCTATCTAAAGTTCAAAGGTACTAGCGAGAGGACATACTAAAGATAAGGTAAGTACAAGGTAAGCGATGAAGGAGAAATTAAAAGATATACCCTCAAAAAGAAAAGGTTACTATGAACGCATCTTCTCTTCCGTCTCCCAAGTAGCGTTGCTCTCATCATCTCCCCATTGCATTTTGAATAGCTTGACCTCTCGATTCCTCAACTTCTTAACCTCCGACCTAAGAATGCACGTAGAAGCTCGTCGAATCGTCGCATCACGCTCTATCTCCACCTCTCTAAGCAAGCTCGGCTCTACCACTTCCTCGGTCTCGTGCAAGCACTTCCTCAAATGTGATACATGGAATACATCGTGTACGCCACTAAGTCTCTCGGGCAACTCCACTCTATACGCCATCCGCCCAATCCTTTCCTTAATAGAAAACGGCCCTACGAACCTTGGTGCTAACTTCCCAACGGACCCAAAGCGAACGACGTTCCGTAATGGAGACACCTTGACAAAGACCATGCCCCCAATATCAAACTCAAGATCTGACCTTCTCTTGTCCGCATAAGATTTCTGCCTATCTTGCGCCGTCTTCATCCTCCTTCGAATCAAATCGATCTTCTTCGAAGTCTCTCTAATCATATCGGGCCAAACCAAGATCCTATCTGTAGACTCCCACCAACATGCAGGCGATCGACACGGCCGTCCATAAAGAGCCTCGAACGGTGCCATGGCAATGCTAGATTGAAAGCTGTAATTATATGCGAACTCCACCAACGGAAGATGTTCCTCCCGTGTACCTCCGAAGTCTAAGACACACAACCTCAATAAGTCCTCTAGAATACGATTCACCCTCTCGATTTGGCCGTCCATCTGAGGATGATATGCGCTGCTCAAACATAACTGAGTCCCTATCGCCTCTTACAAGCTCTTCCAAAGTTTGCTAGTAAAGATAGAATCGCGGTCGCTCACTATGCTAGAAGGAACACCGTGCAAACGAACTATCTCTCGAATGTATACAGAGGCTAACCATGGAGCAGTCCTCTTACTCTTCACGGGAATGAAATGGTCGCTCTTGGTAAGTCTATCTACCACGACCCAAATCCCCGTATTACCCTTCCTCGATCTCGGTAATCCGTCAACAAAGTCCATTGAAACACTTTCCCACTTCCATTGTGGGACCTCCAATGGGTGAAGCAATCCACCGGGCTTCTTTTGCTCTGCCTTTACTTGTTGGCACACCAAGCATCTAACGAAATACTCGGCTACGTCCTTCTTCATACCGGCCCAAAAGTAAACTCATCTCATGTCCATGTACATCTTGTCCTCGCCGGGACGGATGGTCATCTTCGAACGATGTGCATCATCAAGAATGGTCTTCCTTAGGTCCTCGTCTTTTGGTACACAAAGTCTACCGTCCCTACGTAACCAACCCTTATCATCTAGAGTATACCTACGGAGATGGCTCGATGACTCCCCTCCTTTGAGATTTTCTACCAACTCAACCAACTGTGGGTCATCTCGCTGTGCCTCACCAATCCATCCCAAAAGCGTAGGTTTGACCTCTAAGGATGCTAGCAAACCTGGTACAAAGTCAACGGAAGGTTTAAAGTCAAACGTAGAGATGAACTCTAAGCTTCGCCACTCAACAAACAACAGACTCAAGGATAACCTCTTCCTACTTCAGGCATCTGCCACCACATTACCCTTGCCTGGGGTATATGCTATCTCGAAATCGTAGGATGCTAAGAATTCCATCCACCTTTGCTGCCTTAAGTTCAAGTCCTTCTGAGAGAATAAGTATTTTAGCGACTTGTGGTCAGTGAATAATTCAAATTTCTCGCCAAGAAGATAATGATGCCAAGACTTAAGCGCAAAGACAATAGCAACCAACTCTAGGTCATGTGTAGGGTAATTTCTCTCATGCACTCTTAACTGCCTTCCACCATAGGCTATTACCCTTCCCTCTTGCATTAAGACTGCGCCTAGTCCTGTCCCACAAGCATCAGTATAAACAGTAAATGGCTTACTCCCATCTGGCAACACTAAGACTGGGGCTGTGGTCAAAGCTCTCTTTAAACGTTGGAACGCATCATCACAATCTTCGTCCCATGTGAAAACTAGGTTCTTCTTCATCAAGCGTGTTAATGGGGCTGATATTTTTGCGAAGTCTTTGATAAACTTCCTATAGTAGTCAGCCAACCCTAAGAAACTCCTCACCTCGGTAGCGTTTTTAGGAACCTTCCAATCTTGGATGGCCACTACCTTTGCAGGATCCACGGCTATCCCTTCCTTGGAAACCACGTGCCCTAAGAATCGCACTTTCTTCCTCCAAAAGTGACATTTAGATAATTTAGCTTTAAGGCTATGCGCTGAAGAGTCTCCAACACTTCCCTAAGATGTAGGGCATGCTCTTCCTCGTTCTTAGAAAAGATCAAGATGTCATCCACAAAGACTACCACGAATTTATTAAGGTACTCCCAAAACACCCTACTCATCAAGTCAACAAAGTATGCGGGGGCGTTTGTCAAACCGAAGGGCATCACAAGCCACTCGAAGAAACCGTCCGGAGTCCTAAAGGCAGTATTGTCTATGCTATCCTCAGCCACTCTCAACTGATGGAAACCCGTGGCTAAGTCCAACTGTGAAAACACTGAGGCGCCAACTAACTGATCGAAGAGATCGTCAATCCTCGGCAGTGGGTGTCTATTCTTCTTAGTAAGCTTATTAAGTTCTCTATAGTCCACACAAAGTCTAAGGGACCCATCTGCCTTCGTGGCAAATACTACTGGAGCACCCCACTCCGATATACTACGTCTGATGAACCCCTTCTCAAGCAATTCCTTCACTTTCTTACTGAGTTCTCTTCTCTCTCTTGGAGCCATGTGGCGCACTGGCAATGCAACTGGCTTTGCATTATCTACTAGATATATTCGAAAGTCTATCTCACGTTTTGGGGGTAAACCCCTCACCTCATCGAAGACATCAACATATTCACGGACTATGGGAACAGAATGTAAATCATCATCGGATGTGTCAAGGGATTCTAGGTAGCTAAGCATTACTGGACCTCTAGGGTCACAAGAAATATCAAGGGTCTTTCCAAAACGAGTCAACAATCTAACTACCCTTCTTTCACAATCTAGGATGGCCCCGTATCTAGTTAACCACTCCATACCTAGAATTAAACCATAGCCCATGAAGCCAAGAACAAAGGCATTGCATTCGAACTCAACGCCCAACATAAACACTCTCAAATCCCGAAAAATCATAGGAAGATGAGCCGAACCACCAATAGGATTTGAGACTAGTAAGGGATCAGTAACAAGACTAGTATCTAGGTGTAGTGTTTCAACTAACGATGTAGAGATAAACGAATGTGATGCGCCAGAATCGAATAAAGTACGGACAGGATGATCAAACAGAAAAACTAAACTTTCAACGGAAATTGCTCTACCTCGTTCTTGCAGCGGTGGGACCACGAGAGCCTGAACTTGTCCCCTTGCCTGCCCTGGTGCCATAAGAGCCTGCACCTGTCCTCCCGAGGTAGACCCTTCCCTCTTCCCTTTCCTTGGGCAGTCCTTAATAAGATGTCCCGCCTCGTCACAGTGGAAACAACCAGTCTTCTTTTTCTTCCTACAATCTTTGCTTAGATGGCCAGGTGTCCCACAGTTAAAGCATCTCTTCTTTCCCTTACCATTGTTGTCTTTGCCACCTTTCTTGTTCTGTTGTGGCTTCTTTTGATCCCATTTCTTCTCGGGTGCCTTATTAGCATTGGCGCCCTTCTCCTCTTCATTCACAAGCGCCATGTCAACTAGTCTCTCAAAGGTAGCCCCCATGGGGATGTGGGTCATAGCTAACCCATGAAGCGGCTCATTCAAACCCTTAACAAACATCAGGGCCTTCTTTTCTGGTGTATTCACCAAGTCCAAGCCAAATCTTGCCAATTGATTGAATTTGTTGACGTACTCTTTCACCGATAGATTCCCTTGCTTCAATGCTAGAAACCTTTCCATGTATAGATTCTCTTCAGCCCGTGAGAGAAACTTCGCCTCAAACCCCTGCCTAAAATCTGGCTATGTATCGACTGGGCGTCCTCCATTAGTGACCTCCCACCAAAACGAGGCATCATCCTTCATTAGTCAGGAAGCTAATTGGACCTTTCTTCCATCATCCATTTCAAAGATTCCAAAAAATTCTTCCACCTCCTTTAGCCAGTTTTGAGCTTCAACAAATGTCTCCGTTCCGTGAAAAGGTCTTCCACCCATTGCCCTAAAGCCCTTACATAACTTTGCGAAAGTATCGACGCGAAGAGGAGGAGGAGCATCTGCTGGACCTGCGGTGGCGGCCCTAGCCTCGAGATATTGACGAAACCAACCGGGTACATGAACACCCTCTGGTATCTCAGATGCTTCAGACATGCTGAAACGAAAATGGAAAGATTCAATACAAAAGAACCGAAGAAAAGATATATGGCCATTGGGGTTATGCTTTCTAAAATAGGCTTTTCTCTTGAAAATACTTTCCTTAAAACATACTTTTAAAGGTACTTCTTTATAAAAATTGTTTTTTGAAAAACAACTTTTCAAAATTCATATCTGTTCTGGTAACCTTCATCTCTGACACCACGTGTAACACCCCACGTCCATTAATGTCACTCACAAAGGGAATGCATTAACTTCCATGGAGCATTTTGAGTGTGTATAGAACAGAAACTTAATAACAAGATAGATATAAACAGTACTTGAAAAATTAAAAATTTATTTCATTGTAGCGGAAAATACATATATTTGATTACATCATCAAAACCAGAGCCAAGTACATAATATCCATCTTGACAAAATCAAAGTACATAAATTGAAAGACATAATCCCCAATACAAAATAGCCATAAATAAAAGAGAGGCTGAACTTTACTTCAGCGATCCAAGCAATCTTCTAAAAGCAAGAAGCACAGTTGTCCAAAATCAAGCTCCACTGGTGCTAGTTCCAACCTGAGCACCTTGGGGGGAAAGGAAGAAAAGAGGAGGAAACAAAGGGGGTCAGACATAAAGTCTGGCGAGTGCGATAACTTTAACAATATAATTACCAAAGTAACTTGGCTAAGGCATAAGTTGGAAAATCAGGAAATGACCATGAACCATTGAGTATGGCAGAGTAAACAAGGAAACAAGATGAACAACGATATCATTAAAGCGCACCTAAACCACAAGATAATTACTAAACTACACCAACAATATAAGATAATTGCTATATTGCACCACCACTAGTCACCCTAAGGTTGATCACGCCTACAGATCTTAATAATGATACTGGTAGTTTCGTGCACACCTAGCTGCCTTCATAGGTGCCGCCTTGCCCCTATCTCCACTAGGTGTACCTACTATCCCCCAAGCGATCGGCTCCCTAACTCGTAGATACCCGTGTTGGCCCCACAGTGGGGTGTATCACTCCCCAAAGTGGCAACCCGATACCACAAATAATTGCATGGCTTATACCTACACGATGCAAAATGTCTTACCTACCAGCCCGGGTCCACACATGCATATGAACCCGTTGGACTTGTGTTGCCACCACTAACCCATTTTGGCCTCTTACAGTCAAGCCCAGTATGCATGTCCCGTCCTCGACATGAGTCGAGCCCACAAAGATACGTACGGGTTACTGGTTGAAATGGGCCCCCATTACTTGACACAAGCTATCCACCTAAGCTTGGTCCCCTCTAGTACATCCCACTTAACCCACTTCTTATTCATGTTTACTTACATGTTTCAATTTTGGTTAAGTATTTCTAATCGTATTACAAATGCCACCCAAGGCACCCACTAGATTTCACATGCCACCCAAGGCACCCACTTAACCCCCTCATGTCCCACTACATGTTTATCTGGTTAAGTGTTTCTTAATTCATTAAGATCGTAACCTCATAAAGACCTCTCACATTAGACTGGCATTTGTGGCAGCTGGATTTGCCGGGCGGGTTCGGGCAGTCTTACACCACAAACGAGCCTAACCTCGTGTCTTTACAATTGTTACGTATTTAATTTGTGCCTAAGACCTCCCACATAAGACTGGCATTTGTGGCAGCTGGATTTTCCGGGCGGGTCCGGGTAGTCTTACACCACAAAAGAGCCTAACCTCGTGCCTTAGACGATTAATTACTCCTAATTAATCATTCCCCAATTTGAATTACTTTCCCTATTCAAATTATCAATCAATTCCAAATTTAACGATGTCCATAATTGACTCAATTATGTCCATTCATTTATGTTATGTAAAATCATACCAATTTTCATCACAAATTTATTTTATGCCTTTTTAGGCATTTATGCCAATTTTTAATATTAAATCTTTTTAATATTATCCCATTACCCCAAGTTGTACGTTCGTTCGTTTAACGTAAGATATACGTTAGACTCGAATAGTCTAACTCATGAAATAAGAGAAAAACATCACAACATACATATAGATAAAACAGTTCTAAACATAGGGGTGAACTTGCATGTGTGAATGATGTTCTACATCTAAAACTTGCATAGGCCAAAGTTACAACTTGCATAAAATTACATATGTCATAAATCCAAATCTAAATGTGTGAACTTGTTTAGATAATGGTCACAAACTTGCATAAATCATGTATGTCAGAGATCTAGATCTAAAGGTGTAAACTTGCATAGGCAGTAACCACAAACTTGCATAACATGATTCATTTTCAAACACATGTATTCATATAAACTTGCATATGTGCTTTATGCAACATAACAATGGTATAAACTTACATCTAAACATGTAAACTAGCATGTAGAATTTGGCATATAACTCACATATGTCATAGCCTAACTTTAGATCCAAAATGGATGTCATGAAGCATATAAGGTTATATATATAATTTTCCCCAACTTGCATATGATTCATGTCTTAATAAAAATCTAAACATGCATACATACTTATGATTTATCATATGAATCATCATACCCAAACTAGCATATGAACAACATGGTGATTCGATTATACATAAGCCAATCATAAAATTACAACATGGATGATAGCATCATAACTTTACAATATAGATGATCACAACATAACATCATAGAATTCATCACAATTTTACAACATAATCATAACATGCGGTCAATAATTCACATCATATCCAAATAATCCATATCATAACTCAATCCAATTAATTTGCTAATTATTTTATTAAAATTATCGCACTCACAATTCAGAGAAAGTCTTGAATTCTGAATTCTGAGTTCTGAAGTTGTAATAGCTTTCCCTTGAAGAAGATTCGTTGTTTAAGTTGAAAAGAATTGATTTAGGCTAGCTTTCTTCCCCTCTAATTGGTGGCGGCTATGCTGAGTTGCTAGGTGACGGCATGGAGGCCATGAATCTAATTTTGTTTTGATTTTAGGGTTTGAGTCTAGAGGTGTTTTTATAGAGTTTAGGATTAGTTTAAGTCGTCCGACCAACCCAGAATTAATCCCAGCCAACGACAGCATATCAGAAACCCTAATGAGTCAGTGTCTAGTCATTAACAGGTCATAATTCAAATCTGCCCGGGGGGTAGGTCGACCCCCAGGTCGACCCTATGGTCGACCTGGCCCTGCGGGTAAATTCCCGCCTAGCCCATCTAACTCTGAATTTTCAAATTTTGAAATCTGTTTTGAATTTTCTGAAACTTCCGACGGCCATAACTTCTTCATACGAAGTCCAATTCACGCAAACTCGGACTCTATCTCAACCAGAATTCCGAGATAAACACAATGGCGCAACCCGTTTCCCCTAATTCTCAAGTCTGAGATTAGTTATTCTTTAATTTGTGAACATTAGTGTTAATAGAAATACGGGGTGTTACAATAGGGACGTATACACATGCCTTTGTATATGTTCATATAAGAACTAGAGTTTTTTTAAGGACAATGGATGCCTGTGATTGGTGGATGAGTAGATGGATGATGGATGCTAGGATATACATTCTTCATAACTTGGAGATTTCATGGACGAAATCTGTAAGTAGGGGAGAATGTAACACTCCGTATTTTAAAACACACTATTAACAATAAATTAAAGAATACTTAATTAAATATTGAGAATTAAGTAAAATGTACTATGCTATTGCGTTCGTCTCGAAATTCTACTTAAGATAGACTTTGAGTTTGCTTAAAACGGACATTGTATGAAAAAGATATCTAGGATTGAAGTTTACAAATATACAAGCTAAATGTATATAAATAAAAATTCCAGAAAATTGGAAATCGAAGGCGGGACAACACGGGAATTAGACCCATTGGGGGTCGACCCCAGCCCAAGGGGTGTCGACCCATGGGTCGACACCATAAGGGGGTGTCAACACCCATGTCGACACCCCCAGATCCGAACCATATTAATTCATGCGTACGTAGACTGAATTCTTGGCTAGATTCATTGACCCTATGCTATAAATAGGACTTTAATCCCATTGTTTTATTCATCTAACTCAATGGCGACAATGAGGTGCTGCTCAAACATAGTTTGATCGAGCCTATTTCTTCTCCAACAATCAAGTTATTCATATTCATAGATTTGTGCTACAACACCTGCAATTAATTCTCTGTTCTTTAAGATCCAATCACAGTGAATCTATGTTATTTTTAGACCTAAATATTTAAAAGTTAATCTTGACACGTTTATGAATTGGATCTAAGCCTATGCCTATTTATCGAATCAGATCTGCCACTACCAGTACACCTGATCTATTGATTTATACCTATATGCATATTTATGACATCCCTGATATGTTTGTTTGCTTAATCATGTCACTATGCCTAATCAGTTCTATTATCACATGTTTATCAGACCTGTTCTTCTATTCCTATCTTGTTATTACGCCAAATTCTGTCGCTATATGAATATTCAGTTGCTATGCCTATTTCTTCCTTAATATGTTTATCTTGTTATTATGCTTATTTCTATTCTTTTCCCTTTTTGTTTTATAACCAGGCTACCTTCGAGCCTAGGAAGACCGCTGAAATACGCAAACGCGTGATATTGGAAACGAGGGGAAACATTAAAATTGGGGAATAACTTTAGTTGAATACATGAACATGAATTTGGGTCATAAACCAAACTGACATATGGTACATAATGAAAATGACTTGGGAAAATGGGGCATGAAACTTGTAATGAAATAGGGAAAATTTGGTTAATAATGAAAATGCCTAGATTCACAGTAATCAGAAAATGTTACTGTGCTTAGACACGAGGTTAGAATACACTTATGGAAGAAGTCTGCCCTGAGCCAAATGGCATATCCAGCATCCACAAGTGGTAAATCTAATGTGAGGTGTCTAAGTGCATAAACACGTAACGTGCTAAGACATGAGGTTAAGCCTGGCTTGTGGAAGATGTCTACCCGGCACCAACCGGCATATCCAGCATCCACAAGTAGTCGGCTTAATGTGGGAGGTCTAGTGCATTGTAGCCATAAATGAATGAATGGTGATGAACTAGTAGTACTTAACCTGTTTGAATCCATAAGGATTACATGAACCTGTTAACATGAATAGGGGTTAAGTAAACTTGCTTGAAATAGTAGGTGGGTTAAGTAAATCTTGGGGCAGTGGGTAATATTTATATATAGGCCCACATACTTAATATGTTTGGTTATGCAACCTTGTTAAACTAGTTGGCATAACCTATTAAGATCCTAGTAGCGGAGATACAAGCCTAGGAGGAAGCTTGTATCATCTTGTGTGTGGGACCCGTATAAATTAGTAACCTATCTTGATATCAAACTGTAACACCCCACATCCGTTAGTGTCACTCACAAAGGGAATGCACTAAGTACTGTGGAGCATTTAGGGTAAAAGATGCAGATAAATTACAAGATAGACAAAAATTACAACAGCGGAAAATAAAACTTTGCTTTATTGATAAAATAGTTTGTACAACGATTTCTTTATAATATCAGAGTATCATATGTCTTACAAAAAAAGAAGCATAAAACAACATTTATATTCCCCAATGTAGCAAGAGCCAGCCATAGCATCTGAAAAGAGAATCCAAGCAAAACTTCGACAAATCTTCAAGCTGGGAAAGAGTGACAATCCAACTTAACCTGAGCTATACTATTCCCTTCTTTACAACCTGGAGGGGAACGGAAGAAAAGAAGACGAAAGAAAAACAGAGTCAGACATAAAGCCTGAGTAAGTTCAGTAACTTCTAGCATGTGAACATGGAAAAACAAAACGACATGAATTAACTGAATACAAGATAACACCATGATGATAGGATCAGCAAGATTAGACAAGATTAACACAAGATGTGCTAAGATAAGATTAACTGGATATGCTCTAATACTTTCGCCGCTTTGCTATTTCCTTGTTATACTGATTTCTATATCTCTGCACCACCTAACTAGTGTCCCAACTAGTAACGATAACGTGATCCCAATCCCTGTAGTTTCCATTGCCTTCAGGCATACATTTATTATTTGTTACCTAAATCTAATCTAGGGTTTTCTATCAAGTGCTTTCTAGATTCAACCAGAGTTTACGCTATCTGCTGAACGCTTCTCGGATTCAGGGTTTATGCCACCTAGTCCAACTAGGGATTATGCTACCTGTCGAACGATGCCCCCAAGTCTAGGACACGCTACCTAGAGTGGTATATGTTCCTAGACTTCCCCACGCATGTATCCCGAATCGTTATCGCTTGTCTAGATGCACATGTCCTGTAATGTGCGGCCCGAGTCCTGTGGCAGGGCAAATCAAGAAACACAGAACTCGGTCGGGAGCTTTCAGATATCTGCCGATGCAGATGCTAAGGTCTATTTTTATTCCAGTGGCTATGGTCCCACTCGACCCCTCCCTCAACTAATGAAAGGCACACCTTGAAAAATGAGAACTATACGCAGGCCCCCTATGCCCCACTAACCTATGGCCATCCTCACCCATAACTAGATAGCAAGTATATGGTCTTTTGGAGTTCTCCGCCTTTCCGCTTCACGTATCTCGATTGACTCAAGATGGATGGTAGACGACGAGTTGCTATCACAGGGCTACCGTTTTCTCGCCGAATCACGCTGGTCCATCCTAGTCTTTAGGTTGCCATATATTGCAACCAAGGCATACCCCTGGTTCTTCTAACGCAGACCTTAACCTCTGTGAGCCCAGGAGGATCATCTGCAGCCTCACAGAGGGATACCAGGAGTACCCTCACGTCCCCTCGAAGCCTCGGGCTTCGTAACCCAATTCGTTGGAGCATTCTTTTTACCCAGACGGACGTTCGCTCCTTCCCGTGTTATACTAAGAATTACTACTTAGTTTTGCTAACTAAGGTTTACCACTTAGTTTCCAGAATCGTTGTTCTCTTAACTAAGGTTTACTACTTAGCTCCCTTTAACTAAGGTTTACTACTTAGTTCTCTTTCTCGTCCATTTGGATTGGTTAAGTGTCATTAGTCAATTCAAGCTAACTTAACCCTCTTCATTTATCCTGATAAACTGGTTAAGTGTTATCAGTAATTCATGTTGACTTAACCCTACCACAAACCAAGTTATATTTGTTAAGTATTTCTTATTACTTAACCCTATTCATTCATCCTGTATTGGTTAAGTGTTCCTTTTTAACTTAACCTTGCCCATATGTTTTAACTAACATTTTATTAATGGTTAAGTATTATCCCTTCATGTTTTAGACTTAACCCTTTTCCTTAATCACAATCTGATGGTTAAGTGTTCAAGTTTACTTAACCCTACGGTCTAGTCCAGCTAACATATCAAATTGGCTAAGTGTATTAACTTTACTTAACCCCACCTTCTAGTCTAGTTAACATGTTAATTTGGCTAAGTGTATTAACTTTACTTAACCCCACCTTCTAGTCTAGTTAACATGTTAATTTGGCTAAGTGTTTTCTTAGTTACTTAACCCCTACAAATCTTGTCTTGTTACCATGTTAAGTTGGTTAAGTGTCCCTATGGACTTAGCCCTCCCATTCTAGCTTAACTGTGTTAAGTTGGTTAAGTGTTCCTATGGACTTAACCCTCCCATTCTAGCTTAACTGTGTTAAGTGTCTGTATGAACCTAACCCCCACCCATTGGTTTTGTTATCATGTTGAATTGGTTAAGTGTCTTAGTTAACTTAACCCTACCATTCTTGTTCTAGCTATAACTAAATAAATTAAAGCCGCGACCACTCACATTAGACAGATATTGTTGCGATTACTGGATGTGCCGGTTGGTTCCAGGCAGGTTTACATCGCAACTCAGTCTAACCTCGGGTTAGGCATATTCGTGTTTTCTAAGTTCAAAGGGTTTTGATTAATTTTCAAATCAGGTTTTGAAAGTAACCATCCCGTCCGTCGGATCAGTTAGGGATAGCCAGGGAGAGCAGGAAACTTGTATTTTCCAAACCCAAGCCTAGACACTATCCTCTCTGTCACCCTAGAACTTTCTGGTGTATTATTAAAAGAGATGTCGTTAATAAACCTTTAATTTGTCTAAATTTACATTTTCCCATTTAGGACAAATTCTATAAGTAAATCATTCCTAATTTACTTATTTCCTAATTACTCTTTTAATGTAAATTGTCAACATTTATTCTTATGGCCCATTTTCCCCTCTCTATCATATTTATGCTTTTTGGTATGTAAACTATACCAAATTAAGTGTCACTAACCATGATTTTTGCCAAACATGACAATTACTCGCAATTATGGCCAATTTCAAATTTATGCCAATATACTTTTTATGCCAAATTAGCTAATCCAATTTTGATTTAACATTCTAATTACAGTTCATGTCAAACTAGACTTATTATTCTAGTTCACAGTTCATGTAAATGCTAGATTTACAAGTCAATACTAGATTCAAATTACACATCCTATAATTCATGTCAAATTTATCCAATTTGCATTTTTATGAACATGCCATAATACATGTTCCCAATTCATGCCAATTTCCAAGTTTATAACTACGTTTTTAATAAATTTCATATTTTGCCCAAATTGTATTCCCATCGTTCGTATAATCGTGATTCAATCTAGATTATAGATAAATCTAGATTCGTAGAAAATAGGGAATGAACCAAAGATGCAATGAAAAAGATAGACATAATAACTGGCATAAAATGATAATTTACTAATTTCAGACCCAACAAATTATACTGAAATTGATCTAAAACATCGAAGGCCTTTAGGTCTGAAAATCTTATGACATAAAAAGGGTTGAATAACGACGTAGGTTCAAGAACATGGGTATACCTAACTTAATAGGTAAATTCCCAAGATCAAAAACCAAAGAAAACCAAGAATAGACAGAATAGATAATCAGGTTTAGACCCAATTTCACAGTCACAAAACTTAAGCAACACTTTCCCAGTCATGAATCATAGGTGTTTAGTCACAGTTGTCCTTGTTATGTCATAGGAAATAGTTTATGTTTCCTAATCAAAGGCATAGGCTTGTGTTCATAGTTAAGGAAATAATTTCATAGCCATGAGTCACAGTCATAGGCAGTGTTCATAGTCATAGGCAATGTTCATAGTCAAAGAGGCATATGGTTTTAAGGTCCATAGTTTCATAGTCACAGTCTTATTAGTCCTCGAATCATAACAGTTCTTAATTAGGTCCAAAGATATAAGCACTGATTCGAATAGATAGATTTGGCATATTCTTTTATTCCTTTAATTTCATGTCACGAATAGAGAAAACGTTCAAATCTAAAAAGTAACCGACTTACATTGATCGGTTTTTAGAATAGAAAGATGGCGTTGCTATGATTCGTGCGACGTTGCTCGAAACCGTTTGAGTTAGCCTTTGATTCTTATCTTGAAGCTTTAATCTTGATTCGAATCTCTTCTTGACAAACTTGAGCAGCATAACCTTGTCTTGGATTTTCGTATTATTTTCATATTTTTATTTATTTATACATTTTCTCAGAGGCAGCATAAGGATAGAATGAAATGGTGTAGAGAGAATGAGGCCAGAGGCTGTTTATTTAGGATTAGGGGGACGAATCTAGGCAGAAAACGAGACCAGGTACATCAAAATGCACCTAGGCCCAAAAGTGGGTTTCTGTACCCAGGCCGACACCCAGGTCGACTGGGCAGTCGACCTGGTCAGGGGGGGTCGACTACCCAGTCGACTCCCTAGTCGACCTGGGTCCTGGGCGGGAATTTTCCCGCCCAGCCCGCTTCTGGGTTTGAATTCGAATTTCGAGCTGTTTTCTGTTCTGAAAATTCGGAGGGTCATATCTCCTTTATACGGACTCCGATTCTCGCAAACTCGGACTCGTTTTCATGCAGAATTCCGTGACGAAAGCAATGGCGTAACCCGTTTCCCTTGATTTTGATTTTAAAATTTAATTCTGCCTTGATTTGTGAATCCTAGTGTTACAGAATTACGGGGTGTTACATTCTCCCCCACTTAAAAGGATTTCGTCCCCGAAATCTTCAAGTTAGGAAGAATGTGTCCTACCATCCAATCGCCCATCTACTCAACCATTCAATCACAGGCATTCATTGTCCTTAAAAGATTTCTAATGCTTTCATATTCATATGCATAGTGTGTGTATATGTCTTTATCTAATGCAAAATCAGGCGGTCTACTGATTCAGTTGACCTCCTTAATGCGAATCATGTCAGTGTCATGCGTCCAATCATGTATGCAAGCATCCCTGGTTATGTAAATACTACATGCGTGCACAGCCATTCATCCATATGCAACATCCATATGATAACATATCAAGTTCAACTTACAAACAAATACATATCTGTAAATGCAATATGAAAGCGTCCAAACTGATCTAGTGCCTAATACGTATGCATATGCATTCACGAGCAACCATTAGCAACCACTTGCAACCATCAACCATAACAAGTTTCAAATACATGTTTACATCCATTGGCTTCTACCTAAGGATCGAAGATACGACCTAGAGGATATACTTTGGAAAGAGAGAAACAATTATGCGTAAAGCTCCTAAAAGAAATCAAGGATGCACCCATAAGGAAAAAGGGTATGATGCTAGTATCTAGCCTTCTTGCGCTTTACTCCACTGTATCTTAACTAATTTAACTTCACGATTGTGAAGTTTCAGACCTCCATTTCCAAAATAAACAAATGTCAACCATGATACTGAGTGTATATGCTAGAATGATCAGAGGTCTCTCCTCTTAGCTTATCCATCATGCCATAACTATAAGGGTCGAAAGGTCACTACGTGCTTTTTAGAGTGCCTGCCACAACTATTCATCTCTCACGCAAACCATCCTAGTCGAACTCGACATTCCTCAAGTACAAGCCCCAAAGGCCTAAACCAATATCAGACAAACACCCAAGGAATATCTCCTCCGAATTTAGACGATCTACGTGAGATGATATAAGCAAACTCGATAGCTATTCTCAAATCCCTAGTAACCAAAAATAAACTGGTCGGACCACCAATTGGATTTGAGACTCTAGTGGGATCTTTCTACTATACAAGTACTATGGTGCAGAGACTCGACTATGGAAGTGGATATGAACAAATACGAAGCGCTAAAACCAAAGGAAAGAGTACGAACAGCAAAACTAGACTCTTTGAAACACCCCACCTCCGTTAGGGTCACTCTAAAAGGGAATGCCCTAATTTTGGTGGAGGTTTATAAGTATAAGTCACAGATACAAGACAGATATAAGAACACATATTTTTGAACAGCGGAAAACAACAGCAACTTTTATTTCATTAGAATACGTGTTACACAAACCATGCCATAATTGTCTTACAATACTTCCAAAAGCATTACATCTTCATAACTGTCTTGATTTCATTATTCAAAGAAGCATAAAAAAAACATAAGTAAACTGCATAAGTCCCATAATTGTTGTCCAAAGACATAGTCCAAAATGAAAAAGATCCAAGCAATACATTCTTTCTCTTCAAGCTGGATGTGAAAACTGGTCAAGCTGCGGTATTCCCTCCCTGTGGACCTGGGGGGAGGGGAAACGAAAGAAAAGAAGACGAAAGAAAAGTAGAGTCAGACATAAAGCCTGAGTAAGTCTAGGATTATTCAGTCTATGAATAAAGAACTGGGCATGATAAGTATAAACTGGAAATGGGAAAGCACCATAAACTAAGTTAAGTTGACTAGAGTCGAATATACTATCGTACCCCATATTAATCTCTGCATCCATATAAACTAGTTCCCAACAGGCACCCCATAATCAGGGTGAAGTGATCCATTTCTAATGATCGGCTCCTCCTCGCATAGTTACATGTGTCTTACGGCCCCCGTTGTTGTAGTTACCTATGCTGGTCCCACCATGGGGTGTATCAAGTCGCATGGTGGCGGCCCGACACAATTCTAGAATGCATAGGTATACTACTGGTGCCCAGTGCCTTATTTTTCTGCGCCGGAGTGTGTGCACGCCCGCACCCTGTTAGAACCTACACTGCTGCACCACCGCCGTCGATTTGACCTCTTACAGTCAGCCCAGTAATCGTGCCCCACCCTGCCTAGTTCAGGGTATCCTGATACACCTTGTAGGGTTACTGCTGAAAAGGGTCCCCCGCTACTAGGTTTTCTATTTCTAGCCAACATGCTAAGTTGGTTAAGTGTTTTGTAAACCTAACCCCCAATCAGTCTGTATAGTTTAGCATGTTCCGATTGATTAAGTATTAATTCAATTTACTTAATCCTATCAATCCTGACTCGGCCTTAATTGTCTTATTAAAGCCTCGACCTCTCACATTAGACAGATATTGTTGTGGCTGCCTGTTGCCGGTTGGGTCCGGGCAGTCTTACGCCACAACTCAGTCTAACCTCGGGTCTTTATTGGGCTCCGTGTTTAACCACCCACATTGGATAGGTATTGTTGTGACTACTGGACAGCCGGGCGGTTCCGGGCAGGTTTACATCACAACTCAATCCAACCTCGGGTTAAACACATCGTATTTTCTAAATTTACATATTTTGTCTCTTTTCTTTTTATATGTAAATATTTGCGGCCCATTATTCAAATTCATCTTTATTGGGTAAAATTTATTTATACCACTTAATTGTTTTCCAAGGTCGTTGGCATGCGTCAAACATGCCAACACATATGTTTATATTTTTAACCCAACGTCATTACCCCCGTCCTTACGTTTGCTATAATATAACATATGTTGGGTTTAACATTTAAACCCAAATTAGCCACATGAAAAAGGGGAGGCTTAGAACATGGTGTTTATATATATTCTAAGTAACATCAAAAGGGGAGTGTGAACGCATGAACTTGCAACATAACGATCTAATTAACATGAATTAGGCACTTGTGAACTTGCATTGTAATAGCATATAATCATGGCATAAACATACCTAAACATGAATCATGGTTTTTGATCTATTCATATAATCATAGCATAAACATACCTAAACATGAAATCATGGTTTTTAATCTATTCATGTAAACTTGCAATTGGAATGTAAATCTAACTTAATTATGTGTCACATATATTATCCTATGATTTTGATAACAACATAGGCCTAAAACATGTTTTTCAATTAGGCATAACACCAAACATAGTTTAGTCATGTTCATAGAGTCAACACAAGTTCACAAAGATGCTTACTTTTGTCTCTAATACAAAAGCATGGTTTTACACTTGAATCATGATGCCAATTCCAACATAAATTCATATGAATCATAATACTCAAATGGATCCAATTACACTAAAAATGATCATAAAAATATACATCACGTTGGCATAATAGTGAACCATATACTCGCATGGATCTCAAATAAACTACCACAAACATATAGTCGTTAACTTTTAACATGAATCATATACTTGCAATTATCCAATAGGTGTTGTAATAAACTACCATAAACATGTAGTTGTTAACTTTTAACATGAATCACATACTTGCAAATATCCAATCGTTGTACCACAACATCCCAAATCGATTAGAATCATAGCAACATACAATTATGATTTATTATCGTCACAAATTAAGTACAATTCTATTTCTCATTTTACACAAATCAAAACAAAATTATTGATTCACATCGTAATAGCACTCTACTTACAACGTATGACGAATCTTCAATTCAGGAATCTGAATTCTGAATTTGGAGATGTTATCCTTTGTTGTAGGCGTTGTTTTGATTTAGTTGTCGTTGCTTTAAGCTTTTGAATTGTCTCCTAATCGTCTCTCAATTTTGACGGCTACTCCTAGTCTCGCCTCAGCAGGATGACGGTCTCATTTTCATTTTTATTTGTATGAAATAGGTGGAGTCTTAGGTCCTTTTTATAGAGTTTGTGAATTGATTAGGACCGTCGATGGAGCTTGGATGTATATTAGCCGTTCGTTTGAAGGAGAGACCAATCAGGAGCTGACACCTAGCCCTAGTGACAAGGCAAGACTCAGAAATTCGGCCAAGCACAGGCCAGGCCAGTCAGGAGGGGCTGGGTTCGACCTGGCTCAGGGGCCAGGTCGACTACCCAGTCGACCCCCAGGTCGACTACATAGTCGACCTGGGTGCCCCAGGTCGACTACCCAGTCGACCTGGGTAGCCCAGGTCGACTACCCAATCGACCTGGGTGCCTTGGGCGGGAAAATTCCCGCCCTGGCCAATCCGGCCCGATTTTTGAAATTTGAATTTGTTTTCTGAGCTGTTTTTGTCTGTTTGATTTTTAAACTGAATTTTGAAACTTCCGGAGGCCATATCTCCCTCATACGGAGTCCGTTTTACGCAAACTCGGACTCTATTTCAAGCAGAATTCCGAGACGAACGCAATGGCGTATCCCGTTTCCCTTAATTCTTTGATTTGAAATTAGTTATACTTTATTTTGTAAATTTCACTGTTATAGAATACACAGGGTGTTACATTCTCCACCACTTAAAAGGATTTCGTCCCCGAAATCTTCAAGTTCAGGAAGAATGTACGTCCTAACATCCAAACATCCATCTACTCATCCATCAAACATGAGCATCCATTGTACTTAAAAGATTCCTAATGCTTCATGATCATATGCGAAGTGTGTGTACATGTACTTATCTAATGCAAAATCAGGCGGTCTACTAATTCAGTTGACCTCCTTAATGCGAATTATGTAAGTGCCATGAATCCATTATGTATGCAAATTTTCCTATTCATGATTCTACATGAGTGCACAATCATTCATATAAATGCGACATCCATATGACAACACATTAAACTTCAACCATATACGAATATAAATACATATATGCATATGCAATATGGAGTGACTGAGCCGATCTAAAACCTAAATTGTGTGTGTATATGCAACCACGAGCAACCACTAGCAATCACTTGCAACCACTTTCAACCATCATCCATAACATGTTTCAATTACATGTTTTCATCCAAAGGGTTTCTACCTAAAAAAAAGTAAGGTCGAGGAGATATACCTAAAAAGATAGATAAAAGCGCAACTTAAGGAAAAAGAAAGATCAAAGATGTACCCTCGAAAAGAAAAGGGTATGCTGCGTGTATTCTAGCTTCAGTTTCCCAAGTTGCGTCTTCCTCGGTGTCGCTCCACTGAACTTTGACGAGCTTGACTTCGCGGTTGCGTAGCTTTTTCACTTCCGTTCCTAATATGCGGGTTGGAACTTTCCTCACGGTTGCTTCGCGTTCCACTTCAGCTTCTTCTAGGATATTTGGCTCTACCACTTCAGCAGATTCATGTAGACATTTTCGGAGGTGCGAAACGTGAAAGACGTTGTGAACTCCGGCCAGCTTTTCTGGTAGCTCTAATCTATAGGCCATTTTCCCAATTTTCTCAATAATAGGAAATGGTCCTACGAACCTTGGTGCTAGCTTTCCTGTAGTTCCAAAACGAACAACGTTCCTTAGCGGAGATACCTTAAGAAAAACTCTGTCCCCAACCTCAAATTCAAGGTCGGTCCTCCTCTTGTCGGCGTAGGATTTTTGTCTGTCTTGGGTTGTCTTCATTCTTCTCCGTATTAAGTCTACTTTTTCTGAAGTCTCTCGGATCATATCTGGTCCAAGTATGAGCTTGTCAGTAGACTCCCACCAACAAGTGGGCGATCGGCACGGTCTTCCATATAAAGCTTCGAAGGGCGCCATTCCGATGGTGGCTTTGTAACTGTTGTTGTAGGCAAATTCCACCAAAGGAAGATGGTCTTCCCACGTCCCTCCGAAGTCAAGGACGCACAGTCTTAAAAGGTCCTCCAAAACTCTGTTCACTCTTTCTGTCTGGCCGTCGATTTGGGGATGATAGGCTGTGCTCAAGCATAACTTCGTGCCTACTGCTTCTTGCAGACTCCGCCAAAACTCACTTGTGAAGATAGGGTCTCGGTCACTAACAATGCTGGATGGTATCCCATGGAGTCGAACAATTTCCTTGAGGTAAAGAGATGCTAGGGATGAGGCAGTTCATTTACTCTTGACAGGTAAAAAGTGGGCGCTTTTAGTAAGCCTATCCACTATTACCCAAATGCTAGTGTTGCCTCTTCTAGACCTAGGCAGCCCATCAATGAAGTCCATTGAGATGCTATCCCACTTCCACTGCGGGACCTCTAGAGGATGGAGCAGACCGCCAGGCTTCTTCTGCTCCGCCTTAACCTATTGGCAAATTACACACTTAGAAATGAAATCTGCCACGTCCTTCTTCATGCCGCTCCAAAAGAAAGTTCTCTTTATGTCCTTGTACATTTTATCTCCGCCTGGATGTATCGTCATCTTGGAATGATGAGCTTCCTCGAGAACCTTCTTTACTAAATCCCTTGTATGTGGGACGCATAGTCTTCCGTCTCGCCTTAGCCAACCCTTATCGTCGATGGAGTATCTGCTGAGGTGACTTGAAGTCTCACCCCTAGTTAGCCTATCAATCGTCTCCACAAGCTGAGGGTCTTCGCGTTGTGCTGTCCCTATTGAGTCCACTAAAGTCGGGCGTACTTCGAGAGATGCTAGCAAGCCCGGTACAAAATCGGAGGAGGGCTTAAAGTCAAAGTTGGCTATAAACTCTAGGCTTTGTCTTTCAACAAACAGCGGGCTTAGGGTTAGTTTCTTTCGGCTCAACGCGTCTGCCACTACGTTGCCTTTGCCCGGAGTGTAGGAGATCTCGAAATCGTACGAGGCAAGAAACTCCATCCATCTCTGTTGCCTCAAGTTAAGATCTTTCTACGAGAAAAGATATTTCAACGATTTATGGTCAGTGTAAAGTTCAAACTTCTCACCTAGGAGATAGTGTCGCCAAGACTTGAGTGCAAAGACGATGGCGGCTAACTCAAGATCGTGGGTCGGGTAGTTCCTTTCATGAACTTTCAATTTCCTTCCACCATAAGCTACTACCCTCCCTTCTTGCATCAAGACAGCGCCTAGCCCTGTCCTACATGCATCTTTATAAACTGTGAACATCTTGCTTCCATTTGGCAACGTCAAAACTGGGGCTGTTGTAAGAGCCCTTTTCAGTCGTTGGAAAGCAAATTCGCAATCCAAGTCCCAATTGAACACTAGATTCTTCTTTGTCAGCCTTGTGAGCAGAGCTGATATTTTCGCAAAATCCCTTATGAATTTTCGGTAGAAACCTGCTAGCCCTAGAAAACTTCGGACCTCAGTTGCGTTTCTTGGTGTCTTCCAGTCCTGCACCACTACTACTTTAGCAGGGCCCATAGCTAACCCATTTTTGGATACTATATGCCCAAGAAATCTTACTTCCTCTCTCCAAAAGTGGCATTTGGAGAATTTGGCTTTTAGTTGATGGGCTCGCAGAGTTTCCATGATTGCCCTTAGGTGTTGAGCATGCTCTTCTTCACTCTTTGAGAAGATCAAAATATCGTCTACGAAGACCACTACGAACTTGTTGAGGAATTCTCTGAACACCCTACTCATCAGGTCCACGAAGTAAGCGGGTGCGTTTGTCAGGCCAAAAGGCATGACAAGCCATTCAAAGAAGCCGTCTGGGGTTCTGAATGTCGTTTTATCGATGCTATCTTCAGCCACCCTTAGCTGATGAAACCCGGTCGCCAAATCGAGTTGGGAGAAAACAGAAGCTCCTATAAGCTGATCAAACAGATCGTCAATTCTGGGGAGAGGGTGCCTATTCTTTTTCGTTAGCTTGTTGAGCTCCCTATAGTCAACACACAGACGGAGTGAACCATCCGCCTTTGTAGCGAACACCACTGGAGCACCCCATTCTGAAATGCTCCTTCTAATGAACCCCTTTTCTAGAAGCTCTTTAATCTATTTACTGAGCTCTTTCCTTTCCCGCGGAGCCATGTGTCTAATGGGCAACGCAATGGGCTTTGCATTATCTACAAGTTATATGTGGAAGTCTATCTCCCGCTTCGGAGGTAAGCCCTTCACCTCTTCGAAGACATCTGGATATTCACGGACCACTTTAACCGATTGCAAACTCTCAACAGAAGCATCTAGCGATTCAAGATAACTAAGCATAACCGCGTACGAGGGATTACAAGTAATTTCCAGAGTGTTACCGAGTTGGGTCAGAAGCCTAACCACCCTTTTCTCACAATCAAGGATGGCACCATTACTGGATAGCCAATCCATGCCCAAAATCAAACCATATCCCGAGAAGCCCAAAACAAAGGCACTACATCTAAATTCTACGCTTAGAATAGAAATTTTCAATCCCACACATATCATAGACAGATGAGCTGGGCCCCCAATTGGATTTGAAACAATTAAGGGGTCCTCTACCATACTAGTTTCTAGGTGCAGAGATTCTACTAAAGCAGATGAGATAAAGGAGTTTGATGCGCCAGAATCAAATAAAGTGCGAACTGGGTGATCATAAAGATAAACTACACTTTCTACAGAAGTATTTATACCTCGCTGCTGCAGAGGTGGCGCTTCTAGCGCATGAACTTGTGCCCTTGAGGTGGATCCAGCCCTCTACCCCTGCCCTCGCTTCTTTTGGCAATCCTTAGCCAGGTGGCCTGTCTCACCGCAAGAAAAGCACCCACCATTCATCTTGGCCTTCTTTTTCCGGCAATCTTTCACAAGTGCCCCACTTTGCCACAGAAATTACACTTCCTCTTCTCTTTGTTGTCTTTCCCGCCCTTCTTGAAGTCTATCTTCTTAGGCTGTAAACCCTCTTTCTTCCTTTGAGAGCTTTCTGCCTTTGTCTCCTTCTTGCCCTTATCCTCTTCGTTCAGCAATGCCATCTGCACCAACCTTTCATACCTAGCTCCCATGGGTATATGGGTCATAGCCAAACTGTGTAATGGCTCATTCAACCCCTTGACAAAGCGGAGAGCCTTCTTGTGCGGGGTGAAGACTCCTTTCAGCTTCTGAGAGAAATTTAGCCTCAAACCTTGCCCTAAAGTCCTCCCATGTTTCCACTGGTCTTTCTGCATTGGTGACTTCCCACCAGTAGGAAGCCTCGCCTTTAAGTAGCCATACTGCCAGTTGTACCTTCTGCCTATCTTCTACCTCAAAGATGACGAATAAGTCCTCGGTTTCCTTCAGCCAATTCCTGGCTACCACGAAGGACTCGGTTCCATGAAAGTCCTTTCCTCCCATAGCTTTAAAATCTTTACATATCTTAGCAAAAGTATTTCCCCACGGAGGAGGTGGAGGAAGAGGTGCTGCTGCAGCTGGATGATTTCCTGCAGCTGGGGGAGGAGGAACGGTAGGACCTGGCTGAGTGGCCCTTGCTTCTAAGAATCGTCTAAACCAACCAGGTATTGGTATACCCTCTGGCAAGTTAAGTTCTTCGGACATGCTGAAACAAAAAGGATAGATTCAAAATGAAGGATAAAAGATAGTACCTATGGCTTTGGGGGACTATGCCTTTTTTTTAAAAAATAAAATAATATTTTATCTTTAAAAATGCTTCTTTAAATTTTCTTTTGAAAATAAATTTTCAAAACTTTTTATCTTATCTGGTAAACCTATGCTCTGATACCAAGTGAAACACCCCACCTCCGTTAGGGTCACTCTAAAAGGGAATGCCCTAATTTTGGTGGAGGTTTATAAGTATAAGTCACAGATACAAGACAGATATAAGAACACATATTTTTGAACAGCGGAAAACAACAGCAACTTTTATTTCATTAGAATACGTGTTACACAAACCATGCCATAATTGTCTTACAATACTTCCAAAAGCATTACATCTTCATAACTGTCTTGATTTCATTATTCAAAGAAGCATAAAAAAAACATAAGTAAACTGCATAAGTCCCATAATCGCTGTCCAAAGACATAGTCCAAAACGAAAAAGATCCAAGCAATACATTCTTTCTCTTCAAGCTGGATGTGAAAACTGGTCAAGCTGCGGTATTCCCTCCCTGTGGACCTAGGGGGAGGGGAAACGAAAGAAAAGAAGACGAAAGAAAAGTAGAGTCAGACATAAAGCCTGAGTAAGTCTAGGATTATTCAGTCTATGAATAAAGAACTGGGCATGATAAGTATAAACTGGAAATGGGAAAGCACCATAAACTAAGTTAAGTTGTCTAGAGTCGAATATACTATCGTACCCCATATTAATCTCTGCATCCATATAAACTAGTTCCCAACAGGCACCCCATAATCAGGGTGAAGTGATCCATTTCTAATGATCGGCTCCTCCTCGCATAGTTACATGTGTCTTACGGCCCCCGTTGTTGTAGTTACCTATGCTGGTCCCACCATGGGGTGTATCAAGTCCCATGGTGGCGGCCCGACACAATTCTGGAATGCACAGGTATACTACTGGTGCCCAGTGCCTTATTTTTCTGCGCCGGAGTGTGTGCACGCCCGCACCCCGTTAGAACCTACACTGCTGCACCACCGCCGTCGATTTGACCTCTTACAGTCAGCCCAGTAATCGTGCCCCACCCTTCCTAGTTCAGGGTATCCTGATACACCTTGTAGGGTTACTGCTGAAAAGGGTCCCCCGCTACTAGGTTTTCTATTTCTAGCCAACATGCTAAGTTGGTTAAGTGTTTTGTAAACCTAACCCCCAATCAGTCTGTATAGTTTAGCATGTTCCGATTGATTAAGTATTAATTCAATTTACTTAATCCTATCAATCCTGACTCAGCCTTAATTGTCTTATTAAAGCCTCGACCTCTCACATTAGACAGATATTGTTGTGGCTGCCTTTTGCCGGTTGGGTCCGGGCAGTCTTACGCCACAACTCAGTCTAACCTCGGGTCTTTATTGGGCTCCGTGTTTAACCACCCACATTGGATAGGTATTGTTGTGACTACTGGACAGCCGGGCGGTTCCGGGCAGGTTTACATCACAACTCAATCCAACCTCGGGTTAAACACATCGTAATTTCTAAATTTACATATTTTGTCTCTTTTCTTTTTATATGTAAATATTTGCGGCCCATTATTCAAATTCATCTTTATTGGGTAAAATTTATTTATACCACTTAATTGTTTTCCAAGGTCGTTGGCATGCGTCAAACATGCCAACACATATGTTTATACTTTTAACCCAACGTCATTACCCCCGTCCTTACGTTTGCTATAATATAACATATGTTGGGTTTAACATTTAAACCCAAATTAGCCACATGAAAAAGGGGAGGCTTAGAACATGGTGTTTATATATATTCTAAGTAACATCAAAAGGGGAGTGTGAACGCATGAACTTGCAACATAACGATCTAATTAACATGAATTAGGCACTTGTGAACTTGCATTGTAATAGCATATAATCATGGCATAAACATACCTAAACATGAATCATGGTTTTTGATCTATTCATATAATCATAGCATAAACATACCTAAACATGAAATCATGGTTTTTAATCTATTCATGTAAACTTGCAATTGGAATGTAAATCTAACTTAATTATGTGTCACATATATTATCCTATGATTTTGATAACAACATAGGCCTAAAACATGTTTTTCAATTAGGCATAACACCAAACATAGTTTAGTCATGTTCATAGAGTCAACACAAGTTCACAAAGATGCTTACTTTTGTCTCTAATACAAAAGCATGGTTTTACACTTGAATCATGATGCCAATTCCAACATAAATTCATATGAATCATAATACTCAAATGGATCCAATTACACTAAAAATGATCATAAAAATATACATCACGTTGGCATAATAGTGAACCATATACTCGCATGGATCTCAAATAAACTACCACAAACATATAGTCGTTAACTTTTAACATGAATCATATACTTGCAATTATCCAATAGGTGTTGTAATAAACTACCATAAATATGTAGTTGTTAACTTTTAACATGAATCACATACTTGCAAATATCCAATCGTTATACTACAACATCCCAAATCGATTAAAATCATAGCAACCTACAATTATGAATTATTATCGTCACAAATTAAGTACAATTCTATTTCTCATTTTACACAAATCAAAACACAATTATTCATTCACATCGGAATAGCACTCTACTTACAACGTATGACGAATCTTCAATTCAGGAATCTGAATTCTGAATTTGGAGATGCTATCCTTTGTTGTAGGCGTTGTTTTGATTTAGTTGTCGTTGCTTTAAGCTTTTGAATTGTCTCCTAATCGTCTCTCAATTTTGACGGCTACTCCTAGTCTCGCCTCAGCAGCATGACGGTCTCATTTTCATTTTTATTTGTATGAATTAGGTGGAGTCTTAGGTCCTTTTTATAGAGTTTGTGAATTGATTAGGACCGTCGATGGAGCTTGGATGTATATTAGCTGTTCGTTTGAAGGATAGACCAATCAGGAGCTGACACTTAGCCCTAGTGATAAGGCAAGACTCAGAAATTCGGCCAAGCACAGACCAGACCAGCCAGGAGGGGCTGGGTTCGACCTGGCTCAGGGGCCAGGTCGACTTCCCAGTCGACCCCCAGGTCGACTACATAGTCGACCTGGGTGCCCCAGGTCGACTACCCAGTCGACCTGGGTAGCCCAGGTCGACTACCCAGTCAACCTGGGTGCCTTGGGCGGGAAAATTCCCACCCTGGCCAATCCGGCCCGATTTTTGAAATTTGAATTTGTTTTCTGAGCTGTTTTTGTCTGTTTGAATTTTAAACTGAATTCTGAAACTTCCGGAGGCCATATCTCCCTCATACGGAGTCCGTTTTACGCAAACTCGGACTCTATTTCAAGCAGAATTCCGAGACGAACGCAATGGCGTATCCCGTTTCCCTTAATTCTTTGATTTGAAATTAGTTATACTTTATTTTTTAAATTTCACTGTTATAGAATACACGGGGTGTTACACTCTTCCAACAGAACTTTACTATCTTTCTCCTAGGTACGCTTGGTGGTGAAAGTATGTACTTGCCCTTCTGAAAATCTTGTCCTTTGCCCTTAATTACATGCCCTATTACACCATAGTAAAGATACTTTCTCTTGTCTTAGGTTTTATAATTCCTTCCTCCTTTGTGAGCTAAATCCACATCCATGAATTCCTCATCCTCTTCCGTGTGTAGTCATGTTGACATATCTCTCGAAAGCTGCTTCCATCGTACAGAAAACCCTATAAGCTTGAAAGAAAACTGGCCGTAGGTGAAACAACTACAGCTACGGATGGAAGCCAGGCACGTCTTCGCCCATCGATGAGGTTACCTCCCAGAAAGCCAGGAGCCCCAGAGACTCAAGAAAGAAGGAGACAAGGATTCAAACAGAGGAAGAGAAGATAGTGCGTATGGCTTTGGGGAATATGCCTTTAAAACAAATCTTTTCTCTTGAAAATGCTTCTTTTAAAACCGTTTTGAAAATAATTTTTCAAATCCTTTATCTGATCTGGTAACCTTCAGCTCTGATACCACGTGTAACACCCCACATCTGTTAGTGTCACTCACAAAGGGAATGCACTAAGTTCTGTGGAGCATTTAGGGTAAAAGATGCAGATAAATTACAAGACAGACAAAAATTACAATAGCGGAAAATAAAACTTTGCTTTATTGATAAAATAGTTTGTACAACGATTTCTTTATAATATCAGAGTATCATCTGTCTTACAAAATAAAGAAGCATAAAACAACATTTATATTCCCCAATGTAGCAAGAGCCATCCATAGCATTTGAAAAGAGAATCCAGGCAAAACTTCGACAAATCTTCAAGCTGGGAAAGAGTGACAATCCAACTTAACCTGAGCTATACTATTCCCTTCTTTACAACCTGGGGGGTAACGGAAGAAAAGAAGACGAAAGAAAAACAGAGTCAGACATAAAGCCTGAGTAAGTTCAGTAACTTCTAGCATGTGAACATGGAAAAACAAAACGACATGAATTAACTGAATACAAGATAACACCATGATGATAGGATCAGCAAGATTAGACAAGATTAACACAAGAAGTGCTAAGATAAGATTAACTGGATATGCTCTAATACTTTCGCCGCTTCGCTATTTCCTTATTATACTGATTTCTATATCTCTGCTCCACCTAACTAGTGTCCCAACTAGTAACGATAACGTGATCCCAATCCCTGTAGTTTCCATTGCCTTCAGGCATACATTTATTATTTGTTACCTAAATCTAATCTAGGGTTTTCCATCAAGTGCTTTCTAGATTCAACCAGAGTTTACGCTATCTGCTGAACGCTTCTCGGATTCAGGGTTTATGCCACCTAGTCCAACTAGGGATTATGCTACCTGTCGAACGATGCCCCCAAGTCTAGGACACGCTACCTAGAGTGGTATATGTTCCTAGACTTCCCCACGCATGTATCGCGAATCGTTATCGCTTGTCTAGATGCACATGTCCTGTAATGTGCGGCCCGAGTCCTGTGGCAGGGCAAATCAAGAAACACAGAACTCGGTCGGGAGCTTTTAGATATCTGCCGATGCAGATGCTAAGGTCTGTTTTTATTCCAGTGGCTATGGTCCCACTCGACCCCTCCCTCAACTAATGAAAGGCACACTTTGAAAAATGAGAACTATACGCAGGCCCCCTATGCCTCACTAACCTATGGCCATCCTCACCCATAACTAGATAGCAAGTATATGGTCTTTTGGAGTTCTCCGCCTTTCCGCTTCACGTATCTCGATTGACTCAAGATGGATGGTAGACGATGAGTTGCTATCACAGGGCTACCGTTTTCTCGCCGAATCACACTGGTCCATCCTAGTCTTTAGGTTGCCATATATTGCAACCAAGGCATACCCCTGGTTCTTCTAACGCAGACCTTAACCTCTGTGAGCCCAGGAGGATCATCTGCAGCCTCACAGAGGGATACCAGGAGTACCCTCACGTCCCCTCGAAGCCTCGGGCTTCGTAACCCAATTCGTTGGAGCCTTCTTTTTACTCAGACGGACGTTCGCTCCTTCCCGTGTTATACTTAGAATTACTACTTAGTTTTGCTAACTAAGGTTTACCACTTAGTTTCCAGAATCGTTGTTTTCTTAACTAAGGTTTACTACTTAGCTCCCTTTAACTAAGGTTTACTACTTAGTTCTCTTTCTCGTCCATTTGGATTGGTTAAGTGTCATTAGTCAATTCAAGCTAACTTAACCCTCTTCATTTATCCTGATAAACTGGTTAAGTGTTATCAGTAATTCATGTTGACTTAACCCTACCACAAACTAAGTTATATTGGTTAAGTATTTCTTATTACTTAACCCTATTCATTCATCCTGTATTGGTTAAGTGTTCCTTTTTAACTTAACCTTGCCCATATGTTTTAACTAACATTTTATTAATGGTTAAGTATTATCCCTTCATGTTTTAGACTTAACCCTATTCCTTAATCACAATCTGATGGTTAAGTGTTCAAGTTTACTTAACCCTATGGTCTAGTCTAGCTAACATATCAAATTGGCTAAGTTTATTAACTTTACTTAACCCCACCATCTAGTCTAGTTAACATGTTAATTTGTGTAACACCCCGTAATTTTATAACATTAAAAATCACAAATTAAAGTATACTTAATTTTTAGAAAAGAATTAAGTGAAATGGGTTGCATAGAGAAATATATATATATTGATATATATATATATATATATATATATAAATTAAAAATTAAATAAATAAATAAATAAATATGCGAAAAAGTTCAAAACAGCAAATTGGGAGGGGAAATAACCGAACCGGCCCATTTTTGAGGTCGACCCAAGCCCCGCTGGGTCGACTAGGGGTTAATCCAGGGTGTTTGGCTGTCAACCCGTAGGCCGATTCGCTCAAATGCAGATTTTGCATTTGATTGGTTCTCATGGTTCAGGGTTAATCTAATGGTCCAAAATAACTTCCTACACCTATAAATATATCCTAATGCTAACCCTAAACCTAATTAAAATAGAATAGTTACCGTCATACCATCGCCATGGAAATCAATGGAGCCGCCACCAACTAAGAAAGAAGAAAAGTAAATTCAATTCTAATTCTCTCAACCCTAAAGCAAACAAAACTCTCTCTTTTCTTCTCTAAATTGTGAGTATGATGATCTTAACAGGATTATTATCATTTTAATTAGGTTGAGTTATGAATGGATTATGAGTAGATGATGTGAATTATCATATATGTTGTTGTAAACCCCTTTTGCTATCATGTATATTGTAAATCCAATGTTTTGTGATGATGATATCTTATATGTTGTAAATCATGCTATGATGATGTTATGTATGTTGAAAGTTTCTATGCTAAGTTGTGATGAATCATACATGTTAAAAAGGCCATGATGTTACCATCTATGCTAGTTAGTTCATATTAATTAAATCATCATGTTTGGGTTATGTTGATCTATATGACTAGTCACATATGCAAGTTAGATTGATTAGAAAAGTTATGAACATATGCCAAGACATCTATTATGACATCTAGAACTATGCTATGACATATGTGATATCCTATGCTAGTTCACACCATCATTATGTTGCCTAAAAACCCCATATGCAAGTTTATGTATATAGATTTGGGCTATGATCATATCATGTAAATGGAGACATTTAACAAGTTGACACCTTTTGATCCTTAACATGTGTAGTTTATGCAAGTTTCACCCCTATTATGATTAGATTTATTTTAATTGTCTATATGTTGTGATAATTTATCTTTGTGCTAGGTGTTAGACTATACAAGTCTAGCCTATATTATGCGTTGAATAAGCGAACGTATAAACGTGGGGTAGGGGTAATATTAAGGATTTAATATTAAAAAGTTGGGGTGCAATTGATATGATTTTGCATGCCATAAGTGGATGGCCATAATTGAGTCAATTATGGACATCATTAAAAGTTGACTTAATTAATAATTTGAATAGGGAATTATTAAAATTGGGGTAAAAGATTTTAAGTGTTAATCAATGCTTAGGACACGAGGTTGGACTCGTTTGTTACGTAAACCTGCCCGGACCCGCCCGGCAAATCCAGTGGTCACAAATGTCAGCCCAATGTGAGAGGTCCTAGGCCTAAACTAAAGAATAACGGTTGTAAAGACACGAGGTTAGAATCTTTTATGGTGTAAGACTGCCCGGACCCGCCCGGCAAATCCAGCTGCCATAAATGCCAGTCTAATGTGAGAGGTCTTTATGAGGTTATGGCCTGAATGAATTAAGAAATACTTAACTAGATAAACATGTAAGGTGGGACATGGGGGTTAAGTAGGTGCCTTGGGTGGCATGAGGAATCTAGGGGGTGCCCTTAGTGGCATGTGAAATACGATTAGTAAGACTTAACCAAACACACATGTAAATGAACATGACTAAGAGGGTTAAGTGGGATATACTAGTGACAAGCTTAGGTGGGTAGCTTGTGGGGGCCCATTTCGACCAGTATCCCAAACGTATCTTTGTGGGCTCGACCCAAGTCGAGGACGGGACACGCATGCTGGGTTTGACTGTAAGAGGCCAAAACGGGGAGCGGTGGCAACGCAAGTCCAACGGGTTTCGTATGCGTGTGTGGACCCGGGCTAGTAGGTAAGACGTTGTTGCATCGTGTAGGTATAAGCCGTGCATTCTCAAGTTGTATCGGGTTGCCACTTTAGGGGAGTGATACACCCCACTGTGGGGCCAGCACGGGTATCTACGAGTAGGGAGCCGATCGAAAGTGGGTAGTGGGGTACACCTAGTGGAGATAGGGGCAGACGGCACCTATGTAGTCAGCTAGGGGTAAGTAAGGCTATTTATAAAGTTTCTGTGTGAAGCAAGTGGGATCAAACAATAGGGTGACTGGTGTGGTGCAGTGTAGTAATGTGCGGTGCAGTGTAGTAATCATTCGTTAGTAATTAGGTGTGCCTTTACCGTTATCTTTAACGTTATCTTAAACGCTATCTTTATCTTCCTAAGAGTTCATAGACATTTACTTGTCTTCCAGCTTATGCCTTAGTCTACTTATTTTGATAATAGTATTGTTAGAATTATCATACTCGCCAGACTTTATGTCTGACCCCCTCTATTTCTATCCTTTTTCCCCCTCCAGGTCCTCAGGTTGGGCCCAGCTCTAGTGGAGTTTGATTGAATTGCTTCATCTCTCTTTGGAAAGCTTGGACCGTTGAAATAAAGTCCAGCTTGTTATCTTTTTAATGGCAATTTATGTAATGGGATTATGTATTTTGTTTTTATGAAGATGGATATTGTACTTGGTTATGATCTATGGTTTTATGATGTAACAAACATGTTTAATTTCCGCTGCAATAAAATGAAGTTTTAGATTTCCAAGTACTATTTATTATCTGTCTTGTTGTAATTTTTCTGTTCTATATTCACTTATAACCTCCATGGAAGTTAATGCATTCCCTTTGTGAGTGACATTAATGGACGTGGGGTGTTACACGTGGTATCAGAGCTTAAGGTTACCAGAACAGATAAAAATACTTTAGAAAAATAGTTATTTTTGGAAGAAGTGTTTTCAAAAACATGTTTTAATGAGAAATTTAAAGAGAAAAGTTTTTAAGAAAAACATAATCCCCAATAGCCACATATCTTTATCTTTTGAATTCTCCATTTTGAATCTTTCCTTTTTCGTTTCAGCATGGCTGAAGATCTTAATCTACCCGACGGTGTAACGATACCAGGATGGTATAGGAGGCTATTGGAGGCTAGGGCCGCTGCAGGTCCAGCCAATGTTCCTCCACCACCAGTTGCACCCGTTCCTCCTCCTCCTCCTCGCGTCGATACTTTTGCAAAGACGTGCAAGGAATTCAAGGCTATGGGTGGAAAACCATTTCAAGGGTCAAAAACGTTTGTGGAAGCTAGAGATTGGCTTAAGGAGGTGGAAGAATTGCTAGAAATCTTTGAAGTAGAAGAAGGGAGGAGAGTTCGTTTAGCAGCTTGGTTGATGAAGGGAGAGGCCTCGTTTTGGTGGGAGGTCACTAATGGGGAGCGTCCTGTTGACTCTTGGGCGGATTTCAGACGTAGGTTCGAGGCGAAGTTTCTCTCAAGGGCGGAAGAAAATCTATATATGGAAAGGTTCTTGACATTGAAGCAAGGAAGCTCATCAGTGAAAGAATATGTCAATAAATTTAATCAGTTAGCAAGGTTTGGCTTGGAATTAGTAAACACGCCGGAGAAGAAGGCTCTAAGGTTCGTGAATGGCTTGAATGAACCATTGCAAGGGTTAGCTATGACCCACATCCCGATGGGGGTCACCTTTGAGAAGTTAGTAGAAATGGCGCTCATGCATGAGGAGAAAAGCGCTAAAGCTGATAAGGCACCCGAGAAGAAGGGGGATCAGAAGAAACCACAACAGCAAAACAAGAAGGGTGGAAAAGACAATAATGGCAAGGGAAAGAAGAAGTGCTTTAACTGTGGAACCCCAGGCCATCTCAGCAAGGATTGCCGAAAGAAAAAGAAGACAGGCTGTTTTCATTGTGGCGATGCAGGACATTTAGTGAAGGACTGCCCAAAGAAGGGGCAGAGGGCAGGAGCTACCTCAGGAGGACAGGTGCAGGCTCTTATGGCATCAGGGCAGGCTAGGGGACAAGTTCAGGCTCTCGCGGTCCCACCGCTGCAAGAACGAGGTAGAACCATTTCTGTTGAAAGCTTAGTTTTTCTGTTTGATCATCATGTCCGTACCTTATTCGATTCGGGCGCATCACATTCGTTTATCTCTACATCATTAGTTAAATCACTGCACTTAAACACCAGTTTAGTAGAGGATCCCTTAGTTGTTTCGAATCCAATTGGGGGCTCAGCTTATTTGTCTATGATGTGTTTGGATTTGAAAATTTCCATACTTAGCGTTGAATTTAGATGTGATGCTTATGTGTTGGGCTTCACGGGCTATGGGCTAATTTTAGGAATGGATTGGTTGTCCAGAAATGGGGCCGTTCTTTGTGAAAGGAGAGTAGTTAGGCTCGTGACTCGCCTTGGAAACACTCTCGAAATCTTTTGTAATCGCATAAATTCGGTTATGCTAAGTTATCTAGAATCGCTTGACGCGTCTGAGGAAAATCTACGATCTGTTAGAGTGGTCCGAGAATATTCGGATGTGTTTGAGGAGGTGAAGGGCTTGCCTCCGAAGCGGGAGATAAATTTTCGAATATATCTTGTGGATAATGCGAAACCAGTATCTTTGCCAGTACGCCACATGGCTCCATGTGAAAGGAGGGAACTCGGTAAGCAAGTGAAGGAGTTGCTTGAGAAGGGGTTCATAAGACGAAGTATATCGGAGTGGGGTGCTCCAGTAGTATTTGCCACGAAGGCGGATGGGTCCCTTAGACTGTGTGTGGACTATAGAGAACTTAATAAACTTACTAAGAAGAACAGACACCCACTGCCGAGGATTGACGATCTCTTCGATCAGTTAGTTGGCTGTAACGACCCGCATTCTACGCATCGGGGGATCGTAGAATAATATTTCCTTCCCGTATGAAGTCGTATGGTCATGTAACTTTGGAAAACATCTATTAGAGTCATTTCCCATGTTCATGATTTTTGTCAATTTTTAAATGACCATTTTGCCCCTAGTTGATCTTTTTTTGGCCATAACTTTTGATTGGAAAGGAATTTTGACCTGAAACCACTTCCATTAGATTTGTTGGATGGTTTACCTTTCCGTATAGTGGTCATAATAGCCAAACGGACTTACCGTTTGGGAGATATGGCTGAAATAAGGTTTGGAAGGTGAAAAACTGCTTAACCGTGCCAAATAGGGTGATTAGTGAGTAGGCCCATAACCCATTTCGGGATTAGGGTTATGGGGAGGCTGAAATGAGATAGAGAATCATTCCATTTTAGTTTTCTAGCCTCCACTTATCACCAAGGAACTCTAAAAATGGCCTCCAACCTCTAAATCACCTCCAAATCATCTTTTGGTCAAGGATTTGGCTTAGCAACCTCTAATCAAGGAAGATCTACACCAAATCAACATTGGAGCTGCTGTTTAGCATTGGGATTTGCATCAAATCAGAGATTTATTTCAGATCTTAGTTTATTTGTGGCTAAGGTGAGTGATTTGCATAGTTTTGCACCAATTATGGCTAATTAAGGGTAATTAGTGTTAATTAGCGAATTTATACACTCATAAATCCGGGAAAAATGTTCATAAATTCCTAAATGATGTTTTAGACCTCTGATATGAATTTGGGTTAATTTGGTTAAGTTTTACTAATCCTACCATTAGTTTCACCTAAACATGTTTAAGGGGAAATATGCGGTTTTGGGTATGTTTGATCCATTTTAACTTATCATATGGATGGTTTGATGTTTGTGGATGATTATGCATGTTGCTATGACTGTATGATATGCTTTGTGATTGATTTCAACAGTTAGAATGGTCGAAAACGTCGTCGAATGGCGTAAACACTTGCTGGAACAGTTTCAGAAAATAGTGCAGGTTTCGGATCGGATCGGATATGGGGCTCAGATCGGATATGTTGAACTGGGCAAGGGATTCGATCGGATCGGAACCTGACACTTGAGAAAATTGGCAAAAAGGAAGGACACACTAACTGAACTGGGGTCGGATCGGATTAAGGAGGAGGGATCGGAGCGGATAGAAGAGGATGGATCGGATTGGAGCACATGAAGGATTAGGAGGCGGATCGGAGCGGAAGCACGAACTGGAGAGGGATGGCACCCGACCCGACCCGAACCGTACCAGAAGAAGACCCGACCCGACTCGATGGAGGATACCCGACCCGACCCAGTATCGACCAATAACCCGAGATGCAAAGGTAGTCCAATATGGGAAGTTAGAGCTCAGGATCCAGTTGGGAACCGATGAGTTCACTTCATGGTTGGACTTTGCTGCGGGACGTGTGCTAAGGAGTTGTCGACGTTCATAACTTCGATTCACCACTAAAAATGAATGATGGGCTACTTATCAGTGCAGTAGAGTCATTATGACTCGAGGGGCAAGGTGATGGTAGCAAGACTACGTTATCAGTGCAGTAGAGTCATTACGACTCGAGGGGCAAGGTGATGCGTAGTAAGACCATGAGCCAGCGCAGATGGGGTGAATAACTCCATGGGGCAAGTGGACATAGTAAAGGATTGGTAAGACTATGATCCGGCGCAGATGGGGTGAATAACTCCATGGGGCAAGTGGACATAGTAAAGGATTGGTAAGACTATGAGCCAGCGCAGATGGGGTGAATAACTCCATGGGGCAAGTGGACATAGTAAGGATTGGTAAGGCTATGAGCCAGCGCAGATGGGGTGAATAACTCCATGGGGCAAGTGGACATAGCGAAGGATTAGTGGCTACGTTATCTGTGCAGTGAAGCCATTTATGACTTCATGGGGCAAAGTGATCGTAGCAAGGATGGGTGATCGAAGTGGTGAATATCGTATACTTTACGCACTGAGTGAGAGATGTGAGGATGGATGCTATGTTTGATTGTTTGCCATCACTATGACATGCACACCCCCACCTCCGTATCTTTACACTGTTTGATATGGCACCTTAGAGTGTTGTACAGTATGTAGTGCTAACTCTTTGGTTGCAGGTCCAGGTTCAGGTATGTTTTAGTCTACCTGTTATTGTTCACTTTAGATGCTTATCGCTCATACCAGGCTTTATGTCTGACCCAGAGTTTTATGTCTCCTCTTATTACTCTGGGTGCTCACACGAGCAGACTAGAGACAGGTTAGCTGGTGATGCGCGAGTAGCTGATTCGGAGGCGGGCAGGAGGCTTCCACGTATGATATATATATATATATTCTCCCTGTGTCGTTGGTGGTCGCTACTTGGGCATTAGTAGTGTACCTCCTTTATCTGGTTTTTGCTTTGAGACAGTTGAAAAGTTGTAATAAGATATATTTTGGATTTCCGCTGCTATGATGTTTAGTTCTGGTTTTCATCTTATGCACTGTCTCACCTGTTTTATGTCAAGTATGTTATTATTATATTTTATTCTATGTGCTGTGAGACATTCTACAGGTTTTTTGTTAGTTCATTTCCTTCTTCCCTTCCTTCTGACGACCCGTTCCACGCTAACTGGGCATGTGTACAGCGCACCTTTGGAGTAAATGTCGGTTGGTGCGGGGCGGGCCGTCACACTTGGTATCAGAGCTCTAGGTTGCATAGTTAACCTAGGGAAAGACACCAGGGAGAGATAGTATGTATATGAGAGCGCGTATTTGTCATTACTTTGGTTTTCAGAAGCTATATATGTATATACTATTGGTAGTATAAGAATGAAGTCGCACTGTACTAGCACCACTATGGGGTCGTTAATCGTTTCCCTTTTTCAGATTGACGATGAGCCGAGACACGAGGGGTGCTGGTAGAGGGACCAACCAAGGGAATGCCGCTGACATGAGGGCAATGTTTACTAACCTCATGAGAGACATGCTTAGAGAAGTGCAAGGGGCAGTTCCCAATCCCGGAGTTGGTGTTGGCCCAGTAGTGCAGGCGTCTAGGGTCGATTTCGTCAAGTTGTGCAAAAATTACACTAATCTTGGTGGGAAGCCGTTCCACGGGACGGAGTCGGCCAAAGATGTTCAAGATTGGATGGATAGCTGTGATCGTATCTTCGATGACTTGGGTCTTGAGGATGCGATGAAGAGAAGGCTAGCGTCTCGTCAACTGCAAGGGCGAGCGATGAATTGGTGGAATTCCATTAGAACAGCTACTCCAGAGGACCAGGTTACTTGGGTTCAGTTCAAGGCTCGCTTTAGCGAGAAGTTTATTCCAGCTGCACAGAAGTCAGTGTTGTTCAAGAGGTTCTTGGAACTCAAGCAGAACGGAAGGGCAGTTTCTGACTACATTGATGAGTTCGACACTTTGTCGAAGTATGGACTGTCTCTTATCGACACTCCTGAGAAGAAGAATGAGAAGTTCATTACTGGCTTGGATGGATACTTGGGGGAAAGGCTTATTAATCACATCGATGAGACTTTTGAATCGATCGTGGGGAAAGCTTTGAGATCAGAGAGTCTTTACCCTAAGTCAAAGACTGAGGCTGCATCTGCAGAAGGGCCAAAGCCGCAAGCAGGCGGTGGAGGCAAGAATAACTCTCAGAATAAGAGGAAGCAGGACCAATCTAAGGGTGGCCAGAAAAAGAACAAGAAGGATGTTGAGTGCTTCAGCTGTGGAAAGAAGGGCCATTATGCTAAAGATTGTCGGGCCAAGCCAGCAGATAAGAAGTGCTTCAACTGTGGTCAAGTGGGACATTTCAAGGACAAGTGTCCGCAACCTCTTAAGGAGAAGCAAATTGTGAAAGCATATGCTATTGATGTTGTTCCTTCTTCGTCGAATGCCCCGACTACGGCGGAGAAAGGAAAGAATGTTGTTATTCAAGGTATGCTTTCTATTTATGATGTACCAGTTCGAGTTTTGTTTGATACTGGGGCTTCCCGTTCCTTCATATCTAGTGACCTGGTAGATAGGTTGGGACTGGAACCCGAGATAGTCGATAGACCATTGGTTGTGACGAACCCGATTGGTGGTTCGACAAGACTTAGTATGATTTGCAGGAATTTGGTCTTATCGAGTCATGGATGTATGTTTGTTTGTGATTGCTTTGTTTTGGGCTTTACTGGGTATGGCATTATATTGGGAGTCGATTGGCTCCAAAGATACGGGGTGGTGGTAGACTGTGAGAGCTTTTTGGTGACAGTGAGGGCGGATGATGGGTGGAGGGTAGTGTTTGGTAGTCTACCTAGTGATGGGGTTATGGCTAGTTTTGTAAATTCCCTCGACATCCCGCAGGATGAGTTGTCAGATGTGCCCGTGGTTGGCCAGTATCCGGACGTCTTCGAGGAGGTGACTGGGCTTCCACCACACCGAGAGATTGAGTTCCGTATTGATTTAGTGAAAGATGCCAGACCTATAGTGATGCCACTTCGTCGTATGGCACCAAGGGAGCAGCGAGAGCTCGGGGTGCAAGTCAGCAATCCTTTGAAGAAGGGATTTATTAGAAGGAGTATCTCCGAGTGGGGAGCACCAGTTGTGTTTGCCACTAAGGCAGATGGTTCCCTTCGTTTGTGTGTGGACTATCGCGAGTTGAATAAGGTAACGAGGAAGAATAAGTATCCTCTACCACGAATAGATGATTTGTTTGATCAACTGGAAGGAGCAAGAGTGTTCTCCCAGTTGGACCTCGTGACAGGATTTCATCAGCTTCGAGTAGCAGATGAGAGTGTTCCGAAAACGGCATTTAGGACGCCGTCTGGATTTTATGAGTGGTTGGTCATGCCATTTGGGTTGACCAATGCACCAGCCTATTTTGTGGATCTTATGAATCGAGTATTCAGAGATCAGTTGAATAAGTTTGTTCTTATGTTCGTGGATGACATCCTTGTTTACTCAAGGACAGAGGAGGAACACAAGGGACACTTGAGGATAGTGATGGAGGTGTTGAGGAGACACCAATTGAAAGCGAAATTTTCTAAGTGTCACTTTTGGAGAAGGGAAGTGAGATTCTTGGGTCATGTTGTTTCAGAGAGTGGTATTGTCGTGGACCCTGCGAAGGTGGCTACGGTACAGGATTGGCCTACACCCAAGAATGCAACAGACGTAAGGAGTTTCTTGGGATTAGCTGGATATTATCGTAAGTTTATCCAGGACTTCTCCAAGATAGCAGCACCGTTGACTCAGTTGACTAAGAAGAATCAGTCCTTTGTCTGGGACGGAGTGTGTGAGAATGCATTCAATAGTCTAAAAGAGAAGTTGACGCGTGCGCCAGTGTTAGTCATTCCTAAAGGGAATGAAGAAATGACGGTATACACGGATGCTTGTGGTACCGGACTGGGTGCTGTATTGATGCAAGGAGGTAGGGTTGTAGCTTATGCTAGTCGACAGCTAAAGCCGCATGAGAAGAAGTATCCTACCCATGATTTGGAATTAGCAGCGATCGTGTTTGCGCTGAAGATGTGGAGACACTATCTCTTGGGAGAAAGATTTGAGTTGTTTACCGATCATAAATCGTTAAAGTATCTCTTCTCCCAGAAGGATCTGAATCTCCGTCAGCAGAGATGGTTAGAGTTCTTGGCTTCGTATGATTTTGATATCGCATATACACCTGGGAAAGGTAATGCGGTAGCCGATGCCTTGAGTAGGAGACATGCCAGTTTAGGGGCAATGTTTCTTGAATGGAAGCAACTGGAGTATATCGCGGGGTTTGATTTCAGACCAAAGTGCGAATTGGATCCAGTCATGCTAGCTAGTTTGGCGATCAAACCCACTTTGATAGAGCGGATTGGTTCCAGCCAGAGGGACGATCCTAATCTATTGGAAATCATCTCCAAGTTAGAGATGGACATCGACGGTAAGGAGATGAGTGTGTATGGGCTTGATCGAGATGGATGGCTTCGTAAGAATGGAAGACTAGTTGTACCCAACGTAAATGGTTTGAGAGATGAAGTGCTTAGAGAATGTCATCACTCAAAACTGACTATACACCCCGGTGGTAATAAGATGTATCGAGACATGAAGCAGACTTACTACTGGGAAGGGATGAAAAGAGACGTTGGGAAGTTTATATCCAAATGCATGAATTGCCAGCTAGTTAAAGCCGAGCAAAAGAAGCCTAGTGGTTTGTTGCAACCATTAGAGATTCCCGAATGGAAATGGGAGCAAGTCTCGATGGATTTCATCGATGGTTTACCAAGGACTAGATCGGGACATGATAGCATTTGGGTAATAATGGATCGGTTGACTAAGAGTGCAAGATTTATACCAGTCAAATCGACCAGAACGACAGCTAAGTTAGCAGAGTTGTATATGAAGTGGGTAGTGAGATTTCATGGAGTACCTAAAAGCATTATGAGCGACCGAGACCCGTTGTTCACTAGTGGGTTTTGGAAGAGCTTACAAGAGGCTCTAGGGTCAGGATTACATCTCAGTACCGCATATCATCCTCAGACCGACGGTCAGACGGAGAGGGTGAATCGTATATTGGAAGACCTTTTGAGAGCTTGTATATTGGATTTTGGTGGATCATGGGATGACCATTTATATCTAGTAGAGTTTGCATATAATAACAGTCACCAATCCAGTATCGGTATGGCTCCATATGAAGCTTTGTACGGAAGACCGTGCAACTCACCATCATTTTGGATAGAGACTGGCGAGAAGTTTGTGCTTGGACCAGATGTGTGAGGGAAACCTCCGATAAGATCAAGATCATTCAACAACGAATGAAAGCTGCCCAGGATAGGCAGAAGAGTTATGCTGATAAGAGGAGAAGAGATTTAAAATTCTCCGTTGGTGACTTGGTGTTTGTCAAGATCTCTCCGTTAAAGAGCGTGATTCGATTTGGTAGGAGAGGCAAGTTGGCACCAAGATTTGTTGGCCCATTCCCTGTTCTTGAACTAGTCGGGAATTTGTCATATAGAGTTGGCTTACCAGAAAAGATGGCGGGAGTTCACAATGTATTTCATGTTTCCCAACTAAGGAAGTTCGATCACGACTCAGATATGACTATTTCACCTGATCAGTTAGAGGACTTCGAAGTAGAACCCGAGGCGGTTGGGAACCGCAAGCCGATTCGTATTGTGGGGCACGATACGAAGCAACTTCGAAGGAAGGCGGTGAGGCTAGTCAAGGTTCAGTGGGGCGAGAATGAGAATGATTATACTTGGGAGACAGAGGAGGGCATTAGGAAGGCATATCCAGAACTCTTTGCCTGGTAAGATTTACTTTGCAATTTAGTTTTCCGCATGCTAGGGTAGACTTGTTTTGCTTGTTTGCATGTTTGATTGTTGTTTTATGATTGTTAGGCATGCGGGACCTTTGTGTGTGTTTTGATTAGCGAATTTCGGGGGCGAAATTTCTTAAGGGGGGGAGAGAGTAACGACCCGCATTCTATGCATCGGGGGATCGTAGAATAATTATTTCCTTCCCGTATGAAGTCGTATGGTCATGTAACATTGGAAAACATCTATTAGAGTCATTTCCCATGTTCATGATTTTTGTCGATTTTTAAATGACCATTTTGCCCCTAGTTGATCTTGTTTTGTCCATAACTTTTGATTGGAAAGGAATTTTGACCTGAAACCACTTCCATTAGATTCGTTGGATGGTTTACCTTTTCGTAGAGTGGTCATAATAGCCAAACGGACTTACCGTTTGGGAGATATGGCTGAAATAAGGTTTGGAAGGTGAAAAACTACTTAACCGGGCCAAATAAGGTGATTAGTGAGTAGGCCCATAACCCATTTCGGGATTAGGGTTATGGGGAGGCTGAAATGAGATAGAGAATCATTCCATTTCAGTTTTCTAGCCTCCACTTATCACCAAGGAACCCTAAAAATGGCCTCCAACCTCTAAATCACCTCCAAATCATCTTTTGGTCAAGGATTTGGCTTAGCAACCTCTAATCAAGGAAGATCTACACCAAATCAACATTGGAGCTGCTGTTTAGCATTGGGATTTGCATCAAATAAGAGATTTATTTCAGATCTTAGTTTATTTGTGGCTAAGGTGAGTGATTTGCATAGTTTTGCACCAATTATGGCTAATTAAGGGTAATTAGTGTTAATTAGCGAATTTATACACTCATAAATTCGGGAAAAATGTTCATAAATTCCTAAATGATGTTTTAGACCTCTGATATGAATTTGGGTTAATTTGGTTAAGTTTTACTAATCCTACCATTAGTTTCACCTAAACATGTTTTAAGGGGAAATATGCGGTTTTGGGTATGTTTGATCCATTTTAACTTATCATATGGATGTTTTGATGTTTGTGGATGATTATGCATGTTGCTATGACTGTATGATATGCTTTGTGATTGATTTCAATAGTTAGAATGGTCGAAAACGTCGTCGAATGGCGTAAACACTTGCTGGAACAGTTTCAGAAAACAGTGCAGGGTTCGGATCGGATCAGATATGGGGCTCGGATCGGATATGTTGAACTGGGCAAGGGATTCGATCGGATCGGAACCTAACACTTGAGAAAATTGGCAAAAAGGAAGGCCACGCTAACTGAACTGGGGTCAGATCGGATTAAGGAGGAGGGATCGGAGCGGATAGAAGAGGATGGATCGGATTGGAGCACGTGAAGGATGAGGAGGCGGATCGGAGCGGAAGCACGAACTGGAGAGGGATGGCACCCGACCCGACCCGAGGAGAAACACCCGACCTGAACCATACCAGAAGAAGACCCGACCCGACTCGATGGAGGATACCCGAACCGTCGGCTTGAAGAGGAACCCGACCCGACCCAGTATCGACCAATAACCCGAGATGCAAAGGTAGACCAATATGGGAAGTTAGAGCTCAGGATCCAGTTGGGAACCGATGAGTTCACTTCATGGTTGGACTTTACTGCGGGACGTGTGCTAAGGAGTTGTCGACGTTCATAACTTCGATTCACCACTAAAAATGAATGATGGGCTACTTATCAGTGCAGTAGAGTCATTATGACTCGAGGGGCAAGGTGATGGTAGCAAGACTACGTTATCAGGGCAGTAGAGTCATTACGACTCGAGGGGCAAGGTGATGCGTAGTAAGACTATGAGCCAGCGCAGATGGGGTGAATAACTCCATGGGGCAAGTGGACATAGTAAAGGATTTGTAAGACTATGAGCCAGCGCAGATGGGGTGAATAACTCCATTGGTCAAGTGGACATAGTAAAGGATTGGTAAGACTATGAGACAGCGCAGATGGGGTGAATAACTCCATGGGGCAAGTGGACATAGTAAGGATTGGTAAGGCTATGAGCCAGCGCAGATGGGGTGAATAACTCCATGGGGCAAGTGGACATAGCGAAGGATTAGTGGCTACGTTATCTGTGCAGTGAAGCCATTTATGACTTCATGGGGCAAAGTGATCGTAGCAAGGATGGGTGATCGAAGTGGTGAATATCGTATACTTTACGCACTGAGTGAGAGATGTGAGGATGGATGCTATGTTTGATTGTTTGCCATCACTATGACATGCACACCCCCATCTCCGTATCTTTACACTGTTTGATATGGCACCTTAGAGTGTTATACAGTATGTAGTGCTAACTCTTTGGTTGCAGGTCCAGGTTCAGGTATGTTTTAGTCTACCTGTTATTGTTCACTCTAGATGCTTATCGCTCATACCAGGCTTTATGTCTGACCCAGAGTTTTATGTCTCCTCTTATTACTCTGGGTGCTCACACGAGCAGACTAGAGACAGGTTAGCTGGTGATGCGCGAGTAGCTGATTCGGAGGCGGGCAGGAGGCTTCCACATATGATATATATATTCTCCCTATGTCGCTGGTGGTCGCTACTTGGGCATTAGTAGTGTACCCCCTTTATCTTGTTTTTGCTTTGAGACAGTTGAAAAGTTGTAATAAGCTATATTTTGGATTTCCGCTGCTATGATGTTTAGTTCTGGTTTTCAGCTTATGCACTGTCTCACCTGTTTTATGTCAAGTATGTTATTATTATATTTTATTCTGTGCGCTGTGAGACATTCTACAGGTTCTTTGTTAGTTCATTTCCTTCTTCCCTTCCTTCTGACGACCCGTTCCGCGCTAACTGGGCATGTGTACAGCGCACCTTTGGAGTAAATGTCGGTTGGTGCGGGGCGGGCCGTCACATTGGCGCCTCAGTGTTTTCACAGTTGGACTTAGCCACTGGTTTCCATCAGTTGAGAGTGGCTGAGGATAGCATTGACAAGACTGCTTTTAGGACTCCGGACGGTTTCTATGAATGGCTAGTGATGCCCTTCGGTTTGACAAACGCCCCAGCATATTTTGTTGATTTGATGAGTAGGGTGTTTAGGGAGTACCTTAACAAATTCGTGGTAGTCTTTGTAGATGACATCTTGATCTTTTCTAAGGATGAAGAAGAGCATGCCCTACATCTTAGGGAAGTGTTGGAGACCCTACGAGCGCATAGCCTTAAGGCTAAATTTTCTAAGTGTCACTTCTGGAGGAAGGAAGTACGGTTCTTGGGGCACGTGGTTTCCAAAGAAGGGATAGTTGTAGATCCCGCGAAGGTGGTGGCCATCCAAGATTGGAAGGTCCCTAAAAATGCTACCGAAGTGAGAAGTTTCTTGGGGTTGGCTGGCTACTATAGGAAGTTTATCAAAGACTTCGCAAAGATATCAGCTCCATTGACACGCTTGACGAAGAAGAACCTAGTTTTCACATGGGACGTAGATTGTGATGATGCGTTCCAACGTTTGAAGAGAGCTTTGACTTCAGCCCTAGTCTTAGTATTGCCAGACGGGAGTAAGCCGTTTACCGTTTATACTGATGCTTGTGGGACAGGACTAGGCGCAGTCTTAATGCAAGAGGGTAGGGTAATAGTCTATGGTGGAAGGCGATTGAGAGCGCATGAGAAAAATTGTCCTACACATGACCTAGAATTGGCCGCTATTGTTTTCGCGCTTAAGTCTTGGCGTCATTATCTTCTTGGCGAGAAATTCGAATTATTCACTGACCACAAGTCTTTAAAATACCTATTCTCTCAAAAGGACTTGAACTTAAGGCAGCAAAGGTGGATGGAGTTCTTAGCGTCCTACGACTTCGAAATAGCCTATACCCCTGGCAAGGGTAACGTAGTGGCAGACGCCTTAAGTAGAAAAAGATTATCCTTAAGTCCTTTGTTTGTTGAGCGGCGAAGTTTAAAATTCATTTCGATTAATTTTCAAATCAGGTTTTGATTAATTTTCAAATCAGGTTTCGATTAAGTTCAAAGGGTTTTGATTAATTTTCAAATCAGGTTTTGAAAGTAACCATCTCGTCCGTCGGATCAGTTAGGGATAGCCAGGGAGAGCAGGAAACTTGTATTTTCCAAACCCAAGCCTAGACACTATCCTCTCTGTCACCCTAGAACTTTCTGGTGTATTATTAAAAGAGATGTCGTTAATAAACCTTTAATTTGTCTAAATTTACATTTTCTCATTTAGGACAAATTCTATAAGTAAATCATTCCTAATTTACTTATTTCCTAATTACTCTTTTAATGTAAATTGTCAACATTTATTCTTATGGCCCATTTTCCCCTCTATATCATATTTATGCTTTTTAGTATGTAAACTATACCAAATTACGTGTCACTAACCATGATTTTTGCAAAACATGACAATTACTCGCAATTATGGCCAATTTCAAATTTATGCCAATATACTTATTATGCCAAATTAGCTAATCCAATTTTGATTTAACATTCTAATTACAGTTCATGTCAAACTAGACTTATTATTCTAGTTCACAGTTCATGTAAATGCTAGATTTACAAGTCAATACTAGATTCAAATTACACATCCTATAATTCATGTCAAATTTATCCAATTTGCATTTTTATGAACATGCCATAATACATGTTCCCAATTCATGCCAATTTCCAAGTTTATAACTACGTTTTTAGTAAATTCCATATTTTGCCCAAATCGTATTCCCAACGTTCGTATAATCGTGATTCAATCTAGATTATAGATAAATCTAGATTCGTAGAAAATAGGGAATGAACCAAAGATGCTACGAAAAAGATAGACATAATAACTGGCATAAAATGATAATTTACTAATTTCAGACCTAACGAATTACACTGAAATTGATCTAAAACATCGAAGGCCTATAGGTCTGAAAATCTTATGACATAAAAAGGGTTGAATAACGACGTAGGTTCAAGAACATGGGTAGACCTAACTTAATAGGTAAATTCCCAAGATCAAAAACCAAAGAAAACCAAGAATAGACAGAATAGATAATCAGGTTTAGACCCAATTTCACAGTCACAAAACTTAAGCAACACTTTCCTAGTCATGAATCATAGGTGTTTAGTCACAGTTGTCCTTGTTATGTCATAGGCAATAGTTTATGTTTCCTAATCAAAGGCATAGGCTTGTGTTCATAGTCAAGGAAATAATTCTCATAGCCATGAGTCACAGTCATAGGCAGTGTTCATAGTCATAGGCAATGTTCATAGTCAAAGAGGCATATGGTTTTAAGGTCCATAGTTTCATAGTCACAGTCTTATTGGTCCTCGAATCATAACAGTTCTTAATTAGGTCCAAAGATATAAGCACTGATTCGAATAGAGAGATTTGGCATATTCTTTTATTCCTTTAATTTCATGTCACGAATAGAGAAAACGTTCAAATCTAAAAAGTAACCGACTTACATTGATCGGTTTTTAGAATAGAAAGATGGTGTTGCTATGATTCGTGCGACGTTGCTCGAAACCGTTTGAGTTAGCCTTTGATTCTTATCTTGAAGCTTTAATCTTGATTCGAATCTCTTCTTGACAAACTTGAGCAGCATAACCTTGTCTTGGATTTTCGTATTATTTTCTTATTTTTATTTATTTATACATTTTCTCAGAGGCAGCATAAGGATAGAATGAAATGGTGTAGAGAGAATGAGGCCAGAGGCTGTTTATATAGGATTAGGGGGACGAATCTAGGCAGAAAACGAGATCAGGTACATCAGAATGCACCTAGGCCCAAAAGTGGGTTTCTGTACCCAGGTCGACACCCAGGTCGACTGGGCAGTCGACCTGGTCAGGGGGGGTCGACTACCCAGTCGACTCCCCGGTCGACCTGGGTCCTGGGCGGGAATTTTCCTGCCCAGCCCGCTTCTGGGTTTGAATTCGAATTTCGAATTCGAATTTCGAGTTGTTTTCTATTCTGAAAATTCCTGAAACTTCGGAGGGTCATATCTCCTTCATACGGACTCCGATTCTCGCAAACTCGGACTCGTTTTCATGCAGAATTCTGAGACGAATGCAATGGCGTAACCCATTTCCCTTGATTTTGATTTTAAAATTTAATTATGCCTTGATTTGTGAATCCTAGTGTTACAGAATTACGGGGTGTTACACAAACGGAGTACCCCGAACTAGGTCGGGATAAGGGCATGCTTACTTAGCTGGTTATAAGAGGTCACTTGGGAAAAAGGTGTCTGATGGCGCATTCCATCCGATACATTTTTGCGCATAGATCCGCTTGCTTAGGAAGATAAGAGGTTGTGACATCAGTGGATATAGCTGTGCATCTTGAAATTAAGGGGGTTGCCACTTTAGGGAATGATACATCCTATTGTGGGGCCAGCACGGGTATCTACGAGAGGTAGGGAGCCGATCGATTGGGGTAGTAAATAGGGTACATCTTGTTTTGCTTGTTTAGGTTCCCATTATTATAGTTGGTATGACACTTGTCATGTAGGGCTACCTGTTATAGTGGTATGGGGGTGAAAACCTCTCACTGGAAGTACACCTAAGTCTACCATCTTGTTCTTGTTTGGATCATCATGTTATAGTGGTGCAGAGCAAAGTACTTGAGAAGCATAATATATCATGTTCTGTTTATCTTGCTATCATGCTCAGTTTGATATACCTACCTAATATACTGTTATCATGATCATCCAGTTTATATGCCTGTCATCATGCCTTTACTTATTTATATGCTAAAAGTAACTGGACTCACCATACTTTATGTCTGATCCATTTTGTTTCCTTTTCTCTCTCTTGCATTCTTTCACCCCTCCCCCCCAAGGTTCTTAAGGTGGAAGTGCTCAAGCTTGATAATGATTCTCTCTCTTGCTTTAGCTTGGATCTTAGATTTGCTTCGATGTACCACTTTGGTTATTCTTCTTCTTTGTTGTGGCTCTTTTAGGGATAATGATTTTCTAGTACTATACTCTGATGATTTAAGTACAAGACGGATATATTATGTAAATGGTATTTAGTATTTTAGAATTATGATGTAACTTAGTTTTGGACAACGATGTTTTCTTTTAAATAAAGTTTAAATTCTATTATCATTTTTATATGTATGTCTTATGATATTCATGTTCTTGTTTACCTATAACGCTCCGCGAAACATAATGCATTCTAATAGAGTAGCATTAACGGACGTGGGATGTCACAAGGCTAGACTTGAATTTATATGTGTTAAAATCAGCTTCTGTCGAAAAATTAGAAATATTACACTTGACTCATTCAATAAAAACCGGAGTTAGCCTTCAATGTAGTAAGCAGTCGATCACCCCTCTACGTAGGGGTCGACCAACCCATCCCGACCGCTCCAAGAAAGGAGTCTACTACTGGACCCTAGTTAATTATATTAATTATTATTATTTAATTATTTTTGTTTTGAATTCGTCTATTGTCTATAACTTCTTCATTCAAACTTAGATCGTGAGACTCCAAATATTAAAGCTGCTCAAAAAATTTCACTAATGTAATGGTGTAAGTCTCATGATCAAATTCCCCCATTCGCACAGATTTATTTTTGAAGCCAATGAGATAAATAAATAATTAAAAATTTAACACTAAATTGTAGGGTGTTATACTCTTTCCCTTTAAAGAATTTCATCCTTTAAAATTTTCCAATGACTACAACATAGTTCGAGCTAGTAATTATCCTAGATAACACAACCAACTAGTATACGATCAATTTTGCAATTAAAAGTGAACACATGTAAAGTGTATCACATCATAGAAAACATGCGTGCATAGTGATTATAAACAGGCCCCCGTGTAAATGCATTATTTGAAAACATTATTTAAAATATGATGCAATAATAGCACTTATATATATATATATATAATATTTTCAAAACTAATTCTCATCTAATAATTTCACACTCTTTTGAGTAGAACTATGATGTAACCAATTTTACTTATAGTTCCTATTATCCAAAATCTAACACAAAGAAAAACAGCCTTCTTAATTTTACATCGATGTTAGGAAAAAGAATTCAGCTAGAGAAAGTAACATTCTTACCAAATCTCACGCTCTCATAATATAGTAAAATTTTCCATATTTCCCAAGATTTACCCAAAATATTGCATGCACAAAATGCATAAGCTGACTCATTCTGGGCTCTTAAACAAAATTTTGTCTAAAAATGGATTGGTGCATTTCACCGATAAGGCATATGATAGAAATACCAAAGGTTAATATAGCTTTTCCCTTATTACCACTTGTGTTTTACGACATCGTCAATTCTAATACTCCAGCAAATTCATAGAATTTAGGCTATTCACCTTCTCTACGCCTTATGTGTGTTTTGAAATCAAAAACTTCAGAAAATCTTTCTCGCTTTTCAAATTTGTACATCTTTTGAAATTTAAATTCCTAAATATTTAGATGCACATCTTTCCTTCATATCAAATTTGAACAAAAATTCTAAAAATCATCTAAAAGCTAAAAATAAGTTAAATCCAAAATATTTTTTAACAAAAGAAAGCTCTTTAAATCAAGAAAATGTTTCTGAAATATTTTCCTTCCCAAAATCTTGATAATTCAAGCCATATTTCAGCACGGCAATTACGCGCTATACACGTACTAAAATTATACATCTTACAACTACTCTTTACCCATAAAACTTGACATTTTTACACAAAAAGTCAAATATCTACTATTAAAAAATCTTTTAAGGAACAAAACCGATGTCCCTAATACAAAAATAACTTTAACATGACCTTAGCTAAATATTCCATGTATTTGAAACTTCCAGTCTTACAATGCATTTATTATTAGTCAAGTGTCTTTAAGAGAATTTCATATTTATATTATTTTCAATATTCATATAAAAGGCCGGTTCATATATCCAGAGATAACAACACAGTAAACAAATAGGAACATTCTTATATTATCGTATATGCCTTTTACAATAGTAACTAAGAGTAACAACTCAAACAACCTAAAAAAAATAACAAATGATGGAAGAAAAAGATAAAATCAATACTACAAGTCCTAAGATACTACTTATACGGTATGAGATGGTGCTCCATAGCTATATCTTAAACCATTGTCGCGACCTTAGGATATTTGTACCATTATAGCTAAATGCCTAATCTTATGGCTTTGGAATGATGCTAGGCCTAATCTTTTGTTGGATAGCTCAAAAACTTAGAACTAGGCATAAACCAATTGAATATCGATTAGTTAGAAAATCTGGATTAATCCCATGATGCCATGTTCTTGGCCTGCCTCCTACAACTACAAATGATGATGAATCATCGGTGTGGATGATGATGGAAAAGGAATATTTCTCCTCTTAAGAGTGACACTTTCAATGGAAGACAAGACATTCATTTGGATTGCCTTCCTATTGGGATTCACCACATAATGTCCAAAGACACGAGTAAGCATGTAGCTTGGAATAATTCCGGAAAGTGCCAACTCCATGATAGATAAAATTTATCATAAAAGTGCAAGCTCAATTGAGGTCTATGTTGCTAATAAGGGAACATGCAACCTTCTAAACAGAGATGTAAATCTAGTATAGGATCCCTATCTTAATAGTGATGTTGTGTTAAAGAATATGTATAAAGAGGTGAGCCACTAGTCGCAAACTACCGGTTCCCCAAACATCAATATCTGAAAGAAAGATCTATTATAAGATCTTGGGATTTGGCATATTCTTGTCATCCAATTTTTTACCTACCATAGAATTCTCCAAAATCTAGTTGATTAATCATCTTTAAGCTTAATCTAAACTCCTTACCTTCGAGTAAAGGAAATTGTTTTTTCATCAAAATTTCTCTGATTGATCATTAAAATATCGGTGGTAGAAATCTCGCTTGCAAGTCCCAAAATGAAGGATTCGTGCAAGTTATGCCGTAAAATAGCTCTTCTAAACCAAAAACATCAAAATGCCCAAACTTGACCGGCCTTCCTCAGTGAAAAGTGAAATTTGCCAAGTAAGGTAGATGGTAATTTTCCACTAACTTGGGTCTAGGCCAATGAGTTCTTATTGGGGTGAAATCATGGTATTGTAAGGAAGAAGAAATGATAGTTTGAAGATGGTGCCACTAGCTAAAAATGGTCATAGATAACATATAGATTTTAGATCAGAAGTAATGGTGGGGAGAGATCTGATGGACAATGCTTTGGCTTGCTTGGTAGTGGAACAGAGGAAAGAGCTAGCTAATTTAAAGGAGGAAAGAGGAAGCTAAAATTTGGCCGCATTGTTAAAATGATAAAGGAAGGAAAAGTGCTGGCTTAGTGGTCGGGGGTTTTGAACACAACTTATAGTCGCATTCTAGCTTTGGACTGAGCCTGAGTATTCTTAAAAGTCAGTCGGCCTGGGATAACTGGTCGAGCCTTATGACCAACTACTCGCCTAAATTTTGGTGTGATCTAAACCTAAATCCAAATGGGTCAAGTTAATTAATTATAATAACTTAATTGACATTATGTACACATTCTTTAACTTAATACGATCCGAAAATTACTATCATCTTCACAATAACACCCAACTTTACTGTCTAAAATTTTGAACAATTCTTCAACTTGCAGTTTCCCTAACTAATTCTACTACAACCATCAACATTACCAAAAGCCTGAAAATAATACAACTATTATTCCATGTTAATTCTTGTGGAACTGCACTTTCTAATAGTTGTAGGTAGAATAACACTTTAACTACAAATCCCAATCAATTAAATATCATTCATATTTTTTCCATCCCTAAATATGGAAATTTAAGAAAACCTCAATTTTATTAACTTAAAAACCATCGAGCTAAATATCTCCCTTTTATGCTTATTTCTAAATAATTAAACCTGTTTCATGCTAAAATCTTCCCAGAAAATCAATATTTTATTTATAAATATTTCACAGTTTAAAAATACTTTTATTAAAATGCAAATTTTACAAACAGATTTAAAAGAAAAATTCATTCAAATTATTATCCTATAATAGAAAATATTTGTGACGGCCTGCCCCGCACCAACCTGCATTTCCTCCGAAAGTGCGTTGTACACATGCCCGACTAGCACGGGAAGGTCGTCATAAGAAAGGAAAGAAGGGAATTAACTAAACGAGGAACCTGTAGAATGTCTCACAGCGCATGGAATAAAATATAATAATAACATACTTAACATAAAACAGGTGAGACAGTGCATAAGCTGATAACTAAAATTAACATCAACATCAGAGCAGCGGAAATCCAAATACAGCTTATTACAACTTTCCAAATTTACTGTCTCTAAACAAAAGAAAGCTAAAGTAGAAGATGCACCACTAATGCCCAAGCAGTGATCTTCAACAACACAGGGAGAATACTATATATATATATTACGTGGAAGCCTCCTGCTCGTCTCCGGATCATCTACCCGTGCATCACCAACTAACCTGTCTCTAGTCTGCTCGTGTGAGCACCCAGAGTAATAAGAGGAGACATAAAACTCTGGGTCAGACATAAAGCCTGGTATGAGCGATAAGCATCTAAACAGAACAATAACAATTATACTAAACCATACCTGAACCTGGACCTGCAACCAAAGAGTTAGTACCACATACCGTACAGTACTCTAAGGTGCCATAATAAATAGTGTAAAGAATACGGGGGTGGGGTGTGCATGTCATAATGATAGCAAACAAATCAACCATAGCAACCATCCTCACATCTCTCACTCAGTGCGTAAAGCATACGATGTCCACCACTGTCAATCACTAGACCCATCGAAGTAGTGACGGAGTTCAACTTGTACAACTACTGCTACTACCAAGCTTACCACATGGAGTCATGACCAAATCTTTACAAATGACCCCACTTCATTGGTTTATAGCCCTTTAGTCGTACCTAGGCCATTTCAGCCCTGAATCCGTTCACCTACTTCCCATACATAGTGATCCAAAGTCATAAACATCGACTGCCCCTTGGCACACGTCCCGCAGCAAAGCCCAATCATGAAGTGAACTCATCGGTTCCCAACTGGATCCTGAGCTCTAACTTCCCATATTGGACTACCTTTGCATCTCGGGTTGTTGGTCAATACAAGGTCGGGTCGGGTTCCCCTCCTAGCCATCGGTTCGGGTCGGGTCCTCTACTTTGAATTGGCTCTGTTCGTAGTCTTCCCCTGTAGCGGTTCGGTTCGGGTCCACAACGTTGCATCGGTTCGGGTCGGGCATCCCACTTCGGGTCGGGTCGGGTGACCTCCTCCGGGTCGGGTCGGGTGCCATCTCCCTTCCAGTTCGTGCTTCCATTCCGATCCGCTCCCTCGTTCTTCACGTGCTCCGATCCGATCCCTCCTTCTTCATCCGATCCGATCCCAGTTCAATTAGCGTGACCTTCCTTCTTGCCAGTTCTCCCAAGTGTCAAGTTCCGATCCGAGCCCTTCGTCCCTAAGTCGATCCGATCCCCAGCTTAACCAACATGGCCTTCCTTTTTGCCAAGCCTTTTTTGTGCCAGACTCCAGTTCGGGTTGGGTTCCTTGCCCAGGTCTCCAATCCGATCCGAGCCCATATCCGATCCGATCCGAAACCCTGCACAACTTTCTGCAACTTTTTCCAGCAACTTGTTTACGCCATTCGACGACGTTTTCGACAAATCTAACTATACTAATCAATCAAAAATCATGTCAAACAGTCATAGCAACATAGCAAACTAACCACAAACACCAAAACAATGAATTCATATGTCAAAATGGATCAAATATACCCAAAATCCCATTTTTCTCTTAAGCATGATTAAATAAAACTAATCATAGGGTTAACGAAACTTAATCAAATCGAACCAAATTTCTAACAGAGGCATAAAATATTATTTAAGAATTTCTAAACATTTTTCCAGAATTTATTAGTGTATAAATTCGCTAATCTTCACTAATTACCCTTAATTAACTGTAATTAGCGCCAAAACGATGCTAATCACTCACCTTGGCCACAAATGAAATTCTCAGAACTGAAACCTCGCTGATTTGGGTGAATCCTAACACTTGACAGCAGCTCTAGCCTTGCTTTCGTGTTTCCTCTCCTTAATTTGATGTAGATTAAGCCAAAACTTGATTAGAAAGTGATTAGAAGGTGATTTGGGTGTTGGAGGCCATTGCTAGGGTTGCAAGAAAGAAAGTGGCGGCTGGGAAATGAGAATAAAATCGTTCTCTAACTGATTTCAGCATCCTCCTTACCCTAATCCCGAAATCCCCCATTGGGCCTAGCTGTAAATCACCCGGTTAAGCCCAATTAAGCTGTTTTTCACCATTTGAAACTTGTTTCATCCATATCTCCCAAACGGTGAGTCCGTTTGGCTAATATGACCACTCTACGGAATTGTAAACCATCATTCGGAGCCAATGGAAGTGGTTTTAGATCAAAATTCCTTTCCAGTCAAAAGTTATGGCCAAAACAGTGCCAACTAGGGGTAAAATGGTCATTTAAAAATCGGGAAAAATCATGAACATGGGAAATGACCCCAGTAGTCGTCTCCCAAAGTTACATGACCACACGACTTCGTACGTGAAAGAAATAAATATTCTACGATCCTATGATGCGTAGAATACGGGTCGTTACACTCTCCCCCCCCTTAAGAAATTTCGTCCCTGAAATTCCTTAACCCAAAACATACAAAGGATCCCGCATGCCTAACAACCACATACAACAATCAAACATGCAAAACAAGCAAACAAGCCTATCCTAGCATGCGGAAAACTAAATCGAAGTCAAAATCTTACCAGGCAAAGAGTTCTGGGTGTGTCTTCCTAATGTTCACCTCTGTCTCCCAAGTACAATCATTCTCGTCCTCGCCCCACTGAACCTTGACTAGCTTCACCGCCTTCCTTCGAAGTTGCTTCATGTCGTGCTCGACAATACGGGCCGGCTTGCGGTTCCCAACCGCCTCGGGTTCTACTTCGAAGTCCTCTAACTGACTAGGTGAAATAGTCATATCTGGGTCGTGAACGAACTTCCTTAGTTGGGAAACATGAAATACGTTGTGAACTCCCGCCATCTTCTCTGGTAAGTCAATTCTGTATGCCAAATTCCCGACTAGTTCAAGAACTGGGAATGGGCCAACAAATCTTGGTGCCAACTTGCCTCTCCTGCCAAATCGTATTATGCTCTTCAACGGAGAAATCTTGACAAACACCAAGTCACCAACGGAGAATTTTAAGTCTCTTCTCCTCTTATCAGCATAACTCTTCTGCCTATCTTGGGCAGCCTTCATTCGTTGTTGAATGATCTTAATCTTACCTGAAGTTTCCCTCACCACATCTGGTCCAAGCATAAACTTCTCGCCAGTCTCTATCCAACATGATGGTGAGTTGCACTGTCTTCCGTACAAAGCTTCAAACGGAGCCATACCGATACTGGATTGGTAGTTATTGTTATATGCAAACTCAACTAGGTGCAAATGGTCATCCCATGATCCACCAAAATCCAATATACATGCCCTCAAGAGATCTTCCAATATGCAATTCACCCTCTCCGTCTGACCATCGGTCTGAGGATGATATGCGGTACTGAGATGTAATCCTGACCCTAGAGCCTCTTGTAAGCTCTTCCAAAACCCACTAGTGAACAACGGGTCTCGGTCACTCACAATGCTTTTAGGTACTCCATGAAATCTCACTACCCACTTCATATTCAATTCTGCCAACTTGGCTGCCGTTCTGATCGATTTGACTGGTATAAATCTTGCGCTCTTAGTCAATCGATCCACAATTACCCAAATGCTATCATGTCCCAATCTAGTCCTTGGTAAACCATCGATGAAATCCATCGAGACTTGCTCCCATTTCCATTCGGGAATTTCTAATGGTTGCAACAACCCACTAGGCTTCTTTTGCTCGGCTTTAACTAGCTGGCAATTCATGCATTTGGATATAAACTTCCCAACGTCTCTTTTCATCCCTTCCCAGTAGTAAGTCTGCTTCATGTCTCGATACATCTTATTACCACCGGGGTGTATAGTCAGTTTTGAGTGATGACACTCTCTAAGCACTTCATCTCTCAAACCATTCACGTTGGGTACAACTAGTCTTCCATTCTTTCTAAGCCATCCATCATGATCAAGCCCATACACATTCATCTCCTCACCGTCGATGTCCATCTCTAACTTGGAGATGATTTCCAATAGATTAGGATCGTCTCTCTGGCTGGAACCAATCTGCTCTATCAAAGTGGGTCTGATCGCCAAACTAGCTAGCATAACTGGATCCAATTCGCACTTTGGTCTGAAATCAAACCCCGCGATATACTCCAGTTGCTTCCATTCAAGAAACATTCCCCCTAAACTGGCATGTCTCCTACTCAAGGCATCGGCTACCGCATTACCTTTCCCAGGTGTGTATGTGATCTCAAAATCATACGAAGCCAAGAACTCTAACCATCTCTGCTGACGGAGATTCAGATCTTTCTGGGAGAAGAGATACTTTAACGATTTATGATCGGTGAACAACTCAAATCTTTCTCCCAAGAGATAGTGTCTCCACATCTTCAGCGCAAACACGATCGCTGCTAATTCCAAATCATGGGTAGGATACTTCTCATGCGGCTTTAGTTGTCGACTAGCATAAGCTACAACCCTACCTCCTTGCATCAACACAGCACCCAGTCCGGTACCACAAGCATCCGTGTATACCGTCATCTCTTCATTCCCCTTAGGAATGACTAGCACTGGTGCACGCGTCAACCTTTCCTTTAGACTCATGAATGCCTTTTCACACACTCCGTCCCAGACGAAGGACTGATTCTTCCTAGTCAACTGAGTCAACGGTGCTGCTATCTTGGAGAAGTCCTGGATAAACTTACGATAATATCCAGCTAACCCCAAGAAACTTCTTACATCTGTTGCATTCTTGGCCGTAGGCCAATCCTGTATCGTAGCCACCTTCGCAGGGTCCACGGCAATACCACTCTCTGAAACAGCATGACCCAAGAATCTCACTTCCCTTCTCCAAAAATGACACTTAGAGAATTTCGCTTTCAATTGGTGTTTCCTCAACACCTCCATCACTATCCTCAAGTGTCCCTTGTGTTCCTCCTCTGTCCTTGAATAAACAAGGATATCATCTACGAACACAAGAACAAACTTATTCAACTGATCTCTGAATACTCGATTCATAAGATCCACAATGTAGGCTGGTGCATTGGTCAACCCAAATGGCATGACCAACCACTCATAAAATCCAGACGGCGTCCTAAATGCCGTTTTCGGAACACTCTCATCTGCTACTCGAAGCTGATGAAATCCTGTCGCGAGGTCCAACTGGGAGAACACTTTTGCTCCTTCCAGTTGATCAAACAAATCATCTATCCGCGGTAGAGGATACTTATTCTTCCTCGTCACCTTATCCAACTCGCGATAGTCCACACACAAACGAAGGGAACCATCTGCCTTAGTGGCAAACACAACTGGTGCTCCCCACTCGGAGACACTCCTTCTAATAAGTCCCTTCTTCAAAAGATTGCTGACTTGCACCTCGAGCTCTCGCTGCTCCCTTGGTGCCATACGACGAAGTGGCATCACTATAGGTCTGGCATCTTTTATCAAATCAATACGGAACTCAATCTCTCGGCGTGGTGGAAGCCCGGTCACTTCTTCGAAAACATCCGGATACTGGCCAACCACGGGCAAACCTGACAACTCACTATGCGGAATGTCGAGGGAGTTTAGAAAACTAGCCAATACCCCCTCACCGGGTAGACCACCAAACACTATCCTACGCCCATCATCCGCTCTAGCTGTCACCAAAAAGCCCTCACAGTCTACCACCACCCCGTATCTTTGGAGCCAATCTACTCCCAAAATAATGCCAAACCCAGTAAAGCCCAAAACAAAGCAATCACAAACAAACATGCATCCATGACACGATAAGACCACATTACGACAAATCATGCTAAGGCTAGTCGAACCACCAATCGGGTTCGTCACTACTAAAGGTCTATCGACAATCTCGGGCTCCAATCCTAACCTATCTACCAGGTCACTAGATATGAAAGAACTGGAAGCTCCGGTATCAAACAAAACTCTAACAGGAACATCATAAACAGAAAGCATACCTTGAATGACGACATTCTTTCCCTTCTCCGCCGCAGTTGGGGCATTCGACGAAGAAGGAATAGCATTAAGGGCGTAGGCTTTCACCATTTGCTTTTCTTTAGGGGGTTGCGAACACTTGTCCTTGTGATGTCCCATTTGGCTACAGTTGAAGCACTTCCTATCCGCTGGCTTGGCCCGACAATTACTAGCATAATGGCCCTTCTTACCACAGCTGAAGCACTCAACATCTTACTTATTCTTTTTCTTCTGGCCATCCTTAGTCTGATTCTGCTTTCTCTTATTCTGGGAACCACCCTTGCCTCCACCACTTGCTTGTGGTTTTGGCTCTTCTGCAGATGCAACCTCAGTCTTCGGCTTAGGGTAGAGACTTTCTGACCTCAATGCTTTCCCCACAATCGACTCAAACGTCTCATCGATGTGGTTAATAAGCCTTTCCCCCCAAGTACTGATCCAAACCAGTTATGAATTTCTCATTCTTCTTCTCGGCAGTATCAATAAGAGATAACCCATATTTTGACAAAGTGTCGAATTCAGCAATATACTCCGAGACAACTCTGCCATTCTGCTTGAGCTCCAAGAATTTCTTAAACAACACTGACTTCTGAGCAGCTAGAATGAACTTCTCGCTAAAGCGAGCCTTAAACTGCTCCCAAGTAATCTGATCTTCGGGAGTAGCTGCCTTTATAGCATTCCACCAATTCATTTCCCGCCCTTGCAGCTGACGGGACGCTAGCTTTCTCTTCATCGCATCCTCGATGCCCAAATCCTCGAAGATACGTTCGCAACTATCCAACCAATTCTGAACATCCATAGCCGACTCCGTTCCATGGAACGGCTTCCCACCAAGGCTAGTATAATCCTTATTTAGCTTGGCGAAGTCGATTCTCAGCGCCTGCACTATTGGACCACCACCATTTCCACCATTGGGAGCTGCCCTCTGCACATCCCTAAGCATCTCTCTCATGAGGTCAGTAAACATCGTCCTCATGTCAGCAGCATTCCCATTATTGGCCCCTCTACCGGTACCTCTAACATATCGGCTCATCGTCAATCTGAAAAAGGAAACGATTAACGACCCCATAGTGGTGCTAGTGCAGCACGACTTCATTCTTATACTACTAATAGTATATATATATATATAGCTTTTGAAAACCAAAATAATCACAAATACGCTCTCTCGTATACATATATTATCTCTCTCTGATAACTTCCCTAGGTTAACTACGCAACCTAGAGCTCTGATACCAAGTGTGACGGCCCACCCCGCACCAACCTGCATTTCCTCCGAAAGTGCGCTGTACACATGCCCGACTAGCACGGGACGACCGTCAGAAGAAAGGAAAGAAGGGAATTAACTAAACGAGGAACCTGTAGAATGTCTCACAGCGCATGGAATAAAATATAATAATAACATACTTGACATAAAACAGGTGAGACAGTGCATAAGCTGATAACTAAAATCAACATCAACATCAGAGCAGCGGAAATCCAAATACAGCTTATTACAACTTTCCAAATTTACTGTCTCTAAACAAAAGAAAGCTAAAGTAGAAGATGCACCACTAATGCCCAAGCAGTGATCTTCAACAACACAGGGAGAATACTATATATATTACGTGGAAGCCTCCTGCTCGTCTCCGGATCATCTACCCGTGCATCACCAGCTAACCTGTCTCTAGTCTGCTCGTGTGAGCACCCAGAGTAATAAGAGGAGACATAAAACTCTGGGTCAGACATAAAGCCTAGTATGAGCGATAAGCATCTAAACAGATCAATAACAGGTATACTAAACCATACCTGAACCTGGACCTGCAACCAAAGAGTTAGTACCACATACCGTACAGTACTCTAAGGTGCCATAATAAATAGTGTAAAGAATACGGGGGTGGGGTGTGCATGTCATAACGATAGCAAACAAATCATCCATAGCAACCATCCTCACATCTCTCACTCAGTGCGTAAAGCATACGATGTCCACCACTGTCAATCACTAGAACCATCGAAGTAGTGACGGAGTTCAACTTGTACAACTACTGCTACTACCAAGCTTACCACATGGAGTCATGACCAAATCTTTACAAATGACCCCACTTCATTGGTTTATAGCCCTTTAGTCGTACCTAGGCCATTTCAGCCCTGAATCCGTTCACCTACTTCCCATACATAGTGATCCAAAGTCATAAACATCGACTGCCCCTTGGCACACGTCCTGCAGCAAAGCCCAATCATGAAGTGAACTCATCGGTTCCCAACTGGATCCTGAGCTCTAACTTCCCATATTGGACTACCTTTGCATCTCGGGTTGTTGGTCAATACAAGGTCGGGTCGGGTTCCCCTCCTAGCCATCGGTTCGGGTCGGGTCCTCTACTTTGAATTGGCTCTGTTCGTAGTCTTCCCCTGTAGCGGTTCGGTTCGGGTCCACAGCGTTGCATCGGTTCGGGTCGGGCGTCCCACTTCGGGTCGGGTCGGGTGACCTCCTCCGGGTCGGGTCGGGTGCCATCTCCCTTCCAGTTCGTGCTTCCATTCCGATCCGCTCCCTCGTTCTTCACGTGCTCCGATCCGATCCCTCCTTCTTCATCCGATCCGATCCCAGTTCAATTAGCGTGACCTTCCTTCTTGCCAGTTCTCCCAAGTGTCAAGTTCCGATCCGAGCCCTTCGTCCCTAAGTCGATCCGATCCCCAGCTTAACCAACATGGCCTTCCTTTTTGCCAAGCCTCTTTTGTGCCAGACTCCAGTTCGGGTTGGGTTCCTTGCCCAGGTCTCCAATCTGATCTGTGCCCATATCCGATCCGATCCGAAACCCTGCACAACTTTCTGCAATTTTTTCCAGCAACTTGTTTACGCCATTCGACGACGTTTTCGACAAATCTAACTATACTAATCAATCACAAATCATGTCAAACAGTCATAGCAACATAGCAAACTAACCACAAACACCAAAACAATGAATTCATATGTCAAAATGGATCAAATATACCCAAAATCCCATTTTTCCTTAAGCATGATTAAATAAAACTAATCATAGGGTTAACGAAACTTAATCAAATCGAACCAAATTTCTAACAGAGGCATAAAATATTATTTAAGAATTTCTAAACATTTTTCCAGAATTTATTAGTGTATAAATTCGCTAATCTTCACTAATTACCCTTAATTAACTGTAATTAGTGCCAAAACGATGCTAATCACTCACCTTGGCCACAAATGAAATTCTCAGAACTGAAACCTCGCTGATTTGGGTGAATCCTAACGTCTGACAGCAGCTCTAGCCTTGCTTTCGTGTTTCCTCTCCTTAATTTGATGTAGATTAAGCCAAAACTTGATTAGAAGGTGATTTGGGTGTTGGAGGCCATTGCTAGGGTTGCAAGAAAGAAAGTGGCGGCTGGGAAATGAGAATAAAATCGTTCTCTAACTGATTTCAGCCTCCTCCTTACCCTAATCCCGAAATCCCCCATTGGGCCTAGCTGTAAATCACCCGGTTAAGCCCAATTAAGCTGTTTTTCACCATCTGAAACTTGTTTCAGCCATATCTCCCAAACGGTGAGTCCGTTTGGCTGATGTGACCACTCTATGGAATTGTAAACCATCATCCGGAGCCAATGAAAGTGGTTTTAGGTCAAAATTCCTTTCCAGTCAAAAGTTATGGCCAAAACAGTGCCAACTAGGGGTAAAATGGTCATTTAAAAATCGGGAAAAATCATGAACATGGGAAATGACCCCAATAGTCGTCTCCCAAAGTTACATGACCACATGACTTCGTATGTGAAAGAAATAAATATTCTACGATCCTATGATGCGTAGAATACGGGTCGTTACAATATTTCTGCAATATACACAACAAAATTTTATCTTATAGGGTTGGGCTAGGAATTAACTAGACTTCTCCAAATAAAATGATCTAGTTTGCTATCAAAGAGGTAGTCAATGAATGCATCCTCGTAAGAACTTGTTTATGGACTCTTACGACGTACAAACACTAATTTGTAATCTATTTGTGGGTAATTATGCATCTTTGGTTGGAATTCATTATAACCATCCAAAAACATATGGTATTTAAATCTCAACCATCAACTAAAACACCATCCAACCACAGGATACTACAATATGACATACTCATGCTCATTTAAACTTTCGCCTTATAAACCACTAATGCTCTAAAGAAACATTCAGGGTCGGCATAAGAATCTTGACCACTAAATGATTATTTTGACTTGTAGTTGGATGAAATAATGCCAAATCAATGTAGAGCATGAAAGAAATGTATACTTCTCTAACAACCAATCAAGTCCAACTCCAATCAGCTTTTGCTCTAAGTTTATTTTGTGTGTTGTAATGAGAAGGGCTCAAAAACAAAGTTTTGGTGACTAAAAGATCTATAAATTGTCCATTATACAAATTTATCGCGATTGGTTTTTATTCAATCATTATGTTTTTATACAAAATGGAAATATGCTATTCAAGTCCTTGTCCAAGTCTAATAACTCTATTAAGCATAATTCAAGCCATAGGAATAGTGATAGTCATAGTCAGTGTCCTTATTTGCATAATTTAAATTAGAATATCTAAATCTGATTTGTCCCCTATTTTGTGTTGCAAAAATAAAAAAGTTAAGCAAGAGAAGAGAAAATTTGGCCCTATGAATAGTGCACCTTCACCTATATTTATGCATAGGAATATTGGTTTTGCTCCGCCATTGGATCACTTTGGCTTCAACATATATTACTCAATTACATCTACACTACTTGTACTAGCTTAGGGTACTTCAACCTCAAACTTTCTTAGTCTCTCTCGCGCTTTAGATGGCATAGCGACATAAGTTATCAGGAGGACGAGGCGACACACTTTGGTCATAGTGAAAAGCGACGTGTTTCTAATGAGATGAGATCACATGAAGAAGTGATCCAGTGAAAGTTGTTTATTGGAGGGTATATAACTTTGAAGTGATGGCAACCCAAACTCTACCTTCTTTAAGTGAAGAACTTCTTAGGGGCTTTTAAAGCAATACTTCTTTGAAGCAAGCAAATTTCTATAGCAATCTTATTGACAATGGCAAAGAAACCTAAAGAAGCAACTTTCTTTTGTGATTTGCAAAAGCGATACATCCTTTTACATGAATAAGTTTTATAATGACCCGTATTTTACATATTAGAGGACTGTAGAAGTATTTACATTATTTGCATATGAGGTTGTCTGTTTGCGTAACTATGAGAAATAACTATGAAGGTATTTCTTACCTTTAAATTTTTAATTAAATTTTTCAATGACCATTTTTCCCTTGGCAAATCTTGATTCATCCATAACTTTTGATTGGAAAGGAATCCAAAACCAAGACTACTTTCATTAGGTCTGAGTGATGGTTTCCCATTCCGTACAGTGGTCACGCTAAGCAAATGGGCCTACCATTTTGGAGGAATGGTTGAATTAAGGTTTTAGAGAGGTATGAGATGCCTCGGGTGTAGAAGGTCATTTGTGAGTGGATCCAAGGCCCATTTCAGGATTGGAGCTAGTAGGGGCTGAAATAGGTAGGAGAATCTTCATCTACTCACCACATGACTCCTAAAATTTATCATCATCCCATTAATGGTTTTCTCCTCCCATATCTCCCATTAAACCTTACTTTCTTTAGTCAAATCTCATCGTTTGTGAAGGATAAGCGCGAGTTAACATCAAGTCTAGAGAAAAGCTGCAATAGATATCTAGGAATTCTTGCAAATTATCATTTATTTGGATATAATAAGGATTTGGAGATTAAGATGAGTGATTGGTGTACTTGCTTACTAATTAAGATGTATTAGACTATAATCACTTCTTAAAAATTTGGGAAAAGTTCTTATAAATCATGTTTAATTGTGTATTCGCATATGTGAAAATTTGGGGTAATTAAGATAATGTTCGTAAATCTCGAAATTTGGAGAGTACCCCTAAACTACCTTATGAACATGTTATTTTCTCCTTTTGATGTTTTTATTCAACTTGTTTGGACTGAATGCTTGTTTGATGATGTTTTATATGGTATATATCTGTACTAAGAATGCTTGAGTGGATGCAAAAACCGAACGAACGGTGAAATAGGGATTAGAAGTCAAAATATTGGTTTCTAAGGTAGGGATCAATATGCGTTTGAATTTTTGACTTAGATCGACATGTGATTTCTACTGAGCAACATGGAAGGTTCCATAAAACCACCTAACTTTCAAGTCGTTTGGAGTTCGTATACTTAAATTATGGACAAAGAAGTAGAAGAAAACACACGGACTAGTATAACTTCTTTAGAGGGATCATATCGGCTAAGAACGCAGGAAGAAAGTTGGTGAAGTAGAGTGTAACGGCTGGAAATTTCCGACTCCTAGAGAGTCGGAAATTCCGAGACGTTAGTGAAAGAATTTAGAAGGTGAGAAAGAAAAGATAGAACTAATAGAATAGAAGAAGAAGAACATCAGAATCATCAGAGTAACACGAATCTCACAGCGGAACGAATAACATATAATATATAACATAACTTTGAAGTAAACAGTTATATATATACAATAGCACTTATCAGAGTACAACACTTACAACACAGCGGAAATAACTATAGCTATAGAATCTTGAAGTCTCCTGCTCCAAGCTCTCCAAGTATATCTGTAAATCCCGACTACTTGACTGCCCGTACAAATTTAGGCACCCAAGAGTTTAGGGAAAACAACAAAGTAAACTCCGGGTCAGTCATGGGACTGGTATGAGTAAAATAGTTTAAAACAGGTATAGGGTATGTCATAAGACCACGCCGTGAATACGGAACGGGTTTTTCCTTATGAGTATCTGAACAACTTTGACAAGCAATATCATTGTGATATTATAATAATGTCTAAGTACAAATAGATATCAATCTAGCAGAACCGCTTGCATCTCACGTTCTACATACATAGTAAAAATCATAAACCGCAGGGCGCTTATTGAAGATTGGATTCCAACAGACAAGGTATGGGAGCACCTTCTGAATAGTGTACTCTAGAGGTGATACACTCAGGGTTCAACAAGAACGTCTTGCAACCCGGCCACACATGACCGCTCACTCATTTAGCTTGAGTGTCGCGAATATATTGCCACCACGGTTATAGGCCATCAAACCGTCATCCGAAGATACAGAATCAAAAAGAAGTATAAATATGGATATTCCCTAGATCGGTGACAATACACCCTGCTTGGGGATGACCCAACTAGCCATGCTGCCTAGCCCAACTTTTGTTACTTCCTGGTGTGAGGCTAGAAGCTACGTCTATCTTCAGAACATCTGATCACCATTCACTTTGAATGCCACATTGTCATACCCGCCAAATCACAAATTGACTTATCCAAAAATAACACGGGTATACAGCTAAGAGAAACGAATTCCTCCGCCACCAAACGTGGATACGTTTGAACAGATCAACTTACGCGATCCATTGGATATACTCTGTCAGACCTTCTTCCATATACGTTGTCCTGGGACTGGACAAACCGAAGGCACTATTCAGTATATCCATCTTAGTCACTGTTATCTAAGATTTATACAACAGCCCTTGCACTTTACTCCGTCTTCAATTTATCTTTGGCAGATATTGCTCGCAACGCTTATGCCAATACAGAGTGGTTCTTTGGATAATAATCCAACCGGTCTCTCCACATTAACAACGTTAAAATGGTAAAAACTTTGATAGTCTGTGATTCAACTATCAAATGAAAACATGTCGGTGTACAAACAACGATCTTATTTCCAAATGGAAATTCGATCGATCCATCATCATATGTTCATATTTCCTTATTTCATATATTTAGAAAATATATGTTATTAATCATTGGAAAACATTTCCATAGCTTATTTTCACATCACTATTATTTCGCAACTATCAGTCCCTAACTGTAACTAGTATGAGAACAATTCTCTAAGTATCAATACGGAAGGTCGAAACCAACATCGGATCGTCACTTAGAAAACCGTTCAACTTACCCTCTCCAGTCAGTTTCTGAATTTGCTTAACTCTATTTCTTAAATTCTTATCATGAAAACATTTCATTTTCTATGTTTAGAAAACATATCTGACTATATTTGGAAAACGTTCCCAAAACTCATTTACGGATTTCAAATGAACGTTGTATAAAACATCGTTTCGCTTAATCCATTTATTTCTTATTCCTTAACTTTATTCCAAATCAACCTTTTAGATCGAACCACAACTATTCTTTTGTCAATTCTGAAGTCAATCAAGTTGGGGTATAATTACCTCGCAGACCTTAATTGAACAACGTCCTTTACTGTGAAATAGATGAAGTTCATCACTCACTTTTTACAATCATCTGTTTACGCAAATTCTCGGATTCAGGTTACGAATCCACTTCTTATATGACAACGTTTGATTATAACTATAACGTTATAATTCCTACTTCTGAAATGTCTAACTTAAATTATAACTTTATCTCCTAACTCGAATAATTTAACAGACACCTAATTTCTAAATCAATAACTAAATCTTGATTTAAACCCTGGAAAGTAAACAGTACTTTCCCGAATTCGCTATAATCGAATTCGACGTATAACTCTCTTTCGAGTAATCTCTATTTGATTAACTCTTCTTCGAATAACCTATATTCGATTATCTCTCTTCGAATAACTCATATTCGAAATCTCTCTCTTTCGAATAAACAATATTCGATCTCTTTCTTTCGAATATGCTATATTCGAAAATCTCCTTTCGATTTACTAATCGATAACTCCTTTCGATCAAACTAAAATCGATAACTCCTTTATCTCTATTCGAATAATTAATATTCGGCTAACTCTTTTGGATCGGCTCATTTGATTAACTCCTTCGAATAACTAATTCGAATAACTTACCTTCGAATAACCAATATTCGATTTACTCTAACTCGATTAACTTAATTCTAATCGATTTACTCCATTTCGATTCAACTTAATTCAAATCGATTAACTTAACTCAAATTGATTTACTCCTTTCGAATAACTAAATTCGATTTAACTCTTCTCGAATAACTAAATTCGATTAACTCAAATTGAATAACCAATATTCAATTAACTCTTACATGTTTAACTCTATTCGAATAAGTAATTCGAATCACTCTAATGTGTTTAACTCTATTCAAATATCTAATTCGAATAACTCATTTCGAATAACTAAATTCGATTAACTCTTTTAACTTTACTCGAATAACTATATTCGATTAACACCTTCTTTCGAATAACTATATTCGATTAACTCTTCGACTAACTCCTTTGGATTAACTAACTTCGAATAACTCCTTTGGATTAACTCTTCGACTAACTCCTTCGGATTAACTCTTCGATTAACTCCTTCGGATTAACTAACTTCGAATAACTCCTTTGGATTAACTAACTTCGAATAACTCTTCGACTAACTCCTTCGGATTAACTAACTTCGAATAACTCCTTTGGATTAACTAACTTCGAATAACTCTTCGACTAACTCCTTCGGATTAACTCTTCGATTAACTCCTTCGGATTAACTAACTTCGAATAACTCCTTTGGATTAACTAACTTCGAATAACTCTTCGACTAACTCCTTCGGATTAACTAACTTCGAATAACTCCTTTGGATTAACTAACTTCGAATAACTCCTTTGGGTTAACTAACTTCGAATAACCAATATTCGATAACTACTCTTCGAATAAATAATATTCGATAACTCTTCTCAAATGAATAACATTTGATTTCTCCACTCGAATAAACTATGTTCGATAACTCTTCTCAAATGAATAAAATTTGATTTCTCCACTCGAATAAACTATATTCGATAACTCTTCTCTCGAATACACCATATTCGATAACTCTACTTCGGATAAGAGATATTCAACAACTCTACTCGATTAACTCTACTTGGATAACTCTAACTGATCAACTCTAACTGGTCAACTCTAATTGGTCAACTCTAACAGGTCAACTCTAACTGGTTAACTCAACTGGTTAACTCTAACAGATTAACTCTAACTGGTTAACTCAAATGGTTAACTCTAACTGGTTAACTCAAATGGTTTAACCTAACTGGTTAACTCGTCTTGATTTACTGAACAAATCCACTCAGTTTAACTTAGCTAATTCACGTTGATTAACTCTAACCGATTCACTTAGTTTAACTCAACTAATTCACTTCGATTAACCACTTAGTTAACTTAACTAATTCACTTCGATTAACCACTTAGTTTAACTTAACTAATTCACATCGATTAATCACTTAGTTTAACTTAACTAATTCACTTCGTTTAACTCAACCAATTCACTTGGTTAACTCGACCAATTCACTTGGTTAACTCCTATTTATTTAACAAATAAATATCTTCTTTAGTTTAATTCTATTTATTTAATCTCTAAATAAATACCCTTTATAATATTCTATTTATTTAATCTCTAAATAAATATCCTTTATATTTGTTCTAACGAATATAATTCCTTTATATTTTGACTAACAAATATATCCTCTTATATTCGATTAACATATATATTCCCTTATATTGATTTACAAATATAATTCTTTTATATTTGTTTTACCAACTATATTCCTTAATATTCAAAAATCCTTTTTCTTATATATATATATATATAAAATCCCTTGATTTTATATAAATAAACTATTTTCAAAATATGCTTTGAAAACCCCTCTCCTACAGTCTGGTATTTCTCATGGTCTTCAACACACCATATAACAACGATAAATATCGTCCCACCACACATAGTCATACAGATTATATACTTCACATTATATATCACACTATAAAAATCACAGTAAAATACTGTTGAGGAATCCTGTTGGATTCCTCCAACCTGTTTCCCTGCATCCACAGATGTTAAACAACACTAGTATAATATTCTGATAAACAGAATCACATATAAATAATTAACGGTTTATAAATATATATATATATACATATATATATAATTTCCACTAACTGACTAGTAGTTCAATCAAACAGTCAACACACAGACAAACAACAGATAATTAACAGTTCTAAGAATACAACGTGAAAATAAAACTGTTTAGAGTTTGTGAGATTTACTCACATTGGCAGTTCATCGTTAAAGAACGATAAACTGTTGTTTGATTTGAATCAAACAGTTTATTTCGCCATAAATTCAAACTCGCTCCAATCAGTCCAAACTAGTTCCATCTGAAGTTATCGTTCATATAATCCTAACGGATCCCAGTTTGCGTCTTTCCCATTAATCTTGATTAAGCATATTTAGTTTCCCTTCTTCTCGATTTACTGTATCTGCACTAGATTTTCAACACAAGACACTCCCCCATTTCACGCCATGACTTCACGGAACATCACAACACTTCCTCCAGAATTCATGTCTTCTTCCCGAACGTAGTACCACACCTGAAACTTCTCATTACATAGCGGTGAATCTCAACTCCATTCCTTCCTCTAGTTAACATCACCCGTAGAGTTCATGACCCATTATTTTCCCAAGCCTTTTTCTTCTAATCATTGATTTCCGTTTCAGAAAACAACACCCCACTGTTAAATCCCTCAACCATTCATTTGTCCACATTTTTATTTAAATCATTCTTCCACTTTGTATAAGCGGTACTTCCAACTCGCACAGACCATGGCCGTTCATACTTCAATCCCCCCCCTCCTTCACACACCCCAAATAAATCACCAATACAAACATCAAAGTTCTTGTTATAAAATTCTCTACACAACCGTACTAAACATGTATAACTCGCACATGGAAATTGAAATCCGTCGACAGTACTGACCCACGCAACACAGTGATGATCGACGCAAAAATCTTTGAAATATCCCCAAAAATTCATAATACTTGTTAAAAATTGCGACGAATCCAACTACAGCCCCCGTTTTAACCATCGGTCGCCCCAAATCCAAGAAGATCGGAACCCTAATCACCGCTGTCTTGAACCCAACGGAAAAATTGAATGTCGAACCCCATAAGACTGGTATGAGGATGAAGAGAATCTATTTGCAAATCCAAATACATTTACATCGGAATTTATGGGATTTTATTTTGATTTCTTTGAATTTTTTTGTTGTTGTTGAGGTCACCGTTCTTTTACTGTGAAGAAAAGAATGCGGCAACAGAAGTTTTGACCAAGGAGAAAGTTAGATTAGGTTTAGAGAAGGGAAGGGTTATTGCTTTTATAAGGTTATATTTTGTAGACGTGGTTTATTGTGGACTTCACCATATATATGTGGTCTTAAGAAGAGCCAACGGTTTGTTTTAAATTGTTTAAGAAAATATACGTATCCATTTTCATAAACTCCACTCATATACAAACTGCTACAGACAGAAAACAAATTACGGTTGTGTCCAACGAGGTGTCACGATCCCAAAAATATAATAATACCGGTGGGTGGAATCATATTTTGAAACTTCAAAATGTTGATTTCAGGGTGCGAAATACTTCAAATAAAAAGTCGCTTATTAAATTAATTAAAAATTACAGTAAAATTCTAAAAATTAATTTATCACTATGTCCCAAAAGAACCTTATTCAAATTCGAATCCGATAACTAGTTATATCGAATAAACTGTTACAGCCGATAAACGATTCTATAACGACTATTTTAAAATTTGATTTGGACATATCTAAAAATCTACACGACGAAATCCTTATTTTTCTCTTCCACTAGAAAGGTATACTCCACCAGCTCCACACGTTTCTTGTTTCACAGAAATCCGATTTAAAATGAACTCTGTACATTCAGCTGAAGTTCGAAAAGCCAATTTACGAACTACAACGCCATTTCAAGCTCGGTTTTAATTATAATATAATTATATGTTCAAACTATCGTTCAAATAATATATTCGTTATTCTACTTCAAATTCTAAGCTGAATAAAATATCACAGATGATCCGGTTCACACCATATCGTTATTTCGGCCAATTCTGTTTATAAGTTCGAACGTTGTACTTTAAGTTTTCGATATCGCCAAATCGATATATAAATAATTAAATAAATTAATTATTCGACAGCTAACAAAACGCGCCATTACAGACTTCCCCCCTTAAAATAATTTCGTCCTCAAAATTGCTAAGGTAGAAAAATGCTACCAACTTTACTAACTAGATTCAAATATCTTTTAGTTTACTTCTCAACTCCAGTTTCAACTGAACCATTAAATTTTCAATTAAATTATTAATTCATTCTGGCTAACTGAATTTCCATAAATCATGAGAATGTTCTAACGCCTGGAATTTTCGAAAAATTTCGCCATAACCTCCTTTGTATTGGTCAATATGACAAACCACCCCTCGCCTCTCTAGGCCTTCTCCAACCCAAAAGAAAATCAAACAGCCAAGCGGCTTGCCAATTCGGCTCATAAAATCCAAACTCATATATAATATAAACTTGTACCTTTTTGTCGGTCGTATCATTATATCCCTACCCTCTGTTATCAGCTCGGCATATACAAATGCCATCCCAATCAACTCCAACCAATTTATTCTTAACACAACCATTCGCTTATTCAGGCCGAATTCAATTTCAAATTCGAGTTTCAAATTCCAAACTCTCAACTAATCATTTCAAATCCATAACCATATTATTCTCAAATCCAAATCGAATTTCATTCGAACTCTAATATCAAATTCCAAATTATTGACTTATCAATTTGGTTCCATTCTAGATTATCTCTAATCCCAATTCAATTTTATTTAACTCGGTTCAAGTTAAATTTCAATTTATTTTTACCATCTCATTTTATTTAACTTCATTAGTTAAATTTTAATTCCAGAACTTAAGTTCCTGGGTCTTATTTCAAATTAATTTGAAACCACATACCAATTCAAACCTTTGAATGTCTAAACAACTTGTTTTCTCAAAACAATTCAAAAAAACAAAACCTTTGGTAGTAATCCGTCACTTAGAACTCGAAAATGAACACTGATGATGTCTAGATTCATCATCAGAATCTATTTTCCAGCTATCGAAGTGAGTTCAATACTATATCATTTTAACTTTGAAAAACATTTTCAAAATCTCCCAGGAACTTAAAATTTCCTTATTTTAAATTCCAAATCTGATTTAAATTCATATTTAATTCAAACTATTTCATATATTACATTCATATGAATTCTGATTGGTCATTTATAACCATTTCACCCTTTTATAATCTTATTCGATTATAATAACAACCAACACAATCAATATACTATAATAATTTCAAGATATATATTTCTTCTATAAACAAATATATTTTGGGAAAAATTATTTCATTTACCCTCTTTCAAAACATACCATGACGGTTCATCGTATTCGAGTGTTTAGTAACCCTTATCGATACAGTGGATCAACTGATCGACCAGAATTCATAAGCCACTCTATCAATAAATCTCCACAATATAAAACCATTTTATATTGAATAACAATTACGCGCTCATATATATACACTCAAACTCAATCTAGGATATTACTAATCCCATCTCTATCGAGTTATGCCACAGAGCCAAGGTAATCACTTAACTTAAGCTCTGATACAAACTGTAACGGCTGGAAATTTCCGACTCCTAGAGAGTCGGAAATTCCGAGACGTTAGTGAAAGAATTTAGAAGGTGAGAAAGAAAAGATAGAACTAATAGAATAGAAGAAGAAGAAGAACATCAGAATCATCAGAGTAACACGAATCTCACAGCGGAACGAATAACATATAATATATAACATAACTTTGAAGTAAACAGTTATATATATACAATAACACTTATCAGAGTACAACACTTACAACACAGCGGAAATAACTATAGCTATAGAATCTTGAAGTCTCCTGCTCCAAGCTCTCCAAGTATATCTGTAAATCCCGACTACTTGACTGCCCGTACAAATTTAGGCACCCAAGAGTTTAGGGAAAACAACAAAGTAAACTCCGGGTCAGTCATGGGACTGGTATGAGTAAAATAGTTTAAAACAGGTATAGGGTATGTCATAAGACCACGCCGTGAATACGGAACGGGTTTTTCCTTATGAGTATCTGAACAACTTTGACAAGCAATATCATTGTGATATTATAATAATGTCTAAGTACAAATAGATATCAATCTAGCAGAACCGCTTGCATCTCACGTTCTACATACATAGTAAAAATCATAAACCGCAGGGCGCTTATTGAAGATTGGATTCCAACAGACAAGGTATGGGAGCACCTTCTGAATAGTGTACTCTAGAGGTGATACACTCAGGGTTCAACAAGAACGTCTTGCAACCCGGCCACACATGACCGCTCACTCATTTAGCTTGAGTGTCGCGAATATATTGCCACCACGGTTATAGGCCATCAAACCGTCATCCGAAGATACAGAATCAAAAAGAAGTATAAATATGGATATTCCCTAGATCGGTGACAATACACCCTGCTTGGGGATGACCCAACTAGCCATGCTACCTAGCCCAACTTTTGTTACTTCCTGGTGTGAGGCTAGAAGCTACGTCTATCTTCAGAACATCTGATCACCATTCACTTTGAATGCCACATTGTCATACCCGCCAAATCACAAATTGACTTATCCAAAAATAACACGGGTATACAGCTAAGAGAAACGAATTCCTCCGCCACCAAACGTGGATACGTTTGAACAGATCAACTTACGCGATCCATTGGATATACTCTGTCAGACCTTCTTCCATATACGTTGTCCTGGGACTGGACAAACCGAAGGCACTATTCAGTATATCCATCTTAGTCACTGTTATCTAAGATTTATACAACAGCCCTTGCACTTTACTCCGTCTTCAATTTATCTTTGGCAGATATTGCTCGCAACGCTTATGCCAATACAGAGTGGTTCTTTGGATAATAATCCAACCGGTCTCTCCACATTAACAACGTTAAAATGGTAAAAACTTTGATAGTCTGTGATTCAACTATCAAATGAAAACATGTCGGTGTACAAACAACGATCTTATTTCCAAATGGAAATTCGATCGATCCATCATCATATGTTCATATTTCCTTATTTCATATATTTAGAAAATATATGTTATTAATCATTGGAAAACATTTCCATAGCTTATTTTCACATCACTATTATTTCGCAACTATCAGTCCCTAACTGTAACTAGTATGAGAACAATTCTCTAAGTATCAATACGGAAGGTCGAAACCAACATCGGATCGTCACTTAGAAAACCGTTCAACTTACCCTCTCCAGTCAGTTTCTGAATTTGCTTAACTCTATTTCTTAAATTCTTATCATGAAAACATTTCATTTTCTATGTTTAGAAAACATATCTGACTATATTTGGAAAACGTTCCCAAAACTCATTTACGGATTTCAAATGAACGTTGTATAAAACATCGTTTCGCTTAATCCATTTATTTCTTATTCCTTAACTTTATTCCAAATCAACCTTTTAGATCGAACCACAACTATTCCTTTGTCAATTCTGAAGTCAATCAAGTTGGGGTATAATTACCTCGCAGACCTTAATTGAACAACGTCCTTTACTGTGAAATAGATGAAGTTCATCACTCACTTTTTACAATCATCTGTTTATGCAAATTCTCGGATTCAGGTTACGAATCCACTTCTTATATGACAACGTTTGATTATAACTATAACGTTATAATTCCTACTTCTGAAATGTCTAACTTAAATTATAACTTTATCTCCTAACTCGAATAATTTAACAGACACCTAATTTCTAAATCAATAACTAAATCTTGATTTAAACCCTGGAAAGTAAACAGTACTTTCCCGAATTCGCTATAATCGAATTCGACGTATAACTCTCTTTCGAGTAATCTCTATTTGATTAACTCTTCTTCGAATAACCTATATTCGATTATCTCTCTTCGAATAACTCATATTCGAAATCTCTCTCTTTCGAATAAACAATATTCGATCTCTTTCTTTCGAATATGCTATATTCGAAAATCTCCTTTCGATTTACTAATCGATAACTCCTTTCGATCAAACTAAAATCGATAACTCCTTTATATCTATTCGAATAATTAATATTCGAATAACTCTTTTGGATCGGCTCATTTGATTAATTCCTTCGAATAACTAATTCGAATAACTTACCTTCGAATAACCAATATTCGATTTACTCTAACTCGATTAACTTAATTCTAATCGATTTACTCCATTTCGATTCAACTTAATTCAAATCGATTAACTTAACTCAAATTGATTTACTCCTTTCGAATAACTAAATTCGTTTTAACTCTTCTCGAATAACTAAATTCGATTAACTCAAATTGAATAACCAATATTCAATTAACTCTTACATGTTTAACTCTATTCGAATAAGTAATTCGAATCACTCTAATGTGTTTAACTCTATTCAAATATCTAATTCGAATAACTCATTTCGAATAACTAAATTTGATTAACTCTTTTAACTTTACTCGAATAACTATATTCGATTAACACCTTCTTTCGAATAACTATATTCGATTAACTCTTCGACTAACTCCTTTGGATTAACTAACTTCGAATAACTCCTTTGGATTAACTCTTCGACTAACTCCTTCGGATTAACTCTTCGATTAACTCCTTCGGATTAACTAACTTCGAATAACTCCTTTGGATTAACTAACTTCGAATAACTCTTCGACTAACTCCTTCGGATTAACTAACTTCGAATAACTCCTTTGGATTAACTAACTTCGAATAACTCTTCGACTAACTCCTTCGGATTAACTCTTCGATTAACTCCTTCGGATTAACTAACTTCGAATAACTCCTTTGGATTAACTAACTTCGAATAACTCTTCTTCGGGCGCTTCGTAGATGATGAGGACTTGGCAGATTTCTTTCCTTTACCCTTAGCGCCTTCTTTCGGGCTTTCTCTATTTCTGTGGCCTCGAGATCGCCGCTAAGAGTATAATTGACATCATCCTCTAAATCAGAAAGCACACTAGTTTTGGTGTCCTATGATTCGGGAACTATAGTGACAAGTAAGGATGTGTTATTAGGAGGAGGGGGAGTGATAACAGAAGCAAGGGGAATAGTCATCAGGGGTGAATCAGTTATAGCTACTTCAAGTGTCATTACATTGCCTATAGTAAGAGAAGATAGGGTGAAAATAAACCTAGATTATGGAAGCAATGAGAATAATAGGCAAGAGACCCAGGTGAATCAAAAATGGATTCTACACGGTATAGTCAATTTCGATTTTACCTGCATTTAGAAGGTTTTCTATGACATCTATATGCTCAATCCTCCAGTTGTCTATGTTTTCATCATCCCCTTCATCATCTTCACCATGTTCCTCGACAACATTCTCTGTAGCAATGCGCTCTTTAGTGCCTACGTCTTTTTTTGTTAAAGTAACAGGAGCATTCACATGAATCTGTGAACTAGAAGCATCGATAGTCGCACGATCGATGGGAGGATCAATGTCAGTTGGACTTTGAACCTTTTCTCTGGAAGCACTAGCCCTATCATTCGCCAATTGGGCTTTTCCCTCAGCTAAAGCCTTTCGGATTTGTCATCTAATAGTTCATTGATGAGATCGTCTTCGCTACGATCACCGCAATTAATTTCAAGTGCTTATTCCTAGACGAGTGCCAAGGTAGTTGGAAAGGTGTCCCCTAAATAGTGTAAACTCCAATGGCTCATGACACTGAAAACATAAAACTGAAACATGTCGGCATCAACCTCATCTATAGCCTTTTTGAGAGTTTCCTCAGTAGTCCTCTTAACCTTCTCGAGAGATTCAACTTTAGCCGTCAACATATGATTGGAAGCTTTCAAAGAATTGATGGTTTCTCTAAGCTGGGAAGCTTCGTCCTAGTACTGTTTAGAAAAATCCTTTTCCACAGATAAAGTAACCTCAGCATTGCATTTGGCAGTTAAGGCTTCCTTTTCCTTTTGTTTAGCAGCTTCAAGTTCTTCCCTATGTCTCTTATTCTTGGCATCTAATCCCTCCAGTTCTGCATTTCTTTTAGTAAGAGAGGCAATGGTGGCCTCATGAGAATCTAAGACTTCCTCCCACTTGGCCCTATTACTCTCCAATTCCGCTATCTTAGCAAGATTAATGTCGTTAGGCCTTTGGAGATCATCGCCAAATTTGTTCCATATGCGCAACTTTCTCCTAGCATCGTCCCTAACAATACTCAGCTTCTTGTCGAGTTGGCTTTTAGCATTGTCAAGTTGGTTATGCATTTGCCTTATCACGACATCTACTTCATCAGCTATGTCATCAACATCATTTGGATTTATACCACGATCGAAAAGTAATCCTTTCAGATTCCAACCCTTGAATCGTTCAGAGAGAGTAATGTTTGTTGGTTCAGTTTCGTAACGAGGCTTATGAATGATTGAGTGGATTTCAGCTGAAGGACTAGGGGACCAGAGGATGAAACCGATCGGGGGATAATAGGAAGCTTCTTCAATCGAGGGCGCTTATGTGATCCATCCTTCCCTAGATCGTATTTCCCTCGCTTTTCCTCGCGATCCTCTTCGTCAGGAGTATCATCCCTGAGCCAAGCACGCCTTCTTCTTTCCTCATCTTCTTCCTAACGTATCTTTCACCTTTGCTCCTTAGTCAGTTCCAATTCTGATATATGTGAAGTCTTGTGAGAATATTTTGGAGGAGGGGGAGGATGAGACTACTTGGAATGATGTAGCGGTCACGAATGGTCAAATTGTAACAAATGCTTTGGGTTGTATGCTTACTCTTCTTCCTAAAGTCTAACAAACTTTTCCCATGCATATCTGAACCTGAAACAAAATAAAGAGGATTTTCAGTACTTAAACTACAAAGTACTGGGGTAAATTATGAAAGTGGTAAGGAATTTTAAAATATATGCATATTAAAGCGTTGCCATGGACGTACCAGTTCTTCTAGTTGGTTCTAGGGAGATTCCTAGAGATGCGAGATATTTTCCTGGCCTAGTGGTGGCGGCATCCATTATTTCGGTTCCTATGGTTTGAGCCTCAAATAATTGGGAAACCGTATCGCCTTGGCCAAGATACGTAGCCGAGTTAAGATCACCCAAATTGTCAAAGGTACTTATGGAACCTTCCTCTGTTGCATTTCGAACAAAAAGGACCTCGACCATCGTTTCAATATTTGGATCAATCTCCAGTGCGATTTCACCTTTCCCAGCATGTTTAGTGTCGTGTGCAGATTCTGAACAATTGCACTCTCTGTCATCTCTCTCAACCTGTTCGCTTTTATTCTTGTGATGTCCAGACTCCCCTTCTCTAATGGAGGTCGATTTGTGTTTAGGAGGCGTTTTGCTACCGCCCGCAATATCCGAGCATTTCTTTAAAGAGGCTTTCTTAGTAGGAGATTTTTCAGCAATCTCTCTCTTAAAGGTCAGATCTAATGTAAGGTTTCGGGAAGGGTCAAATAAATGATATTGGCGAAAGAATTATTCTATAATCAAAAACCTTCTACTTTTCTCCTTCGACAACGGTATTCAAAGTATCGAATAACTATTGTCCAGTAGTGCCATTTAGACTAAAAGAAGGAATTTCTGCAAAGCAAAAAAGGGATTTAATACCTGGAACTTAAATAAAAAACGGGTAAAGGGATATATGGTAATATGTTTTCACCTCCTTCGATCCACATTCTGTAAAAGCTATCGGGACACCGCACAAAGCAGTAATGATCTGAGAATTCTTAGCACTATTTTGCAAATCAATGATAAGCTTTGGATATTTTCCTTCAACAAAAAATATCGATGGCTTATCTTGCCTCTTTTTGAAGACATACAAGGAGAAAATCTCTTGAAATGTAGGAGCACGTTGCTTAACCCTCATGAAGAGTACATAAAGATTGGTTAGAATGGCATAGCCATTGGGGTGTAACTGCATGGGGGCAATTGCTAAACGCTTGAGGATCGTTTCCAGGAATGGATTAAATGGAGGTATGCTTCCCATTGTTAGCATATGTCGGTTAACCGCAATGTACCCAGGAGGTGGGGAGTCTACAAACTCATTCTCCTCAGGAAGTTTGGCCTCGGTTTCTAAAAATGTCAACTGAGCACATATACTCTTGTATGAACACTCAGAAAGTTGGGATTGCTTTCTCTCATCAGGAACCCCAGTGAGAGGCCTCGGCATAGGGAATTCTGGATTGATGTTTGCCCCAGAAGTATTAGTTGCATCCACATTATCCAATTAGGCAAAAGTACCAACCTATGTGGACTTTGACGCTTCCTTGTTATGTTGACGAGACTTTTGTCTGGTATCCATTTCTACACAAATAGTTGTACCCGAAAAATAGATTATTGGACAAAGGATCATTGCAGAAAAAGCACATCCAAGAAACATAAGGCAAGGGGAGTTAGTTATGATCAACTCATGGCGTGTCGGTTTGAATTAATTCTGAATGGGTCGGTCTAGACCAAATTAATAAGTGGTCGGCCCCAAACTAAGTTACACTGGTCGTTACTAAACTGACGGGTTATAGTCAGCCTCAAGCAAACTTACATGGGTCGATCCCAAACTAGCAAGTCCTGGTCGGCCTTAGAATTAATGAATTGGTCGACCCTAAAACAACTCGTCCCGGTCAGCCACGAATAGACCCATACTGGTCGGTCCCAAAGTACTACATTGGTCGGTCTCAAACAAACATATCCTAGGCGGCCTCAAACTAGTATGCCTTGATCGATTTTAAACAAAATTATGTTGGTCGACCTCGATGAATGGTATTGAACTTGGTCGACCTAAACGATTCGGTGGCAACCAAAATTCTGTGTTTTCTCAGAGCAAATACAATCAACACAGCAAGTATGTAGCATGAACAATTTAAAAGCATGATTACAGCGATAAATTGAATGTGCGAATGTGAGTTATTTACACAGTTACAATGATTCTAGCATTTCGAAAAACACATCAAGTGTATCATTACGAAATCAAAGTTCTACGCATTCTCTACAGTTCGGGTTTGCCATATACAACCTCAAACTCATTACAATCAAATCCGGTTTCGTTTCAAACTAATTCAACACAAGAACTTCGCAAGTCCTAGACCTTATATACATCTTGATCCTAATTAAACCAAAAATGGAGCCATGACACAAGTATTACCAGGCCCAACACATAATCTAAGAAGCATAAATACCTGCGTTTAGATGAATTAGATGGAGGAAACTAGTGCAGGCTATGGAGTTATGGAGAAGCACAAATTTGAGAGGTTCGGAGGTAAAATACTGTCTCAAATAGATTTAAATTGGAGCACAGCTTGAGTATGAGTTGAATCAAGTAATTGAATATGAGATATGAAGTAAAATTGATAAGTCTGCCTTACAAGAATGTTGCCGCCATTAAAGAGCTCGGTTTGAGGATATGAGAAATAGAAGAGGAAGAGACAAAGGATCACACCGCCCTTATAAAGGCCAAAAAAGAATGGGCCGACTAGCCCAGTGGAAGCTTGCAACCTCCCCATCATACAAGATACGACCGACTCGTAATAGTGATGTTAATCCATATATGTAACAAGCAAAGCAGATTGGTCAATCATTATACTATAACTCACAATATTTAATTTCAGAGCTCACAATTTTTTTTCAATCTAAAGAAAATTATTGTAAACACTAAGGGGCAAATGTTAATCCACTAAAAAAATCCAGAGCTTATGTAACGACTCGGGGGATTTGCGACCTAGGTTATCGACATAAACTCAATGTCGATTATCCAAGCATCGGAAATACCGGGTAGTTAATAGAAAAAAGTTAGAGGGTGAGAATAGATAAGATAGAAAATTGGAATAGAAGAAGAAGATCACAACACCAAAATCAGAGTAACAAAAATCTTACAATGAAACGAAAAAAATATAACATAACTTTGAAATAAAACCAGTATATGTATACAATAACAATTATCAGAGTACAACACTTGCAACACAGCAAAATAAACAATTGCTACAAAATCCTAAAGTCCCCTGCTCCAAGCTCTCAGTATATTTGTAAAATCCCGACTACTTGACTGCCCGTACAAATTTAGGCACCCAAGAGTTTAGGGAAAACAAACAAAATAAACTCCGGGTCAATCAAGGGACTGGTGTGAGTAAACAATTTAAAACAGTTTGAGAAAATAAATGATATCTCATAAGACCACGCCGTATAACACAGAACGGGTTTTTCCCTTATGAGAATCCAAAGCATTTGATTTAACATCAAAAATCCTTTTGAACAAAATGATAAATTTTATATCAAACCCATTTGATATTATAATAGTGTCTGTCAATCACAACTAAATAATCAACTAGCAGAACGCGTTCATCTCACATTCTACATACATAATATATAATCAAAAGCTGCGGGCGCTTATTGGGTAATGAATTCCAACCGGAATGGCACGGGACCACCATCCGACAGTGTATCTCTAGAGATGAATACACTGGGTTCAACAAGAACATCTTGTAACCCAAGCTAAACGTGACCAGTCACTCATTTCACTTGAGTGTACCGAATGTATTATCACCAACGATTAGGATTAGCAGCTGTTTCCCGAAAGGAACAACATCGAAATAGATTATAAAAGTAAATGTAATTTCTCTAGATCAGGTGACAATACACCCTAATTAGCAGCTAACCACTTAGCCATGCGACCTACCCGATTTTATACCATTTCCAGGTCGTGAGGCTTGAGGCCACGCCTATCTCTGATAGACCACACGCTTATTCACTTTGAATGTCACATCGTCATACCCACCAAATCACAAATTGATTTCCCTAAAAAATACCATGGGTATACAGCTAAGGGAAACGAATTCCCCCGCCACCAAACGAAAATACGTTTGAAGAGATCAACTTACGCGATCTATTAAATATACTCTGTCATACATTATTCCATATAGGTCGTCCTGGGACTGGACAGACCAAAGTAACTATTCCGTAAATCCATATTAAGAAATTTCTACCTAGGATTTACTGAACAGCCCTTGCATAACTCCGTCTTCAATTATCTTCATCATATCTAATTCGCAACGTTAATGCCATACGAAGTGGATTTCAGATAATATATCTGATTCTGATCTCTCTGTATTGACAATGGAAATGGTCAAAATCTTTGAAAGCCGATGATTTAACTATCAAAGGAAAACATGTGTACAAACAACGATCGTGTTCCCAAATGGAAATCTTACCGATCAGTCATCATTTCATTTCCCAATTTCCCATTTATCATTTCCATATATTCATAAATTCCTTATTTTCTGAAATTAGAAAATTTACGTTATTAACTTTGGAAAACGTTTCCATTTTTGATTCACGCATCAATATCTTCCTACCTCTATCAGTCTTTAACTGTAAACTAGTAAGGAACAACTTCACAAGTATAAACCCCGAAGGCCGAAACCAACATCGGATCGATACCTAGAAAGCCATTCAACTCAACTAATTTCCAATCAGTTTCTAAATTCAGTGATTCCATTTAAATACCTATTTCAAACCCCAAATTCCTTTATAATATTTTATTTGGAAAATATTTACTTTAATCTAATTTTTCACATAGAATGTGAATAGTATTACTTTATATAATCAAAACAGTTTGATTTCGTATTTAAAAACAATATTTCAAACCCAAATTCTATTTATATTTTTATTTGCAAAATATTTACTTTAAATCAATTTCATGTTACACCCGTGCGTGAAGCACGGCTCTGAACATTCCTAATGTAAAATTCTCTTTTTATAATTATTTCCTTTTATAAAATCCTTTGATTTTATAATTATTTCCTTTTATAAAACCTTTTCATTTTATAATTATTTTCTTTATAAAACCCTATTCATTTTATAATTATTTCCTTTTATAAAACCCTTTTTGTCTTATAATTATTTCCTTTTATAAAATTCTTTTGATTTTCCAAATAAATATTTCTTTTTATAAAATTTTATTTATTTTCCAAATAAATATTTCTTTTATAATTATATTTATTTCCTATAAATATTTCATTTTCAAAATACACTTTGAAAATTCCCTTTTTACATCCCAGTATTTCTTATGGTATTTAAAACATCAAATAACAATACTAGTGTCATCATAATCAATCACAGATTATATAACACGTAATATATCACAATATATGAGAACAAACAATACTATAAATATTGAGGAATCCAGTCGGATCCCTCCAACTTGTTTCCCTGCATCCACAGATGTTAAACAATATAAATAACATCGATTTCATTTCAATATGAAATATTCTGATAAACAAGTAAATATTTGATTAACGATTTATATATATATCGTTATCTATAATTTCAACCAATAAATCAGCAATTCAACCAAACAATCAACACACAACAATCAATCATCATTTATCAATTCTAAAAATACGTTATAAAAATATAAATTGTGCAGAATTAGTGAGATTTACTCATATTGGCAGTTCATCGTTAAATAATGATAAATTGTTGTTGATTCAGATCAGACAATTTATTTTGCTATAAATTGTAACGAGCTCCAATTCACTCCAAATCAGTTCCATTGTGAAGCCCTCGTCCATACGATCCCGACGGATCCAAATTTGCTTATTTCTAATAAAGTTTGCGCCAGATATTAACATTATAAATTCATGTACTATTTTAAATTAAAATAACCCTAAGTTTAATTATAAACGGGCCTCACCCTTAAAACTTCAGCCCAAATTCATTGCGCACTGACCCAATGACACAGCTCCTTCTCTTCTAAACCAAAACACACTACAGCTCCTGACTATATCCTTCACCGTACCTTTTCAAGTCACGTTCTCACCCGACTCTCCACTAAATTAACTAAGACCACTTCCAAACTTCATCTCCTCGAAGATGTGATCACCAGCAAACTCGCGCTTCCCTACTACTAGGCGACTTCGACTGTTTTACGTTGTGATTCGCTGTATGTGCGACATCCTTTTTCACCATATGTTCCCAAATTTTGCCAATAAACCCCATTCGATTTCCAGATCTCGAAAACAACTCTTGTTTTACTCATCCATACATCTATGGCTTGTGAAGATAAAAGCCATGCTCGCTACATAAATATCCCGCGAACAACAGTAGTGTCGATCTCCCTCATACCCATAGTAGATGAAAGCCTACGCCGATAGGATCTTAAATGAGTTGGTTTTGGAATTTTTAAGTGGTGTATACGATTTTAAATAAATTAATGAAGCTTCCGCTCTGTAATTTTACTGAAGAATGCTTCCTTCTAAAGCTGCTGATCGAAAACGTTCCCTTGTATTTATAGCTAACCCATGACCTAGCAATGGAAGCTTGATAAAAACTTAACGATTAATAAATCGTAGGATATAGATAGGCATGTGTACGCTACTGAGATTAGACTTGCTTACGTAGGTATGAAGAGAAGAGAGGGATAATGGGAAAATACACTGCTTTCCCTGAGGCGTGAAGTAAAGGTTTAGTTTGGGTAGGCTATTGTAATTTGTACATTTTATTTACCTGAGGGGGGAGGGCTTATTCTTATTATTATTATTTTTCAAGTCTTAGTGGCGTCATTGTAAAAATTACTATTTGTATAGAATGATATTTTAGTGCTATAGATCAAACCAATCCTTCATGATGCAATAATCTAGTTTGAAAACAATGGTTGATATTCCTATATCAGATTCGAATGAGCAACATTACTTGAGAACTAATTTCTCTGGTATGCTCAGGCTTCATCAATAAAAAGTTTGATATCCTTGTTGACTATATAACACGAACTCATTTCACTAAGCGATGTAATTCTAATTTGACATACTATTGTCCAACACCCATTAACCAACTCCCAATGATTCACAACCCAAAATACCACCTGAGAATGGTTATGAAACCATCTATAATGATTCAGCTCACACAATATTGCCATTTCAGCTAATTCTGATTATTTCAGAATTAAATATATTATTTAATTATTATATTAATTAAATATTCAATTTTATTTAATTAAACAACCATTTAAATCTCTAAATCACTATTTAAATAATTAAATAAATAAATTATTTATACCGTAAAAATACGGGACATTACATTCTTCTCCCTATAAAATAATTTCGTCCTCGAAATTGCTAAGGTAGAAAACAAACCCTATTAACTGGGTTAAAATTTATTTATTTACTTCTTAAATTCAGTTTCAATGAACCCATTTAATTCCAATTAAATATTAATTCGTTCTTATTAACCAAAATTTTCAAAAATTCTGAGAATTTTCTAACACCTTAACTTTTTGAAAAATTTCGCCAGCACCTCCTTTGTATGGGTCAATCGGTACAACTACAACCCGCCTCTCTAGGCCTTCTTCAATCCAAAATAAAATCAAATAGCCAAGCGGCTTGCCAAATAGGCCTATAAAAATCTCATACCTATATCAGATATAAACTTGTACGTTTTTGTCGGGCATAACATTCCATCTTCCATATCTGCTACTAATTCAACATATACAAATGTTATCCCAATCAAACTCAAATCACTTTATCTCTAACACAACCATTCGCTTATCCAAGCCAAATTCAATTTCAAACTCAAGTTTCATTCTTAATTCCAAACTCATAATTCACTAATCTGGTTCCATTTCAAATTCCTATATATCTCCCAATTCAATTACTTAACCAAGTTAAGTTACATTCCACGAAATTTACTAACTAATCAATTCCGCTAATTAGTTATCTTCATCTCAGAACTTTAATCTGATTATCATTTGAAGAATTAAACCATTTACTCACCTGAGTCCAATTATATTTCAAAATCAAATTTTACTCGATATTTTCAATTTAATTAGCTTTTAATTCAAACAGTCTCTTCCTGGGAGTTTTAAACAACTTTGCTTTTCTCAAAAATCGGACTTCCCTTTTCAGAATTCAAAACAACTTTCTTTTCTCAAAACAAATTCAAAACAGTATCCTTGGTAGTAATCCGTCACTTACAAACTCGAAAATGAACACCGATGATGTCCGGATCATCATCAGAATTATTTACCAGCAACCGAAGTGAGTTCAATACTATATCACTTTCAAAACCATTTCTAACCATTTCCATTTTGAAATACATTCAAGATATTATTCACAATGCTTGTAAACAATTTAAAATCTCCTAGTATTTTGAAATTCCCATATATTAATTCCAAATCCATTTACAAACACCTTTCCAAATCTCCAGGGTTTTAATTTCAATTCTGATTTAAATTTAGATTTAATTCGTTTTGTAACATTTACACAAATTTTGATTGGTTATTTATATAACCGTTTCAATTATAATCTTATCTGATTATAATAACAACCAACACATCCAATATACGATAATACTTCAAATATTAATCATCATTTTATATCAAAATATAATTTGGAGTAAAATTATTTCATTTACCCTTTTTCCAAACCATACTGTGTCGGTCCATCATATTCAAGTGTTTATTAACCCTTACCGATACAGTGGATCAAACTGATCAACCAGAACTCAGAAACAACTCAACTAATAAATCATCACAATATAAAACAATTCTTATAAAATCTACAAATACGTTCACTCGTATATATACACTCAAACTCAATCTAGGGTATTGCTAAACCTATCTCTACAAAGTCACGCCACAGAGCCAAGGTAATTACTTAACCTTTAGCTCTGATACCACTGTAATGACCCGGGGGATTTGCGACCTAGGTTATCGACATAAACTCAATGTCGATTATCCAAGCATCGGAAATACCGGATAGTTAATAGAAAGAAGTTAGAGGGTGAGAATAGATAAGATAGAAAATTAGAATAGAAGAAGAAGAAGATCACAACAACAGAATCAGAGTAACACGAATCTCACAGCGGAATGAATAAAATATAACATAACTTTGAAATAAAACCAGTATATGTATATAATAACATTTATCAGAATACAACACTTACAACACAGCGGAAATAAACAATTGCTATAAAATCCTGAAGCCTACAAACCAAGATCTCAGTATATCTGTAAAATCCTGACTACTTGACCGCCCATACAAATTTGGGCACCCAAGAGTTTAGGGAAAACAAAACAAAATAAACTCTGGGTCAGTCATGGGATTGGTGTGAGTAAGCAATTTAAAACAGTTTGAGAAAATAAACGATATCTCATAAGACCACGTCATATAACACGGAACGGGTTTTCCCTTATGAGAATCCAAAGCATTTGATTTAACATCAAAAATCCTTTTGAATGAAATGATAAACTTTATATCAGACTCATTTGATATTATAATAGTGTCTATTAATCACAATGAAATAATCAACTAGCAGAACACTTTCATCTCATGTTCTACATACATAATATATAATAAAAAACCATGGGCGCTTATTGGGTAATGAATTCCAATTGGCAATGTATGTGACCACCTTCCGATAGTGTATCTCTAGAGAGGAATACACCGGGTTCAACAAGAACATTTTGCAACCCAAGTTAAACATGACCAGTCACTCATTTCGCTTGAGTGTACCGAATGTATTATCACCAACGGTTGGGATCAACAACCGTTTCCGAAAAGGAACAACATCGAAATAGATTATAGAAGTAAATGGAATTTCTCTAGATTAGGTAACAATACACCCTAATTGGCAGCTAACCACTTAGCCATGCGATCTACCTGATTTTATACCATTTCCTGGTCGTGAGGCTTGAGGCCACGCTTATCTTTGACAGATCAAACATTTATTCACTTTGAATGTCACATCGTCATACCCGCCAAATCACAAATTGATTTCCCCAAAAATACCACGGGTATACAGCTAAGAGAAACCATTTCCTCCGCCACCAAAGGTAAATACGTTTGAAGAGATCAACTTACGCGATCTATTAAATATACCCTGTCAGACATTCTTCCATACAGGTCGTCCTGGGACTGGACAGACCGAAGGTGCTATTTTCTAAATCCATCTTAGGCAATTTCTACCTAGGATTTACTGAACAACCCTTGCATAACTCCATCTTCAATTATCTTCGTCATATTTGATTCGTAATGTTAATGCCATATGGAGTGGTTTTTAGATAATATATCTGATCCCAATCTCTCCGTATTGACAACGGAAATGGTCAAAATCTTTGATAGTCGGTGATTTAACTATCAAAGGAAAACATGTGTACAAACAATGACCATATTCCCAAATGGAAATCTTACCGATCAATCATCATTCCATTTCCCAATTTCCCATTTATCGTTTCCATATATTCATAAATTCTTTATTTTCTAAAATTAGAAAATATACGTTATTAACTTTGGAAAATGTTTCCATTTTTGATTCACGCATCAATATCTTCCCACCTCTATCAGTCTCTAAGTGTAAGCTAGTAAGAGAACAACTTCCCAAGTATAAACCCCCAAGGCCAAAACCAACACCAAATCGGTACCCAGAAAGCCATTCAACTCAACTAATTTCCAATCGGTTTCTAATTTCAGTAATTCCATTTAAATACTATTTCAAACCCCAAATTCCTTTATAATATTTTATTAGCAGAATATTTACTTTAATCTAATTTTTCACATAGAATGCGAATAATACTACTTTATATAATCAAAACAATTTGATTTCGTATTTAAAAACAATAACTCAAACCCAAATTCTATTTATAATTTTATTTGCAAAATATTTACTTTAAATCAATATCATGTTACACCCGTGTGCGAAGCATGGGTCTAAACCTTCCTAATGTAAAATTCTCTTTTTATAATTATTTCCTTTAATAAATCCCTTTTCATTTAATAATTATTTCCTTTTATAAAACCCTTTTCATTTAATAATTATTTCCTTTTATAAAACCCTTTTCATTTTATAATTATTTCCTTTTATTAAATTCTATTTATTCGCCAAATATATATTTCTTTTTATAAAATTCTATTTATTTTTCAAATAAATATTTCTTTTATAATTATATTTATTTCTTATAAATATTTCATTTTCAAAATACACTTTGAAATTTTCCTTTTTACATCCCAGTATTTCTTATGGTATTTTAAATATCAAATAACAATACCAGTGTCATCATAATCAATCACAGATTATAATCTATACTATATTATAATTACTGAGTTTGAAATGGATAGCTATAAGGCCTCCTCAGACTTTGAACTCAACCGTTTTTCTTTTTTCCATTCCCCCGTTTTCTCAACCCCTTTTCTAAAACCTAAACAATTTTCGTCTAATCTAAAAGGCCTTTCCCAATTTTACAGCCAGTCACTTAATCGCGTTTTTGAACCTATCGTCGCCATTTGGTTCATTTTGAACTTTACTCTTCGCCTCTGCTTTGTTGATTCCCCTCTGTCCTCACCACTGTTCCAGCGACTGCTATGCCCTTGCTTCGGCTATGTTCAAATTCCCTACGATTAGCAGTTTCCTGCAAAGATTTGGAACCACCGTCAGTAGATTCAAATTCTCACGCCTACAATTGCATTTGTGAAGTATTATTTCTCTTTTTAAGTGGAATTTCACAATTGATTGTTTTTTGTTCGGTTACTATTACCATCAGTAGATTCACGGCAATTTCAGTTGTTTTGGTATTTAGTCCGGTAATAATTATTCATGTTTGGTACTACTACTAAATTATCAGCTATTGTTTTTTATCTAATACACAAAGTTTTGTTTTTTGGGCATGATGTTTTTGATTTTCCATTCATATAAAATACCTAAATGAAGGAATAAGAATGTAGGAGTTTATTTCTCTGATATTTGAGAAAACTGGGTACACTGTAGAGTTTGACTGTAAAACTTGAACAATGTGGAGGAGTATCAATTTTCATAATCTATCGGCAAGACAACGTATGTCGAAGCGCATTGTGTACTTCTAAGGATAATGTGATGTTAATCATTTTATTTCAATGTTGACGTATCATTCTTTCCTCAGTTAACAAGGAATGGGGAAAGTACGGCTTTGTCAAATAGTTAATCATATACCCTGCAGTAACAATATCTCATGATCTGGGAACATGTGTGATCAAATTATGGTTTACATGTCATAACTTATTAAAAATAAATGTTCTCCTCATCAAACAATTTGTGTACAAAAACCGTGTGCATAACATGAGTTCATCCTAATATTTTACATAGCTGATGCCAATCTGCCTATATTACTCTCAAACCAATCTTCATGTGCTTTATTGTTGGTATAAGTTACGTATATTTGGTCATAGTAACGTCTTCATGGAGTAGTTTAATTTTGGCATCTGCATTGAAATTTTATATAGGATTTTTTTTTCCATCCATTTTTTCATTGATTCAGTTGGATTGATTGAAAACAATTGTTCTATTTTCATTTTGGTATGACATTAGTCTATATTGTACATCATATATAGCAAATACTGCAGGTACAACTTTGTAGCAATGAAAAATCTGGTTTTCTTTTAGTACTTGAGATATTTATACCTTCAAATAATTTGCATACATATGGAGCATTGGTGTAACTGCATAGGTTCTTCTTTCTGGCTGCCGACCTTTCTTGCAAGGAACAAAATCTGATTTATTTCTCTATGTCTGAAAAGCAATCCCAAATTTCAGAGCTGATACACTCTTCATTAAATTATGACACTAGAGCTTCATAGTGAAATTGCTTGATAAAGATTAAAGAAGGGAATTGACTACTTCATAAGCTCAAGGTAATTTGATTCCCCATATAATAATGTCATATCATTCCCATGTAAATACATTAGTTTGTATATGCTAATGTCATTTAAGTGCTAAATAAACAACAATGCTGCAGGTCATCCTTGGCTCTACAGCTGTAATGATGTTAAAATATGCTTAGATATTTTGATTAAGGTTTGTTAGTGCCTATATTTATTCTTCATCCTTGAGGAAATTGGCGTTGAAGGTGTATTCTATATCTCTTTATGTTTCTTGATTAATCCAACTATTGAAGCATCAACTTAACATACCTTAGACTACAACAATATATGGTATATGTGTGTTTGTCGCATCTTCAAAATAATAAATATACATAGACTTGAATTCAAAACAAGTACTTGAGCTTTTTGATTAAATGATTTTTTTTTTTAATAATGAACGATTTTATGCTTACATTTAGTTAATTTTCATTGCAGGCTGTTGCTAAGACATTCACCGGTAGACGAATTATATATCCTTAAAAAGCAATTTTCATTGCTCATGCCAAGCAAAAATGGATTTGCTTCCATCTTAACTTTCAAGAAGATAAGTATTATACTTCCATCTAAGTATTATATGAGGAAAAAATAAGACTTGGTTGTAATGCACGAAACAGAATACAGAAAGGCACGTTGAAGTACTCGACAATGGCGAGGCAGTTATCAAGTTTCCTTGAATATGTGAATTTGGTTAGTAACAGCCTTTAAATTACGTTTCTTAAACATTGATATATTGAATTCAGTCTACTTCTAAAAACTAATTAAGAAAAAAACATTTACATAGATAAGATCATTTGAGCACAAGTTGGATTTCAAATAATTTGTTGCTGCTGAATCAAGCCTATATCAAGTAGAAGGTTGGATCGCGAGGAGCAGCATGCACACATTGCATATGCATATTATGACAAGGATGGGAGCAGTATATAGGTATGTACATACATATATAATCTTAAACAAGCATGTTGCATTTACAATGTTGTGGTTCCATAAAAATGTCGACATCTGTTAAAAGTTGGTTTTGCTGATTTGATACGGTGGGGTGTAGATGATGCACAAAATGGTCTTTTAACATTATTAAACATTTGTCTTGCATCGTGATTATATAATCAGAACAGTGTAATAGTTTAACTGTTTCTGATATGAAAACTGCGAAATTTATAGATCCGCCATTATAACATGTTCTTTATCAGCTCAAAAAAGCCGGTTTTGCTGATATTTCTTTGCTCACTACCAAAGAATTTTAACTGAAAGTATTTTACTTTTTATGTGAAATTGTTAAAACAATTCCACACTAATTTTTTGTTGCCTTGGTTAGCTGGTACCAAGGGCACTGATTATTTCTAAAATATAATTTTTTTATGTAAAAAGTCAAAATTTTGGAGGAACAAATAATTTGTTAAAAACTAAGAAATGTTGTTTGGACAAAGAAGAACAAGTAAACTCTTTGAGCATACGTGATCATTGTTGCTATTCCTAAAAATTTGATTATGTATGATTATCACATTAAACATAGAAAATTGATTGCCCTACAATATTATTCTTTTCGAATCCTTTTGCACCTTTTTATCGAAAACAATGATCTAGGAGAAATTAAGCAAATTCTCTTGCATTGCATGTCTACCCATATAATAAGAGTTGAATGGCACAGGCCTATCACCTTCAAATACTTTAAAAATCTGGCAGTCTCCGTTTTATTCTTTATGGCATAAACTCTTTTAGAAATAAAGTGTCCTCAATTTTTCATATGCATGGACAAATTTGTGTTGTTTGCTAATTATGTTACTACATCTACACAACTATATTACTACCTTTATTATTTAAAGCAAACTATAGTATTGCTATATTTGAATGTATTAATAAAAGTAAAGATAATTACAAAGTTTGTCTTTATTATCATGAATTAAATTTGAATGTCAGAAGATTCCCAAGGAATATGCACTGCGAGAGAATTTTTTTTCCAAGGAATATGTTCGCTGGGTTGTAAAAGCTTTAATTCCGAATTCAATGTGCTAAAATGGGATCTTCATTTGGTCAAAACAAATGGCTTCTAATTTAATCATTTTGACTATTGGTTTGTCTGCTGATGTATTATCTTTATGACTGGGCTTGCTGCCAGGTTTGTAGTGCTTATTATGACTGGTCCTACAAAGTGCTATCACGTGTTTTTGTCTTTTTCCAACTTGCTGTTTCGTAAGTTCTCTATATTACCAAGTGATAGGCAATACATGTTATTAATAAGAAAATACCACTGCTAAAAAGAAGGCTACAATCACTTATTTAATAGTTGATACACTATCAAAGATCATACCTGATAAGAGAGAAGATTATACCGAGCCTTAATCCAAAACTGAGTGGTAAATATAAATGCAAAAAAACATTATGACCAATAGAATTATTTTTTGTTCTTTTCATGATTTACAAATTAACATGGGATTACCTTATAGATTCACCGTAAGCAAATATACATGCACGATGTTTATGAGAAATGAACTAAAAAGTGTGCACATGCATCTCATCGTCGATGAGATACTGGCTTTCTTCACTCTTATGTTGTATAAAAAATTGCTGCTTAGTTCAATTTTATATATAAAAAAAGTTGATTAGGTAGACTCATGATATCAGATCCTTTCACGATAAAATGAGATATGAAAGGAAAATTAATTAATTTTGTTATTTGATACATCATAACAATAGAGCATGTGATATCAATTCATATTTACAAGGTGAATATTATTTTTTATTGTACAATGTCGTGTGTTGATATAAATATGGTTAAGCAAAATGAAATATTTCAAGCCCTTAAGTACTTTTTGGACAAAGGTAAGTGTTTATATTTCAACTCTAACAATTTTAAGTTACATAAATACGTTTAAGCAGAATGATAAGCGACCGAAAAATGGTAGATCTTGGTTCATATATAAATTCCTACATTTGTTTAAAGGTTACTAATCAAAAAATTAAACGGGGGGAGAAAATTTATTATAGTTATTTATCAAGCCATTTTTCTAATGAGGCTGCATAAAGTTAACATAATTGGTCTTAGAATTTGATATGGATTATGTGTTAGGTTGATTGAGTATAAAGGATACAATTATGTAATCTGAACTACACAACAATTATTTGTGTGTGCATCCTCTGGAAATGGCACGAAGAAATGAACTTAAGTTTTGTATTAGCTCTGGAAAAAAACAATTTTTATGCGGCTTACTAAGAATAACAAGGGTAGAGAATTTTACATTGTAATGCTCTGATATTTTTTTCTATGTGTGTACACCCTCCCCCCCCCCCCACCCCCACCCCCACACCCAAAAGTCAGCAAGTCCACACAAAATCTTTTAAGCTTAACATAGAAAGAGGCTCGAAGGGAAAGTTTGCCAAATATTAAAAAAAAATGAACCTTTTACTTTATCTGGTTAGATTATGGACTGGGAATGGAAAGGTCTGCAAAAATGAATGGATTCAGTTATCAGAGTCTAATGATTTTGGAAGATGTCATTACACGATTGCTTCTGATATACAATGTTTTTTAAACTTTTAGATGGAGCTAAGTTTGATCTCATTCATCTCTTTTTGTGTGCAGTGGTAATGCATGTATCATTTGTTTCCTTAACAATTATAGATTAAGTTCGGAACAGTCCGAAACACACTAATGCTAGGAGGCGCTAGAGCAGCACATGTGTTTGGAGAAGAAGTTAAGGAAGTCTCCTATCAATTTGAAGGTAAATATTTCTTTAGTATTTGGAAATGTAGTACAAAACCGTAGTACCACCTTCTGATCGGTTATTTTCTCAAGTAGCTTACTAGTTTTTTTTTCCTTATTCGTTTTGCTAACGTGTATAAAACCTTCGACCTGATATGATTATTATATGTTATTATAATATGCATATATTGTTTAATGGTTATGTTTTTTTTTTTTTTTCATTTATGTTTCATGTATTAAACATACTTGACGTTATCTTATATGAAGTTTTGACATTCTTAAACATAAATTTGATTGCATGAAGAGACCAAGACTGCTGTAATTCTTTGAAACATGAGTTTTTCAGCCTTTGAGTATTGTCAAAACTGTTATAACAAGACTAACTTAACTTAGCAAGCATTTACATGGCTGTCAGTGAATCTGACAGGAGTTAATACAACAAATACGCGAAAGCATTGTACTACAAAGTGAAACAAAACATTTTTTTCTTAGTAATAAGAGTCTCCTCATTAGTTAATCATCGGTCAAACAATGTGCATCACGCACGAACATTTGAGGCAATCTCGGTGTGCACATTGTTTATAATCAGACCACATATATGATAGCTGTATAGATTGTTTATCAAATAATTTTGGATTGAACCCCTTTGGCATCAATTATTTATGTTAGATTGCATTAATATTCATTTATAAATGATTTATGATTAGCATAATGTTTGCTAATGTTTTACTGTTTAATTAGTGTGGACATTTCATGATATTAACCTGATTCATGACATTTCATGACGTTTAATGTTTTAGCTAATGTTTTAATGTTAAATGGTTATCCATATATTCATTTATAACAAATTTTAACTTAATCAGACGTGATCATTTCGATTATTATAAGGTTTCCTTAATCTTATGTTATTTTCGATGTTTTACTATAATGAGCATATGATATGTATGGTTAAAAATACAAATGGAAGAAAACATCTTTGTAAATATGGGACGTAATTACAAAAATTGGTTTGAAGGATTTTGTTTTTATGTTTAAATGATGTTTTTTTTACTTACTTTGGTTTATTAGTTGCACACATTAGTTTACAGTGCTTGGATAACATGGTCAACATTTGTTCTTGCTGTGCATAGAAGTTGCTAGGATCATCCACAACAAATTTTAATTGGTATCTTTCAGCTTATTCACTTCTGATATTTTTTAGTACTCGGTTTATCTACTTTCGAAATTAAAGGATATCTTGACAATTATAGACACGTAAAAGGTCAAAATTAGGATTCTTAAATTTTGCGATCACTATGCATTTGCAGATTAAACATGTTAGTAGGCATAGTAAATGAATCTAGAAAAATATTTCTAAGCAAATTAATAGCATGGATTTTTTTCCTTTTAAAGGGTAATTGTTTTATTCCAAAGAGTAAATACTCTACTTTTGTTATGTGAAGTTATCAATTTAATTCTATAAATCTTTACTTTATTTGCTACTTTTTTAATTATGCATATAAAGTTTCCAGGTATAGATATATGATGAATTGATTAATGATTTGTTCCTTATTATGTTGGATTCTTGCACTTCGAATGAGAAATGTACTGTTCTATTCTCAGTTTTTTATTTGAATTAATCAAACTTTCATCTTAAAATCGTTTTTCATCATGTTTTATACGTTATTCGCGCTGTAACCATGGTTTCAGGAAATCATTTCTTTATTTCCACAATTATATGTAACTACTTCATAGCATATAATCAATTTTATAATTTGAAGCCCTCCATTTGTTTGTTTACCCATCATACACTTGCTTGGATTCAACCAGCTCTCGAATTATTATGAATGATGTTGTTTGGATATTTTGTTTGTCTTGCTGCTTAAGTCGGTTGATTAGGATAAATTTGTAGACTACTAGATTTGTTTACCTATATATGTATAAATTTTGAATGTTTTCTACTGTATCTTTCCTATTTTACATGCAAAAAAATTATATTCCTTAAACAAACGTTATAATATTTACTAATTATACGATATCAATCCGTGCAACTATTCTTCTATAATATTTGATTTGATTGTATCTATCATATAAATAAAACCTTGGTTAATCATGGTCAAGTTGAAGCTTTTATTAGAATCGAGCTGTGTTTATGTCACTTGGTATACCTATTATTACTGCATGATCATTTCTTCTCCCATTTGCAATTGAATCAGTCTACAAGATGATAAAAAGAGAACAATACGCTACAAGCCTACAATCCTGAAGGAGGTGGAGTGTAAGCGCTATTGGTAAATCTCAGTCACATAAAGGTTAATATTTTTTTTTTTTTTTTTTTGTGTTTTTCTTTCTTCAATTATCGTGGGCTGTAGCTGAATAGTATTTCATACTTAGAATGCTTGATGATGATTGATTTCCACGTATCTTAAATTTAAACTAACTTTTTGAAGAAAAATAAGTCATCCTTTCTTAAATTTCTTTTCCTTCTTACCTGCGAACTCTCCATCAATGTGTTCCTGTTGTTAAAGTGAAACATGAATTTTATGGCACTTTTACATATTTTCAATATTTTTGTTTGACTGACAATAAATACATTTATACCATGTTCTTACGGTGTTTATAACTTTTACCACCGACTAATATTTCAATTTTAATAATGTACATTTCATCGACCATGATTTATGATTTTTTGCTAACATTTCAGTTTGAATGATATTAATTACAATTTATAACATGCTCTTACTATTTTGACTCTCTTCATTATCAGTTTACTTCATTTATAGAAATATAGACTCCCACACTTATTTTGTCCTACTTTTGAATGTAGTTAAATACAATTTACAACATATTCACAATATTTCACCTTTTTCATACTTACTGTAAGGACAACTATAAGCAAAATGTACTTCTTCATTCATCATGCTCAGTTATTAGCATTGCCTTAATCCAGTAGGTTGAAGGGGTATATCTCTATTGGTACATCCTAACCATCAACCTAAAGTGATGAGTGCTTTTAATCCATTTATTATTGTTTATCACCTATTAAGATCTTGATAATTCAATTTCATCTAATTTTGTGTTGCATTATCAGTTTTGAAAATTAAATACAGTAATGATACCTGTTTTTTCAAATTTTATACTACGATAAAGTAGTCAAGAGGAAAGGAAATGTAAACAAGATGGAGGCTTACTTAAAAAAGAAGTTGATGGAAGATCTGAGAAAAAACAAAGGAACATTTACATGCATTGGGCAGAATTGGCGTGAAAATTAATGTGGTAATGTTTTATACCATACAAGGACTACTAAATTCTTTATGCCTGTTGATTTTAGTCCTTCTATGCTCTTTGAAAAAAGAGACGTCATACAAATACAATGATAATTCATTGGAACTGCATTAACCAAGTGACATACAAGGATTTATCATTAGCACATTGAGCTGTTTTTCATGTGCTTATTATATACAACGAGCTTGATCTCTCTTTAACCATCTTTTTTAAATTCTTGGTGTTCACTGATAGCAAGCTTAAATAGTGTAAACAGATGTACGTTTGGGTTGGCCATGAGATGAGGGTATGGTCCGTTGACAGTCTGCACTCACATACTTCAATTGATCTGTGGTATATTGTACTCTGAACACTGTTTTTTGTTTAATTGGGTATGGAAAGAATTATAATATTCCACAAACTATTGTAGTCATGCCAATTTATTGACTTAAAGAATTATTTTGATAAAATTGATTCAACCTTGCATGAAAATCATGTTTACATGTCTGTATTTGCTAAGATTTAGATAATACCCATTCATTTGTCTGCCAACAACAATGCACTTTTTTAGGTACTTGCTAACATATATCAATGTACACTACCTTTTGGCTTATGCTTCATATTGTTCTTGATTATACAAGACGACATAATTGTTCTTTTATTCAATTAGATGCAAGTATTTAGGATTTAAATTGATATTTGGAATTTGGTACATTCTATGATTAGCATAGATAAACCTTGCATTACCCATTAAGCTGTGGGGACTTGCTCTTAGAATTTACAGTAGTGTCATGTATATTGACCGGTTTTGTTAATTAACATTTTTTTTCCGACATATTAATTTATAAGCCTAGGTATACTTTCATAACTATATAAATACATGTGTCAGGTTACTGCACTAATATAGTTGTTTTTTTAATGTGCACATGCCATTAATAGTTACTGCAGTTATGCCATTTTGAGAATTGTAATCAATATTTTCTAACCTCTTTATGTACTGATTAAGCCATTTTGCTGACCATGTTTACAGTCAATCATGCTTTTATACTTTTCCAGAAATGTGTAGCCCTTACCTGTATTTTCGGCACTTATTTTTCCGTTGTGATGATAAAACTTATTTGAATGAAACCTCATTTTGACGTGCTTTCTGATTGTCGTATGATGTCTTTTGATCCCATTGCAGTACCGGTACATATAATTGTATGATAAGGAAAAATGAATAAAATCTTTACGCATTCATACAAATTCAGCACTGCTTTTTCAACGTCGAAATTATTGCCTTATCTGAATATCAGATTACACATTATAACAATATTTTTGTAATAAATTATGTGCCTAGCACGGGCTCGAACTAACTCACTCTAACGAGCATCCACATTCAGGTCAATCTTAGCAGTACTAGGGCAGCACTAGGAGCTTGAATCTTCACTACAGACAACTGTATACTTATCCAGGGTTTCCATGACATCAGAATCTTTGCCTGTCAGTTCTCTAAACTCAGATACGCTGGCTTTGAACTTCAGTGGATTCATTATGTAAACTACTTTATGTTCTTGCGTTTTCGGTTTTGGCTGTGTTAGCGCTTTCTTTTTGTGATGAGCAGCTGAAGCTGCGCCATTTGAGTTGTCACACACTCCCTTCATGACTTGACTTTCTTTTCTTTCCTTTTTGATGCAGAGATGCTTTATGCAGCAGAATAAATTACATTGTCTCGATACTGATATGAATATTGAACCATGCATGTTCTGTATGTTTTGAGGAAGGTTTTATCCTTCAGTTTTATTTCATATTGTTTAATCTTTTGTTCCGCGTATTAAACAAGAATAAAAGGGCAAAATTTGTTTTGCATGCGTTTATCTCATCGTTGTGCACTGTTGCAATGATTGTTAATGCCCACTGTTTATCCATTTATTTCTGATTCGTGTGACTGTCTATTCAATCAATAAGTTTACTAATTTTCTGTAATTCGTATGTCTTAAGCTTGGCCTAATGCATTTTAGTATTGCTATTATACTTGAATGTTACTGGTAGTTTGGTGTTGATTTCGATGATTTGAAAGAACTAACTTCAATAGTGTTACCTGCAAACTTTATAACATTCATGATTCAATGTGAAGCAACTGAAAATGAATTAAAAATTCTATGCAGTTTCTCATCCATATTGTTAGCATGAGCATGTTAAAGTGATTAATAGGTATTTATATATTCAAAATTATGTTTTCAATCTATGTTTTTCAAATTTAAGTTATATTACGTAGAAAAATATGGGATACTTAGCTGACAGGTTGCCTGTCATCCACCATACTGACAAGTTTTCTATTTACAAATTGAGTTTCAAGATAATTTTATATGAAATTACCTTGAATTTTTGTTTAGAGTTTAATAATGTTAAATCCAATTTTTCTTTTAAATTAATGGAGGCGCCTATTCAAACACAAAATTTGACATAAAGAGAGAGACACAGAGCCTCAGCCGTTGGATCTTTTTGTCATTATATGGAGAGGTGTAATTCATGAGGTGATCCAACAGTGCAAATCAATTGTGTCACCGTTTGTGTTAAAATTTTGTGTCCCTGTGGAATTTCCCTAAATTAATTCAAAATTTAAATTTATAGCTCAAAGAAGACTTATGTATCTTTGGTGATCATTTCCATGAATATTTTATTAATCTTCTTTTCAATACCTTAAAGTTATGTGTTTTAATGTTATGGCCGTAAATGTTCTCTTACCTTAATTACTTTCTATCTTTATGTCAGTGAACTTCCAGTTTTTCAGTTTACTATGTTAAAACAATATTTTGCATCCCCGTCCGTGTGCGGAGCACGGGTTCGCACTTGTAGTACTATAAACATTGAGGAATCCAGTTGGATCCCTCCAACCTGTTTCCCTGCATCCACAAATATTAAACAATATAAATAACATCGATTCCATTTCAATATGAAATATTCTGATAAACAGAATCAATATTCGATTAACGATTTATATTTATATATCGTTATCTATAATTTCAACCAATAAATCAGTAATTCAACCAAACAATCAACACAGAGCAATCAATCATCATTTATCAACTCTAAAAATACGTTATAAAAACATAAACTGTGCAGAGTTAGTGATATTTACTCACATTGGAAGTTCATCGTTAAATAACGTAAACTGTTGTTGATTCAGATCAGACAATTTATTTTTCTATAAATTGTAGCGAGCTCCAATTCACTCCAAATCAGTTCCATTATGAAGACATCGTCCATACGATCCCGATGGATCCAAATTTGCTTAATTCTCATAAAGTTTGCGCCAGATATTAACATTATAAATTCATGTACTATTTTAAATTAAAATAACCCTAAGTTTAATTATAAACGGGCCTCACCCTTAAAACTTCAGCCCAAATTCATTGTGCACTGACCCAATGACACAACTCCTTCTCTTCTAAACCAAAACACGCTACAGCTCCTGACTATGTCCTTTACCGTACCTTTTCAAGCCACGTTCTCACCCGACTCTCCACTAAATCAACCGATACCACTTCCAAACTTTATCTCCTCGATGATGTGATCACCCCATGCCTACTTTAGCAAACTCGCGCTTCCCTACTACTAGGCGGCTTCGACTGTTTTACGTTGTGATGCACTGTATGTGCGACATCCTTTTCCACCATATGTTCCCAAATTTTGCCAATAAACCCCATTCGATTTCCAGATCTCGAAAACAACTCTTGTTTTACTCATCCATACATCCATGGCTTGTGAAGATAAAAGCCATGCTCGCTACATAAATATCCCGCGAACAACAATAGTGTCGATCTCCCTCATACCCATAGTAGATGAAAGCTTACGCCAATAGGATCTTAAATGAGTTGGTTTCGAAATTTTTAAGTGGTGTATACGATTTTAAATAAATCAATGAAGTTTCCGCTCTGTAATTTTATTGAACAATGCTTCCTTCTAAAGCTGCTAATCGAAGATATTCCCTTGTATTTATAGCTAACCCATAACCTTGCAATGGATGCTTGATAAAACTAAACGATTAGGAAATCGTAGGGTATAGATAGGCATGTTTACGCTACTGAGATTAGACTTGCTTATGTAGGTATGAAGAGAAGAGAGGGGTGGTAGGAAAATACACTGCTTTCCCTTAGGCGTGAAGTAAAGATCTAGTTTGATTATGCTGTAGTAATTTGTACATTTTATTTACCTAGAGGGGGCTTATTCTTATTATTATTATTTTTCATGTCTTAGTGGCGTCATTGCAAAAATTAGTATTTGGACAGAATGATATTTTAGTGCTATAGATCAAACCAATCCTTCATGATGCAATAATCTTGTTTGAAAACAATGGTTGATATTCCAATATCAGATTCGAATATGCAACGTTACTTGAGAACTAATTTCTTTGGTATGCTCAGGCTTCATCGGTAAAAAAGCTCGACATCCTTGTTGACTATACAACACGAACTCATTTCACTAAGCGATGTAATTCTAATTTGATATACTATTGTCCAACACCCGTTAACCAACTCCCAATGATTCACAACCCAAAATACCACCTGAGAATGGTTATGAAACCATTAATAGTGGTGTATATGATTTTAAATAAATCAATGAAGCTACAGGTGGGTCGGTCTTGTTTTCATGGCCTTGGGTCGGTCCGAACAACTACAAGTGGGTCGGTCTTATTTTCATGGCCTCGGGTCGGTCTCATCTCCAAATACCCTAGTTGGTCTCATTTTCAAATACCCTGGCCAGTCGGGACGAAAGCCCCGGTCTGTCGGGTCCAATGCTCTGGTCGGTCGAGACCAATTGTGACAACTGTACACAGCTGTAAAGTAAACTAGTGGCACTTCTGTAAATAGCTTTGAAGCCGACCAAGTTTGAGTCTTACCCAAAACCTGCATACTATATCTTGGTCATTCCTCACACCTATAAATTGGGGGAATCTCCACTCTAATGGGGATGGATTTCCATCACCCCTAAGTGCTGCCAAATTGCACTCTCTCCTCCTAACACCTCCTACCATTTCAAGGCAAAGATCAAACATTGAATTCATCATGGAATCTACTAAAAGTGCTCAGGCATCTTAGAGATTGAAGATCCTCCACCATTTTCCTTGCACTTAGCGAAATCCACCTAATTCTTCACTGATTTGTATAGATTAGAGTGAAGTCTATGTGTACGAGAGAAGATGAATGTACTTTTGAGTGAATCTAAGCTTGTAACTCTTGAATTGCTAATGGAAATTATTGCCAAAGTGGACGTAGATCTTTCCTAAGATCGAACCACTATAAAAATCTGTGTTCTTCATTTTTTTTTTTGCTTTCAATTTTTTGATTGCGGTCTCACTCTAACCATTAGGTAAAGTGTTTGTATAATACCTTTGGTGTTGAAATCAAAGTTTGGTTTTAACATTAACTTTTCCAGAATTACTTTAAGAATAAGATGTTTAGAGTTCTTTAAATAAGATTAATTCACTCGTGTGTGTATATAGAATCTCAAATCTAAAAGAAACTACCGAATTTGAATATATCTCCCTCCCAACAGTCACATATACGTTTCTTTAGTCTAGATCTATCAACCTCTATATTTAGATTTAAGTTTTTGTAGAGTTTTTAGGTTTCAGATTAAGAAATTTTGTTGTCATGGAAGTAGAAGCTCTAAGGAAGAAGGAAAGGGGAATGAAATTATAGAAATGAGTTACAATAACTCATTCCAGCATGTTTTCTCCCTAATCCCGAAATACACACTAGACCAACTTGCGAATGAGCCCAAATGGCTGGAAATGAGCTGTTTGTATTCTGAAAAACATTCGAACAACATATTTGCCAAATGGTTTATCTGTTTTCAACATATAACCACTTCATGGAAAGGTTAACCATCCAATCCAATGGAAGTGGTTTCGGACATAAATTCGACTCCAGTTAAAAGTTATTGATGAAATAAGATTTCATCAAGTGTGAAATGGTCAAAGAAAAATCTGATAAAAATCTCAAAAATGAGAAATGTCTTTAATGGTCATCTCTCAAAATTACAGAATTATACGTCCTTTTATGAAAATAATATCTCATATTTACGTGTTAAAAGCACGTAAAACATAGGTTGTTACATTCTTCCCTTTAAGAATTTCGCCTCGGAAATTCCACGAATGAGCCAACAAGGGTCATCCCGTATGCTTGCCAGCCATGTAATAATTAAAGTCAAACATGCATCCATAGCAGCTAAAAAGACAAAAAGTCCTATCCTAGCATGTAGGATTCTATACTAAGACACGTAAATGACATCTCTTATAAAGGTAAATACAATAACAGAAAATCTTAGCAAGTAAAGAACTCTGGGTACAACTTCCTCATGCTCTCATAAGTCTCCCAGTGCAATCGTTCTCACTTTCGCTCCCCTGAACCTTCACTAACTTCACTACTTTTCTCCTTATCTGCTTCGTATTGTGTCCAACAATACGAATTATTGTACGAGGTTTCAAAGCTTCTGGTTCAATTTCGATGTCATCCAATTGATCTAGTGCAATGAAAGTATAAAGGTCATGTACAAATTTACACAATTAAGAAATGTGGAATGCATTGTGCATTCCCATCATCTTCTGAGGCAAGTCTATTCTGTAAGCTAGATTCTTAATCCTCTCTAAGACTAGAAAAGTACCAACAAACCTTGGTGCAAACTACCTTCTCCTACCGAATCGAACAACACTTCTCAAAAGAGAAATCTTGACAAACACCGCATCACCGAATGAGAAACATAAATCTCTATGCCTATTATTGGCATAGATTTTTTGTCTATCCTGGGAAATGTTCATCCGTTGTCGAATAACTGTAATCTTCTCAAATGTATTCTTCATTATCTCTAGCCTAAGTATCAGTATATATATCCTGCCTCCAACCAACATGAGGGGGCATTACACGACCATTCTATAATGCCTCAAATGGTGTTATACCAATGCTCGACTGATAACTATTATTGTATGTGAATTCCACAAGATGCAAATGATCATCTTACGAGACCCCAAAGTCTATTATGCAAGCACATAGAGGATTTCTAAGATACGATTCACTCTCTCAGTCTGACCATCGATTTAAGGGTGATAACCACTGCTAAGGTGCATCTCAGTCCCTAGTGCCTCTTGTAAGCGTCTCCAAAACCCAGTAATGAATAGTGGATCTTGATCACTCAAAATGCTTTTCGATATACAATGGAATCATACTATCCATTTCACATACAAATCGACTAGGTAGGCTGCCATCCATTCGACTTAACACATATAAATCTAGCATTCTTGGTCAACCAATCAACTATGATCCAAATGTTGTCATACCATAGCCAAGTTTTTGGTAGTCCATCGATACATGTTCCCACTTCCACTCGGGAACCTCTAGTGGTTGCATCAAACCACTAGGCTTCTTATGTTCTGTCTTAACCAACTAGCAGTTCATGCATTTAGAGATGAATAATCCAACATCCTTCTTCATCTGTTGCCAATAATATGTATATTTTGTATATCGGTACATCTTGCTACCAGAAGTATGTATAGTCAATCTTGAGTGATGACACTCTCGAAGCACTTCCTCTCTCAAACAACCTATTTCTGGGATGACAAGACTTCCCTTGTTACAGAGCCAATCATTTCAATTAAATCGATACTGTTATATATCCTTTGACTTAATCCCAAAATGGCTTTAGCAATGATTTCAGCTAACTTTGGACCATGCCTCTGACTATCTACAATTCTTTCAATCAAAGTAGGTCTAGTAGTCAAGCTTGCCAACATCTCTGGCTCCAACTCATATTTCGGTCGGAATTCAAAACTTGAAATATATTCCAACTGCTTTCACTCAATGAACATGGCCTATAAACTAGCATGTCTTCTGCTCTAAGCATCAACGACTGCATTACTTTTCCCTGGTGTATATGCTATTCCAAAGTCATAGGAAGCTAAAAACCCTAACCCCCTTTGCTGATGAATGTTAAGATCTTTGTGTAAAAATAGGTACTTAACTTGTAATCAATAAACAGTTCAAACCTCTCTCCTAAAAGATAGTGCCTCCATATATTAAGCTCAAACACAATAGCTGCCATTTCCAAGTCATGGGTAGGATAGTTCTTCTCATGTAGTTTTAACTTTTGGATACCATAAGTTACCACCTATCTTTCTACATCAGTACTACTCCTAATACGGTACTACAAGCATCTGTGTATACCGTCATCTCCTTATTCCCACCTGGAATAACCAACATAGTGCACTTATTAATTTTTCCTTCAGACTCACAAACACATGCTCACATTAGCATCCCAAGTAAAGGAAAGATTATTCTTAGTCAAGTTGGTTAATGGTGTTGCTATCTTAGAGAAGTCTTGGATGAACTTCCAAAAATATCCCACCAGTCCTAAGAAACTCCTCACATCCGTTGAATTCTTAGGTGTAGTCTAATCTTGAACCACAACGACCTTCGTAGGATCAATCACGACTCCTTGTTCTAAAACAAAGTGACCTAAGAATCTCACTCTCTCCTCCAGAAGTGACATTTGGAAAACCTTGCCTTTAATTGGTGTTCCTTTAACACCTCAAAGACAATCCTCAAATACATCTTGTGTTCGTCCTCCTACTGAGAATAGACTAAGATGTTATCCATGAACACAAGCACAAACTTATTAAACTGGTTGTTAATCAGCCTTTTGGTTCGATTCCCAAAAGTATGTAAGACACGCTCGAATCAACGTATCACATGAAGTTAAAGTCTGGAGTGTTGCAAAGGAATAAAGGAAATGAGACGAGAAGGGATCATGCCAACAGGAACCTCACCACTCCTCCAAATGTCACTAAACAATACCACAAACTCCGAAAGTCTTGAGTATCACTAGCCTCGACTCCCCTTCATTCGTCTCGGAATCCTTCGTACCCCTCGGGGTACGAATTTCGAATGCCTTTGGGAACGAAATTCGTACCCCATAGGGTACGAATTTCTAATACTTGTATCTAGGGGGTCCGAGGTTCGGTTGGCCTGCACCACGGGGTTGGAGATTTCTGTAGTGATCCCCTACTCCTACCTACTCCCAACTAACCACTCCACTATAAATACCCCTCAAGATCACACTTCAAAGGGGTTGGGAATTGAGTGATTTGACATCTCTTGAGAGCTCCAAGTATCCTATTTAATGGCATCCATGCTTTGAGAAAGAAGAAGGAACAAAGTATCTTTTTCCTTGTATTTGCATATGACAATTATGACTTCATATAACTTAGAGATGCATGTAAAAGAGTGTAATGAGATAGTCTCAACCTTGTAACTCTTTGTTATTAATAATATTCCAATGGCTCTTCCAAAGTGGACGTAGGCCTCTAGCGAGACTGAACTACTATAAATCTCTTGTGTTATTTACTGGTTTCCGCACTTACATTTCGACACGAAACTATAATTCTAAAGTAACTAAGAATCTTGGGTGTTTATGACACATATTTCCATCAACATTTTGGTGCTTTCACTGAGAAAACTCAGATTCGCTTCTTTATCGCACATTACCATCTCGACTCTGATGTGCTTTAGGTTCCTTAACTAACCTGCTGCCAAGTCCGCTTACGATTGCAAAGCAGCCAAAGAATGCAAAGGTCAGCTCTTCTCCTACAGCCAAAGCTGGAACTTACCAACTCTAAGAAAGTCAACGCATCGTCCTTATGCTCCAACTCTAAGAAAGTCAACGCATCATCGCCTGACTTCGCTTGCTCAGAATAATTCCCGACCTCGGCGTACCATCTCGGAGACCTCCTCTTCCGAGTCCAGTGGCCCACATCAGAGAAGGTAGTTTAGCCTCATCACAAATGTCGACGTCCGCTCCGACGCCCCTGCCAATGTCAATGGTAACGACTACGACAATAGCGATGGGAATGGAAATGGCAACCAAAACTACAGTCACTTCCAGCGAGGGGGCACAGTATCGCGACCGTTCCCGACTGATTAACAATAACAAGCCGGGTACGAGCAACTGACCTCCTCATAAATAGAACCCGACTGCCTCCTTCCAGCACCACAGACCTACTCTCCAAATGGCCCAACCAGCCCAAGCTCTTCTGGATCAAGATGCGCATCAACCTGCTCAGCCTTATCATCCATACCAAAACCCGATTATAGATGTGATGACATAGAAGAGGATGACCCAGACATGCATCATAAAGGCGATCGCGGAGCAGAACTCCCTAGGTTCGACGAAACCAATGGATTCCACCGACATATCTGCATCTGACATATCTCCTCGACATGGTCCGAAAGGATCGTGAGGGAAATGCGAGGGAATGCCAACAACTCATGGGAAACCCATCTAAGGCGCAACCCTTTCACCAGGATCGTGTATGAAGCCGAATGGCCATGATGCTTCAGCATGCCGCAAATGTTGCTTTATGATGGCATGACTGACCCCTGTGCCTTCCTAAATTGCTATGAGTGGCAAATAGACTCTAGTCAGGCTATCGACCCGGTCAAGTGCAAATGTTTCCCGGTCTTCTTGCCAAGCACTGCTTTACCCTAGTTCTCCTACCTTCCACTCCATTCCGTCAACAACTTCGACCAACTGGCCACAGAATTGGTTAGGAAATTCAGAATGCATGTCCCAACTCTTAAAAACACTCTCACTCTGTCAAATTTGTACCAAGGACCCATCGAGTCACTCAAAAGATACCTCTCATGGTTGAATACCACTCTTGCCGAGATTGACGACCCAGAGCCTCGTATCTTGCTTTTCCAGCTTGCAAAAGGCGTCCTTCCCACTTTCAAATTCGGGGCCTGGATCGATAAGAAGTAGCCCAAGAGTATTGACGCTTTCTACGAGAAGGCCAGACAGTTCTTGTGTCAAGAAGAAGCAAGGCGTTACCGAATATCCCGGACTGAATCTTCCAACAACCCGCATGCAAATACAATCGACGACAATGCCAAAGGAATATATGTTGGAGAACCTTTCAAAAAAAAGAAGGGGGCAAGCCCATACAAATCGAAGCCAGGTAATGGTAAGCAGGGCGACTACAACGGCAACCAGGCTTCAGCGGATCCCAAGATGCCCGACCTCTACAAGGCTTATGAGACCTACACTCCTTTGAATGAAGACTTGGAGACAATCAACCTAGAAACATGTAACACACTCCAGTATAAGAAACCGAACTCTAGAGAGTCCACCGATCGCAAGAAAAACACCGCCAAGTATTGCCTATACCACGATATGTACGGGCAAAATACCAAACTCGGGTCTTAAGAGGTACGTTCAAGAACCTTTTCCTCCCGAAGAAAATTCGGGTCCTCCGGTGCCTGCGCCTCCAGCACCTGCCAAGGTGCCCCTGGTCCATCCAACCAAAGACGGGGTACGATGATCAACACCATCTACGGTGAGCCTTACCCCACGCATGAAAATTTTCGGAAAGTGGAAGAATATGTGAGCTCTATAAAGCACGCCACCTATGAAACTTGCTCCATTATGGATGAATCTATCCCCGCTAAGCTCCAGAAAACAATGCGTAACGACATCCTCTTCCTTGAAAGAGCTTAACGGGAATTGAGATCCCAACCACGGACTCTCTCGTGTTCGCAGCTTAGATTGAACCTGCTTCCATCCGGAGGGTATTGATCAGTTCGAGGAGCTCATTCAACATCGTCTTCAAAGCTGCCAACGATAAGATGAAGTTGGAAACCAAGGACTTGAAACCTTGCTATACCACAATCCACAGCTTCAGCGGATCCTCCAATCGCCCAGTGGGAATGATCGACCTACGTGTTGAACTTGGTGATAGGTATCGGAGCCGGGTCCGAGTCCTCACTTTTGTGGTTATCGACATTATCTCTCATACAATGTCTTCTTCGGATGCCCTTCCTTGTGGAATTTCGAATCTGCATGTCACAATGATCCCTTCTAATGAAGTTCCCAATGGAAAGTAGGATCCGTATGATTAAAGGTGATCAACCGACCACAAGAGATTGTTACATAATAGAATGGAAAAATGCATGGAATTAGGACAAGGGCAAGGCTATGCCTTTTTCTTCCAATGCCAAGACCATCTCCGTATATCAATCAAAGGCATCTGAGCCTTGGCTCTGGCGCCACTATCATCTTTCAGACGGTCTCGATTCGAGGAAGGACGAAGAGACCGACTATAAGAGGGCTACTCCAGTTGAACCTGTGTTGGATGCTCCGATCAGCCCTGATGACTCATCAAAGCTCTTGAAAATCGGATAGGTACTCCACCCCGCAGTAAGAGAAGATCTTTTGGATTTCTTAAGAGCCAACATAGTCATGTTCGGTTGGACCCACTCGGACATGAGAGGTATCAACCCTGCAATTGCTTGCCAACAGTTATATCTCGACCCACACTGTCTCCAATCAAGAAAAAATGAAACTTTTTGGGACTCGAAAGATCCAATGCACTCCAAGAAGAGGTAGACAGGCTACTCTACAACAACTTCATCCGCGAAGCCGACTACCGCGAATGGGTCTCCAACACGGTTCTAGTCAAAAAAGCAAACGACAAGTGGTGAACGTGCATCGACTTCTCCAACATAAATAAGGCGCGTCCCATGGACATCTTCCCACTTCCAAAAATCGACCGATTTGTCGATTCGACCACCGGATACTAGCTCTTATCTTTCATGGACGCTCATTCAAGCTACAATCAGATTTCGATGCGTCTTCGCGACCAAGATCGCACCTCTTTCATAACCAAACTTAGGCTCTACTGCTACCACGTCATGCCTTTCGGTCTCAAGAATACGGGAGCCACTTATCAGTGAACGGTTAACTGCCACTTCAAAAACCAGATCGGGAGATCCATGGAGGTATACGTGGATGATATGCTGGCAATCAGATCGGCACTAGTACACATTGAAGACTGTGTCCAGTGATCCATTACTACATCGGTAAACGATAGACGGGGGCGGAGAGGAATTACCCGAAGCTTGACAAACTAGCCTACTGCCTATTTATCTCCTCTTGGAAGTTACGACCGTAATTTCAGTCTCACCCCATAAAAGTCTACACCAACCAGCCACTACAACCAATCCTGCAATGACGTGAAGCATCCGGACGACTATTAAAGTGAAACATAGAGATGAGAGTCAATTTGAGATAACATTTTCCCTCGTCAAGCCATCCTCGGACAAGCGTTCATTAATTTCATAGTGGAATTCACTGCCCCTGAGGAGTCTTCTCCAGAAAGAATCCAGGACCCAGATATTCAATGAAAACAATTTGTAGACAGATCTTCCAACAATAACTGTTCCGGGGCTGGTGTCGTGCTTATCACTCCAGAAGAGCACCTGATATGCAACGCCTTGAAGCTCAACTTCCCTACTGCCAACAGCGACGCGGAGTATGAGGCCTTAATAGCCGGATTTAGAATCATAATCGAACTTGACCTAAAGGCTATCCAAATCTTCCCTGATTCACAGCTCATTGTGCGCCAAGTACAAGGGGAGCACCAAGCCAAGTGGGCACGACTCGCTCCTTATCTTGCCCAGGTTTAGGTCTTTCTCACCAAATTCGACTACTTCGTCATCACGCATATTCCTGGAGAACAGAATGAAAAGGCAGACTCATTGGCTAAGCTGGCAAGCTCCGAAGTTGTGCAGGTCATGAGGTTCGCTCCAATCGAAGTGCTGGATTCACCGAGCATTAGCCACTTACAGACTGACTCAGTAATGAACATCGAGGCCGAACACGAATCTTGGATGACACCGATCAAGAACTACTTACAACATGGGACCCACCCGGGGCGATACACCGAAAGATGAACACCCACTCGGCAATCATCATGCTATATTTTCATGAAGGGGATACTCTACCGCAGAGGCTTCTCTGTCCCGCTACTTGAATGCGTAGCCCACGTCGATGCTAACAATGTGTTAACATATGTATATGAAGGCGAGTGCGATGACCACACCGAAAGGCAAATCTCAGCGAGAAAAGTCATCTGGCATGGTGTAACGACCCGCATTCTACATATTGGAGGATCATAGAGTATTTTTTTCATACGAAGTCGTACGGTCGTGTAAATTTGGGAAACGACTATTAGGGTCATTTCCCATGTTCATGATTTTTGCTGAATTTTAAATGACTGTTTTACCCCTGGCGAATCTTGCTTCGCCTATAAATTTTGATTGGTAAGGAGTTTTGACATAAAACTACTTCCATTGGACTCGGATGATGGTTTACCTTTCCATAGAGTGGTCATACTAATCAAACGGACTTACCTTTTGGGAGATATAGCTGAAATAAGGTTTGGAAGATAGAAAACAGCTTAATCGGGCATAATAGGGTAATTAGCGGATGGGCCCATAACCCATTTTGGGATTTGGGTTATAGGAGGATTGATATGGTTTGGAAAATCAGTTTTATTCATTTTTCAGCCACCACTAATCATCTCTTCCAACCTAGCAATGGCCTTCACCTTCTAAATTCACCCTTAATCACATTCTAATCACATATTAGCCAAATCTACATCAAATTAAAGCGGATTTGCATAGAAATCGAGATAGAGTTGTTGGAATACATTTGGATAAGTGCCAAATCAGTTAGTTTCAGATCTGAAAATTATTTGTGGCTAAGGTGAGTGATTTGCACTTTTATTCACTAATTATGGCTAATTAGTGGTTATTAGTGATAATTAGCGAAATTATGCATTACAAAAATCTAGAAAAATATGTATTCATTCTTAAATATGATTTTATGTCACTGGTGAAATTTTGGGCTAATTTGGACTAAGTTTGCTAATCTTATAGTTAAAACATGGTCAAGGGGATTAAGGGGAAAATCATGCTTTTTTGGTATGTTTGATCAAAATATTTCATGTGAATGATGTTTTAATGTTTTTGGTTGATTCTATATGTTGTTACTGCTGTTTGGAATGGTTTATGATGTCATAGAAAGGTTAGAATGGTTGAAAATGCCATCGTTTGGCGAAACTAGCTTGCAAGAAAACTACAGAATTTCGGTTCCTAAAGGGGATAGTGGTCACGAAATGCCCCCAAAACCATGCTCACGAACCACCCCAAAACCATGTTCACGAACCGCCCCAAAACCAAGCTCACGAACCGCCACTATGCTCACGTTTCTTAAAGGGGGTATGCTCAAGATTCTTAAAGGGGCTATGCTCACGATTCCTAAAGGGGGTATGCTCATGATTCCTGAAGGGGGTATGCTCACGATTCCTGAAGGGGGTATGTCACGAACCAGGGGTGCTCACGAACCGGGGGGTGCTCACGAACCGGTGGGGTGCTCACGAACCAGGGTGGTCACGAGCCGAGAACCGACCCTGACGAGGACCCCGACCATGACCCGAACCAAGATGATGACTCCAAACTGAACCAGATTCAAACTTCTGCCATGCGACGACAACTGTGAATTCTTCTGAAGATCAACTACAATTCAACCAAAACCCGAGATGCAAAGGAAATCCAAATGAGAAGTTATTACTTAGGATCCAAATGGGAACCAATGAGCTAGCTTCTAGAGTTGGGCTTTGCTATGGGACATGTGCTAAGGGGTTATCGATATCTATAACTTTGGTTCACCATTGGAGGACGGATTATTGGCTATGGATCAGTGTAGTGGAGTTGTCATTGCTCCAAAGGGAAAAGTAATCGTAGCATGGCTATGAGCCAGTGCAGTTGGTGTAATCATGATTCCAATAGGGCAAAGTTGACATAGCCAAGGGTTATCGACTATGGACCAGGGCGGTGGGGTCAAAGTTGTATGGAGTCGAACAACATTAAGGACCCCTAAGGGCAAAGTGGTCATAGTCATAGATTTGTTGACCAAAGTAGTGGATATCATATGCCTTATGCACTGAGTGAGAGATGTGAGGATGATTGCTAATCTTGATGTTTGCTGTCACTATGACATGCACACTCCCATTTTTACACCATATGTTAGTACCACCTTAGAGTATTGTACATCCTGGTGTGCTAACTCTTTGGTTGCAGGTCTAGATTCAGGTATGTTTATTTACACCTGTTATTGCTTTGTTTTGATGCTATCGCTCATACAAGACTTTTGTATGACCCGGAGTTTTATGTCTCTTCTTATTACTTTGGGTGCTCTTAAACGAGCAGACTGGAGACAGGTCAGGTGGTCATGCACGGGTAGCTATCCAGGAAACGAGTAGGAGGCTTCCATGTACTATTTATATATATCCTCCTTATGTTGTTGATGGTCATTGCTTTGGGCATTAGTAGTGCATCTTCTCTATTTCCTTGTTAGAGAGAATTTTAAAGTTGTAATAATGGTTTGGATCATAAGCTATATTTTTGGATTCTGCTACTCTGATGGACATGGTTTAATTTTCAACTTATGCACTGTCTCGCCTGTTTTATGTCAAGTTATGTTACTATTATATTTTATTCCATGCGCTGTGAGATATACTATAGGTTCTTGTTGATTCATAGTTTCAAAACCCTTTTCCTTTGATGACCATCTTGTGCTAGTCGGGCATTAGCACAACGCATTTCGGGGAAATGTCGACTGATTCGGGGCGGGCCGTCGCACTTGGTATCAGAGCCTAGGGGAAGACATCCGGGAAAGATAGTATACGAATATGAGAGCGCGTATTTGTGATATTTTGGTTTTCAAAAATCTATATATATACATATACACTATTAGTATATCTAAGGATTAAATCGCACTGCACTAACACCACTATGGAGATGGTTAATCGTTTTCTCTTTACAGATTGTACGATGTGCCGATATACGAGGAGTACGGGTTTAGGAGCCAACACTGGGAATGTCCCTGATATATGGATGGTGTTTAATGCATTCATAAGGGAGATTCTTAGGGATGTTCAGGGAGCCGTTCCTAATGCTGCTAACGGTGGTGGTGTAACGGTGCAGGCGCCTAGAGCCGATTTTGCCAAGCTCAGCAAGGGTTATATTAATCTTGGTGGAAAACCGTTCCACGGAATGGAATTGGCAACAGAAGTTCAAGATTGGCTAGATAGATGTGAGTGCATCTTCGAGGATTTGGGGATCGATGATGCATTGAAGAGGAAGCTAGCATCACGTCAGCTTCAGGGATGGGCTATGAATTGGTGGAATGCTATCAAAGCAGCTACTCCTGAGGATCAGATTACTTGGAATCAGTTTAAGGCCCACTTCAGTGATAAGTTTATTCCAACTGCTCAGAAATCAGAATCGTTTAGGAAATTTTTCGAGCTTAAGTAGAATGGTAAGGCAGTCTCGGAATATATTGCAGAGTTTGATACTTTATCGAAGTATGGATTATCCCTTATCAATACTTCCGAGAAGAAGAATGAGAAGTTTATAACTGGTTTAGATGAGTACTTGAGGGAAAGACTTATAAACCACATCGATGAGTCATTCGAATCCATTATGGGGAAGGCATTAAGGTCAGAAATCCTTGACCCTAAGTCAAAGATCAAGGTTGCTATTGCATCTGCAGGAGAGCTGAAGCCGCAAGCAAGCGATGGAGGCAAGGATAATTCCCAGAACAAGAGAAAACAGAATCAAACCAAGGATGGTCAGAAAAAGAGGGATAAGAAAGATATAGAGTGCTTTAGCTATGGCAAGAAGGGCCATTATGCCCAAGAATATCGAGCAAAGCCAGCGGACAGAGAGTGCTTCAACTGCGGCCAAGTGGGGCTTCACAAGGATAAATGTCCACAACCTCCTAAAGAGAAGCAAATTGTGAAAGCATGTGCTATCAACGTTGTTCCTTCTTCGTCGAATGCCCCAACTGCAGTGTAGAAGGGAAAGGGTGTCGTTATTCAAGGTATGCTTTCTATTTATGATGTTCCTGTTCGAGTGTCGTTTTATACCAGGGCTTCCCATTCCTTCATATCTTGTGACCTGGTAGATAGGTTGGGATTGGAAAGCGAGATTGTTGATAGACCTTTAGTTATAATTAACCCGATCGGTGGTTTGACTAGTCTTAGTATGATTTGTCGTAATTTGGACTTATTGAGCCATGGATGCATGCTTGCTTGTGATTGCTTTGTTTTGGGCTTTACTGGGTTTGGCATTATTTTGGGAGTCGATTGGCTCCAAAGGTATGGGGTTGTGGTAGACTATGAGGGGTCTTCGGTGACCATTAAGGCGGATGATGGACGGAGGGTATTATTTGGTTTCCTACCTAGTGATGAGGTGATGGCTAGTTTTCTAAATTCCCTCGACATCCCGCATGATGAGTTGTCAGATGTGTTGTATATAACATTGTTGTATACACAATTGTATGATTTTTGTTTGATGATAACAACCAAATATATATTATTATAAATTTGTTTGTTAATATATTGTTTCATAAATACATCACAGATAGGAATATAATATTTATATTTAAATAGAATAAGACTGTACTGAAATTCAAATATTCACATAGTATTTTATTTAAATATAATATTTTATTTCAATATTCAAGTAGTACAACTTTCACAAAATCCACTATTTGTACATTTTTCACTGATATACATTTCATTCATTTTCTGTACATCAGCTCCTCACTACAACACTCAACACTCATATTACATTTCATCACTCATACAGACATATACATACATTGACTGACATATACACGCACTATTGTTCTTATCTTATGTCTTCTGTCTTCACTGCATCTCTCAGTCAGTCCAGTCATCTTCATGCTTACCTGTCACATACTGAAATGCACACAGTACAGTGCAATAGAAACAAAACTGAATACACGTGAATATAAATTTTACTTTTAAATTTTTATTTGCCTCAGAATTTCGTTGTGTTTCTCATCATTTTTCATGACTTGATCTGATATATGAATATAGCACGATACATGTATACACACATATGTGTATGTATATACACATTTCACAGTGCAGGGACAGGGAAATCCATTCTGGATGGCTGCATGTACATGCATGCATATATATACACATGTGCACTGCCTCGCCAAACTGAATGCAACGAGCAAATGAAGAGCATCCACGTGGACCAACTCGACTCAGCGCATGGCAAACACAAATGAAGCAGCAAAAATGTCCCGAGGTGCACACACACATATACATATACAAAATCGTGTATATATATATGTATGTATATGCATGGAGTGGTCGAGCGCAAGGCTAGCAACAATATTAAAGTGACAAAAATGCAAAGTTTTAGGAAGCATGCAACAACACTCAAGTTCAGATCAAACTTGCAAAGTTCATAAATATAGTCAAGCACAACAATTTATAAGGTCAAGCAAAGTGGATACAACATGGTGCAGAGATGAACATGCATGCTGAAACACCCCACCTCCGTTAAGGTCACCCACAAAGGGAATGCCTTAACTTTGGTGGAGCGTTATAAGTAAAAGATGCAGATAAATTACAAGACAGACAAAATATAAATAGCATAAAGTAAATAAAACTTTACTTCATTGATAATACAGCAGCTTGGTGAAACAACTTGTACAAATATTGTTTTCCAACACCAATACCCAGTATAATAAAGTATCTGTCTTGCATAACAAAATAAAGAAGCATAAAATGACAATGATATTCCCCAAATAAAGATTGAGCCAGCCATAGCAGTGAAAAAGAGAGTCCAAAGCAATACGACGACTATCTTCAAGCTTGGAAAGAAAACTGAGCTAAGTTGAAGTATTCCCTCCCTGCGGACCTGGGAGGAAACGAAAGAAAAGAAGGCGCAAGAAAACAGCTCAGACAATAAGTCTGGTAAGCTCAGTGACTACAAGCATGCAAACAAAATAAAAGATCATGACATGAACAAACTGAATATAGGACAATACCATAACATAAGACAAGATAGTTTAAGACAAGGTAAGGCAAGATAAACTGAATATACTAGCGCACCCGTTTCTATTTCTCTGCTTCACTACTACCCTGTTATTAAGATTTCTATATCTTTGCACCACCTAACTAGTGTCCCAACTAGTAATCTGTATAAAATGATAATATGCTAATGTGATCCCAATCCCCGCAATTGTGGTAGCCTTCAGGTGTACATCTGGTATGAGGATCTTACCTCAATCAGCCTAATTGCCATAAAGGTGTTAGATGTACCCTTGCTACCCTATCGATCGACTCCCTACTTGTATTAATTTTCCTTGTGTGTCTAGGTCAATTGGCCTTCTCTTGCGTGTAGATACCATGTGCTGGTCCCACCATAAGGTGTATCAATCCTTATGATAGCAACCCAACATGATTCAAGATGCATGGTGTATAACTACTGGTACCCAGTGCCCGCTTTTTCCCACTCCGGAGTACGTGCATGCCCGTAAACTGTCGGAACCTACACTGACGTACCCCCTGCCGTTATTTTGACCGCATTTAATCAATCCAGTAATCGTGCCCCACCCTGCCTAGTTCACGGTACCATGATACATCTATGTGGGTTACTGCTGAAATAGGTCCCCGTTACTAGGGTTTCCTACTGGTTAAGTTTGTGGGCCTATATATATAATATTACCCACCTACACGAGATGTACTTAACCCTCTCACCGATTCAAGCATGTTTATTTAACGGTTAAGTTTATGGGCCAATATATACTAGTATTACCCACCTACACGAGATGTACTTAACCCTTTCACTGATTCAAGCATGTTTATACGTATTATTGGTTAAGCTTGCCTTAACCCTATCCGCTTTGTTCATGAAATGTTGGTTATGTGTTATCCATTCATGTTAACTTAACCCACCCACACATCAAGTGGCATGGATTAAGCGTTTCCTGTTAACTTAACCCTGTTCATTTATCCTGTTATGTTGGTTAAGTGTTCCTATTAACTTAACCCCACTCGTTCATCATGTTATATTGGTTAAGTGTTTCTTATTAACTTAACCCTACCCATCTGTTTAATTAACATGTTGTACTGGTTAAGTGTTGCCTTAGTTAACTTAACCCTACCATCTGTTAGCATGTCTTGTTCATTAGCATTAATTGATTTATTAATGCCCCAACCTCTCACATTAGATATGTGTTGTTGCGGTTACTGGATGTGCCGGGCGGTTTTACACCACAACTCAATCTAACCTCGGGTTTTTCTTGGGCATGATGCACTAACCTCTCACATTAGATCGGTGTTGTTACAGTTACTGGATATGCCGGGCGGTTCTGGGCAGTTTTACACCACAACTCAATCTAACCTTGGGTTAGGCATGTCCATCTTTTCTTTAATTTACATATTTGTCATTTATGTCAAGTTTATATGTAAATTATCCGCAAGTGTTGTCATGTCACATTCACAATTTAAATTATGTTCATAATAATGGTATACAACTTATACCATTTCATGCTATTAATCATTTACATGATTATGAGCCAATCTATGCCATAAGCATGTAATTTAATGTTTATCCCAACGTTACCCCCGTTATACGTTCGCATAATTCACATAGAACGTTAGGCTCGCAAATTAGCCTAAATCAAAAACAAAAAGGAAAAGAAAGGAACATGTAACATTCCACAAGCATAAAATAATATAGATCCAACTAAATATGTGTCATATAAATTTGGCATAGAACAATATACATTTAATTAGGCATATAAATATGAACTTGCATTTGAGATCCAATTAACATAAATCTTTAAGCATATGAACAGGAATTTACATAGATCTTAAACATGTGTATTAACTTGGATCTAAACACGTAAGCATGTAAATCTAGACATATAAACATATATGAACATGACTTAGCTTATGGACGTGTACATAAAATAACATAAAAGCAAGCATATGGATCTAATCATATAAGCATATATGAACACGACTTAACTTATGAACATGTACATAACATAACATAAAAGCAAGCGAACTATCATAGATCTCAAAAGAACATGTAGATCTATATAAACATGTGTGAACGTAATTTAGTATTCAAACTTTTAGATCTAAAACAGGTAGATCTTAGGCATATAAGCATGTGAGAACATAACTTAGTATTCAAACTTTTAGATCTAAAACATGTAGATCTTAGGCGTATAAACATGTGTGAACATAATTTAATATTCAAACTTTTAGATCTATAACATGTAGATCTTAGGCGTATAAACATGTGTGAACATAATTTAGATTCAAACTTTTAGATCTAAAACATGTAGATCTTAGGCGTATAAATATGTGTGAACGTAATTTAGTATTCAAACTTTTAGATCTAAAACATGCAGATCTTAGGCGTATAAACATGTGTGAACATAATTTAGTATTCAAACTTTTAGATCTAAAACATGTAGATCTTAGGTACATAAACATGTGTGAACGTAACTTAATATTCAAACTTGCATGTACTATAGAATCACCAATTTATAAATAACATGATAGGTTTAGTTATATCCACCACAACATGATAAGTTCCATTGTTTTAATCACAACATAGATCGTCTCACAATTAGGCATGATAGGTTCCACAATCACAACATAAATCACAAATTATTTTACAACAAGGCACAGTTCTAGATTCATTTTATTACAAATCATGACTTTCATATGTTTAAGTCTATATAATAACTGAACTTACAAACAAAGAACAAATCTTGTTTTCTAGGATCTGATTTCTGAATTCGTAAAGCTTATCCTTTGATGTTGACCATTGATTTGAAGCAGAAATCCTTACTTTGAAACAAAAACCTTTTTCTCTAACTTGAAGCTTTCTAATTAGATTATAATTTGTTTAAGAAGAAGGAGGTTAGACAAGATTTGAATTAGACAGCATGGTGGCTACAAAGAATGTGTTTATGTGTTTTAGGTTTAGGATTTGAGTGATTATATAGAAGTCTAGGTTTAATTCTAGCCATTAAATCAGTCTAGGAGTAATCAGAGCCATCCAACTAAAGCAATGTGTCACTCTGCCAATCATAACATGACACATAAGCCCTAACACCTCAGAATTGGTAACAAAGCCAATCGGAGAAGGCCACGTAAAAAAGACAATCCTTGACCAACAAAAAATGTGTCACGTGCGCCACATGATGCGTACACGTCATATATATATATATATATGTATGTATGTATATATATGTATATATATATATTTTTTCTATATTTTTTTTTTCTTTTTATCTATCTTCCCAATTAACCATTTTCACACTAAACCACTTTTTGACTGTGTTCACACTAAGCCACTTTTTTGCCATTCCCCTAAAACAAAAAATATGGCACTGGCGGGGAACGAACTCTGTACCTCTTGTATGCAAGCCACATGTTCTAACCAAATGAGATACTATGTCTTTTGCTTACAAACCTTAGAACAATGCAAAACATTATTCTTTTCTCATTCTTCTTTTTCATGTTTTGCTGTAATATTTAATTTAAAGATATCTTCTTCATACGGAGTCCGATTTACGCAAACTCGGACTCTATCTCAGGCAGAATTCCGAGATGAACGCAATGTCGCAACCCGTTTCACCTATTTATTCTTTTTCAAATTAATTATTCTTTAATTTGTTATTTTAATATTCTTAGAAAATACGGGGTGTTACACATGCCAAAGCATATAGCTCAAGGGTAGTGCACAAAAGCAAGTTCAGCTTTAAACATGAATGAGCAAAGGTGGTACACAATATAACATAGTTCAGAAAGAACATGAAACATCAAAGTGTAGTGATGTATACAAGAATCAAAACAACAAAAAAAGAAGTGGCAAGTACACATAAGCATGAAATTGAGTGCATGCATATTCAAAACAGGAAAACGTACATGTACAAACAGCTAGATCAAGCAAAGATGGGTGCACAAGCTAATGAGCATAGAGAAGAAGACATGACAACTAACAAGGTATAGTACAAATCAGGCCAAAGATAGCGTCTACTCAAATTCTAGTCAACTGGAATATGCATGAACAAGTGTAAATGCAATGCCTTATTTCAAGTATACACACACTAATGATCAGTATTACTTGTAGGCAAAAATCTCAGGTTTGTTTTTATGGAAAGGAGTAAGTTTGTAGAATTGGCAAATTGATTATGGGCAACAATTACTCAAATGTTTTCCATAAAACATCAATCCAAATATTTCAGCAGGTTTTTTCTTGGACATGCAAAACAATTCTTTTTGTTTCCAAATATAACAGAAAAGTTTTTTTTTAAGCTAGAAATCTTTTGGTTCATGAAACAAACAAGCAAGGAGATTTTTTTATTCCAGAAATGAACATGATGTTCAAAGAATATTTCAAGGCTTTAATTCATTCAATCAAAGATGGAACTCATGGAAACAATTAACATTTTCCGGTTTACATGGGATCACATATGTTTTGAATGGCAAGAGAAACATTTGATTTATTTTCTAGAAATACAAGTGAGGATTAAATAGGCATTCAGATATTTACATATATATGTCATGAACCAATTTCTAGAAAATATGGAAAGGAATCAATTATTTCTTTCCTAAAAATCATTGTGTGTTTTTTTGGTGCAAAGAGAAACTTTCAAATTGCTTCCAGAAATTCAGTGATTGAAAAAATGACAGTTAAATCATCCAAGAAATCAAGCAAGCACATAAGGATTTATTCAAGGACAAAATCAACACTTTCCAGAAATGACTCAATCAAATTCAAGGGGCCGCAAATGTTTTTAATTCATATCCAGATATGCCACAATTTCTTTTGGAATAAGATCATGTTGCAGAGACAAAATTTATATTTCAGAGCATGTCATCAAAGTTGAACAATTCGTCATTCATTCAAGGGACAAAGCCAAGTCTAGATTCATCATTAAAAGGAGAGCAAATCAATTGAAGAATCGAGCAAACCAAAAGGGAAGACAACGCAATCAGGCCAAGCCATTTAATTGAAATCAAAGAGTAGTTTTAGGATTTTATAATCCTATTTAAAACACTGATTTTCATCATAGGCAAACTACATATAGATCGAAACCAAGCATCACAAATTTAAGATCAAAAAAGAATCAGAATACTCACTGATCAATTCCTAGGGTTTTGATAAACAGATCAGCCAAATCAAATCGACCAGCAGCGTCAACTAACTGAAGCATTATAGAATCAAAATTATTCAGCAATCATTCGACGTCGATTTGATTTTAGGAAAAATTGAAAGCCCTAATTTTCTTATCGAGGCCGCCATTGTTTTTCTAGAGAGGAAAGCAATCGGGTTCAACCAAATAAAGAAGAGGGTCGGCCTACTTACTATTTCAAAGGGAAAAGGGTTTTTTATTTATTTGTTTCTATTGTGTCTTATCTTGTTTTGTTTTTTAATTTGAGTTGTAAACCAATCCGAATAGTTTTTCTAGTCTCTATAAAAAAAACTAGGGAACCCAGTTAGGGAGTTAACTGGCAGTTTGCTAGAGTCTGTAAAACTAGGGGAATTCTGATTTAGGGATTTAGATCAGTCTAGGGTTTTGAGCGTAGGATTAGAATAGGAGCGAGGGGTTCGCGAGTTTACATGGTCTTGTAAGCGGGATCTATTCTATCACCTAGTAGAAACCTTAGGAATGCAGTAGTAGGTAGGATTTTCCGAAGCTGGGTATATTTGTGTGTCATTTACTTTCTGTATTTTTATTTCCGTTGCATTCTATGATCTGATATTTTGAATATCTCGCTTAATTTTCAATAAACCCTATTTACCCCCCTCTAGGGTTAATCTATATCCAACGAGTGGTATCAGATTCTGGTAATTTCATTAACCATAGAATCATGGATCCTAGTTGTTAGTCTTCTGAGAGTCAGTCCAGTGATATTCCAATTATTTTCAATGGAACAAATTTTTCAATTTGGAAATCAAAATTCGAATCATATTTAAAATCTGTTAATTTTGAATATTGGAATATTATTGAAAATATAAGAGATATGCTAAATAAGAAAAATAAAGTTGTCAATGCTCATGTTATGCATATCCTCTATTCTTATATCAATAATTATCAATTTGATCTTATCTCTCATTTTTTGATTGCACAGGAAATCTGGAAAACTCTCAACGCGCTGTATGGAAATGACAACAACTGCTCAAAATCCTCAGCTGCTAACTCAGGCTTAGATTTGTGTCTAATAGGAGTCACAGAAGGAGTCTCCACAGATGATGATAGCGATGAAGACTCAACGGGATATTTCCCTTATGAAGATCTGATTCATCTTTTAAATGATCTAACTAAATCTATTGAAAATCTCAAATCTAAAAATAAATCTTTGAAATCTGAGAATCTTGAGTTAACCAGCAAAAATAAATTTTTGGAATCAAAACTTAAAAATGTCTTGAAGTTAGAAAATTCTGACTGTGAAAACTATTTATATTTGGAAAGCAATCATGTTCATTTCAATAAAAATATTCCAAAGCTTGAAAATGAAATTTAGATCTTAAAAGAGAATAAGATTAAGCTTGAAAATACAAACAGTTTTTTACAAAAGGAATTGGATAATCTTAAGGCGATTCATAATTCCAAATATAAACTTTCTAAGGAACTAAAGATGAAGACAAAATCATTTTTGAAAAAAAATGTTGATTTTGAAAAAGAAATTGAAAAGTTTGAAAAACTTGGGTCTGAAAAGCAAAAGTGATTTGAATCTGAGATCTCGGAATCCCAAGCCGAAATTAAATTACTTGAATCTATAAATTTGATTTTGGAAAGAATAAGATCACTAAAAATCGTTATTCAGATTTAATGAAAGAAAACAGTGATCTTAAATTTAAAATTCAACAACTTGAAACAACATTGGCTAAGTTTTCTAATGGCAAAAAAATCTTTGAATATGTTGTTGAAAAACCAAATTTCTTATGAAAATAAATGTGGTCTTCGCTTCGGGAAAAATAATGGTTTGAAAAATGGAATTCAAATGTTTTTAAAAATCCTTCAGCCTTCTTTGAAAAGAATCAACTTGATAATCTGAACTCTGATAATTTCAAAGGTTTTTGTGACGGCCCACCCCGCACCAACCGACATTTACTCCAAAAGTGCGCTGTACACATGTCCAGTTAGCACGGAACAGGTCGTCAGAAGGAAAAAGGGAAGAGGGAAATGAACATACAAAAAACCTGTAGAATGTCTCACAGCGCATAGAACAAAATATAATAATAACATACTTGACATAAAACAGGAGAGACAGTGCATAAGCTGAAAATCAGAACTAAACATCATAGCAGCGGAAATCCAAAATACAGCTTATTACAACTTTCAAACTGTCTCAAAGCAAAAATAAGATAAAGGAGGTACGCTACTAATGCCCAAGTAGCGACCACCAACGACACAGGGAGAATGTGTATATATATATCATACGTGGAAGCCTCCTACCAGCCTCCGAATCAGCTACTCGCGCATCACCAGCTAACCTGTCTCTAGTCTGCTCGTGTGAGCACCCAGAGTAATAAGAGGAGACATAAAACTCTGGGTCAAACATAAAGCCTGGTATGAGCGATAAGCATCTAAAGTGAACAATAACAGGTAGACTAAAACATACCTGAACCTGGACCTGCAACCAAAGAGTTAGCACTACATACTGTACAACACTCTAAGGTACCATATCAAACAGTGTAAAGATACGGAGGTGGGGGAGGTGTGCATGTCATAATGATGGCAAGCAATCAAACATAGCATCCATCCTCACATCTCTCTCTCAGTGCGTAAAGTATACGATATTCACCACTTCGATCACCCAACATACCTTGCTACGATCACTTTGCCCCATGAAGTCATAAATGGCTTCATTGCACTGATAACGTAGCCACTAATTCCTCGCTATGTCCACTTGCCCCATGGAGTTATTCACCCCATCTGCGCTGGCTCATAGCCTTACCAATCCTTACTATGTCCACTTGCCCCATGGAGTTATTCACCCCATCTGCACTGGCTCATAGTCTTACTACGCATCACCTTGCCCCTCAGGTCATAATGACCCTACTGCACTGATAACGTAGTCTTGCTACCATCACCTTGCCCCTCAGGTCATAATGACCCTACTGCACTAATAAGTAGCCATCCTTCCTTTTTTAGTGGTGAATCGAAGTTATGAACGTCGACAACTCCTTAGCACACGTCCCGCAGCAAAGCCCAACCATGAAGTGAACTCATCGGTTCCCAACTGGATCCTGAGCTCTAACTTCCCATATTGGACTACCTTTGCATCTCGGGTTATTGGTCAATACTGGTCGGATCGGGTCCTCTTCAAGCCATCGGTTCGGGTCGGGTGCCCTCCATCTGTTCGGGTCGGGTCTTCTTCTGGTGCGGTTCGGGTCGGGTGCCACTCCATCGGTTCGGGTCGGGTGCTTCACCTCGGGTCGGGTGTCATCTCCCCTCCAGCTCGTGCCTCCGTTCCGATCCGTGTCCTCGATCTGATCCATCCTCATGCCTTCACTCCGATCCGTCCTCCTCGATCCGATTCGTCCTCCTCGATCCGATTCGTCCTCCTCGATCCGATCCGATCCCAGTTCAGCTAGCGTGGCCTTCCTTTTTGTCACTTTTTCCCAAGTGTTGGGTTCCGATCCGATCGGATTCTTTGCTCAGTTCAACATATCTGATCCGAGCCCTATGTCCGATCCGATCCGAACCCTGCACTGTTTTCTGAGACTGTTCCAGCAAGTGTTTACGCCATTCGACGACGTTTTCGACCATTCTAACTATTGAAATCAATCACAAAGCATTTCATACAGTCATAGCAACGTGCATAATCAACCACAAACATCAAAACATCAATATGATAGGTTAAAATGGATCAAACATACCCAAAACCCCATATTTCCCCCTAAGCATGATTAGGTGAAACTAATGATAAGATTAGTAAAACTTAACCAAATTACACCAAATTCATATCAGAGGTCTAAAACATCATTTAGGAATTTATGAACATTTTTCCCGAATTTATTAGTGTATAAATTCGCTAATTAACACTAATTACCCTCAACTAGCCATAATTAGTGTAAAACTATGCAAATCACTCACCTTAGCCACAATTAAACTAAGATCTGAAATAATTCTCTGATTTGATGTGAATCTCAATGCCAAACAGCAGCTCCAATGTTGATTTGGTGTAGATCTCCCTTGATTAGATGTTGCTAAGCTTAATCCTTGACCAAAAGATGATTTGGAGGTGATTTAGAGGTTAGAGGCCATTTTTAGGGTTCCTTGGTGATAAGTGGAGGCTAGAAAACTGAAATGGAATGATCCTCTATCTCATTTCAGCCTCCCCATAACCCTAATCCCGAAATGGGTTATGGGCCTACTCACTAATCACCCGATTTGGCCCGGTTAAGCAGTTTTTCACCCTCCAAACCTTGTTTCAGCCATATCTCCCAAACGGTAAGTCCGTTTGGCTATTGTGACCACTCTACGGAAAGGTAAACCATCAAACGAATCCAATGGAAGTGGTTTCAGGTCAAAATTCCTTTCCAATCAAAAGTTATGGCCAAAACAGTACCAACTAGGGGCAAAATGGTCATTCAAAAATCGACAAAAATCATGAACATGGGAAATGACTCTAATGGATGTTTCCCAAAGTTACATGACCATACGACTTCACATGAGAAAGAAATAAATATTCTACAATCCTATGATGTGTAGAATACGGGTCGTTACACTCTCCCCCCCCCTTAAGAAATTTCGCCCCTGAAATTCCCTAATCAAAATACACCCAAAGGTCCCGCATGCCTATCAATCATAAAACAACAACTAAACATGCAAAACAAACAAAACAAGTCTACCCTAGCATGCGGAAAACTAAATTGCAAAGTAAATCTTACCAGGCAAAGAGTTCTGGATATGCCTTCCTAATGCTCTCCTCTGTCTCCCAAGTACAATCATTCTCGTCCTCGCCCCACTGAACCTTGACTAGCTTCACCGCCTTCCTTCGAAGTTGCTTCGTATCGTGCCCCACAATACGAATCGGCTTGCGGTTCCCAACCGCCTCGGGTTCTACTTCGAAGTCCTCTAACTGATCAGGTGAAATAGTCATATCTGAGTCGTGAACGAACTTCCTTAGTTGGGAAACATGAAATACATTGTGAACTCCCGCCATTTTCTCTGGTAAGCCAACTCTATATGCCAAATTCCCGACTAGTTCAAGAACAGGGAATGGGCCAACAAATCTTGGTGCCAACTTGCCTCTCCTGCCAAATCGTATCACGCTCTTCAACGGAGAGATCTTAACAAACACCAAGTCACCAACGGAGAATTTCAAGTCTCTTCTCCTCTTATCAGCATAACTCTTCTGCCTATCTTGGGCAGCTTTCATTCGTTGCCGAATGATCTTGATCTTATCGGAAGTTTCTCTCACCACATCTGGTCCAAGCACAAACTTCTCGCCAGTCTCTATCCAACATGATGGCGAGTTGCATGGTCTTCCGTACAAAGCTTCATATGGAGCCATACCGATACTGGATTGGTAGCTATTATTATATGCAAACTCTACTAGATGCAAATGGTCATCCCATGATCCACCAAAATCCAATATACAAGCTCTCAAGAGGTCTTCCAATATATGATTCACCCTCTCCGTCTGACCATCGGTCTGAGGATGATATGTGGTACTGAGATGTAATCCTGACCCTAGAGCCTCTTGCAAGCTCTTCTAAAACCCACTAGTGAACAACGGGTCTCGGTCACTCACAATGCTTTTGGGTACTCCATGAAATCTCACTACCCACTTCATATACAATTCTGCCAACTTGGCTGCCGTCCTGGTCGATTTGACTGGTATAAATCTTGAACTTTTAGTCAATCGATCCACGATTACCCAAATGCTATCATATCCCGATCTAGTCCTTGGTAAACCATCGATGAAATCCATCGAGACTTGCTCCCATTTCCATTCGGGAATTTCTAATGGTTGCAATAACCCACTAGGCTTCTTTTGCTCGGCTTTAACTAGCTGGCAATTCATGCATTTGGATATAAACTTCCCAACGTCTCTTTTCATCCCTTCCCAGTAGTAAGTCTGTCTCATGTCTCGATACATCTTGTTACCACCGGGATGTATAGTCAGTTTTGAGTGATGACATTCTCTAAGTACTTCATCCCTCAAACCATTTACGTTGGGTACAACTAGTCTTCCATTCTTCCGAAGCCATCCATCTCGATCAAGCCCATACACACTCATCTCCTCACCGCCGATGTTCATCTCTAACTTGGAGATGATTTCTAATAGATTAGGATCGTCCCTCTGGCTAGAACCAATCCGCTCTATCAAAGTGGGTCTGATCGTCAAACTAGCTAGCATGACTGGATCCAATTCGCACTTTGGTCTGAAATCAAACCCCGTGATATACTCCAGTTGCTTCCACTCAAGAAACATTGCCCCTAAGCTGGCATGTCTCCTACTCAAGGCATCGGCTACCGCATTACCCTTCCCAGGTGTGTATGCGATATCAAAATCATACGATGCCAAGAACTCTAACCATCTCTGCTGACGGAGATTCAGATCTTTCTGAGAGAAGAGATACTTCAACGATTTATGATCGGTAAACAACTCGAATCTTTCTCCCAAGAGATAGTGTCTCCACATCTTCAGCGCAAATACAATCGCTGCCAATTCCAAATCATGGGTAGGATACTTCTTCTCATGCGGCTTTAGCTGTCGACTAGCATAAGCTACAACCCTACCTCCTTGCATCAATACAGCACCCAGTCCGGTACCACAAGCATCCGTGTATACCGTCATCTCTTCATTCCCTTTAGGAATGACTAACACTGGCGCACGCGTCAACTTCTCCTTTAGACTCTTGAAGGCATCCTCACACACTCCGTCCCAGACGAAGGACTGATTCTTCTTAGTCAACTGAGTCAACGGTGCTGCTATCTTGGAGAAGTCCTGGATAAACTTACGATAATATCCAGCTAATCCCAAGAAACTTCTCACATCTGTAGCATTCTTGGGCGTAGGCCAATCCTGTACCGTAGCCACCTTCGCAGGGTCTACGGAAATACCACTCTCTGAAACAACATGACCCAAGAATCTTACTTCCCTTCTCCAAAAATGACACTTAGAGAATTTCACTTTCAATTGGTGTTTCCTCAACACCTCCATCACTATCCTCAAGTGCCCCTTGTGTTCCTCCTCTGTCCTTGAATAAACAAGGATATCATCCACGAACACAAGAACAAACTTATTCAACTGATCTCTGAATACTCGATTCATAAGATCCACAAAGTAGGCTGGTGCATTGGTCAACCCAAACGGCATGACCAACCACTCATAAAATCCAGACGGCGTCCTAAATGCCGTTTTCGGAACACTCTCATCCGCTACTCGAAGCTGATGAAATCCTGTCGCGAGGTCCAACTGGGAGAACACTCTTGCTCCTTCCAGCTGATCAAACAAATCATCTATCCGCGGTAGAGGATACTTATTCTTCCTCGTCACCTTATTCAACTCGCGATAGTCCACAAACAAACGAAGGGAACCATCTGCCTTAGTGGCAAACACAACTGTTGCTCCCCACTCGGAGACACTCCTTCTAATAAATCCCTTCTTCAAAAGATTGCTGACTTGCACCCCGAGCTCTCGCTGCTCCCTTGGTGCCATACGACGAAGTGGCATCACTATAGGTCTGGCATCTTTCACTAAATCAATACGGAACTCAATCTCTCGGTGTGGTGGAAGCCCGGTCACCTCCTCGAAGACGTCCGGATATTGGCCAACCATGGGCACATCTGACAACTCATCCTGCGGGATGTCGAGGGAATTTACAAAACTAGCCATAACCCCATCACTAGGTAGACTACCAAACACTACCCTCCGCCCATCATCCGCCCTCACTGTCACCAAAAAGCCCTCACAGTCTACCACCACCCCGTATCTTTGGAGCCAATCGACTCCCAATATAATGCCATACCCAGTAAAGCCCAAAACAAAGCAATCACATACAAACATACATCCATGACTCGATAAGACCAAATTCCTGCAAATCATACTAAGGCTAGTCGAACCACCAATCGGGTTCGTCACAACCAATGGTCTATCGACTATCTCGGGTTCCAGTCCCAACCTATCTACCAGGTCACTAGATATGAAGGAACGGGAAGCCCCAGTATCAAACAAAACTCGAACTGGTACATCATAAATAGAAAGCATACCTTGAATAACAACATTCTTTCCTTTCTCCGCCGCAGTTGGGGCATTCGACGAAGAAGGAACAGCATCAATAGCATATGCTTTCACAATCTGCTTCTCCTTAAGAGGTTGCGGACACTTATCCTTCTGATGTCCCACTTGACCACAATTGTAGCACTTCCTTTCCGCTGGCTTGGCCCGACATTCTTTAGCATAATGGCCCTTCTTTCCACAGCTGAAGCACTCAACATCCTTCTTGCTCTTTTTCTGACCACCTTTAGATTGGTCCTGCTTCCTCTTATTCTGAGAATTATTCTTGCCTCCACCGCTTGCTTGCGGCTTTGGCCCTTCTGCAGATGCAGCCTCAGTCTTTGACTTAGGGTAAAGGCTCTCCGATCTCAAAGCTTTCCCCACAATCGATTCAAAAGTCTCATCGATGTGGTTGATAAGCCTTTCCCCCAAGTACCCATCCAAAACAGTAATGAACTTCTCATTCTTCTTCTCAGGAGTGTCAATGAGAGAGAGTCCATACTTCGACAAAGTGTCGAACTCGGCAATATAATCAGAAACTGCCCTTCCGTTCTGCTTGAGTTCCAAGAACCTCTTAAACAATACTGACTTCTGGGCAGCTGAAATAAACTTCTCGCTAAAGCGAGCCTTGAACTGATCCCAAGTAACCTGGTCCTATGGAGTAGCTGTTCTAATGGCATTCCACCAATTCATCGCTCGCCCTTGCAGCTGACGAGACGCTAACCTTCTCTTCATCGCATCCTCAAGACCCAAGTCATCAAAGATACGATCATAGCTATCCATCCAATCCTGAACATCTGTGGCCGACTCTGTTCCGTGGAACGGCTTCCCACCAAGATTAGTGTAATCTTTGCACAATTTGGCGAAATCGACCCTAGGCGCCTGCACTACTGGGCCAACACCAACTCCGGGATTGGGAACTGCCCCTTGCACTTCTCTAAGCATATCTCTCATGAGGTTAGTAAACATTGCCCTCATGTCAGCGGCATTCCCTTGGTTGGTCCCTCTACCAGCACCCCTCGTATCTCGGCTCATCGTCAATCTGAAAAAGGGAAACGATTAACGACCCCATAGTGGTGCTAGTGCAGTGCGACTTCATTCTTTATACTACTAATAGTATATATATACATAGCTTTTGAAAACCAAAGTAATCACAAATACGCGCTCTCATATACGTACTAACTCTCCCTAGTGTCTTTCCCAAGGTTAACTACGCAACCTAGAGCTCTGATACCAAGTGTGACGGCCCGCCCCGCACCAACCGACATTTACTCCAAAAGTGCGCTGTACACATGTCCAGTTAGCACGGAACGGGTCGTCAGAAGGAAAAAGGAAGAGGGAAATGAACATACAAAAAACCTGTAGAATGTCTCACAGCGCATAGAACAAAATATAATAATAACATACTTGACATAAAACAGGAGAGACAGTGCATAAGCTGAAAATCAGAACTAAACATCATAGCAGCGGAAATCCAAAATACAGCTTATTACAACTTTCAAACTGTCTCAAAGCAAAAGTAAGATAAAAGAGGTACGCTACTAATGCCCAAGTAGAGACCACCAACGACACAGGGAGAATGTGTATATATATATCATACGTGGAAGCCTCCTGCCCGCCTCCGAATCAGCTACTCGCGCATCACCAACTAACCTGTCTCTAGTCTGCTCGTGTGAGCACCCAGAGTAATAAGAGGAGACATAAAACTCTGGGTCAGACATAAAGCCTGGTATGAGCGATAAGCATCTAAAGTGAACAATAACAGGTAGACTAAAACATACCTGAACCTGGACCTGCAACCAAAGAGTTAGCACTACATACTGTACAACACTCTAAGGTACCATATCAAACAGTGTAAAGATACGGAGGTGGGGGAGGTGTGCATGTCATAATGATGGCAAGCAATCAAACATAGCATCCATCCTCACATCTCTCTCTCAGTGCGTAAAGTATACGATATTCACCACTTCGATCACCCAACATACCTTGCTACGATCACTTTGCCCCATGAAGTCATAAATGGCTTCATTGCACTGATAACGTAGCCACTAATTCCTCGCTATGTCCACTTGCCCCATGGAGTTATTCACCCCATCTGCGCTGGCTCATAGCCTTACCAATCCTTACTATGTCCACTTGCCCCATGGAGTTATTCACCCCATCTGCGCTGGCTCATAGTCTTACTACGCATCACCTTGCCCCTCAGGTCATAATGACCCTACTGCACTGATAACGTAGTCTTGCTACCATCACCTTGCCCCTCAGGTCATAATGACCCTACTGCACTGATAAGTAGCCATCCTTCCTTTTTTAGTGGTGAATCGAAGTTATGAACGTCGACAACTCCTTAGCACACGTCCTGCAGCAAAGCCCAACCATGAAGTGAACTCATCGGTTCCCAACTGGATCCTGAGCTCTAACTTCTGGCTCATAGCCTTACCAATCCTTACTATGTCCACTTGCCCCATGGAGTTATTCACCCCATCTGCGCTGGCTCATAGTCTTACTACGCATCACCTTGCCCCTCAGGTCATAATGACCCTACTGCACTGATAACGTAGTCTTGCTACCATCACCTTGCCCCTCAGGTCATAATGACCCTACTGCACTGATAAGTAGCCATCCTTCCTTTTTTAGTGGTGAATCGAAGTTATGAACGTCGACAACTCCTTAGCACACGTCCTGCAGCAAAGCCCAACCATGAAGTGAACTCATCGGTTCCCAACTGGATCCTGTGACCCTACTGCACTGATAACGTAGTCTTGCTACCATCACCTTGCCCCTCAGGTCATAATGACCCTACTGCACTGATAAGTAGCCATCCTTCCTTTTTTAGTGGTGAATCGAAGTTATGAACGTCGACAACTCCTTAGCACACGTCCTGCAGCAAAGCCCAACCATGAAGTGAACTCATCGGTTCCCAACTGGATCCTGAGCTCTAACTTCCCATATTGGACTACCTTTGCATCTCGGGTTATTGGTCAATACTGGTTGGATCGGGTCCTCTTCAAGCCATCGGTTCGGGTCGGGTGCCCTCCATCTTTTCGGGTCGGGTCTTCTTCTGGTGCGGTTCGGGTCGGGTGCCACTCCATCGGTTCGGGTCGGGTGCTTCACCTCGGGTCGGGTCGGGTGTCATCTCCCCTCCAGCTCGTGCCTCAGTTCCGATCCGTGTCCTCGATCCGATCCATCCTCATGCCTTCACTCCGATCCGTCCTCCTCGATCCGATTCGTCCTCCTTGATCCGATTCGTCCTCCTCGATCCGATCCGATCCCAGTTCAGCTAGCGTAGCCTTCCTTTTTGTCACTTTTTCCCAAGTGTTGGGTTCCGATCCGATCGGATTCTTTGCTCAGTTCAACATGTCCGATCCGAGCCCTATGTCCGATCCGATCCCTGCACTGTTTTCTGAGACTGTTCCAGCAAGTGTTTACACCATTCGACGATGTTTTCGACCATTCTAACTATTGAAATCAATCACAAAGCATTTCATACAGTCATAGCAACATGCATAATCAACCACAAACATCAAAACATCAATATGATAGGTTAAAATGGATCAAACATACCCAAAACCCCATATTTCCCCCTAAGCATGATTAGGTGAAACTAATGATAGGATTAGTAAAACTTAACCAAATTACACCAAATTCATATCAGAGGTCTAAAACATCATTTAGGAATTTATGAACATTTTTCCCGAATTTATTAGTGTATAAATTCGCTAATTAACACTAATTACCCTCAACTAGCCATAATTAGCGTAAAACTATGCAAATCACTCACCTTAGCCACAATTAAACTAAGATCTGAAATAATTCTCTGATTTGATGTGAATCTCAATGCCAAACAGCAGCTCCAATGTTGATTTGGTGTAGATCTCCCTTGATTAGATGTTGCTAAGCTTAATCCTTGACCAAAAGATGATTTAGAGGTGATTTAGAGGTTAGAGGCCATTTTTAGGGTTCCTTGGTGATAAGTGGAGGCTAGAAAACTGAAATGGAATGATCCACTATCTCATTTCAGCCTCCCCATAACCCTAATCCCGAAATGGGTTATGGGCCTACTCACTAATCACCCGATTTGGCCCGCTTAAGCAGTTTTTCACCCTCCAAACCTTGTTTCAGCCATATCTCCCAAACGGTAAGTCCGTTTGGCTATTGTGACTACTCTACGGAAAGGTAAACCATCAAACAAATCCAATGGAAGTGGTTTCAGGTAAAAATTCCTTTCCAATCAAAAGTTATGGCCAAAAAAGTACCAACTAGGGGCAAAATGGTCATTTAAAAATCGAAAAAAATCATGAACATGGGAAATGACTCTAATGGATGTTTCCCAAAGTTACATGACCATACGACTTCACATGGGAAAGAAATAAATATTCTACAATCCTATGATGTGTAGAATACGGGTCGTTACAGTTTTTTAAATCACAACCGTGGTGAAAACTTGCTATATAACAAACCTCTTGAACAATCTTGGATCCCAAAAGGAAATAAAACAGGCTTTGTAAAATTCAAACAGATTTGGGTTCCAAAAAGTACAAAGGTAAATTTGAATGGGTTGTTATACAAACAAGTCTGGGTACCAAAACATACAAATACATCTGTGAGTGTTTCCCTAATTTTGTTAGACCACTCGATCCCCTCAACTGTTAGGTACCGAAGATGGCTAAGTAACTGCTTTGCTAAAGAGAATTTGAAATCAAACTGCCTTATCTCAATGAATCATTTAAAGTTCCTTGGCCAAGTTTGATGAGTTAGAGATTCTAGTTTACATCAATTTTAGGTATGACTTCTAAACTCATCTTTGTAAGTATTCTTTTTCTTTGTGTTTTCCTCCTATCCCTTCTGGTTTTTCTTTGATTTTTCTGATTTGATTTGTCACTGTCATATATTTTTTTCTTGTGCTTTCTTTACTTCAAATTACAGAATTTATTATTTTCTGGAAAATCGCTTTAATTGAATAAAATTCTGATGTTTTAATCATTTCCAGATCTTGAATTCAAAACTGTAAATTTCTGGAATTGTTTTGAAGTTTTTTTTCTGATTTGTGAATTCTTAACAGTGCTGAAGCATTCATATTCTATCCTAAACACTATTAATATAAATTTTTTGAAGATCTGAAAGTTTAATGGAATTTCACACACTTCTGTTGTTTTGAGTTTCTTTTAATTCAGTTTAGTAAAGCTTGAAATATTATACTCATTACAACACACTTGTATTTATCAGTTGTGATAATTTCATTGATTTTCAGATTGGCTTTAAAATTTTGAATGTCTTGAATCACAACGATACATCTTGAAATTGATCTTTATTCATGATCATTATGGTTGAAATCTGTTTGTTTGAAATTATCTGATATTCTCGATATTTTGACTATCACATACCTCTTAAATTTGAAATTATCAATCCTGTGTGATTGATTCATTATATCTCAAAGCTTGACATTGATTCAAGTGATTTCAAATAAATTATTTTTAATTTTTTTTGGATCATGAATTTCTCTTAAACATGATGTAAATGATCTGAGATATATCTTATGATTGTCAGAGAAAATTGTGAAAAATTCTTTAAAAATCTGGACTTAAAACTCACTGTTATTTCATGATTACTTGATTTGAATATATGTTTATTTGAAATCATTTGAAATTATCGATTTATTGAATCTCACACATACCTTGGATCTGAAATTTACAAACTGGTGTGATTGATTCATTAAATCTTGAGATTTATATATTCCTTCAAATGATTTCAAATAAATGGTATTTTTAATCTTGATCATGAATAAAAAAATTTAAACATCTCCTTGACAAGTCTACTTTGAAAATGATTTTTGTGCTGCTCAGATATTGTTCTTGAAAATATTTTTTGGTGACTGCTTGATTTGGTATCAAATATATATCATGCTTTGATAGATGAAATTAATTTGCTTGATTTGTTAACCGTGTCTGCTTAGGCTTTGTGATTAAGGTTCTGTTGTGTACGTTATCTTTGTTCGTCTCCAGTGTCATTTTTAAAATCATCATGAATAGAGACATAAAGTGGTATCAGTTTAGAAGTGTTGAGTATTTTTTGTGTGTGTGTGTATATATATATATATATATATATTTAATCCCTCTTGTCTTGTATAAATCTTTCAAATCCCTCTTGTAATTGATTTTCAATTTTAAAGTTACTTATTGATTATTCATTTAGAAATTGAAATCAATATCCAAATTAAACTGTATTTATAATTCATCAAAATCATTATCAGATTTTAAATTTGTGACGAATTGTGACTATAGTATATTTCAAAATAAGAGGAGATTTTATTTAGACTTTCATGATGGTTGAATAATTATTATAATTTCTTCGAATTGGCAATTATTTCACGACCATCTTCTTTATCTACCATTATTTTGCCATCCATCGTGTTTTTTATACTAATGTGGAGAGTTTAATTTTAAAAAAAATCATTTTGAATAAATAGTGGAAATATTTGTGATAGAAATTGGACTATGTTATTATTCATAATTAGTGATAATTGAATATTTTCAATGATCCGGGTACAGTCGATCATATTTCATAATATGATTAATTTAGAAATTTATTTCACAAACCATTTCTGTACCTACCACCATTTCTATCATCCATATTGGTTTTATATATCGAGGAGTTTTTCCTTTTGGAGCTGTAATTGATAAAAATATAATTAACATATAAGTGTGTCTCTAACCTCATTTAAAAATCCAAGCTATGGTCATGCATGGTTAAGAGACAATATATAATTTAAGCTGCGACTGACCTCATTTAAAAATCCAAGCTCTAGTTATGCTTGGTCAGTGTGCTCTTAAATAAAAGAAAAAGGAAATAATGTGCTATAAATAGGAATTAATTTGAAATTCTCCTTGGTGTTTAAAAACCTGCCTATCAATCTACCTTTCTAATCTGCGAAATGTGTTGAGATCTTATGAAGTATTATGATTTGTTGATTGATAGCTATTGGGATTTGAGATTATACAATTTTGTCACTTAAATTGAATTTATAATTATAGTCCGAATTCGTCACTTTTTGTACTTTTTTTTATAAAAAATCTTTGGAAAATAATTGAAATTCATTTTTTTAACTCTCTCCATTTATATAAATTTCATCGTAAATCCGTCATTCTCTAAAATGTGAAATATGCCACTAGTTCTTAGAATATTATAATTTTTGTTTCTCTAATTGAGATTTATGTTGACCGTTCTTCCTCTTAAAATGATATTATATTTTTAGTCATTTTTCATCTATATTTTAATTTTTGTATCATTTTGATGATAATAAAAGGGGGGGGGGAGAATGAGTTGAGATTTTGAATTATAAGTGAATATTTTATAAATATTTTAATTTTGAAAATTCATTCAATTTACATTCTTTCACTCATGCACAGTTATAGGGGAGTTACTGTTGTAGGGGGTGCACTCAAATAGGGGGAGTTCAGTTCTTCATTGTCAAAATCTTAATATTTGTTTGTCGTCATCAAAAGGGGGAGATTGTTGTATATAACATTGTTGTATACACAATTATATGATTTTTGTTTGATGACAACAACCAAATATATATTATTATAAATGTGTTTGTTAATGTACTATTTCATATATACATCACAGACAAGAATATAATATTTATATTTAAATAGAATATGATTGTACAGAAATTCAAATATTCACACAGTATTTTATTTAAATATAATATTTTATTTCAATATTCAAACAGTACAACTTTCACAAACTCCACTATTTGTACATTTTTCACTGATATACATTCCATTCATTTTCTGTACATCAGCTCCTCACTACAACACTCAACACTCATATTACATTTCATCACTCATACAGACATATACATACACTGACTGACATTTACACGAACTGTTGTTCTTGTCTTCCATCTTCTATCTTCACTCATCTGTCAGTCAGTTCAATCATCTTCATGCTTATCTGTCACATACAGAAATGCACACAGTACACTACAGTAGAAATAAAACTGAATACATGCGAATTATAAAAAAATTTAAATTTTTATTTGCCTCAAATTTCGGTGTGTTTCTCATCTTTTTCACGACTTGGTCTGATATATGAATATAGCACGCGCATGATACATCTATACACACACATGTGTATGTATATACACATTTCACAGTGCAGGGACAGGGAAACCGGTTCTAGATGGCTGTATATACACACGTGCATATATATACACATATGCACTGCCTCGCCAAACTGAATGCTGCGAGCAATTGAGGAGCAGCCATGTGGACCAACTCGACTCAGCGCATGGCAAACACAAATGAAGCAGCAAAAATGCCCCGAGGCACACACACACACATAACATATACAAAATTGTGTATATATATATATATATGTATGCATGGAGTGGTCGAGCACAAGGCTAGCAACAATATTAAAGCAACAAAAATGCAAAGTTTTAGGAAGCATGCAACAATACTCAAGTTCAGATCAAACTTGCAAAGTTCAGAAATATGGTCGAGCATAACAATCTATAAGGTCAACAAAGTGGATACAACATGGTGCAGAGATGAATATGCATGCCAAAGAAAATAGTTCAAGGGCAGTGAAGCAAGTTCAGCTTTAAACAAGAATGAACAAAGGTGGTACATACCATAGCATAGTTCCGCATGAACATGAAACATCAAAGCATAGTGATGTATACAAGAATCAAAACAGCAAAACAAGAAGTGGCAAGTGCACATAAGCATGAAACTGGGTGCAGGCATATTCAAAACAAGAAAACGTACATGTACAAACAGCTAGATCAAGCAAAGATGGGTGCAGAAGATAATGAGCATAGAGAAGAAGACAGACAACTAACAAGGAAGAGTACAAATCAGGCGAGATATAGTGTCTGCTCAAATTCTGGTCAACTGGAATATACATGAACAAGTGTAAATGCAATGCTTTATTTCAAGTATACACACAGTAATGATCAGTATTACTTTTAGGAAAAAAATCTCAGGTTTGTTTTTATGGCAAGGAGTAAGTTAACAAAATTGGCAAATTGATCATGGGCAACAATTGATCAAATGTTTTCCATAAAACATCAATCAAAATATTTTAACAAGTTTATTCATGGACATGCAAAACAATTCTTTTTGTTTCCAGATATAACAGTAAAGTTTTTTTTAAGCTAGAAATCTTTTGGTTCATGAAAAAAACAAGCAAGGAGATTTTTTTATTCCAGAAATGAACACGATTTCAAAGAATATTTCACGGCTTTAATTCATTCAATTAAATATGGAGCTCATGGCAACAATTAACATGTTTCTAGTTTTACATGGGATCACATATGTTTTGAATGGCAAGAGAAACATTTGATTTATTTTCCAAAACTACAAGTGAGGATTAAATAGGCATTCAAATATTTACATATATATGTCACGAACCAATTTCTGGAAAATATGGAATGGAATCAATTATTTCTTTCCTTAAAATCACTGTGTGTTTTTTTTAGTGTAAAGAGAAACTTACAAATTGTTTCCAGAAATTCAGTTATCGAAAAATGACAGTTATATCATCTAAGAAATCAAGCAAGCACACAAGGATTTATACAAGGACAAAATCAACACTTTCCAGAAATGACTCAATCAAATTCAAGGGGCCACAAATGTTTTAAATTCATATGCAGATATTCCACAATTTCTTTTGGAACAAAGTCATGTCGCAGAGAAAAATTTATATTTCAGAGCATGTCATCAAAGTTGAACAATTTATCATTCATTCAAGGGACAAGGCCAAGTCTAGATTCATCATTAAAAGCAGAGCAAATCAATTGAAGAATCGAGCAAACCAAAAGGGAAAACAATGCAATCAGGCCAGGCCATTTAATTGAAATCAGAGAGTAGTTTTAGGATTTTATAATCCTATTTAAAACACTGATTTTCATCACAAGAAAAGTGCATATAAATCGAAACCAAGCATCCCAAATTTAAGATTAAAAAGAAGAATTAGAATACTCACTGATTTATTTCTAGGGTTTCAACCAGCAGCATCAAATAACTGAAGCATCAGAGAATCAAAATTACTTAGCTATCATTCGATGTCGATTTGAGTTTGGGAAAAATTGAAAGCCCTAGTTTTCTTATCGAGGTTGCCATTCTTTTTCTAGGGAGGAAAGCAATCGGGTTCAACCAAATAAAGAAGAGGGCCGACCTACTTTCTATTTCAAAGGGAAAAGGGTTTTTAATTTATTTGTTTCTATTGTGTCTTATTTTGTTTTGTTTTTTAATTAAAGTTGTAAACCAATCCGAACAGTTTTTCTAGTCTCTGTAAAAAAACTAGGGAATCTAGTTAGGGTGTTAACTGGTAGTTTACTAGAGTCTATAAAACGAGGGGAAATCTGATTTACGTATTTAGATCGGTCTAGGGTTTTGAGCGTAGGTTTAGAATAGGAGCGAGGGGTTCGCGAGTTTACATGGTCTTCTAAGCGGGATCTGTTCTATCACCTAGTAGAAACCGTAGGAATGCAACAGTAGGTAGGATTTTGTCGAAGCTGGTATATCTGTGTGTCATTTACTTTCTGTATTTTTATTTTTGTTGCATTCTGTGATCTGATTTTTTGAATATCTCGCTTAATTTTCAATAAACCCTATTCACCCCCCTCTAGGGTTAATCAAGATCCAACAAGATGTTCCTATTGCTGGCGAGTATTCAGACATCTTCGGGGAAGTGACTAGACTTCCACTACACCGAGAGATCGGGTTCCAAATTGATTCAGTGAGAGATCCAGACCTATAGTGATGCCACTTCGTCGTATGGCGGAATGATAGCAGCGAGAGCTCGAGGTGCAAGTAAGCAATCTTTTGAAGAAGGGATTTATCCGAAGAAGTGTTTCCTAGTGGGGAGCACCAGTTGTATTTGCTAGTAAGGCCGATGGTTCCCTTCAATTGTGTGTTGACTACCGCGAGTTGAATAAGGTAACGAGGAAGAGTAAGTATACTCTTCCGCTGATAGACAATTTGTTTTATCAGTTGAATGGAGCAAGAGTGTTTTCCTAGTTGGATCTCGCAACAGGTTTTCATCAGCTCCGAGTAGCGGTTGAGAGTATAACTAAAATGACATTTCAGACGCCATCTGGATTCTATGATTGGTTGGTCATGCCATTTGGGTTGACCAATGCACCCACATAATTTGTGGATCTTATGAATAGAGTTTCCAGAAATCAGATAAATAAGTTTGTTCCTGTATTTGTGGACGATATCTTGGTTTACTCGAGGACAAAGGAAGAACACAAGGAACATTTGAGGATAGTGATGGAGGTGTTGAGGAAACACCAACTGAAAGAGAAATTTTCTAAATGACACTTCTGGAGGAGGGAAGTGAGGTTCTTGGGCAATGTTGTTTCAGAGAATTGTGTTGTTGTGAATCCAGTGAAGGTGGGTACAGTGCAAGATTAGTCTACGCCCAAGAATGCAACAGACATAAGAAGTTTCTTGGGATTAGATGGATATTATCGTAAGTTTATTCAAGACTTTTTCCAGATAGCGACCCCGTTATCTAAGTTGACCAAGAAGAATCAAGCTTTCGTCTAGGATGAAAGGTGTGAGAATGCATTTAAGAGTCCAAAGGAAAAGTTAACGTGTGCACCAGTATTAGTTATTCCTAGTGGGAACGAAGAGATGATGGTATACACAGATGCCTGTGGTACCGGACTAAGTGTTGTACTGATGCTAGGAGGTAGGGTTGTAGCTTATGCTAGTCAGAAACTGAAACTACATGAGAAAAGATATCCTACCCATGATTTGGAATTGGCTGCGATCATGTTCACATTGAAGATGTGGAGACATTATCTCTTGGGAGAAAGATTCGAATTATTTACCAATCATAAGTCATTAAAGTATATTTTCTCTCAAAAGGATTTATATCTTCGTAAGCAAAGATTGTTAGAATTCTTGGCTTTATATGATTTCAATATCGCATATACACCCGGGAAAGGCAATGTGGTGGCTGATGCATTGAGTAGAAGATATGCCAGCTTGGGGCTATGTTTCTGGAATGGAAGCAACTAGAGTATATCGCAGGATATGATTTCAGACCTAAGTGTGAACTAGATCCAGAGATGTTAGCAAATTTGACGATCAGACCGACTTTGATAGAGCAGATTAGTTCCAATCAGAGGGACGATCCTATTCTATTGGAAATCATCTCCAAGGTAAAGACAGGTGTTGACGGCGAGAGAATGAACAAGTATGGTCTTGATCGAGACGGATGGCTTCGAAAGAATGGGAGACTAGTTGTACACAATGTTAATGGAATGAGGAATGAAGTGCTTAGAGAGTGTCATCACTCGAAACTGACTATACATCCCAGTGGTAACAAAATGTATCAAGACATGAAGCAGACTTACTACTGGGAAGGGATGAAGAGAGACGTTGGAAATTTTATATCCAAGTGCACGAATTGCCAACTAGTTAAAGCTGAGCAAAAGAAGCCTAGTGGTTTGTTAAAACCATTGGAAATTCCAGAATGAAAATTGGAACAAGTCTCATGGATTTTATTGATGGTTTACCAAGGACTAGATCGGGTCATGATAGTATTTGGGTGATTGTGGATCGATTGACCAAAAGTGCAAGGTTTATACTGGCCAAATCAAATAGAATGGCAGCTAAGTTAGCAGAATTGTATATGAAGTGGGTAGTGAGATATCAGGGAGTATCTAGAGGTATTTTGAGTGACCGAGATTCATTATTTACTAGTGGGTTTTTTAAGAGCTTACAAGAGGCTTTATGGTCGAATTACATCTCAGTACCGCATACCATCCTCAAACCGATGGTCAAACAGAGAGGGTGAATCACGTAGTAGAGGATCTCTTGAGAGCTTGTATATTGGGTTTTTATGGTTCATGGGATGACCATTTGAATCTGGTTGAATTAGCATATAATAATAGTTATCAATCCAGTATTGGTATGGCTCCATTTGAAGCTTTGTACGGAAGAACGTGCAACTCACCATCATGTTGGTTAGAAACGGGTGAGAAATTTGTGCTTGGGCCAGATGTAATAAGAGAAATTTCAGATAAGATCAAAGTTATTCAACAGCGAATGAAGGTTGCCCAAGATAGGCAGAAGAGTTATGCTGATAAAAGACGAAGAGATTTGAAATTCTCTGTTGGCAACTTGGTGCTCGTCAAGATTTCTCCATTGAAAAGTGTGATTCGATTTGGTTGGGGAGTTAAGTTGGCACCAAGGTTTATTAGTCCATTTCCAGTTCTCAAACAAGTTGGGAATTTAGCATACAAAGTTGGATTACCAGATAAGATGGCAGGAGTGCACAACGTATTTCATGTTTCCCAGTTAAGGAAGTTCGTGCATGATTCGGATATGACTATTTCACCAGATCAGTTGGATGGTATCGAGGTAGAACCCAAGGCATTGAAAACCGCAAACCGATTCGTATTGCTGGACATAATACGAAGTAACTTCGGTGGAAGACGGTAAGACTGGTTAAGATCCAGTGGGGCGATAATGAGAACGACAATACTTGGAAAACCGAGGAAAGCATAAGAAAGTCATATCCAGAACTCTTTGCGTAGTAAGGTTTTATTACAAATATTGTTATTCTACATGCTAGGATAAGCCTGTTGTGTTTATTATATATGTTTTATTGTTGCAAATGGTTGATAGGCATGCGAGATCCTTTGTTGTTTTCTTAGTTAATGAATTACATGGGCGAAATTTCTTAAGGGGGGAAGAATGTAACGACCCACATTCTACGTATCGGAGGATCGTAGAATATTTATTTATTTTTTCATACGAAGTCGAATGGTTGTGTAACTTTGGGAAATGACTATTGGGGTCATTTCCCATGTTCATGATTTTTGTCGAAATTTAAATGATCGTTTTGCCCCTGGCGAATCTTGTTTCGTCTATAACTTTTGTTTAGTAAGGAGATTTGACCTAAAATCAATTCCATTGGATTCAGATGATGGTTTTCCTTTACCGTAGAGTGGTAACACTAATCAAAAAAATTTACCATTTGGGAGATATGGCTGAAATAAGGTTTGGAAGATAGAAAACAACTTAATCGGGCTTAATAGGGTAATTAGCGGATGGGCCCATAACCCATTTCAGAATTAGGGTTATGGGAGGGTTGATAGGGTTTGGAAAATCAGTTTTATTCATTTTTCAGCCGCCACTTATCATCTCTTCCAACCTAGCAATGGCCTCCACCTTCTAAATTCATCCTTAATCACTTTCTAATCACATATTAGCCAAATCTATGTCAAATTAAAGCCGATTTGCATAAAAATCGAGAAAGAGCTACTGGAATACATTTGAATAAGTGCCAAATCAGTTAGAGTTTCATATCTGAAATTTATTTCTGGCTAAGGCGAGTGGTTTTCACTTTTATTCACTAATTACGGCTAATTATGGGTGATTAGTGATAAATAGTGAAATTATGCATTATAAAAATCCGGAAAAATATGTATTAATTTTTAAATATTATTTTATGCCACTACTGAAAATTTGGGTTAATTTGGACTAAGTTTGCTAATCCTATAGTTAAAACATGGTTAAGGGGATTAAGGGGAAAATCATGCTTTTTTGGTATGTTTGGTCCAAAATATTTCATGTGAATGATGTTTTAATGTTTTTGGTTGATTCTATATGTTGTTACTGCTATTTGTAATGTTTTATGATGTCATTGGAAGGTTAGAGTGGTTGAAAACGCCGTCATTTGGCGCGACTGGCTTGTAGGAAAAACTATAGAATTTCGGTTCCTAAAGAGGGTAGGATCACGAACCGCTCCAAAACCATGCTCACGAACCGCCCCAAAACCATGCTCATGATTCCTAAAGGGGGTATGCTCACGGTTCTTGAAGAGGGTTTGCTCACGATTCATGAAGGGGGTATGCTCACGATTCCTAAAGGGTGTATGCTCACGATTCGTGAAGGGGTATGTTATGAACATGGGGGTGCTCACGAACCAGGGGGCGGGTGTTCACGAACCGGTGGGGGTGGTCACGGACCGGCAGGGTCACGAGCTACGAACCGACCCTGACGAGGACCCCGACTACGGCCGAACCAAGATGATGACTCCAAACTGAACCAGATTCAAACTTCTACCCTGCGACGACAATTGTGAACTCTTCTGAAGATTAATTACAATTCAACCAAAACCCGAGATGCAAAGGAAGTCCAAATGAGAAGTTATTACTCAGGATTCAGATAGGAACCGACGATCTAACTTCTAGAGTTGGGCTTTGCTGCGGTACGTGTGTAAAGGGGTTATCGATATCTATAACTTTGGTTCAACATTGGAGAGCGGATTATTGACTATGGATCAGTGCAGTGGAGTTGTCATGACTCCATAGGGCAAAGTGATCGTAGCATAGCTATGAGCCAGTGCAGTTGGAGTCGTCATGATTCCAATAGGGCAAAGTGGACATAACAAAGGGTTATCGACTATGGACCAGTGCGGTGGGGTCAAAGTTGTATGGAGTCGAGCTCCATTCAGGACACCGAAGGGAAAAGTGGTCATAGTCATAGCAAAGGATTTGATGAACAAAGTAGTGGATATCGTATGCTTTATGCACTGAGTGAGAGATGTGAGGATGATTGCTATGCTTGATATTTTCTATCACCATGACATGCACACTCCCATTTTTACACCATATGTTAAGTACTACCTTAGAGTACATTACATCCTGCTGTGCGAACTCTTTGTTTGCAAGCCCAGGTTCATGTATGATTATTTATACATGTTATTGTTTTGTTTTTCTACTATTGCTCATACTAGACTTTTGTCCAACCTAGAGTTCTATGTCTCTTCTTATTACTTTGGGTGCACTTAAACGAGCAGACTGGAGACAGGTCAAGTGGTCATGCATGAGTAGTTGTCCATAAATGAGCAAGAGGCTTCCACGTACTATTTACACCTCTTCTCCCTATGTTGTTGATGGTCACTGCTTTGGGCATTTGTAGTGCACCTACTTTATTTCCTTGTTAGCGACAAAATTTCAAAGTTGTAATAATGGTTTGGATCATAAGCTGTATTTTTGGATTCTGATACTCTGATGGACATGGTTTAATTTTCAACTTATGCATTGTCTCGTCTGTTTTTGTCAAGTTATGTTACTATTATATTTTATTCCATGCGCTGTGAGATATACTACAGGTTCTTGGTGATTCATAGTTTCAAAACCCTTTCCCTTTGACGACCGTCTCGTGCTAGTCGGGCATTAGCACAATGCATTTCGTGGAAATGTCGACTGGTTCGGGGCGGGCCGTCACACATGGCTACTTCTGGCCCGCGCTTGATTAAGACGCTACAAACTATGCCCGCAAGTGCGACAAATGCCAGCACTTCTCTAAGATTCCAAGATCCCCGCCTACCGAATTGACGCAAATGGTCAGTTCATGGCCGTTCTCCATGTGGGGAGTAGACATTATTGGGTCTCTCCAAATGGCTAGAGGCGGGGCACGTTATGCCATCGTAGCAGTTGATTACTTCACAAAATGGATAGAAGCCGAGGCTCTCGCCACAATCACCACCAAGAAGGTAATCAATTTCATTGTCCGCAACATAATCACCCGTTATGGGGTCCCCTAGGCCATTATCTCATATAATGGGACCCAATTTGAGAGCGCGGAATTCAAAGCCTCCTGTCACTGGCACTACATCAAAAAGAGATTCTCAATGGTAGCTCACCCTCAAGCCAATGGGAAAGTCGAGGTTGTTAGCAAAGTTATCAAATACATCATCAAGAAGAGTATGGAAAAGGCCGTAGGCATACGGGTAGATGAACTCCCTCTGTCCCTATGGGCCTACCGGACCACCCACAAATCAGCAACTAGACACACTCCATTCGCCCTTGCCTATGGGTTTGAAGTCGTCATCACCATTGACATAAAACTTCAGTCTCATAGGGTTATGTAACAACCCGTATTTTTCGATAACATGTTAAAACGAGAATCAAGGCAGAATTTAATTTTAAATTCTGAATCAAGTAAAACGGGCTATGCCATTGCGTTCGTCTCGGAAAAATACGCGAAATAGAGTCCGAGTTTTCGAAAATCGGAGTCCGTATGACCCGGTTAAGGCCCAAAGAAGTTTTCGGGAAATTTGAATTTCGAAACATGCAGAAATGGGGCCAGGCGGGAAAATTCCCGCCCAGACAAGTCGACAGGCATGTCGACAGGCATGTCGACAGGCATGTCGACAGGCATGTCGACAGGGCTGTCGACTTGCCCTGTCGGCTGATTCTGATCTGGTGCACCTATTTTCTATCTTGGCTAGGTTTTTGGGCCTGGTTTGAAATCTGACGGTTCAGGTTGGTCCTAGGGTTAATCTAAGGGCCTAAAACTATCCTAATCTCTATAAAAAGACCCTAAACCTACCCCTAAACCCTCATTATTCACTCATGTAACTAAACTATGGCCAAATTTCTACTCTCATGGCCTCCATCTCAAATCCCTAGAGCCTATGCATTCAAATCGGGTTCAAATCAAAAGATGCAAGCTTGCTACACCAAATCAAGGCCAAATCAACATTGCTATGCGAGTTCCATGACGATTCTTCTACAAAGGAGGCACCTTTCTTAGCCAAGATGATTCATGCTCCTTTCCCTAGGCCTAACTATGTAAGTTCTAGCTACTTTTGGATCAAAACGGTATTTTTAATGTTGACATGGGATAAAATGAGGCTAAACATGATTATGCGAACCTATATGAACCTTACCTTGCCTCTTGTGTTCATGTTTATGATTTTAGGCCATGTGAGTGACTTAATCATGCCTCTCATGCTATGCATAACCTAGTTTAACTTGCAAGTTTGGATCTTTATGCATGAAATGCTAGCATGAACCTTTAGGAACCACTTTACTTGTGAAACATTGGCTAAGACAAGATTTTGGGGCTTATGCATGTTTATGAAACCAAACCCCTTATGCTAACATGCAAGTTTGTGGCCAAATCCTTTATGAGATTATGCATGCTCGTGGCCAATCCCCTCTTTTAAGTTGTGCACGTTTATGGCCAAACCCTTTTTGATAATATGCATGTTTGTGGCCAAATTACCTTATGACACTATGCATGTTTATGGCCAATCCCTTTATGATGTTATGCATGTGGAAGCCAAGCCCTTTTTGGCATCATGCATGTTTTTGAGACCAATATGTGACATAGTATCCTTACTATGTTGACTCGCTTTGCTTGCGTTGGGAAAACACGATTTTGGGTAGTTAGATAAACATGAACATGTCGCGAAATCTTAACTTGAATATGACATGTGTTTATACTTGAAAATATGACTTGAAAGATAACATGGAAGTTGGCATGTAAGTATGCATAAAAACATGAGCTTGGGAATTTACCTATTAAGTTAGGTCTACCCTTTGGGAATTTACCTATTAAGTTAGGTCTACCCAAATGCTTGAAAACTTGTAACATGTTTTGGAAACATGATGAACTTAGATAATATAAGTGTGGCCAACTCGAGGTTGGGTTGAGTTTGCAACATAAAACTACCCGGAACCAACCGGCCTAACTAGTAGTTGCAAACAATAAGACCCAATGTGAGAAGTTGGTCATGTCGCGCTTAAGACCCGAGGTTAGACTAGGTTGTGGTGTAAATCTACCCGGACCCGCCCGGCTTAACTAGTAACCACAACAAGGTCTAATGTGAGAGGTTGAGGGTGCATTAATTAAGTTAATGCCACATAATAGGGTTAAGTTAATTTGATTAATGAGGCTTAACCAAATATGATATGGACAAATGGGTTAAGTAATTTGATTAGGCTAATGATACTTAACAAAACATGATAAGCTTGGGTAGGTTAAGTAACTTGATTTGCCTAATGACACTTGACCATTTGTATACGACTAGTGGACGGGATTAAGTTAACCAACACTTAATCAATCCAGCACGATAACGTGATAAGGTTAAGTAAATTTTCTTAATGACACTTAACCGTATAATACAGTTAATGGATGGGGTTAAGATTAGGCTTAACTAATCTAAACATGGTAATCGGATGGGGTTAAGTTAGCCTAGACTTAATTAATCCAACTTGGTAATTTAATGGGGTTAAGTTAAACACTTAACTAATTTAACACGATGATTTGATGAGGTTAAGTTATTCTATACTTAACCAATCTAACGTGAAAACATGATAAGGCTAAGTCACGAATCACTTGAATACGCTTGACCGATTTGATGACAAGGTCAAGTTAATTTATATAATTAACTAATCTAAAATAATAATTAGACGAGGTTAAGTCATGAATTCCTTGATATACTTAATCAACTTGACACATGGTCTGTAGGGTTAAGTCTTGGACTTGGATACTTAGCCAGTTTCGACATGTTTTGTAGACGGGTTAAGTTGTGAACTTAAGTGACACTTAACCCATTAGATAAACCCTAATTCGGAGGATTAGGTAAATAACCATAGTTAACAAGGATAATGGAAATAAGGCTAAGTGGTAAACCTTAGTTAAGGGAAACTAAGTAATAATTCTTAGTCAAGGAAATTTGGACCACTTCTTAGATAGATGAGTAACCCGATACGGTAGGTCATCGTTTAAGTATACGTGTAGGAGCAGGCTATCTGATTTAGATAAAGGCTCCAGCGAACTGGGTAACGAAGCAGCGGCTTCGGGGAACGTGAGGATATTCTTGGTATCCCTCTGTGATGTCGCAGATGATCATCCTGGGCTCACAAGAGGTTAAGGTCTGCGTTAGAAGAACCAAGAGTATGCCTTGGTGGCTATACGAGCGACCTAAAGACTGGGATGGATAGCAGTGAGTCAACGAATACATGATAGTGCCCTAGATAGCAAGTTCGTCGATCATCTACCATCTTGAGTCAAGCGTGTACGTACGGAAAGGCAGGGAACACCCAACAGACCATAATTGCTATCTAATTATGGGTGAGGTAGGCCGTAGGAGGTGGGCTGGCCGGAGTGTAGTTCTCATGCAAGATTTTCTCTTGTGTTGCCTTTCACTAGTTGAGGGAGGGGTCTCGTGGGACCATAGCCACGTGTAGAAAAGCAGACCTTAGTATCTGCATCGGCAGATAAATCTAAAGCTCCCGACCGAGTCTTGTATTTCTTGTTTTGCCCTGTGACAGGACTCGGATGGCACGATGTGATACATGTGCATACAGTTATAGAAAAACGATTCACGATGAATGCGTGGGAAAAAGGGCGCGGTTGAGGGTTAGCGTAATCCCTAGTGGCCTAGGTGGTTTAACCCAAACCGAAATACGAAAGCGTGCAATAGGTAAGCGTAATCCCTAGTGGTGCTAGGTGGCGTAAGTCCTAGTAGTTCAAACGATGATTCATATGGAAGAGCCTAGCTAGAACAAGGGTGACAGTCCAAACGATTTCAAGGATAATACGACATGAGGAAGCCCGTACGAGGTACGGCAAAGGACTGAACTTATATACATGGAAAGAAACATATGATTTGAGTAACCTATATATGCGATATATTAGGTTGGCATGGACCATTACACGACTTTGAGTAAGGGACATTCACGGTTAACACGTGACGCGGGTTGGGATACTAGTACGAGAGGTGCAGAGCAAATATACATGTTAGAACTAGGAAGAATATACATAATAGATACCGTGGGATGTTAGACGGGGTAGATACCTTGGGATAATGTACTCGATAGAAATCTGACGATGTGATACCTTGACTTATCATAACACCGTAGTTTATCATGATACCTTAGTTTACCTTGCCGCAGTAGTTCAACCGGCTACCCTGGTTTATCTATCTTGTAGTTATCCTTATGTTTACTTTCAGTTTATGCATGTCATGTTACCTTTACCTGTTTTTATACTGGAAGTAGATAGGACTTACTCAGTCTTTTTGACTGACCCGTTTTGTTTCGCCTCTTTTCTTCCGTTTCCCCCCCCCCCCAGGTTTCAGGGAGGAAACAATGCTGTTTAGTTCGGACCTCTTCTGCTTGAAGGTCATCATGGATGGCTTGGACTTCTCTTGGCTATGGCTACTTTACGGTTTTACTTGGGGAATAATTTATTAAAAAGTCCTTATGCTTCTTTACTATTGCAAGACAGGTTTTGATGTACTCTGATGTAAAAGGCTTTAGACCTTATTTATTCATGTTATGAAAGTTTGATTTTACTTCCGCTATTTATATATGTTCTGTCTTGTGATATTTCTGTGCATGTTTACCAATAATGCCCCTCTAAAGCTAGTGCATTCCTTTGCGAGTGACCCTAGCGGAGGCGGGGTGTTACATTTGGTATCAGAGCAGAAGGTTACTAGACTGGGCAAAAGTTTTTAAAGACGTTCTGAAAATTATTTGAAAAACCGTTTACAAAGAAGCATTTTTCAAGAAAATTTTCTTTTAAAAAGAAAAAGGCTATTCCCCAAAGGCCATTAGCATTATCCTTGTTTCCTTGATTGAATCTCTTTTCCTTTCCTTCCTCCATCTGTAGTCACAGTGGTTTTGACTGCGACTAGTCTTTCTAGCTGCGTAAGTGTTTCCCGTACGATGGAGGTGGTTCTCGAGAGACTGTTGCAGAGTTATGCATGAAAGGATAGTAAGAACAAGGATAAAGGATACGAGCTCAGGGATAAGCAACATGTTGGTATGGCTGAGTCCTAAAAGGAAGAAGAAAGATGAACAATGAAACCCATGACGAGAGAGTACCTTTGGCATGGTGAAACGGGACGGATAGTTAAGTATCATGGAACAGGGACAAGATCATTCGGAGGGCAATAGTATGCTCTCATTTCTAGGGTACCTCAGAAGGAGGGTAACGATCTTGTTAAAGGTTTAGCTTTTCTTCTCTATCATCCTGTCGGGACTTTGTTTTGATCACCGCATCTTTTAAGTCCGCTTCGATAGTTGAGTCTCTGCACCTTAGTACTAGCGTAGTAGAGGATCCCGTTTTTGTCTCAAATCCTATTGGAAGATCGGTCCATTTACTCATGGCTTGTTTGGATTTGAGAATGTCTATATTGAGTGTTGAGCTTGGAAATAATGCTTATGTTTATAAGTTGTGGATGGATTCTAGGGATGAAGTGGTTATCCAGTAAGGGGTGCCACTCTCGGTTTTAGAAGGAGGGTAGTTAGACTCTTGGCTTGCTTTGGTAATACCCTTGAAGTATCGCGTAACCTTTTGGGTTCTGTCATGATTAGTTACTTAGGATCCCTAGATGCCTTTGTTGGAAATTAGAAACCCGATCGAATGGTGTTCGCTAATAAGGCGGATGGTTTACTTCGATTATGTATGGGTTATGAGAATTACCCTAGTAAGTGCGCACGGTAACTTGTCTACTTTCAAGAAAAAGTTTTTCTACGTGGAATACCTTATGGTACAAGGTCCAGGATTCACTAGTGAATTTTGGAAGGTTCGCATGGAATAATGTGTACGCAGTCCTGTTTGCGCCAAGTATTCTAGAAGGAGAATAAGTGCAAGTGGAACGAGAGGCGACGAGGAAACGAGTTCCAACTCATGTTATGGAAACAGGAAATAAGAAGCTGCGAAATCGTGAAGAAAAAGGGGCGGTCAAGGCACGATGGAACTAAGCTCAAGGTAATGCGACTCAGGAGACTGAAGACTAAATACGTGCATGATATCTCTTTTGGGAATATATCCTCGATCCCGGTTTTCTGTTGAGCTTGCTTGTAGGCTATCTTTTAGGGATATCCCCTCGGTCCGGTTTCTGTTACAAACCCCGTAAGGAGTTTGTTTTGTTTATCTTCTCGATCTTATTTTGGGAACCTTAGGTAGAACGCTATGGATGTAAACATGTATTTGAAACATGTTATGGTTGATATGGTTGCAAATGGTTGCAAGTGGTTGCTCGTGGATGCGCGAATTTGCATTAGATATTAGCTCGACTCGGTCACATTTCATATTGCATATGCACGAGTATTTATACTTGTTTATGGATGAAATTGAAGGTGTTACCATGTGGACGTTGCATATGGATGAATGTTTGTGCACGCATATAGTATCTATATGACTAGGACTATTTGCATACATGTTGGATTCATGGCACTATACATATTTTGCATTAGAAAGATTATTCAGGCCTGATCATTAGCATTAGCTAAGGAACATGTACACACACGTTTTGCATATATTCATACAGCATTAGAAATCATCTAAGGACAATGGTTGCTTGTGGATGATGTTTTGAGTAGATGGATGATGGATGGTAGGATATGTTCTTCCTAACTTGGAGATTTCGGGGATGAAATACTAAAAGGTGGGGAGAATGTAACAACCCGTATTTTTCGATAACATGTTAAAACGAGAATCAAGGCAGAATTTAATTTTAAATTCTGAATCAAGTAAAACGGGCTATGCCATTGCGTTCGTCTCGGAAAAATACGCGAAATAGAGTCCGAGTTTTCGAAAATCGGAGTCCGTATGACCCGGTTAAGGCCCAAAGAAGCTTTCGGGAAATTTGAATTTCGAAACATGCAGAAATGGGGCCAGGCGGGAAAATTCCCGCCCAGACAAGTCGACAGGCATGTCGACAGGCATGTCGACAGGCATGTCGACATGCATGTCGACAGGGCTGTCGACTTGCCCTGTCGGCTGATTCTGATCTGGTGCACCTATTTTCTATCTTGGCTAGGTTTTTGGGCCTGGTTTGAAATCTGACGGTTCAGGTTGGTCCTAGGGTTAATCTAAGGGCCTAAAACTATCCTAATCTCTATAAAAAGACCCTAAACCCTCATTATTCACTCATGTAACTAAACTATGGCCAAATTTCTACTCTCATGGCCTCCATCTCAAATCCCTAGAGCCTATGCATTCAAATCGGGTTCAAATCAAAAGATGCAAGCTTGCTACACCAAATCAAGGCCAAATCAACATTGCTATGCGAGTTCCATGACGATTCTTCTACAAAGGAGGCACCTTTCTTAGCCAAGATGATTCATGCTCCTTTCCCTAGGTCTAACTATGTAAGTTCTAGCTACTTTTGGATCAAAACGGTATTTTTAATGTTGACATGGGATAAAATGAGGCTAAACATGATTATGCGAACCTATATGAACCTTACCTTGCCTCTTGTGTTCATGTTTATGATTTTAGGCCATGTGAGTGACTTAATCATGCCTCTCATGCTATGCATAACCTAGTTTAACTTGCAAGTTTGGATCTTTATGCATGAAATGCTAGCATGAACCTTTAGGAACCACTTTACTTGTGAAACATTGGCTAAGACAAGATTTTGGGGCTTATGCATGTTTATGAACCCAGACCCCTTATGCTAACATGCAAGTTTGTGACCAAATCCTTTATGAGATTATGCATGCTCGTGGCCAATCCCCTCTTTTAAGTTGTGCACGTTTATGGCCAAACCCTTTTTGATAATATGCATGTTTGTGGCCAAATTACCTTATGACACTATGCATGTTTATGGCCAATCCCTTTATGATGTTATGCATGTGGAAGCCAAGCCCTTTTTGGCATCATGCATGTTTTTGAGACCAATATGTGACATAGTATCCTTACTATGTTGACTCGCTTTGCTTGCGTTGGGAAAACACGATTTTGGGTAGTTAGATAAACATGAACATGTCGCGAAATCTTAACTTGAATATGACATGTGTTTATACTTGAAAATATGACTTGAAAGATAACATGGAAGTTGGCATGTAAGTATGCATAAAAACATGAGCTTGGGAATTTACCTATTAAGTTAGGTCTACCCTTTGGGAATTTACCTATTAAGTTAGGTCTACCCAAATGCTTGAAAACTTGTAACATGTTTTGGAAACATGATGAACTTAGATAATATAAGTGTGGCCAACTCGAGGTTGGGTTGAGTTTGCAACATAAAACTACCCGGAACCAACCGGCCTAACTAGTAGTTGCAAACAATAAGACCCAATGTGAGAAGTTGGTCATGTTGCGCTTAAGACCCGAGGTTAGACTAGGTTGTGGTGTAAATCTACCCGGACCCGCCCGGCTTAACTAGTAACCACAACAAGGTCTAATGTGAGAGGTTGAGGGTGCATTAATTAAGTTAATGCCACATAATAGGGTTAAGTTAATTTGATTAATGAGGCTTAACCAAATATGATATGGACAAATGGGTTAAGTAATTTGATTAGGCTAATGATACTTAACAAAACATGATAAGCTTGGGTAGGTTAAGTAACTTGATTTGCCTAATGACACTTGACCATTTGTATACGACTAGTGGACGGGATTAAGTTAACCAACACTTAATCAATCCAGCACGATAACGTGATAAGGTTAAGTAAATTTTCTTAATGACACTTAACCGTATAATACAGTTAATGGATGGGGTTAAGATTAGGCTTAACTAATCTAAACATGGTAATCGGATGGGGTTAAGTTAGCCTAGACTTAATTAATCCAACTTGGTAATTTAATGGGGTTAAGTTAAACACTTAACTAATTTAACACGATGATTTGATGAGGTTAAGTTATTCTATACTTAACCAATCTAACGTGAAAACATGATAAGGCTAAGTCACGAATCACTTGAATACGCTTGACCGATTTGATGACAAGGTCAAGTTAATTTATATAATTAACTAATCTAAAATAATAATTAGACGAGGTTAAGTCATGAATTCCTTGATATACTTAATCAACTTGACACATGGTCTGTAGGGTTAAGTCTTGGACTTGGATACTTAGCCAGTTTCGACATGTTTTGTAGACGGGTTAAGTTGTGAACTTAAGTGACACTTAACCCATTAGATAAACCCTAATTCGGAGGATTAGGTAAATAACCATAGTTAACAAGGATAATGGAAATAAGGCTAAGTGGTAAACCTTAGTTAAGGGAAACTAAGTAATAATTCTTAGTCAAGGAAATTTGGACCACTTCTTAGATAGATGAGTAACCCGATACGGTAGGTCATCGTTTAAGTATACGTGTAGGAGCAGGCTATCTGATTTAGATAAAGGCTCCAGCGAACTGGGTAACGAAGCAGCGGCTTCGGGGAACGTGAGGATATTCTTGGTATCCCTCTGTGATGTCGCAAATGATCTTCCTGGGCTCACAAGAGGTTAAGGTCTGCGTTAGAAGAACCAAGAGTATGCCTTGGTGGCTATACGAGCGACCTAAAGACTGGGATGGATAGCAGTGAGTCAACGAATACATGATAGTGCCCTAGATAGCAAGTTCGTCGATCATCTACCATCTTGAGTCAAGCGTGTACGTACGGAAAGGCAGGGAACACCCAACAGACCATAATTGCTATCTAATTATGGGTGAGGTAGGCCGTAGGAGGTGGGCTGGCCGGAGTGTAGTTCTCATGCAAGATTTTCTCTTGTGTTGCCTTTCACTAGTTGAGGGAGGGGTCTCGTGGAACCATAGCCACGTGTAGAAAAGCAGACCTTAGTATCTGCATCGGCAGATAAATCTAAAGCTCCCGACCGAGTCTTGTATTTCTTGTTTTGCCCTGTGACAGGACTCGGATGGCACGATGTGATACATGTGCATACAGTTATAGAAAAACGATTCACGATGAATGCGTGGGAAAAAGGGCGCGGTTGAGGGTTAGCGTAATCCCTAGTGGCCTAGGTGGTTTAACCCAAACCGAAATACGAAAGCGTGCAATAGGTAAGCGTAATCCCTAGTGGTGCTAGGTGGCGTAAGTCCTAGTAGTTCAAACGATGATTCATATGGAAGAGTCTAGCTAGAACAAGGGTGACAGTCCAAACGATTTCAAGGATAATACGACATGAGGAAGCCCGTACGAGGTACGGCAAAGGACTGAACTTATATACATGGAAAGAAACATATGATTTGAGTAACCTATATATGCGATATATTAGGTTGGCATGGACCATTACACGACTTTGAGTAAGGGACATTCACGGTTAACACGTGACGCGGGTTGGGATACTAGTACGAGAGGTGCAGAGCAAATATACATGTTAGAACTAGGAAGAATATACATAATAGATACCATGGGATGTTAGACGGGGTAGATACCTTGGGATAATGTACTCGATAGAAATCTGACGATGTGATACCTTGACTTATCATAACACCGTAGTTTATCATGATACCTTAGTTTACCTTGCCGCAGTAGTTCAACCGGCTACCCTGGTTTATCTATCTTGTAGTTATCCTTATGTTTACTTTCAGTTTATGCATGTCATGTTACCTTTACCTGTTTTTATACTGGAAGTAGATAGGACTTACTCAGTCTTTTTGACTGACCCGTTTTGTTTCGCCTCTTTTCTTCCGTTTCCCCCCCCCCAGGTTTCAGGGAGGAAACAATGTTGTTTAGTTCGGACCTCTTCTGCTTGAAGGTCATCATGGATGGCTTGGACTTCTCTTGGCTATGGCTACTTTACGGTTTTACTTGGGGAATAATTTATTAAAAAGTCCTTATGCTTCTTTACTATTGCAAGACAGGTTTTGATGTACTCTGATGTAAAAGGCTTTAGACCTTATTTATTCATGTTATGAAAGTTTGATTTTACTTCCGCTATTTATATATGTTCTGTCTTGTGATATTTCTGTGCATGTTTACCAATAATGCCCCTCTAAAGCTAGTGCATTCCTTTGCGAGTGACCCTAGCGGAGGCGGGGTGTTACAGGTTACCTACTATGATCCGAAAGTCAATCAAGATTTTCTTATGAAATCACTCGATTTACTCGAGGAAAAGAGGAACAAAGCTGAACTAAGAGTTGCTGCCCAGCGACAACGAGTAGCCCGATACTTCAACTCTATAGTCCGCCCTGAGAATCTTAATATCGGTGACATCGTCTTGAAATGGGTCTTTACCCCACCGACTGGGCTCAGTCCTCGCTGGGAAAGCCCGTACGCCATACAACATAAGCTCAGAAATGGAACTTTCAAGCTTGCAACCATAAACAGAGCTGAGCTCCAAAGGGCATGGAGGAACGAACATATCCACAACTAATTTACATAACTTAGTGTACAGTTGTTTGTGCTTTCCAACGACTATTTGTTTTCTTGAAATTCAAGACATTGTAAAGGTTGTTACTGCCAAAGTTCTTAGTAGACATGATGTTTAAGTTCCCGTGTCCTCTCCGTGTTTGCTCCTTGCATGATATGTTTGATTGATCATCACAGCTGACGTACGTACACAAACACCCAATCCCGAAATCGGCACCTTGGGTACGGGAGCCGGCGCCGCCATCTGAAACTCGAACGAACAATCGAGGCCAACCGCTACTTGAACCGATTCAGCACCCTGAGCACCGGAGCCGGCACTGCCACTTGAGTCCCCGGCCCGCGAGCCAACCGGGCATAAATAACCCCACTCGAACCTCTGCCCAACACCGAGACCGAGTAAAAATCATTCCGCTCCCAAGTCCCCGGACATGGGGGCAGCCCACTTGCCAATTTAGTGCGATACTAGCTACTCGCATGGCTCCATCTGATCCCTCGGGTCAGGATCCAGGTATTTGTCGAATCTCAGCCCAAAATCGAGACCGAGCTTAAATTTTTCCTGCTTCTAAGCCCCAAGGCTTGGGGGAAGCCCATCGGTCACAATCGGACTTTCGGGCCATGATCCGGGCACCCTTAGGCGAAAAAATGACCTCCCCATGCTCTAAACCCGAATGAACGACGAGAGAGTGGAAAGTCGGACGAATCGCAATGTCCACGCCTTTAGCCTACTTAGAACTAACTCTGGGCAATCCAAGGCGGAAGGCGCCTGGCATGGTTTCCACACCTATCGGGATCTATGAGCTGAAGGAAACCCAACAAACGGAACCAACTGTAACAACCCGTATTTCGATAACACGTTAAAACAAGAAATCAAGGCAGAATTTAATTATAAAGCCTGAATCAGGATAAACGGGTTACGCCATTGCGTTCGTCTCGGAAAAATACGCGAAATAGAGTCCGAGTTTTCGAAAATCGGAGTCCGTATGACCAAGATATGGCCTCGCGAAGTTTCACGAAAAATTCCCAAATTAAAGTATACTTAATTAAGTGAAATGGGTTGCGCAGAGAAATATATATATATTGATATATATATATATATATATAATTGAAAATTAAATAAATAAATATGCAAAAATGTTCAAAACAGCGAATTGCGAGAGGGGAATAACCGAACCGGCCGATTTTTGAGGTCGACCCGAGCCCGCTGGGTCGACTAGGGGTTAATCCAGGGTGTTTGGCTGTCAACCCGTGGGCCGATTCGCTCAAATGCAGATTTTGCATTTGGATGGTTCTCATGGTTCATCTTTAATCTAAAGGCCCTAGATGGTTCCTACACTTGACTTCTTCCCCAAGACATGCTTTGATGGCTTGGATTGAATCTAGGTTTAATCCTATGGCCTAAAACACTTGCCTAATCTATAAATAAGACCCTAACCTATCCTAAATCCTCATTATTCATTCATGCAACTAAACTATGGCAAAATTTCTACTCTCATGGCCTCCACTCAACTATCCTAGCCTCCACTTCATTTCTATGAAAGTAGTCTCTATGTTAGTATGAGAGCCTCTCAAGTTGATTTCAAGGCAAAAGCTTTGATCTTTGTTCATAAAGATGGTGTTTTTGTTGATTTGGGGCATCCATCTTTGGGTTTTTGGGTGATGGCATGCATAGGCTTCCTCACAAGCTTTAGTTTAATCGATTTAGGCCTTCAAAGCAATGTAAGCCCTTCTCCTACTATTAGATATGAACTTTAAACTTAATATGACATGTTGTAAGTGGGTTTAAACATTAGTATGTAGCATGCTATCATCTTATGCAAGCTTATAAAGTCATTACCTTGGTCTTGTGGTCATAAAGCTTTGACCTTTATGTTGAAATATTGCATTATGCAACATGAGAACCCTTATAACCTTCATGTCAACTTGCATATGAAGCCATAACCCTTATGTGAGGTCATATGCGAGTTACTTGTCATCATTCCATGTTGTTTATCACCATGATTCGCTTATGTGCCAAGTTTGGGTTTATGCATGTTTTTGAGGTGTAAGAATGTAACATGCAAGTAATGAACACATGTGTGCCTCATTTGCCACCATGATTAACTTGTGGCTTAATATCCATTTTTGTCATGCCTTTGCCAAGTCTCTTCTTTTAATCCATTACGTTGTTGCGAACGTATATGCGAGTTTAAAAAGCGTTGGGGTCACATTATGGGAAAACATAATGACATGAATATGATTTGGGTAAATGGGTATAAACATGACAACATGTAACGTTAAATATGACATGTGTTTATACTTGAAAACAAGACTTGAAATATAACATGGAAGTTGACATGTAAGTATGCATAAAAACACAAGCTTGGGAATTTACCTATTAAGTTAGGTCTACCCTTTGGGAATTTACCTATTAAGTTAGGTCTACCCAAATGCTTGAAAAACTTGTAACATGTTTTGGAAACATGATGAACGTGACACTTAGATAATATAAGTGTGGCCAACTCGAGGTTGGGTTGAGTTTGCAACGTAAAACTACCCGGAACCGACCGGCCTAACTAGTAGTTGCAAACAATAGGACCCAATGTGAGAAGTTGGTCATGTGGTGCTTGAACCCGAGGTTAGACCAAGTTGTGGTGTAAAGCTACCCGGAACCGACCGGCTTAACTAGTAACCACCACAAAGTCTAATGTGAGAGGTGAAGGTGCATTAAGTAATTAATGCCACATAATAGGGTTAAGTCAATTTGATTAATGACTCTTAACCAAATATGACATGGACAAGTGGGTTAAGTAATTTGATTGGGCTAATGATACTTAACAAAACATGACAAAGTTGGGTAGGTTAAGTAACTTGATTTGCCTAATGACACTTAACCATTTTTATACGACTAGTGGACGGGGTTAAGTTAATCAACACTTAATCAATCCAACACGATAACTTGGTAAGGTTAAGTACGTTTCCTTAATGACACTTAACCGAAAGATACAGTTAATGGATGGGGTTAAGATTAGACTCAATTAGTCTAAACATGGTAATCGGATGGGGTTAAGTTAACCTAAACTTAATTAATCCCACTTGGTAGTTTAATGGGGTTAAGTTAAACACTTAACCAATCTAACTCGTTAATTTGATGTAGTTAAGTGATTTAAACTTAACCAATCTAACTCGTGAATTTATGGAGGTTAAGTGACCTATACTTAACCAATCTAACTCGTTAATTTGATGAGGTTAAGTTAACCTATACTTAACCAATCTAACGTGAAAACATGATAAGGCTAAGTCACGAATCGTTTGAATGCGCTTGACCGATATGACTCAGTAATTAGATAAGGTCAAGTTAATACATATACTGAACCAATCTAAAATGATAATTAGATAAGGTTAAGCCATGAATTGCTTGATATACTTAACCAACTTGACACATGGTTTGTAGGGTTAAGTTTTGGACTTGGATACTTAGCCAATTTTGACGTGGTTTGTAGACGGGTTAAGTTGTGAACTTAAGTGACACTTAACCCATTAGATAAACCCTAATTCGGAGGATTAGGTAAATAACCATAGTTAACAAGGATTATGGAAATAAGGCTAAGTGGTAAACCTTAGTTAAAAGAAACTAAGTAATAATTCTTAGCCAAGGAAATTTGGACCACCTCTTAGATAGATGAGTAACCCGATACGGTAGGTCATCGTTTAAGTATACGTGTAGGAGCAGGCTATCTGATTTAGATAAAGGCTCCAGCGAACTGGGTAACGAAGCAGCGGCTTCGGGGAACGTGAGGATATTCTTGGGATCCCTCTGTGAGCTGCCAGGTCATTATACTAGGCTCACGAGAGGTTGAGGTCTGCGGTAGAAGAACCAAGAATATGCCTTGGTTGCTATGCGAGCGACCTAAAGACTGGGGTGGATAGCAGTGAGTCGACGAATACATAAGGTGCCCGAGATAGCAAGTTCGTCGATCATCTACCATCTTGAGTCAAGCGTGTACGTACGGAAAGGCAGGGAACACCCAACAGACCATAATTGCTATCTAATTATGGGTGAGGTAGGCCGTAGGATGTGGGTTGGCCGGAGTGTAGTTCTCATGAAAGATTTTCTCTTGTGTTGCCTTTCACTAGTTGAGGGAGGGGTCTCGTGGGACCATAGCCACGTGTAGAAAAGCAGACCTTAGTATCTGCATCGGCAGATAAATCTAAAGCTCCCGACCGAGTCCTGTATTTCTTGTTTTGCCCTGTGACAGGACTCGGATGGCACGATGTGATACATGTGCATACAGTTATAGAAAAACGATTCACGATGAATGCGTGGGAAAAAGGGCGCGGTTGAGGGTTAGCGTAATCCCTAGTGGCCTAGGTGGTTTAACCCAAACCGAAATACGAAAGCGTGCAATAGGTAAGCGTAATCCCTAGTGGTGCTAGGTGGCGTAAGTCCTAGTAGTTCAAACGATGATTCATATGGAAGGGCCTAGCTAGAACAAGGGTGACAGTCCAAACGATTTCAAGGATAATACGACATGAGGAAGCCCGTACGAGGTACGGCAAAGGACTGAACTTATATACATGGAAAGAAACATATGATTTGAGTAACCTATGCGATATATTAGGTTGACATGGACCATTACACGACTTTGAGTAAGGGACATTCATGGTTAACACATAACAAGGTTGGGATACTAGTACGGTAGGTGCAGAGCGGGTATACAGGATAGGTACCATGGGACGTTATACGTGATAAATATCTTGGGGATATTATACTTGATAGAACCTGACGATGTGATACCTTGTTTTATCCTGACATCGTAATTTATCATGACACCTTAGTTTATCTGAGTTCAGTAGTTCATCCTGTTATTTTGGATTAGTGTATCTATCTTGTTATCATGCTTATGTTCATCTCAGTTTCTCATGTTAGTTAACTTTACTAGTTTTTATGCTGATAGTAGATAGGGCTTACTCAGTCTTTTTGACTGACCCGTTTTGTTTCGCCTCTTTTCTTCCGTTTCCCCCCCAGGTTACAGGGAGGAAATGTTGTTGTTTAGTTCAGACTTCTTCTGCTTGAAGGTCATCATGGATGGCTGGGACTTATCTTGGCTATGGCTACTTTACTGTTTTTACTTGGGGAATAATTTATGCAAAAGTCTTTATGCTTCTTTACTATTGCAAGACAGGCTTTGATGTACTCTGATGTAAAAGGCTTTAGACCTTAATTATTAATGTTTATGAAAGTTCGATTTTACTTCCGCTATTTTATATGTTCTGTCTTGTGATATTTCTGTGCATGTTTACCAATAATGCCCCTCTAAAGCTAGTGCATTCCTTTGCGAGTGACCCTAGCGGAGGCGGGGTGTTACATTTGGTATCAGAGCAGAAGGTTACCAGACTGGGCAAAAGTTTTTAAAGACCTTCTGAAAACTATTTGAAAAACCGTTTACAAAGAAGCATTTTTCAAGAAAATTTTCTTTTAAAAGAAAAAGGCTATTCCCCAAAGGCCATTAGCACTATCCTTGTTTCCTTAATTGAGTCTCTTTTCCTTTCTTTCCTCCATCTGTAGTCACAGTAGTTTTAACTGCGACTAGTCTTTTCTACCTACGAAAGTGCTTTCCATACGATGGAGGTGGTTCTCGAGAGACCAGTGGTCGCGTTATAAGAAAGGATCGTGCGAAAGAAGGATAAACGATACGAGCTTAAGGATGAGCAACTTGTTGGTATGGCTTAGTCCTCAAAGGAGGGAGAAAGATGAACAATGAAACCCATGACGAGAGAGTACCTTTGGCATGGTAAAACGGGGCGGATAGTTAAGTATTATGGGACAAGGACAAGATCATCGGGAGGGCAGTAGTATGCTCTCATTTCTAGAGTACCTCGGAAGGAGGGTAACGATCTTGTTAAAGGTTTAGCTTTTCTTCTCTATCATCCCGTTAGGATTTCGTTGTTCGTATCATTTAAGTCTGCTTCGATAGTTGAGTCTCTGCACCTTAAGTACTAGCGTAATAGAGAATCCCAATTTTGTCTCAAAGTCCTATTGGAGAATCAGTCCATTTATACATGACTTGTTTGGATTTGGGAATGTCTATGCCAAGTGTTGAGTTTGGAAATAATGCTTATGTTTATAAGCCATGGATGGATTCTAGGGATGAAGTGGTTATCCAGTAGGGGGTGCCACTCTCGGTTTTGATAGGAGGGTAGTTAGACCTTTTGACTAGCCTTGGTAATGCCCTCGAAGTATCGGGTAACCTTTTTGAGGTTCTGTCATGACTAGTTACTTAGAATCCCTTGATGCCTTTATTGGAAATTTGAAGCCCGATCGAGTGGTGTTCGCCAATAAGACGGATGGTTTACTTCATTTATGCATGGGTTATAGAGATCACCCTAGTAAGTGCGCATGATAACTTGATTGACATCCGTTTACTTTCAAGAGAAAGTTCTTCTACAAGGAATGCCTTATAGTATATAAACGAGATCCAAGATTCACTAGTGAATTTTGGAAAGCTTGCATGAGATCATGATTACGCAGTCATGTTTGCGTCAAGTATTCTAGGAAAAGGATAAGTGCAAGTGGAACAAGAGGCGACGAAGAAATGAGTTCCAGCTCATGTTATGGAAACAGGAAATAAGAAGCTACGAAATCGCGAAGTTAAAAGACGGTCAAGGCACAATGGAATTAAGCTCGAGGAAATACGACTTTGATGGTCAAAGACTAGATACGCGCATGATATCTCTTTTTGGGAGTATATCCTTGATCCCTGTTTTCTGTAGAGCTTACTTGTAGGCTATCTTTTGTGGACATCTTCTTGGTCCTATTTTCTGTTACAAACCCCGTAAGGAGTTTGTCTTGTTTATCTTCTCGACCCTGTTTCAGGGAATTCTAGGTAGAACCCTATGGATGTAAACATGTATTTGAAACATGTTATGATTGATATGGTTGCAAGTGGTTGCAAGTGGTTGCTCGTGGATGCGCGAATACACATTAGATACTAGCTCGACTCGATCACATTACATATTGCATATGCACGAGTATTTATACTTGTTTATGGATGAAATTGAATGTGTTATCATGTGATTGTTGCATATGAATGAATGATTTTGCACGCATATAGTATCTATATGACTGAGACTATTTGCATACATGTTGGATTCATGGCACTATACATATTTTGCATTAGAAAGATTATTCAGGCCTGACCATTAGCATTAGCTAAGGAACATGTACACACACGTTTTGCATATATTCATACAGCATTAGAAATCATCTAAGGACAATGGTTGCTTGTGGATGATGTTTTGAGTAGATGGATGATGGATGGTAGGATATGTTCTTCCTAACTTGGAGATTTCGGGGACGAAATCCTAAAAGGAGGGGAGAATGTAACAACCCGTATTTCGATAACACGTTAAAACAAGAAATCAAGGCAGAATTTAATTATAAAGCCTGAATCAGGATAAACGGGTTACGCCATTGCGTTCGTCTCGGAAAAATACGCAAAATAGAGTCCGAGTTTTCGAAAATCGGAGTCCGTATGACCAAGATATGGCCTCGCGAAGTTTCACGAAAAATTCCCAAATTAAAGTATACTTAATTAAGTGAAATGGGTTGCGCAGAGAAATATATATATATTGATATATATATATATATATATATAATTGAAAATTAAATAAATAAATATGCAAAAATGTTCAAAACAGCGAATTGCGAGAGGGGAATAACCGAACCGGCCGATTTTTGAGGTCGACCCGAGCCCGCTGGGTCGACTAGGGGTTAATCCAGGGTGTTTGGCTGTCAACCCGTGGGCCGATTCGCTCAAATGCAGATTTTGCATTTGGATGGTTCTCATGGTTCATCTTTAATCTAAAGGCCCTAGATGGTTCCTACACTTGACTTCTTCCCCAAGACATGCTTTGATGGCTTGGATTGAATCTAGGTTTAATCCTATGGCCTAAAACACTTGCCTAATCTATAAATAAGACCCTAACCTATCCTAAATCCTCATTATTCATTCATGCAACTAAACTATGGCAAAATTTCTACTCTCATGGCCTCCACTCAACTATCCTAGCCTCCACTTCATTTCTATGAAAGGAGTCTCTATGTTAGTATGAGAGCCTCTCAAGTTGATTTCAAGGCAAAAGCTTTGATCTTTGTTCATAAAGATGGTGTTTTTGTTGATTTGGGGCATCCATCTTTGGGTTTTTGGGTGATGGCATGCATAGGCTTCCTCACAAGCTTTAGTTTAATCGATTTAGGCCTTCAAAGCAATGTAAGCCCTTCTCCTACTATTAGATATGAACTTTAAACTTAATATGACATGTTGTAAGTGGGTTTAAACATTAGTATGTAGCATGCTATCATCTTATGCAAGCTTATAAAGTCATTACCTTGGTCTTGTGGTCATAAAGCTTTGACCTTTATGTTGAAATATTGCATTATGCAACATGAGAACCCTTATAACCTTCATGTCAACTTGCATATGAAGCCATAACCCTTATGTGAGGTCATATGCGAGTTACTTGTCATCATTCCATGTTGTTTATCACCATGATTCGCTTATGTGCCAAGTTTGGGTTTATGCATGTTTTTGAGGTGTAAGAATGTAACATGCAAGTAATGAACACATGTGTGCCTCATTTGCCACCATGATTAACTTGTGGCTTAATATCCATTTTTGTCATGCCTTTGCCAAGTCTCTTCTTTTAATCCATTACGTTGTTGCGAACGTATATGCGAGTTTAAAAAGCGTTGGGGTCACATTATGGGAAAACATAATGACATGAATATGATTTGGGTAAATGGGTATAAACATGACAACATGTAACGTTAAATATGACATGTGTTTATACTTGAAAACAAGACTTGAAATATAACATGGAAGTTGACATGTAAGTATGCATAAAAACACAAGCTTGGGAATTTACCTATTAAGTTAGGTCTACCCTTTGGGAATTTACCTATTAAGTTAGGTCTACCCAAATGCTTGAAAAACTTGTAACATGTTTTGGAAACATGATGAACGTGACACTTAGATAATATAAGTGTGGCCAACTCGAGGTTGGGTTGAGTTTGCAACGTAAAACTACCCGGAACCGACCGGCCTAACTAGTAGTTGCAAACAATAGGACCCAATGTGAGAAGTTGGTCATGTGGTGCTTGAACCCGAGGTTAGACCAAGTTGTGGTGTAAAGCTACCCGGAACCGACCGGCTTAACTAGTAACCACCACAAAGTCTAATGTGAGAGGTGAAGGTGCATTAAGTAATTAATGCCACATAATAGGGTTAAGTCAATTTGATTAATGACTCTTAACCAAATATGACATGGACAAGTGGGTTAAGTAATTTGATTGGGCTAATGATACTTAACAAAACATGACAAAGTTGGGTAGGTTAAGTAACTTGATTTGCCTAATGACACTTAACCATTTTTATACGACTAGTGGACGGGGTTAAGTTAATCAACACTTAATCAATCCAACACGATAACTTGGTAAGGTTAAGTACGTTTCCTTAATGACACTTAACCGAAAGATACAGTTAATGGATGGGGTTAAGATTAGACTCAATTAGTCTAAACATGGTAATCGGATGGGGTTAAGTTAACCTAAACTTAATTAATCCCACTTGGTAGTTTAATGGGGTTAAGTTAAACACTTAACCAATCTAACTCGTTAATTTGATGTAGTTAAGTGATTTAAACTTAACCAATCTAACTCGTGAATTTATGGAGGTTAAGTGACCTATACTTAACCAATCTAACTCGTTAATTTGATGAGGTTAAGTTAACCTATACTTAACCAATCTAACGTGAAAACATGATAAGGCTAAGTCACGAATCGTTTGAATGCGCTTGACCGATATGACTCAGTAATTAGATAAGGTCAAGTTAATACATATACTGAACCAATCTAAAATGATAATTAGATAAGGTTAAGCCATGAATTGCTTGATATACTTAACCAACTTGACACATGGTTTGTAGGGTTAAGTTTTGGACTTGGATACTTAGCCAATTTTGACGTGGTTTGTAGACGGGTTAAGTTGTGAACTTAAGTGACACTTAACCCATTAGATAAACCCTAATTCGGAGGATTAGGTAAATAACCATAGTTAACAAGGATTATGGAAATAAGGCTAAGTGGTAAACCTTAGTTAAAAGAAACTAAGTAATAATTCTTAGCCAAGGAAATTTGGACCACCTCTTAGATAGATGAGTAACCCGATACGGTAGGTCATCGTTTAAGTATACGTGTAGGAGCAGGCTATCTGATTTAGATAAAGGCTCCAGCGAACTGGGTAACGAAGCAGCGGCTTCGGGGAACGTGAGGATATTCTTGGGATCCCTCTGTGAGCTGCCAGGTCATTATACTAGGCTCACGAGAGGTTGAGGTCTGCGGTAGAAGAACCAAGAATATGCCTTGGTTGCTATGCGAGCGACCTAAAGACTGGGGTGGATAGCAGTGAGTCGACGAATACATAAGGTGCCCGAGATAGCAAGTTCGTCGATCATCTACCATCTTGAGTCAAGCGTGTACGTACGGAAAGGCAGGGAACACCCAACAGACCATAATTGCTATCTAATTATGGGTGAGGTAGGCCGTAGGATGTGGGCTGGCCGGAGTGTAGTTCTCATGAAAGATTTTCTCTTGTGTTGCCTTTCACTAGTTGAGGGAGGGGTCTCGTGGGACCATAGCCACGTGTAGAAAAGCAGACCTTAGTATCTGCATCGGCAGATAAATCTAAAGCTCCCGACCGAGTCCTGTATTTCTTGTTTTGCCCTGTGACAGGACTCGGATGGCACGATGTGATACATGTGCATACAGTTATAGAAAAACGATTCACGATGAATGCGTGGGAAAAAGGGCGCGGTTGAGGGTTAGCGTAATCCCTAGTGGCCTAGGTGGTTTAACCCAAACCGAAATACGAAAGCGTGCAATAGGTAAGCGTAATCCGTAGTGGTGCTAGGTGGCGTAAGTCCTAGTAGTTCAAACGATGATTCATATGGAAGGGCCTAGCTAGAACAAGGGTGACAGTCCAAACGATTTCAAGGATAATACGACATGAGGATGCCCGTACGAGGTACGGCAAAGGACTGAACTTATATACATGGAAAGAAACATATGATTTGAGTAACCTATGCGATATATTAGGTTGACATGGACCATTACACGACTTTGAGTAAGGGACATTCATGGTTAACACATAACAAGGTTGGGATACTAGTACGGTAGGTGCAGAGCGGGTATACAGGATAGGTACCATAGGACGTTATACGTGATAAATATCTTGGGGATATTATACTTGATAGAACCTGACGATGTGATACCTTGTTTTATCCTGACATCGTAATTTATCATGACACCTTAGTTTATCTGAGTTCAGTAGTTCATCCTGTTATTTTGGATTAGTGTATCTATCTTGTTATCATGCTTATGTTCATCTCAGTTTCTCATGTCAGTTAACTTTACTAGTTTTTATGCTGATAGTAGATAGGGCTTACTCAGTCTTTTTGACTGACCCGTTTTGTTTCGCCTCTTTTCTTCCGTTTCCCCCCCAGGTTACAGGGAGGAAATGCTGTTGTTTAGTTCAGACTTCTTCTGCTTGAAGGTCATCATGGATGGCTGGGACTTATCTTGGCTATGGCTACTTTACTGTTTTTACTTGGGGAATAATTTATGCAAAAGTCTTTATGCTTCTTTACTATTGCAAGACAGGCTTTGATGTACTCTGATGTAAAAGGCTTTAGACCTTAATTATTAATGTTTATGAAAGTTCGATTTTACTTCCGCTATTTTATATGTTCTGTCTTGTGATATTTCTGTGCATGTTTACCAATAATGCCCCTCTAAAGCTAGTGCATTCCTTTGCGAGTGACCCTAGCGGAGGCGGGGTGTTACACCAACGCTCGATCTCACCGAAACCAGAAATTCCCCAGAGCGAGATCCCTGATCACATTTTTGTAAGTGCAACAACAAGTACACTTATGCAAGTATGGAACACCGGAAAACCTGGGAAGAACATTCGAAAACTTAACAGAAATGCGGTTTTACCAATTAATATTTCCTTTCACACACACACACTAAACAAACTACATGTCTAACGTCTTTTCTTTCTAATGACAAGGTGTACATGATAACCACACCGTGCCTCTAAAAACCAAAAGCGAGGGTCGTACTCGCGTACACTATCGTCCTACACAACCAAAATATCGGTAATTCATTAATATTTGTGGACAATTTGTTTATATTCTGCACACCAGATCCTACCACCATTGAAGCGATCTTCGACACTCTGCGATGCTTCAATAATATGACATGCCTCAAAGTAAACATAAATAAATCTGACATGAAATACGCAAGTCTTAATGACTGTGAAATTAACCTATTGTGCAATAGAGCTAGTTTAAATAACACCTCAGATACAACTACCTATCTTGGTCTACCACTCTCCACTTCCAAAATTTATACTCTTCATTGCATGCCTTTGTACAGTAGAATAACATCAATACTTAACTTTTGGACTTCTCGACTCTTAGGTCAAGCAGGATGACTTACTTTGATTAAATTTGTTGTCTTAGGTTAGGATGTTTATTCTTCCTTTAAAATTAATCAAAATGTTTAGGTCAGCGTTGAAACACCCCACCTCTGTTAAGGTCACTCACAAAGGGAATGCCTTAATTTTGGTGGAGGTTTATAAGTAAAAGCCACAGATAAACTCAAGACAGATATAAATACACATATTTTAAACAGCGGAAACCAACAGACTTTTATTCATCAATACGTGTTCCAAAACAAAACATTTCATAATTGTCTCAAAATACTTCCATCATTACTACATCATAACCGTCTTGATTATTAAAGAAGCATAAAACATAAATAAAGTGACAAAAATCCCCATAGTGATATCCAAAGCCATAGTCCGAGCAAAAGAGACCCAAATCATACATCTACGTTCTTGGAGCTTGAACAGAACCTGGCTGAGCTGAATTGTTTCCTCCCTGTGGACCTGGGGGGAAGGGGGAACGAAAGAAAAGAAGACGAAAAGAAAATAGGGTCAGACATAAAGCCTGAGTAAGTCTAGTAATTCTTCAGTATGTGAATAAGAAAAGGGCATGATAGATATATACTGAAAATAGGATAGTGTCACAAGCTAAGGGAGTGTCGAGTGTACTATCGCACCCATACTATATCTCTGCATCTATTCAAGTTTACTTTAACAGGCACCCCATGGTGAGGGTGAAGTGATCCCCAACTTTATTTAAAGATCGTCTCCTACTCGCGTTAACATGTGTCATACGACCCCCAAGAATTGCAGATACCTATGCTGGTCCCACCATGGGGTGTATTAAGACCCATGGCGGCGGCCCCGACACAAATTCTAGAAGGCATAGGTTATACTACTGGTGTCCCCAGTGCCCTGGTTGTCTGCTCTGAAGTGTGTGCACGCCCGCACTCCGTTAGACCTGCACTGTGCGCCCACCGCCGTCATTTGATCGCTTACAATCAGCCCAGTAATCGTGCCCCACCCTGCCTAGTTTCAGGGTACCGTTGATACCTAAATTGGGTTACTACTGAAACGGGTCCCTCGTTACCAGGATTTTCTAGTCAAACATGTTAAGTGGTTAAGTGTCTGTATTTACCTAACTCCCACCCATCAATTCTTGTTAACATGTTGAATTTGGTTAAGTGTTATAGTTGACTTAACCCTACCACCTGTCCTTAGCCTCTTAGGAGCACCAGACCGCTCACATTAGACAGGTATTGCTACGGTTACTGGATATACCGGTCGGTTCCGGGCAGGTTTACACCGTAGCTCAGTCTAACCTCGGGTCTTTATTGGGCTCAATGCTTAACCACCCATATTGGATAGGTACTGTTGTGAATACTGGACAGCCGGGCGGTTCCGGGCAGGTTTACATCACAACTCAATCCAACCTCGGGTTAAGCACGTCGTGTTTCTAAATTTACATATTTTATTATTTCTCAAATGTATATATGTAAATGTCATATCTATTATTTTTGGGTATAACAATTCATACCGCTTTAAATGTCACTGTCATTGGCATGTGCCAAACATGCCAACATATGTTTTCATGTTTTACACCCAACGTTATTACCCCCGTTTATACGTTCGCAACATTATAACAAATGTTGGGCTCGACACAATTCAGCCCAACTTTATAAGCGTAAGAAAATGGGAAATTAAGAACATGTAATATTTGACAACATATAAGGGCGTGTGGCGCATGAACTTGCAATTTAGCGATACTAACATAAATGATGGGTCATGTGAACTTGCATTCAAATCAAAGTATAACTAAGCAGGTGGCATGGCATAGTTTAGGCTAATACAAACTTGTGTTTAAACGTGTTTAACTTGGCATAGTGTCAAACACAAAACTAGCATGATGTATATTCACCAAAAGGCCCAATTATAACATTTAATTCACATAGCCTATTTCAACATGAACTTGCATAGTTTATGAAACACAAATGATACTTAACATAGATCCAATTTCACTTGCAAATAAACATGAACTCGCATGATTTATGAAACCCAAACGATGCTTAACATAGACCCAGTTATACTTGTAAATAAACATGAAAGCGATAACATAGGATTTGGGTCATGTAGACATAAAAGGTTTCAAGTCTGAATCATGTTTACATAAATTCTAATTTAGACTAAGGGAATATACATAGTCCATGCCATCGACATATACATAAAGGATCAATTTCTAATTTTTGCCACAACTTGCAAGTGCCATTGTTTTCATATACAATTGTTCCATAGGCTTACATAAATAAATCTTATGCCACAAACATCAATACATAAGTCATGATAGAACCATCACAATACATAGAATTTTATACAATACAATAACACAATTCTATTTTGATCCACATCGAATCACATCGCAATTCTTAATCATATTCTGAAAGGCTACTATACTTACAACGAATGCAGAATCTTGAATTCTGGATTCTGAATTCTGAAATTGGAATGCGCTCCTTTGGGTAGACTAACATTGCGCTGAAAACTTTTGATTTAAACTTTAAATCTTCTTCTTAGTTTGAATCGTCTCTAGGCTTTTCTCCTGACGGTTATGTTCAATTCATCCCTAGCAGCATGATGACTCCTTTCTCATATATTTGTGTGAATTTCAGTTGAGAGTTAAGGTGTATTTATAGATTTTTAAGTTGTTTTGAGCCGTCAGATGAAGATAGGAGGAATCTAGGCCATTCAAAATTCAGAGAGCCAATCAAGAGTTGACACATCAGCCCTAGTGACACACAGGGCCTCAGAAATTCGAGCCAGAGTCAGACCTGGCCAGCCAGGTCGACCAGCCAGGTCGACACCCAGGTCGACACTATGGTCGACCTGGGGGGGACCAGGTCGACACCCAGGTCGACACTATGGTCGACCTGGGGGGGACCAGGTCGACCTGGGGTGACCAGGTCGACACCATGGTCGACCCTATGGTCGACCTGGTCTCTGGGCGGGAATTTTTCCGCCCAGCCCAGTTTGAACCTGAAATTCGAAAATTTGAAATTAAACTGAGTTGTTTGAATTTAATTTTGATTCTGAAACTTCCGAAGGCCATAACTTCTTCATACGGAGTCCGATTCTCGCAAACTCGGACTCTATCTCGAGCAGAATTCCGAGACGGATGCAATGGCGTAACCCATTTCCCTTAATTCTTTATTTAGAATTAATTATACTTTAATTTGTGAAGCTTAGCGTTATAAAATTCACGGGGTGTTACATTCTCCCCCCTTAAAAGGATTTCGTCCCCGAAATCTTAAGTTAGGAAGAATGTATATCCTACCATCCAACAGTCCATCTACTCAACCAACAAACACAGGCATCCACTATCCTTAAAAGAATTCTAATGATTCATGATCATATGCATAGTGTGTGTACATGTCCTTATCTAGTGCAGAAGTCAGGCGGTCTACTAATTCAGTTGACCTCCTTAATGCGAATCATGTAAGTGTCATGAATCCATTATGTATGCAAATTTTTCCTACTCATAATTCTACATGAGTGCACAACTATTCATACAAATGCGACAACCATATGACAACATATCAAGTTTCAACCATATACAAATGAGAATACACATATGCATATGCAATATGAAGTGATTGAGCCGACCTATAACCTAGGGTGTGTGTGTATATGCATCCACAAGCAACCACTAGCAACCATTTGTAGCCATCATCCATAACATGTGTTAAAATACATGTTTGCATCCATTTGTTTTCTACCTAAGGAGTTAGGAAAAGGACCGAGGAGATATACCTAAAAGATAGATAAAGCATAACTTAAGGAAAAAGAGAGAGATCAAAGATGTACCCTAAAAAAGAAGAGGGTAGGCAGCGCGTATTCTGTCCTCAGTTTCCCAAGTCGCATCTTCCTCGGCGTCGCTCCACTGAACTTTAACGAGTTTGACTTCGCGGTTGCGTAGCTTTTTCACTTCAGTTCCTAAGATGCGGGTTGGAACTCTCCTCACAGTTGCTTCACGTTCCACTTCGGCTTCTTCTAGAATGCTAGGTTCCACCACTTCCGCTGACTCATGCAAACACTTCCGGAGGTGAGAAACATGAAAGACGTTGTGAACTCCGGCCAGTCTCCCGGGTAGCTCTAATCTATAGGCCATCTTTCCAACCTTCTCGATGATAGGAAACGGTCCTACAAATCTTGGTGCTAAATTTCCTGCCGATCCAAAACGAATGACGTTCCTTAAAGGTGATACCTTAAGGAAAACCCTGTCCCCAACCTCAAACTCAAGGTCTGTCCTTCTTTTGTCGGCGTAGGATTTCTGTCGGTCTTGGGCAGTCTTCATTCTCCTACGTATCAAGTCTACTTTCTCAGAAGTCTCTCGAATCATATTTGGTCCAAGTATAAGCTTATCTATAGACTCATACCAACAAGTTGGTGATTTGCACGGTTTTCCATACAAGGCTTCGAATGGCGCCATACCGATGGTAGCTTGGTAGCTGTTGTTATAGGAAAATTCCACTAAAGGAAGGTGATCCTCCCATGTCCCTCCAAAGTCGAGAACGCAAAGTCTCAAAAGATCCTCTAAAACTCTATTCACCCTTTCCGTCTGGCCGTCGGTTTGGAGGTGATAGGCCGTGCTCATACATAACTGTGTGCCTACAGCTTCTTGTAGACTCCGCCAATACTCGCTTGTGAAGATGGGGTCTCAGTCACTAACAATGCTGGAGGGTATCCCATGGAGTCGAACTATTTCCTTGAGATAAAAAGATGCTAGAGATGCGGCAGTCCTTCTACTCTTGATAGGTATGAAGTGGGCGCTTTTAGTAAGCCTATCCACTATTACCCAAATGCTAGTGTTGCCTCTTCTCAACCTAGGCAGTCCATCAATGAAGTCCATTGAAATGCTTTCCCACTTCCACTGTGGGACCTCTAAAGGATGAAGTAGTCCTCCAAGCTTCTTTTGTTCCGCCTTGACCCGTTGGCAGGTCATGCACTTAGAAACAAAATCTGCCACGTCCTGTTTCATGCCGTTCCAAAAGAAAGTCCTTTTTATATCCTTGTACATCTTATCGCCGCCAAGGTGTATGGTCATCTTGGAATGATGTGCTTCTTCGAGAACCTTGTTTGTCAACTCCCTTGCTTGTAGGACGCACAATCTTCCATCTCGCCTAAGCCAGCCCTTATCATCGATGGTGTACCTACTGAGGTGACTAGAAGTCTCACCCCTAATAAGTTTATCAATCACATCAACAAGCTGAGGGTCTTCATGTTGTGCAGCCCCTATTGAGTCCAAGAGAGTAGGGTGTACTTCGAGAGATGCTAGCAAACCCGGTACAAAATCTGAGGAGGCCATAAAGTTAAAACTGGCTATATACTCCATGCTTTGCCTTTCCACAAAGAGAGGGCTTAAGGTCAGTTTCTTACGGCTCAACGAGTCTGCTACTACGTTGCCTTTGCCGGGAGTATAGGAAATTTCAAAGTCATACGAGGCAAGAAACTCCATCCATCTTTGCTGCCTCAAGTTAAGATCCTTCTACGAGAAGAGATATTTCAACGATTTATGGTCAGTGTATAATTCGAACTTCTCACCTAGGAGATAATGGCGCCAAGACTTGAGCGCAAAGACGATGGCGGCAAACTCAAGATCGTGGGTTGGGTAGTTCTTTTCATGAACTTTTAATTGTCTTCCACCATAAGCTACTACCCTTCCTTCTTGCATTAGAACATTGCCTAGTCCCGTTCCACATGCATCCGTGTATACCGTGAACATTTTGCTTCCATCTGGCAAAGTCAGAACTGGGGCTGTTGTGAGAGCCCTTTTTAATCGTTGGAAAGCAAACTCGCAATCCAAATCCCAAGTGAACGCCAAATTCTTCTTTGTTAGCCTTATGAATGGAGCTGAGATTTTCGCGAAATCCCTAATAAACTTTCGGTAAAAACCAGCTAGCCCAAGAAAGCTTCGAACTTCGGTTGCATTTCTTGGTGTCTTCCAATCTTGCACTGCCACCACTTTCGCGTGGTCCACGGCCAACCCTTCTTTGGACACTATATGCCCCAGAAATCTTACTTCTTTTCTCCAGAAGTGACACTTGGAGAATTTGGCTTTTAACTGATGTGAACGGAGAGTTTCCATGATTTCTTTCAGATGCTGAGCATGCTCTTCCTCATTCTTTGAGAAGATTAAGATATCATCTACAAAGACAACCAAAAATTTGTTAATGAATTCTCTGAACACCATGCCCATTAGGTCTACGAAATAAGCGGGTGCGTTTGTCAAGCCGAAAGGCATGACAAGCCACTCGAAGAAACCATCTGGGGTTCTGAATGCCGTTTTATCAATGCTATCTTTAGCTACTCTTAGCTGATGGAACCCAGTTGCCAGATCAAGTTGGGAGAAGACCGTTGCACCTACAAGCTGATCAAACAAATCGTCGATTCGGGGAAGAGGGTGCCTATTTTTCTTGGTCAATTTGTTCAACTCCCTATAGTCGACGCAAAGGCGAAGCGAACCATCCGCTTTGGTTGCGAACACCACTGGAGCACCCCATTCCGAAATGCTCCGTCTAATGAACCCTTTTTCGAGAAGTTCTTTAACCTGCTTACTGAGCTCCTTTCTCTCCTTTGGAGCCATGTGTCTGACAGGTAAAGCTACAGGCTTTGCGTTATCCACAAGATATATGCGGAAGTCTATTTCCCACCTCGGAGGTAAGCCTTTCACCTCCTCAAAGACATCCGGATATGTAACAACCCGAAAATCTGGGCCAGTTTAAAATTTTCATTTTGGCAATTTTGGCGAATTTTGATTATTTAAAATGAATTATTTTAAATAATATCGACGAGAAATTTATTTTGAATATATTTAGAACGTATATATTATATACTTCGTCGTTAGAAAATAAATAATTATATATAATTATAAAAGGAATTGAAAATGGCGCGGTAGTTCGATAATTCGATTTCAAACTTCAATTGAATGTACCGGGTGCAAAACAATCCGGATTTTAGTGAAACCAAAAACATTAGGATCTAATTGATGATATCTTTCCAACGAATCCGAAAAAAATCGAAATTTCATAGCGGGAATCAAAAGATATGCCCAGTTGAAAATTCTGAATAGTCGCTATGGAATTCAGGCCCTTAAGAATGGAAATTTTGCAAACGACCTCGGATTTCGACGAAACCAGTTTTGTTGGATCCGCAGTGTCGAATTATTGCTAGGTTTCAAATTTCATAATTTTTCGAATCAATATAGGAGCGTGGCAAAGGAAAACGCATTTGACCAGTTTCAGTTGATTTTAATCGACTGGAAATTGGCCATTTTTCTAACGGTCTCAGAATTCGACGAAATTAGTTTTGTTAGGACCGTATCGTCAATACGAAGCTAGAAAATATTTTTCTGGAATTTTTCTGGTTAGTATGTGACCCCGGTGATTTGAAATGTACGTTTAAAATTCAATATAGTGATTTAAATGTAAATTTAACGGAAACTGATTGTAACAATCGAATCAGCTTATGATACATATCCCATTGTGTTCGTAATGGGGGTAAAACGCTGTGGACGACAGGCGGTGGGCTTCGTTTCGAGGTCGATAGAAGAAGTTACTTTATGTGAATAAAATATTGAAATTAAATAATATAAAAAAATAAAAATATATCTCCCTCCCCTTTAACCCGCTCTGCCCCCCCCCCCTTTTTTTCATTTTCAATCGATTCAGTATAAAAAAAAAAAGAGGAAGAAAGAAGAAGGAATCGATCGCGCCCCTCCCTGAGTCCATCGTCGTGTCCTCCGGGTGGTGCTCCACCGCCGAGCCACCCCGCGCCTCCATCCTCAGCTCCCCGTCGCTTCTCTCTCTCCCTCCTCTCGCAACCTAGATCGACGCTTCCCCAAAACCGCACGAACCCAAACCCAATCGAGCCGCCACTCATGACGTTGAAAGGCGACGTGGAGGAGCACCTCAAGGTGCTGGCCGATGGGATTCCGACCTCCTTGGTGAAGTGCGACGTCGGCAATCTCAAATCGAGCACAGTTGGGGTTCCAGACTTATTTCAACAGTGAAAGGTTTAGTTTTTATTCTATTTTATTTTATTTTGTTTTACAAATAAAATCAGTTTATAAAATAAAATCAGTTTATAAAATAAAATTAGTTTATAAAATAAAATCAGTTTTTTTTTAATAAAATTAGTATTGTGTTATAAAAGAATGATGATGTATAAAAATATGTAAAGGCGAAAACCTTATTTTTGAAAAGGCGAAAACCTTATTTTTGAAAAGGCGAAAACCTTATTTTTGAAAAGGCGAAAACCTTATTTTTGAAAAGGAGAAATCTTTATTGTAAAAGCGAGATTTTTATATATTGAACATCGAGATAAAAATTTGATTTTTATATATTGAACATCGAGATAAAAATTTGATTTTTATATATTGAACATCGAGATAAAAATTTGATTTTTATATATTGAACATCGAAGTAAAAATTCGATTTTTATATATTGAATAGCATAGTAAAAATTCGATTTTTATATACTGAGTAGCGAGGTAAAAATGTGATTTTTACATATGTAGTGGCTACGGGCGAAGAAAGTGATAAGAGACGAGAACAGTGAAGATTTCCTGCATTAGAAGTGCCGTGGGGTTAGGATAGCTATCGGTGAGAATTTCTCACTCTTCTATTTCTTTTCTAGTTATATATATACTAGGATGCAGACGGTGCTTAGTAGCACCCGACACAATCGTCCACAGACCATGGACTTGTTTGTTTGGCTGTCTTGTTAGTTAGATTGTTTGGGTTGATTTGAATTGTTTGGTGAAATGAAATTGATATGATTGATGTGTGAATGGCGTGGGCCTTCACTAGACCGGGGATAAGGCTAGGCCTCGTCCCGTTTCTAGTATCGTGCCGTTATGCCGCCGAAATTTTCTAAAATAAGTTAGAAAAATAAAAATATCATTTTATCGAATAAATGAATTGAATTGAAAACGATTTCGAAATGAATTGAATTAAAAACGATTTCGAAATGAATTGAATTGAAAACGATTTCGAAATGAATTGAATTAAAAACGATTTCGAAATGAATTGAATTAAAAACGATTTCGAAATGAATTGAATTGAAAACGATTTCGAAATGAATTGAATTAAAAACGATTTCGAAATGAATTGAATTGAAAACGATTTCGAAATGAATTGAATTGAAAACGAATTCAAATTGAATTGAAAGCGAATTGAAATGAATTCAAATTGAATTGAAATTTGAATTGAATAGAAATGAATTTTAAAACGAATTGATAAAGAAGAATTCAATTTTGATTTGAATTGAAATGGAAGTTGAAATTGCTTTTGAAACGAATTTTAAAACTATTTATATAATTCGTTTTAAATAGAAATCGACGAAATATATATTATATATATTATATATATAATATAATGGCCTGAATAGAACGCGCCGCGCCGCGGCAGTTCGTGAATTTCGACCATTTATTTCAAACTGACATTACGGGAGATCCGACCGTCAGATTCTCCTGAAACCGGAACCGTTGGGTTCGTATCAAAAAGAGCTTTCTAACGAATATTAGAAATTTGAAATCTAACGGTTGGATTTGGAATTATGTCCAAATCAAATTTGAAAAAGGTCGCTATAAGTGCAGTTCGATAACCGTTGATGGAAATCGACTGTACAGGCCTTGATAAAATTATTAGAAATAGTAATAATTTGTGTAAAATCATAAGAAATGATTTAGAAAGAATCGATTTAGAAAGAATCGGGATGAAAAACTCCATATTTGAAAAGATAAAAGTAGATTTTTATCGAAATGAACTAGTTTTTGAACTAGAATTATAATTCTATTTATTTTCAAATAAATAAATTGAATTTGAAATGGTTTTAAAAATAACCAGAATTTCCAATGATTGCATTGGAATGGATTTGAATCGAAATTGTCTTTGGAATATTTCGATGTTGGAATTCGTGATTATACAGATGTTGTTATGGAAATTTGAAAGATATAGATATATATATCGTTATTTCCAATACGATCTTTGTTGGTCGCAGAATTTGATATTGAATATAAGCCGATATATTTTCTATTCAGAGCCTTGTATTGAATATCAAATGTGATTTGGGTTTGTCGTGAATGGTGTCTTCACTAACACTGTTCTTGAACCCAGTTGAGAAAAGATTAAATCTTTTTATTTAAATTTAATGAAGTGTACCAATTAAACAATATTTAATTGGAATTAAATCGATATTGATTTTTGGGTTTATCGTGGACAGTGTTTTAAATAACACTCGTTCTTTAACCCGACAATTAATGGGATGTGATTTTGGGTTTATCGTGGACCGTGTTTTAAATGACACTGATTCTTTAACCCAGTTAACGATTAAAACTAAGTGGAGTTTTAATGAATCTTTAATTAGATTGAAATGATCGAGAATGGAGTACCACCAGTTTTGCTCCAGGCGATAGTTAAATCTTTAATTAGATTTGGACGTGAAATGGTAATTGAATTTACCGATAACACCGTGGTGTTAGATATGAAGTAGGACCAGTTTTACTTCATGGGATTAATAGGTTGGGGTTGGGAAATTAAAACAAATGATTACTTTGGTAAGGTTCGTTAATCCCGACTAGTTGAATCGAAATTCAAAAGAAGATTAGAGAATAAATTCAAGAAATTATCTTGGATAAAATTAATGGGAACCTTTCCCTATGAATGTGAAATCAGAAACTAGATGTCGGTTAGCTAAGCAGAACGGTTTTCTGGATATTGATCTGATGTTGGTTTCGGCCTTCGGGGTTAATATTTGGGGAATTATTCTCTTGATTAATTTACGGTTAGTGACTGATGAATTGGAATGAGGCGTATGTTGTGTTTGTGTAACACTTATTTAAAATATACGTGAGTTATTCGGAAAGACCGGGTTTATCCCATTCTGAATAACTGATACGACGATAAGTCGAAGATGAAGACGATGGTCGAAGACCGGAGGTCTTCACGTCGTTTGGGTGATTACTGATGATCTTGATTGGGCTGTACACCCAAGAAGATGGAAACAGTTAGTGATCGTCCAGACGTACTTGGAGATCGATGGATATGCGGGGTACTAGGTGCCTCCGGTTTCGTTCAGCCCCAGAACGGACTTGTAAATGGACTGTGTGTCTGACATTGGATTTTAGTCCGTGTGATTGATCTCTATTAAATATATATTTGTTTGGCGACGGAGAATTTATTCTCTTGCTTAACGCCCTTCTCTGAGACGTACGAGCTCAGGGGTTATATATTGATGGATATCAAACGCATGGAGTGAATTGCCTGTGTGGCATGCCTAAGTGGCAATTGATCGAGGCTTCTGTTGAAAAGCAAAGTCTTGTGGTGATGATCAAAGCACGGCCTTTGTGGCGTAGCTTTGTGTAACGTTTACTTCGCGAGTTTCACACCCGGTATGAACCAAAAACGGGAGACGGACCTCAGGGAGGGCATGCGTTTCCTTCTAGCTAAAAAGTGGCGTCAGTGGTTTTACACGCCCTGACGAGTTTGACTTATGTGGTTGTTGCTGTTGCGAGGCGCCTCGGATTGATCGGTCGTTCTCGAACCGATGGAGTCATTTAGTTGGCTCATTTACGCCCCCAAAGGGCGGGGAAACGTAGTGTTCAGGGTTTAAGTTTAATCCACATCGGTGGACCGGCCCTGACGATCCAAGGGGCACTCGAGCTCTGATCCTGAGACTCGGGCTAGACAGTCTCGAATTGGTTGAGGACTATCTTTTGCCTCGGTTCATAGATGGAAATCCAATTTCCAAATACGTGACTTTGCGGTTTTATTTGTAAACCTATATATGGCGACATAGTGGCATGGGACGCTCATGCCGCCTATGATTGATACTTATGATTTGAAGTTGTTTTATACACTATGCACTTATAATAGTATCAAACGAATTTTTTTAACCGTATCAAGCATTCTTTGGCTGTTATAAGGGAAAACCCTATCCTCGGCTGCGTTGCATTGTGTGATGGGACCTGGGTCTTATAACAGCTTCATTTTTTTCTTTATTTAGCATTGCGCTGTTTGTTTTATGCACTGGTATTCTTGGGAGGAAACCCGTTCCGTGTTATACGGCGTGGTCCCTTGATTTACCTAACTTTAAAGTAAAGATTAACTGTTTTAGTTCTCACACCAGTCACATGACTGACCTAGAGTTTATTGTTTTAACCTAAACTCTGGGTGCCCTTATTTTGACACGGGCAGCTAGTAGTTTTGGTTTTGCAGATTTATATTCACAGGATCCTGGTTTACAGCTGGAATGATATCCGGAAAGCTTTGTATCCGTATATCTCTTCTAGTTGTGTATTGTATTATTTTCCGCTGCGATGTATTTAAATGTAATTTAAATCTCTAATATTTCTGTGTAATATTTATTTGTTTATACTCTGTATATTCTTGTAATCTGATGCATTGTTGTAATATACAGTGAAATGTACTTCCGTATGCGTTCTATTTTGTCGTGTTCTCAAACGATAGGGCGTCTCGAACGGTCTGGGTCGGTTTAGCGACCGGTTCGGACCGAGCGAAATTCCTTCTCGTCACAGTTGGTATCAGAGCTTTGGTTTACAAAGCAGAGAACAAGGCACATTAGAACCGTACGAAAGAATTCATCAGATATTGGATTAGCAATATCCAATGAGAATGACTCGTTAGAGATGGGATCAGTAGTATCCTAGAACGAGTGTGGAGAGTATATTTTTCAAATGAAAACAATCCTGTTTTGAAATTTAGATCGTTTTACACGTATTTGGATAATTTATTTATATTGATTTTGGACAATTCAGTATATAAAGAATTTGCATATACGCCTTGCAAACGTATATTCAAAGTTTTAATATATTGGATAGATATAGCATCACACTCTAGTCGCCCGAAGATGATATTGATGATAGCGATCGCATCATCAACATTTATGTTCGAGTTTCGAAGGTGTGATTTTCTATATATTTCCATTAGACTGGTGTGAGAACCAAAACTAATATAGCTAGAATACATCGTTGTGATTTGGCATCAAAACATGATTTTTTGTATATATATCAAATTATGAATTTGAGACTCTAATTCACTAATTGATTGATGTTTGTGTTGTTTGTTTAATTGTTTGATAATTTTGAACCGTTATGCCTAATAGCATCAAATATTGAATTGTATTGAAAATTGGTCGCATTTGCTTGCATATACCTATACTTACATTGAACAGGTCATAGCAAGGAGGCTAGAGCAGAGAATAAAATTTGTTTGCCCGACAAATAGGTACATGTTTACTACATAATTTACTGTTTGTTTGGGTGATGATGATTTTATGAGCCTATTGGCTAGCCGCTTGGCTTTTTCTTTTTCTTTTTGTGATCTGAAGGACCGGGGAAGCTATTTGAGATTTCCCGATGCTCCCGGTGCAGGGGAGGTTATGGCGAAATTTTTCGAAAATTTAGGGTGTTAGCCAAATTTTTGAAATTTTGAAAATTCTCAGAAACTGAAAAGTTGGAGAATGGAAGCCAGATCGAACGTAGAGTTGATTAATCAAACCACTTTCGACTTTGTTCCTTTTCGGGGACGAAAAGTTTTAAGTGGGGGAGATTGTAACAACCCGAAAATCTGGGCCAGTTTAAAATTTTTATTTTGGCAATTTTGGCGAATTTTGATTATTTAAAATGAATTATTTTAAATAATATCGACGAGAAATTTATTTTGAATATATTTAGAACGTATATATTATATACGTCGTCGTTAGAAAATAAATAATTATATATAATTATAAAAGGAATTGAAAATGGCGCGGTAGTTCGATAATTCGATTTCAAACTTCAATTGAATGTACCGGGTGCAAAACAATCCGGATTTTAGTGAAACCAAAAACATTAGGATCTAATTGATGATATCTTTCCAACGGATCCGAAAAAAATCGAAATTTCATAGCGGGAATCAAAAGATATGCCCAGTTGAAAATTCTGAATAGTCGCTATGGAATTCAGGCCCTTAAGAATGGAAATTTTGCAAACGACCTCGGATTTCGACGAAACCAGTTTTGTTGGATCCGCAGTGTCGAATTATTGCTAGGTTTCAAATTTCATAATTTTTCGAATCAATATAGGAGCGTGGCAAAGGAAAACGCATTTGACCAGTTTCAGTTGATTTTAATCGACTGGAAATTGGCCATTTTTTTAACGGTCTCAGAATTCGACGAAATTAGTTTTGTTAGGACCGTATCGTCAATACGAAGCTAGAAAATATTTTTATGGAATTTTTCTGGTTAGTATGTGACCCCGGTGATTTGAAATGTACGTTTAAAATTCAATATAGTGATTTAAATGTAAATTTAACGGAAACTGATTGTAACAATCGAATCAGCTTACGATACATATCCCATTGTGTTCGGAATGGGGGTAAAACGCTGTGGACGACAGGCGGTGGGCTTCGTTTCGAGGTCGATAGAAGAAGTTACTTTATGTGAATAAAATATTGAAATTAAATAATATAAAAAAAAAAAAAATATCTCCCTCCCCTTTAACCCGCTCTGCCCCCCCCCCCCCTTTTTTTCATTTTCAATCGATTCAGTATAAAAAAAAGAGAGAGGAAGAAAGAAGAAGGAATCGATCGCGCCCCTCCCTGAGTCCATCGTCGTGTCCTCCGGGTGGTGCTCCACCGCCGAGCCACCCCGCGCCTCCATCCTCAGCTCCCCGTCGCTTCTCTCTCTCCCTCCTCTCGCAACCTAGATCGACGCTTCCCCAAAACCGCACGAACCCAAACCCAATCGAGCCGCCACTCATGACGTTGAAAGGCGACGTGGAGGAGCACCTCAAGGTGCTGGCCGATGGGATTCCGACCTCCTTGGTGAAGTGCGACGTCGGCAATCTCAAATCGAGCACAGTTGGGGTTCCAGACTTATTTCAACAGTGAAAGGTTTAGTTTTTATTCTATTTTATTTTATTTTGTTTTACAAATAAAATCAGTTTATAAAATAAAATCAGTTTATAAAATAAAATCAGTTTATAAAATAAAATTAGTTTATAAAATAAAATCAGTTTTTTTTTTAATAAAATTAGTATTGTGTTATAAAAGAATGATGATGTATAAAAATATGTAAAGGCGAAAACCTTATTTTTGTAAAGGCGAAAACCTTATTTTTGAAAAGGCGAAAACCTTATTTTTGAAAAGGCGAAAACCTTATTTTTGAAAAGGCGAAAACCTTATTTTTGAAATGGAGAAATCTTTATTGTAAAAGCGAGATTTTTATATATTGAACATCGAGATAAAAAATTGATTTTTATATATTGAACATCGAGATAAAAATTTGATTTTTATATATTGAATATCGAGATAAAAATTTGATTTTTATATATTGAACATCGAAGTAAAAATTCGATTTTTATATATTGAATAGCATAGTAAAAATTCGATTTTTATATACTGAGTAGCGAGGTAAAAATGTGATTTTTACATATGTAGTGGCTACGGGCGAAGAAAGTGATAAGAGACGAGAACAGTGAAGATTTCCTGCATTAGATGTGCCGTGGTGTTAGGATAGCTATCGGTGAGAATTTCTCCCTCTTCTATTTCTTTTCTAGTTATATATATATACTAGGATGCAGACGGTGCTTAGTAGCACCCGACACAATCGTCCACAGACCATGGACTTGTTTGTTTGGCTGTGTTGTAAGTTAGATTTTTTGGGTTGATTTGAATTGTTTGGTGAAATGAAATTGATATGATTGATGTGTGAATGGCGTGAGCCTTCACTAGACCGGGGATAAGGCTAGGCCTCGTCCCGTTTCTAGTATCGTGCCGTTATGCCGCCGAAATTTTCTAAAATAAGTTAGAAAAATAAAAATATCATTTTATCGAATAAATGAATTGAATTGAAAACGATTTCGAAATGAATTGAATTAAAAACGATTTCGAAATGAATTGAATTGAAAACGATTTCGAAATGAATTGAATTAAAAACGATTTCGAAATGAATTGAATTAAAAACGATTTCGAAATGAATTGAATTGAAAACGATTTCGAAATGAATTGAATTAAAAACGATTTCGAAATGAATTGAATTGAAAACGATTTCGAAATGAATTGAATTGAAAACGAATTCAAATTGAATTGAAAGCGAATTGAAATGAATTCAAATTGAATTGAAATTTGAATTGAATAGAAATGAATTTTAAAACGAATTGATAAAGAAGAATTCAATTTTGATTTGAATTGAAATGGAAGTTGAAATTGCTTTTGAAACGAATTTTAAAACTATTTATATAATTCGTTTTAAATAGAAATCGACGAAATATATATTATATATATTATATATATATAATATAATGGCCTGAATAGAACGCGCCGCGCCGCGGCAGTTCGTGAATTTCGACCATTTATTTCAAACGGACATTACGGGAGATCCGACCATCAGATTCTCCTGAAACCGGAACCGTTGGGTTCGTATCGAAAAGAGCTTTCTAACGAATATTAGAAATTTGAAATCTAACGGTTGGATTTGGAATTATGACCAAATCAAATTTGAAAAAGGTCGCTATAAGTGCAGTTCGATAGCCGTTGATGGAAATCGACTGTACAGGCCTTGATAAAATTATTAAAAATAGTAATAATTTGTGTAAAATCATAAGAAATGATTTAGAAAGAATCGGGATGAAAAACTCCATATTTGAAAAGATAAAAGTAGATTTTTATCGAAATAAACTAGTTTTTGAACTAGAATTATAATTCTATTTATTTTCAAATAAATAAATTGAATTTGAAATGGTTTTAAAAATAACCAGAATTTCCAATGATTGCATTGGAATGGATTTGAATCGAAATTGTCTTTGGAATATTTCGATGTTGGAATTCGTGATTATACAGATGTTGTTATGGAAATTTGAAAGATATAGATATATATATCGTTATTTCCAATACGATCTTTGTTGGTCGCAGAATTTGATATTGAATATAAGACGATATATTTTCTATTCAGAGCCTTGTATTGAATATCAAATGTGATTTGGGTTTGTCGTGAATGGTGTCTTCACTAACACTGTTCTTGAACCCAGTTGAGAAAAGATTAAATCTTTTTATTTAGATTTAATGAAGTGTACCAATTAAACAATATTTAATTGGAATTAAATCGATATTGATTTTTGGGTTTATCGTGGACAGTGTTTTAAATAACACTCGTTCTTTAACCCGACAATTAATGGGATGTGATTTTGGGTTTATCGTGGACCGTGTTTTAAATGACAATGATTCTTTAACCCAGTTAACGATTAAAACTAAGTGGAGTTTTAATGAATCTTTAATTAGATTGAAATGATCGAGAATGGAGTACCACCAGTTTTGCTCCAGGCGATAGTTAAATCTTTAATTAGATTTGGACGTGAAATGGTAATTGAATTTACCGATAACACCGTGGTGTTAGATATGAAGTAGGACCAGTTTTACTTCATGGGATTAATAGGTTGGGGTTGGGAAATTAAAACAAATGATTACTTTGGTAAGGTTCGTTAATCCCGACTAGTTGAATCGAAATTCAAAAGAAGATTAGAGAATAAATTCAAGAAATTATCTCTTGATATTTGGGGAATTATTCTCTTGATTAATTTACGGTTAGTGACTGATGAATTGGAATGAGGCGTATGTTGTGTTTGTGTAACACTTATTTAAAATATACGTGAGTTATTCGGAAAGACCGGGTTTATCCCATTCTGAATAACTGATACGACGATAAGTCGAAGATGAAGACGATGGTCGAAGACCGGAGGTCTTCACGTCGTTTGGGTGATTACTGATGATCTTGATTGGGCTGTACACCCAAGAAGATGGAAACAGTTAGTGATCGTCCAGACGTACTTGGAGATCGATGGATATGCGGGGTACTAGGTGCCTCCGGTTTCGTTCAGCCCCAGAACGGACTTGTAAATGGACTGTGTGTCTGACATTGGATTTTAGTCCGTGTGATTGATCTCTATTAAATATATATTTGTTTGGCGGCGGAGAATTTATTCTCTTGCTTAACGCCCTTCTCTGAGACGTACGAGCTCAGGGGTTATATATTGATGGATATCAAACGCATGGAGTGAATTGCCTGTGTGGCATGCCTAAGTGGCAATTGATCGAGGCTTCTGTTGAAAAGCAAAGTCTTGTGGTGATGATCAAAGCACGGCCTTTGTGGCGTAGCTTTGTGTAACGTTTACTTCGCGAGTTTCACACCCGGTATGAACCAAAAACGGGAGACAGACCTCAGGGAGGGCATGCGTTTCCTTCTAGCTAAAAAGTGGCGTCAGTGGTTTTACACGCCCTGACGAGTTTGACTTATGTGGTTGTTGCTGTTGCGAGGCGCCTCGGATTGATCGGTCGTTCTCGAACCGATGGAGTCATTTAGTTGGCTCATTTACGCCCCAAAGGGCGGGAAAACGTAGTGTTCAGGGTTTAAGTTTAATCCACATCGGTGGACCGGCCCTGACGATCCAAGGGTCACTCGAGCTCTGATCCTGAGACTCGGGCTAGACAGTCTCGAATAGGTTGAGGACTATCTTTTGCCTCGGTTCATAGATGGAAATCCAATTTCCAAATACGTGACTTTGCGGTTTTATTTGTAAACCTATATATGGCGACATAGTGGCATGGGACGCTCATGCCGCCTATGATTGATACTTATGATTTGAAGTTGTTTTATACACTATGCACTTATAATAGTATCAAATGAATTTTTTTAACCGTATCAAGCATTCTTTGGCTGTTATAAGGGAAAACCCTATCCTCGGCTGCGTTGCATTGTGTGATGGGACCTGGGTCTTATAACAGCTTCATTTTTTTTCTTTATTTAGCATTGCGCTGTTTGTTTTATGCACTGGTATTCTTGGGAGGAAACCCGTTCCGTGTTATACGGCGTGGTCCCTTGATTTACCTAACTTTAAAGTAAAGATTAACTGTTTTAGTTCTCACACCAGTCACATGACTGACCTGGAGTTTATTGTTTTAACCTAAACTCTGGGTGCCCTTATTTTGACACGGGCAGCTAGTAGTTTTGGTTTTGCAGATTTATATTCACAGGATCCTGGTTTACAGCTGGAATGATATCCGGAAAGCTTTGTATCCGTATATCTCTTCTAGTTGTGTATTGTATTATTTTCCGCTGCGATGTATTTAAATGTAATTTAAATCTCTAATATTTCTGTGTAATATTTATTTGTTTATACTCTGTATATTCTTGTAATCTGATGCATTGTTGTAATATACAGTGAAATGTACTTCCGTATGCGTTCTATTTTGTCGTGTTCTCAAACGATAGGGCGTCTCGAACGGTCTGGGTCGGTTTAGCGACCGGTTCGGACCGAGCGAAATTCCTTCTCGTCATAGGATATTCCCGGACTACTCTAACCGATTGCAAATTTTCATCAGAAGCATCAAGTGACTCTAGATAACTTAGCATAACAGCATTCAAGGGATTACAAGAATTTCTAGAGTGTTACCAAACGAGTTAAGAGTCTAACCACTCTTTTCTCACAATCAAGAATGGCACTATTACTGGATAACCAGTCCATGCCTAAGATCAAACCATACCCCGAGAAGCCTAAGACAAAGGCATCACAACTAAACTCAACGCTGAGAATAGAGTTTTTCAAACCCAAACAAACCATTGACAAGTAAGCAGAGCCCCCAATTGGATTTGAAACTACTAAGGGATCTTCTACCATACTAGTGTCTAGATGCAGAGATTCTACTAAGGCAGAGGAAATAAAAGAGTGTGATGCGCCAGAGTCAAAAAGTGTATGAACTGGATGATCATAAAGATAGACTACACTTTCTACAGAAATATTACTACCTCTTTCTTGCTGAGGTGCCACTAGCGCATGAACCTGACCCCCTGAAGCGGATCCAACTTTCTGTCCCTGCCCTCGTTTCCTTGGGCAGTTCCTAACCGTGTGTCCAGTCTCACCGCAATGGAAGCAAGTAGCACTCATCTTCCTTTTCTTCATTCTGCAGTCTCTCTCCAGATGTCCAAGAATGCCACAGAAATAACATTTCCTTTTCTCACGTGCCTTGTTATTTTTGTTGTGGTCCTTTCCTCCTTGACTATTATCCGTCTTCTTGTTCTGTGATTCTTCCGCTTGCTGGTTCACGTAGAGGAGGAGGAGGATGAGTAAAAGCGTCTGTAGCTGGGGAGTAGGAATGTCGGCAGGGCCCGCGTCATTGGCCCTTGCTTCTAAGTACCTCCTAAACCAGCTGGGAATCGGCACTCCTTCCGGGAGGTTAAGGTCGCCAGACATGCTGAAACAGAAAGGAAAAAAAATTCAAAATGAAGGATAGAGAGAGGTAGATGGGGCACATGGCTTTGGGGGATTTTGTCTTTTCATAAATATAACACTTTTTCTTGAATAACGCTTCTTTAAATTTTCTTTTTGAAAACAATTTCAAAAACTTTTTTCTTATCTGGTAAACCTATGCTATGATACCAAGTGAAACACCCCACCTCTGTTAAGGTCACTCACAAAGGGAATGCCTTAATTTTGGTGGAGGTTTATAAGTAAAAGCCACAGATAAACTCAAGACAGATATAAATACACATATTTTAAACAGCGGAAACCAACAGACTTTTATTCATCAATACGTGTTCCAAAACATTTCATAATTGTCTCAAAATACTTCCATCATTACTACATCATAACTGTCTTGATAATTAAAGAAGCATAAAACATAAATAAAGTGACAAAAATCCCCATAGTGATATCCAAAGCCATAGTCCGAGCAAAAGAGAACCAAATCATACATCTACGTTCTTGGAGCTTGAACAGAACCTGGCTGAGCTGAGCTGTTTCCTTCCTGTGAACCTGGGGGAGGTGGGGGGGGGAACGAAAGAAAAGAAGACGAAAAGAAAATAGGGTCAGACATAAAGCCTGAGTAAGTCTAGTAACTCTTCAGTATGTGAATAAGAAAAGGGCATGATAGATATATACTGAAAATAGGATAGTGTCACAAGCTAAGGGAGTGTCGAGTGCACTATCGCACCCATACTATATCTCTACATCTATTCGAGTTTACTCTAACAGGCACCCTATGGTGAGGGTGAACTGATCCCCAACTTTATTTAAAGATCGGCTCCTACTCGCGTTAGCATGTGTCATACGACCCCCAAGAATTGTAGATACCTATGCTGGTCCCACCATGGGGTGTATCAAGACCCATGGTGGTGGCCCCGACACAAATTATAGAAGCATAGGTTACACTACTAGTGTCCCCAATGCCCTGGTTGTCTGCTCCGAAGTGTGCGCACGCCCGCACTCCGTTAGACCTGCACTGTGCACCCACCGTCGTCGTTTGACCCTTACAATCAGCCCAGTAATCGTGCCCCACCCTGCCTAGTTTCAGGGTACCGTTGATACCTAAATTGGGTTACTGTTGAAACGGGTCCCTCGTTACCAGGATTTTCTAGTCAAACATGTTAAGTGGTTAAGTGTCTGTATTTACCTAACCTCCACCCATCAATTCTTGTTAACATGTTGAATTTGGTTAAGTGTTATAGTTGACTTAACCCTACCACCTGTCCTTATCCTCTTAGGAGCACCAGACCACTCACATTAGACAAGTATTGCTACGAATACTGGATATGCCGGTCGGTTGCGGGCAGGTTTACACCATAGCTCAGTCTAACCTCGGGTCTTTATTGGGCTCATTGCTTAACCACCCATATTGGATAGGTATTGTTGTGACTACTGGACAGCCGGGCGGTTCCGGGCAGGTTTACATCACAACTCAATCCAACCTCGGGTTAAGCACGTCGTGTTTTCTAAATTTACATATTTTATTATTTCTCAAATGTATATATGTAAATGTCATATCTATTATTTTTGGGTATAACAATTCATACCGCTTTAAATGTCACTGTCATTGGCATGTGCCAAACATGCCAACATATGTTTTCATGTTTTACACCCAACGTTATTACCTCCGTTTATACGTTCGCAACGTTATAACAAAAGTTGGGCTCGACACAATTCAGCCCAACTTTATAAGCGTAAGAAAATGGGAAATTAAGAACATGTAATATTTGACAACATATAAGGGTGTGTGGCGCATGAACTTGCAATTTAGCGATACTAACATAAATGATGGGTCATGTGAACTTGCATTCAAATCAAAGTATAACTAAGCAGGTGGCATGGCATAGTTTAGGCTAATACAAACTTGTGTTTAAACGTGTTTAACTTGGCATAGTGTCAAACACAAAACTAGCATGATGTATATTCACCAAAAGGCCCAATTATAACATTTAATTCACATAGCCTATTTCAACATGAACTTGCATAGTTTATGAAACACAAACGATACTTAACATAGATCCAATTTCACTTGCAAATAAACATGAACTCGCATGATTTATGAAACCCAAACGATGCTTAACATAGACCCAGTTATACTTGCAAATAAACATGAATGCGATAACATAGGCTTTGGGTCATGTAGACATAAAAGGTTTCAAGTCTAAATCATGTTTACATAAATTCTAATTTAGACTAAAGGAATATACATAGACCATGCCATCGACATATACATAAAGGATCAATTTCTAATTTTTGCCACAACTTGCAAGTGCCATTGTTTTCATATACAATTGTTCCATAGGCTTGCATAAATAAATCTTATGCCACAAACATCAATACATAAGTCATGATAGAACCATCACAATACATAGAATTTTATACAATACAGTAACACAATTCTATTTTCATCCACATCGAATCACATCGCAATTCTTAATCATATTCTGAAAGGTTACTATACTTACAACGAATGCAGAATCTTGAATTCTGGATTCTGAATTCTGAAATTGGAATGCGCTCCTTTGGGTAGACTAACGTTGCGTTGAAAACTTTTGATTTAAACTTTAAATCTTCTTCTTAGTTTGAATCCTCTCTAGGATTTTCTCTTGACGGCTATGTTCAATTCCTCCCTAGCAGCATGACGACTCCTTTCTCATATTTTTGTGTGAATTTTCAGCTGAGAGTTAGGGTGTATTTATAGATTTTTAAGTTGTTTTGAGCCGTCAGATGAAGATAGGAGGAATCTAGGCCATTCAAAATACAGAGAGCCAATCAAGAGTTGACATGTCAGCCCTAGTGACACACAGGGCCTCAGAAATTCGAGCCGGAGTCAGACCTGGCTAGCCAGGTCGACCAGCCAAGTCGACACCCAGGTCGACACTATGGTCGACCTAGGGGGGGGGGACCAGGTCGACACCATGGTCGACCTGGGGTGACCAGGTCGACACCATGGTCGACCCTATGGTCGACCTGGTCTCTGGGTGGGAATTTTCCCGCCTAGCCCAGTTTGAACCTGAAATTCGAAATTTTGAAATTAAACTGAGTTGTTTGAATTTAAATTTGATTCTAAAACTTCCGAAGGCCATAACTTCTTCATACGGAGTCCGATTCTCGCAAACTCGGACTCTATCTCGAGCAGAATTCCGAGACGAACGCAATGGCGTAACCCATTTCCCTTAATTCTTTCATTTAGAATTAATTATACTTTAATTTGTGAAACTTAGCGTTATAAAATTCACGGGGTGTTACAGGCGTTAACGAGATTTTTATGGAAGAGTAGGAATGTTGGTAGATAATTCACTCCTGTTGCTTTCAAAGTGATAGAAAAGCCTCTTAGTAAAGGCGGGCTTGGCATTGTTAACTTGTCTACTTGGAACAGACCTGTGTTCCTTAAACACGTGGTTAGCATTTTAAACAATCGTGAGAGTATTTGGGTTGTATGGCCTGAAAAATACATCATAAAACAAAAAAACTTCTGGTCTATGTAGCAGCCGCAAAAGATAAGTGTGACCTGGCATTGTATTTTCAAACTTCGTGAAACAATCCTTCCGCATCTTCAATACAAAGTGCAAACGAACTCTGATATTCAGTAGTGGCATGACCCATGGCTTGACAGGGGTATAATCTTAGATAGAACTCTCGTGCATCTTGAAATTGAAATGTCAGGCTTGAGTAATGCTGCCAAAGTTAGTGACTACATTAAACATAACTATATTTGCCACCTGTAGCCTCAGTAGCGAGAATAAATCAATTATGGATGGCTGCAAGACTTCCGAAAGTGGCAAACAATGAGGAAGAAACAACACAATGGGGTAAAGAAGGAAAAGAATTCTCTATAAAGTATATGTACAACACCCTATCTGACTTTGCTAACCTTAGTAGATGCGAGTGGAGCAAAAGAATCTGGCACGCTAATAATCGCGCGAAGAAGAATTTGATGCTATGAAAGGTGGTGAACATGGCACTATAAATGAAGGACGGGCTTAATGATAGAGGTATGCAAACGGATTTGCAGTGTGTGTTATGTCGAAGTAACCCTGAAACTATTAAACACATTTTTTCGAATGTCCGAGAATCTTCCCATTATGAAAAGAAATTATGTCTATATTTGGGAGAAGTGATGCTAGTTGTGACAGTGTAAATGAATCGAGGAGGTTAGTATACCAAACTAGAAGGAGGGTAAAGGGAAGGCTTCTTAACTTTGCACTCAAGAAATTCACGTCGTCCGTATGGAGAGAGAGAGAGAAACATAAGAATATTTGATCCCCTAAAAGCACGAACCACTGAGCAATTCAGAAGTTGTGTAATTATGGAGATGAGGAATGGACTGAAGATGCTTAACTTCACTTTTGACCCAGAATTCTTCTTTTGCGCCACTGAATTTCCTGTAAATGTGTTCTTTCTATCTTCTTGAACTATTGATGTACCTTGTTTCTATGCCTTCTAGTTTTTATTGTAACTCGTCCTATTCTGGTACATCAATAAAAGTGGTCGGGGTCCACTCAACCCCGTCGGCCTTGCAAAAAAATATCGGTAACACCTATAATAATTATTAATGCTACTCATTCTTCTTCTTTCACTTCTTCTTTTGGACTTATTCAGCACTAGGTGGATCACCGAAAGCGCTTTTCCTTCCAGAACCACCATAGCTTCTTCCTCCTCTTCCCTTTGGAGGGGTTACCGACTCATGAGAAATCGAGGTGCGCCTTCAACCTTCATCCTCACCACTAGTAATCTCCGTGATGTCAATAGGGGAGGTTTATTGCACTGGCTTGGGGAAGCACTAGAGGCAAGGGCTAGCACAGCATCACCTCCTACCGGAACCATCTGAGCTTCTGGCTCTGCTTTCTTCTTAGCTTCTTTGAAAGCATTCCCATCAACTAGTTTCCTAGATTTGAGCTTTACGAGGTTATCGACCTTGAGTTTCCCATAATTCGCCGCAGCTCTTTGTTTGGCATCGTCGGCCTCTTTCTGCTTAGCTTCTGCAGCAACCCTCTCCTTTTCAGCCTCATCGACGGCTCTTTTCTTGCTAGCTTCTTCGACAGCCCTCTCCTTCTCTGCCTCAGCATCGGCCTTTCGCTTCTCAACAATAGCAACAACTCTATCCTCGGCTTCCTATCTGGCCTTCGCCTGAGCCTTCTGCCTAGTGACTTCATCCTGCCTTCGCTTCTCTTTCTGCTCTTTGGACTTAGCCACCTTCTGAACCTTTTGGGTCCCCACTAGGGCTTGCATTGAGGGCACATCGGCATCCACTGCATCCATCACATGAGCACTCTGGCCATCTACCACCTCTCCTTCCTCTCTAAGGCCTTTGTAATTCCAGGACCCTAGTTCAACATCCAAGAAAGTGTCCACTTGACTGCCTCCCTCTCTGAGTTGTATCCCCCATAGTCCTTGCCAGATTCCATTGTTTGGGGGAGCATGGGGGAAAGCCCAGTGTCATGGCAATTCTGGGAAGGGCTGCATGGTAAAAACACAACCTTTTAGTCTACAAATTCGGTAATCACATCATCTTCGGGAATTCATAGTAAAGGGAATTTACCTCCAGATAGGGATGGTGCAGGTATGACAGGGAGTATGCTCGCTGTAGCAGCTAAGGTAAGCCCAGTCATTCATAGCCCTGGATGCTCGGGATCATACTCGGTTGAGGTCCTGACTGAAGCGGTGGGATCGCTGGTGGTGCTGGATTCACAGATTGGCGGTCGGTAAGAGCTCCCTTCTGCAAACGTCTCAGCGATGATCACGCTCTCCAAAGGAACAAACTTCTCCACCTCGGTAGTGCGCTTGGCCAGTCTCTCTCTCTCGGCAACATCCAATAGCAACCTCCTCCCTTCCTCTAGCTTCTCACACTCCTCGTCACTCAGGAGCTCGGTCATCAGTTGACGCTCATCTAAAGTTCCCACTTCTACTTGATGTAACCAAGCCTTATATAGCATCAGTCTATCCCATGTTTGCGCCAACACCCAAGGGTAATCCTTGACCCAAGAGATTCTACGGGACTTTATAACCTTGACGTACATATTGCGGATATGTTCCTCTGATGATGCTTGCGCCTGAACCTTTACATCCTCAATCTCCTCTCTCAACTACTCCACCTTCCTCAGGTGCTCGGCCTTTAATCCATCTGCCGAGTTAAACACATCCCTATTACTAGCCTCGACATCCTCCTTTTCCTTTTCACCGCCTCTAACTTCCTTGTCAACTCGATGAACTCCGCATTCTCCGCCCTTGGCCTTTCGTTCTCCGCTCTTAGATCCTCGTTGTCTTTCTGGAGCAGGGATACCTGCTCGTTATCCTTCTCTAGTTCAATATTTACTTTTTCTAGATCGACTTTGTCCCTTTTCAAAACCATGTTTTCAGTGGTCGGCTGTAACATCCTTAAAAGTTGAGCTAGCATGCTCTGCTTCCTTCTTCAGCATCTCGTATGCCTCCTTCAGGTCCGCTGCAACAACAACAATAAAAGTTAACACTCGAAGGTATAAAGTCGAACAAAGAAATGTTTACGACACGAGAAGTAGATCTACCTATTTCCTTCTCCAAGTTATGAATGGTCATCTGCTCGCCGTCAATAGTCATCCCCTGATACAGGATTTCCACGTTCTTCCTTTTAATTAGTTCCGAAAGTTGGAGGAAATACTTAGTAAGCTCTTTGGCCTGGAAGTACTCAGCCCGCACTTGCACCCATATCTCTTCAGCATATGCCTGCGAAATCGGGCTAATGTCAGGAAGAAACACCAATTCATCGAAGTAATGATGGGGAAACTTCTCCTTCAATATCGCTTTCCTCTCCTCAATGGAAATCTCTCGGGTCTCAGGCTCCGCCGGCCCCTGCTTCTTTCTCTTCGCCAGATCCTTCTTCTTTGAGTGATGGATCCCGTGCTCCTTTCCCATGGATATATGGACAGGAGCCAAAGCTACAGTGTGAGGGGGAGCTATCGATGAAGAGTGTCGAGGCCCCGTTACATCAAATCGGGAATCTGTTTTGGATGTCAGATGGGAGGAGAAGTGGGAGATCGCCGAGGTTGGTCCCTATAACAATGCTTAATGCATCAATCCTATGGGGGGAAGATTCACCAAACAAGATGTCCAATATTCTAAAACTGTCAAGAAAAGTGTTTCTCTGGGGCCGGTAGCGCCCTGATCCATAACCACATCCTCTGCCTCTAGCCATGTCAACTGTCAAAGAAGAAATTGGAAATTTAAACTCGAACTCCTTACATATGTGGCCATGTACTGTGCAATGCAGTGCATATGAGTAGTGTGTCCTAAGTGTTCTCTCAATAGACCTGATGATGGTCCACCCGAAGGAGTGAACTCCCCTGCAGCTTAAGCTAGCTCTTCGATGCTTGTCATACGAAGCCAAGGGAATAAGTCTAGAGGAAGCTTGTTAAGGTTATCAAACAAGCCTTCCCTCTCAAGTGAGATGGCGGTTTCGGAGGTAGCCGTCGGAGACTGTGGCTTGGGTGAAGCTCCTACCACCACCTCATCGGTTATAAGTGGAGAAGGAGCATTCAATGGGTCCTTACCCATGAAAACTGCCTCCTCATCACCAACCTCTTCCCTGCCTGTTTCTTCCTAGGTCTTAGCAGCTTTGCGTGGTTTGGGCATGGCGGGGGCATCTTCCTTTTCCGACTAGGAACCCCTTTATCTTTCCTCGCCACCGCTTTTTGTCCACCGCCTGCAACGACGAGCCTAATTATAGCTCGATTGTCAGGGAGCAGTGCTGCACGACGAAGGAGATCCTGACTTATGACTTTATCGGCAGAACACGACTCAGCTGGTATCGCTCGCAGAGCCTCAAGGCGTTGTTGGTGATCAATGCCAGTGGGCGCCTCATGGTTTCCTGCCACGTCAAAACAAAATCAAGCATAAGACATCAAATCCACAAACTTTAAACAAAACACGGAGCTCAATAATGTTTACTTCCTTCCAACCACCTCCTCGCGAATCCAGGGGGACAACGCATGAAGAACCATTCATATTTGTATACGGTCAACTTGGGCCACGCTTCGACAAAAAAACTTAGTGGTTGACGAAGTCTCTAGGAAGTACTGAAACAGCAAGGCGGTAGTTCTTCTCTTTAGTTGAAACAAGTATCAAATATCTTCCCCGGTTGGTTCTAATTGCAGATACTCCAGGTAGAGAACGTAGGTGCCTAAGAGGGAAGCATATGCATTTGGATGTAGCTGCGATGGCGCAAGGCTGAAGTAGTACAACATGTCCCGAATAAATATGTTGGCCGTGGGCACACACCAAGTAATACAAACCTGCATGTTCCAGGAAGTATATCCCTCTGGCGGTGCGTGAGCCCTACCATCCTCCCCTGGTGCGCGAACGTCTCTTTCGGGAATGTGAAGCCGCAACGCCATTTTCTTAACCATGCGTTGCGTCCATGTGCGATGGCACCGAATTGTGCGGATTTTTTGGTATAACTGCGTTTGGCAACGTGTTTAGCACCACCGGAATATCTCCCCCAATGATATCTACATTCTCTACCTCCCCATGTACGACTGGAGAATGGTGTCTTTCTGTTTGCTTCTCATGCTCAGACGCTTTTGACAAGCTTGCCAACTAGGAATGGGTAGACCTTCCGGAAGTCTCAAGCTCGCTGCCCGTTGAGCTAGCATTGCTAGTTGAGTCGAAAGTGTACGACGAGATGTAGAGAAGTATCAGCTTTTGAAATCTGCTCTATCATAGACCTTGTCTTCATTGCTAGCTATATTTTAACACACTAACATTAGACATCGCAGTTGAATAACTTGTACCTATCGTGTTGGTGCAAGCTAACATATGCATGAAGTGTTATGAAATATCGATATAATATAGTTTACAAGTCAAAGACCCGAGACATGAGGACAATCACACGTCCCTTAGGCGATAATCGTCGTCACAGTCAAATAACTCCACGTGATTCATGCCAAATCGCGACTATGTTATGTTCAAAATCGATGAAATACGATTCATGATTCTATAAGTTCAATCACAGTCTAAGTATATATGCTCTAAGTCCTATATGTTGGGTTGAATCACCAATCCCATTACGGCTAAGCGCGAATTCCTAGACAATGTCTTGAATTCGCGAAGGCATTGTGAACCCAGAGGCGAGATGACCGAAAATTGAGCTCCGAACAGAGAAGGCAAAATGGAATAAAGGGAAAACCTTTGGGAATCTCGTACCCCGGGGAAGTATAAGCTTTCATACCCTGGCTGGGTAGTACGAAAACTCGTACCTATTGAGGGGTATGAATTTCGTATATTGCTGGGGAGTACGAAAACTCATACCCCTTGAGGGGTACGACATTTCGTACCCCGAGGGAGTATGAGAGCTCATACACCCAAAAGAGGTATGGGGTCTCGTACCCCACGATGGGGTACGAATATCCGTACCCCCTCTCAGGGGTACAAGGTCCGATCAACTTAGCCATGCCTTTTAGCTTCCCCCGAAAATCCATATTTCCTCCACCTCCTCCATTCGAACTTCGACTCCCTGCCTCTCTCTCTCTCCTATCCATCCATGCCAAGAATAATCATGTGCCGAACTAAAGCTCATCTTGGGACCTGAAGGTGGAGCTCAGGAATGGCATCCTTCTCGGTGCTCGGATCCGAGTGCCATGTGAACGTAGAGCTCGAGCGCCCCTCGTTATACTTAGTTCGGTCTGAATGTGTGAGCATTGTGAATTCTAGGGTTCCAAACTCAAGTTCAGTGGCAGACAAAACTAAAAATAAGAAGAAGATAAGAGGAGATAGGGGTGCCCATATTTATAATGGGTGCGACCGACCCTTCGTGTTCCACAGTGAAACACAAATTCTCATACCCTACCAGGGTATGAGATTTTGTATCCCCGTGTTGGGGTATGAAATTCTCATACCCTACACATTGGTACGAGTTAAAAAACAACTAGAACAATACTCACTTATATATATACATATATACATGTGACACACACATACACACACACATATATATATATATATATATGTACAATTACGAGTGTGCGAATTTGATGTAATATTTATGCTTAACGACGTACACATGATGTCACACTAGTGATGGCTCGTTTACGATTACAACACATATGAGCTTAACAACTAACATCTAATTTCATGAGTTTACAGGAAAAAATCGACGACCAGCAACTACTTCTACTAACACAAAGCACATCATGTCAAGATAAGATATACTTTGCAGGACAAATGTTAACCGGCCTTTTGGTCTGGTTCCCAAAATTACGTAAGACATGCTCAATTCAACATATACCGTGAAATTAAAGTCCGGAGTGTTGCCAAGGAATAAAGGAAATGAGCCGAGAAGGGATCATGTCGACAAGAACCTCGCCGCTCCTCCAAACGTCACCAAACAATACCCCAAACTTCAGAAAGTCTTAAGTATCACTAGCCTCGACTCGTCCACACTTGTTTCGGAATCCTTTATCCCACGGGATATGAATTTCTGATATTCGTATCTAGGGGGTCCGAGGTTTGGTTGGCCTACACCACGGGGTCCGAGATTTCTGAAGTGATCCCCTACTCCTACCTACTCCCACCTAACCACTCCACTATAAATACCCCTCAAGCTAACACTTCAAAGGGGTCGGGAATTGAGTGATTTGACATCTCTTGAGAGCTCCAAGGAGCCTATGTAATGGCATCCATGCTTTGAGGAAGAAAAAAGGAAAAAGTGTCTTTTTCCTAGTATTTGCATATGACAATTATGACTTCATATAACTTAGAGATGTATATAAAATGATGTCATGAGATAGTCTCAACCTTGAAACTCTTTGTTATTAATAATATTCCAATGACTCTTCCAAAGTAGACGTAGGCCTATCGCGAGACCGAACCACTATAAATCTCTTTGTTATATACTGCTTTCCTAACTTACATTTCCACGTGAAACTAAAATTCTTAAGTAACTAAGAATCTTTGGTGTTTATGACATATTTTGCCGTCAACACTAATCTCTGAAGATAAGGTTCATAAGATCAATAAAGTAGGCAGCATTGATTAGACCAAATGGCATAACCAACCGCTCAAAAATTCGGATAGCATTCGAAATGCCATTGTTGGCACACTCTCTCTGGACACTCTAAGTAGGTGAAATCCAGGAGCAAGCTCCAACTGATATAACACCCTCACACGGTGAAGTTGATCAAACAAATCATTTATACATGGAAGAGGATACTTATTCTTCCTTATCACTTTATTTAACTCATGGTAACCATCCGCCTTCATTGTAAATACCACTGGTGCACCCCATTCAGATATACTCCTTCAAATGAAACCTTTCTCTAAAATATTATTCACTTGCACATCAAGATCTCTCTTCTCTTTGGGTGCCATCCTCCTCAAAGGCATTACTATCGATTTGGCATCCTCTGTCAGGTCAATATGAAATTCTGTCTCTCCATTAGGGGGAAGTGTGGTCACTTCTTTAAATACCTCCTGATACTCCTTACAACCAGCACTGTCAACAACTCATGGTCTAGAACTTTGTGAGACTATAGGGAACTGGCCATTACCTCCTCAATTGGCAAGATGCCTGCCACTACCGTCCACTCGTTGTCTATCCTTATCGTCACCAACATCCTCTCGTAATCTACTACTACTCTATACTTACTCAACCAGTCCATCCCAAGTATTATACCAATACCCAAAAACCCCAAAACCCCAAAACAAAGCAATTACAAACAAAAGAGTATCCATGACTCGATAAAACAAGATTATGACAAACCATACTAAGATTAGCAGTGTAACAACCCGTATTTTTATAACATGTTAAAACAAGATATCAAGGCAGAATTAAATTTTAAAATGCGAATTATGGGAAACGGGTTGCGCCATTGTGTTCGTCTCGAAATTCTGCTTGGAAACGAGTCTGAGTTTACGAGAATCAGAGTCCGTATGAGGGAGATATGGCCCTCTGAAGTTTCACGAATTTTCAGAATAAAAAACAGCCCGAAATTCGAATTCGAAATTCGAATTCAAACCCCAGAACAGGCTGGATGGGAAAATTCCCGCCCAGGGATCAGGTCGACCTGGGGGTCGACCATAGTATCGACCTTCCAGGGACCAGGTCGACGATAGTGTCAACCTGGGGGTCGACCTGCCTCTCGAGCCCACTTCCTGAATCTGATGCATTCTGATGTATTCGACCTCGTTTTCTGTCCAGGTTCGTCTGCCTAATCCTATATAAACTCACCCCTAGCCTCGTTCTCTCCACATCATTTCATTCTGTCCTTATGCTGCTTCAGAAATAATTAAATTAAAGAGAGAATGGCTACTTCTTCTTCGTCAAGACAACATCTAGGAATTGCAAATTGGGGGTTTTCAACTAGAACAAGACGAAACAAATAGAGATTCAACAACTGCAACAACCATTTCTAGAATCAAATCCCTGCACTCTAATTCTCCATTTGCGCTCTGTAAGTTCTAGTTACTTTGAGATTGAAACTTGTTAAATTTGATATGGACATGGAATAAAATGAAATTGGACCTAAGCTTGATTATCTATTTGGATCTGTTCTTGTCTCTTCTTGAATCTATGATTTTGGGTTATTTCTTATCGACTGAATCATGCCCATTCATGTTTTTGGACCTAGTTTATTATTCAAACGCTAGATTGTAACATAAATTCTTAGATCTTGACTTGTGGGAATATTTCTGTTTGGGGCCTATTCATGTTGTAAATCAAATTCTTTCATGTCTATAAACCTTAATATGCCTATGAGACTGTGGACATAAGGTTTTGCCTATGCCTATGAATATGATGATGAACATAAGACTACGCCTATGCTTATGACGAAGAACATAAGACTATGCCTATGACTGTGAACATAATACTATGCCTATGGCTATGACAAGGACAATTGTGGCTAATCACCTGTGACCCTTGACTATGAGAATTATTACCTATGATTATGAACATAAGGCCATTATCTATGACCATGACTTTGAAACTATTACTGTTAATTGCCCATGACTATTTGCCTAGAACTATTTTTGATAATTATCCATGACTATTGTGATGAGTTGCTTATGATTCATAACTATGAGACTTCTACCTATGACTATTGGGGATTAATTGCTTAAGACTATTATAGTTGATTGTTCATGCTCATAACACTATAGTTGAAAACCATATTGTGCACCGAGTTGGCATTTTGTTGGATCGTATACCTAGGGTGTGACTTGCTTAGTTTATTCGCTATTATGTACACCAAAACCATTGGATCCATTATCCTTGTATTTGGCTTGCTTTTGCATGCCTATTCTTTTATGTCAGCGTTTATCATGACTATCGCCTTATCTTGCTAGATTTGAAATCCTATATGCCAGTGATGTTGTAACCAATTATCTCAAGTTATGTCATGCTAGTCTTGTAACCCCTTTTATCGCTTTATGCTCGTCCCTCTAGCCTATTATAGTTTTGATGTTATTCTGAGATTTGGATTTATTTATAGTATGGATTGATCACGTTTACATGCGATGGGAACACGATTTGGGTAGAATAGGCAAAAACATGAATTGGCTATGAACATGAATTATGAACTTGATAAAAGGCAAAACTTGAAACATGAACGCTGTTATAACCTGAACCTGGATATGGACATGAAACTCGCCATGAAACTTGACACGAACTTGATATGGAATTTGAACATGGACATGACACTAGAATGAACATGAAAATGGCCAACTCGAGGTTGGGTTGAGTTTGCAGTGTAATTCTGCCCGGAACCGCCCGGCAAATCCAGTTACGGCATACAATAGGATCCAATGTGGGTAGTTGGTCGTATCGCACTTGAAAACCCGAGGTCAGACTGAGTTGTGGTGTAATTCTGCCCGAAACCGCCCGACATATCCAATGACCACAACAACAAGTCTGATGTGAGAGGTTGGGGTGCATTAATGAATTAATGCCACATGATAGGGTTAAGTCATGAACCACTTGAATATACTTAACCAATTTGACGCGATGATTTGATAGGGTTAAGTCATGAACCGCTTGAATATACTTAACCAATTTGACACGATGATTTGATAGGGTTTAGTCATGAACCGCTTGAATATACTTAACTAATTTGACACGATGATTTGATAGGGTTAAGTCATGAACCGCTTGAATGGCAACACTTAACCAACTTGACATGTTAGACTGATGGGGTTAAGTCTCGAATTTAAATGACAACACTTAACCTACTGGACGGAAACCCTAGTTACGCGGTCCTTTTCAGCAGTAACCCACTAGATGTATCACGGTACCCTGGAACTAGGCAGGGTGGGGCACGATTACTGGGCTGATTGTAAGCGACCAGAACGACGGCTGAGTCGGTGCGCCATTGTAGGTTCAGGCGGATTGTGGTCGTGCACGTAGTCCGGAGTTGAAAAAGAAGGCATTGGGCACCAGTAGGTTTACACTGTGCGTGCTTGATTCGTGTCGGTGGTTGGCATCCTAGGGCTTGATACACCCTATGGTGGACCTAGCACAGGTAACTACATTCGTGATAGGGCCGTATGACACAGACACATGAACGAGCTAGGACTTGTAGGGAGCCGATCGATTAATAGATCGTTACATGGAAAAAGGGTGTTGTTCGTTAGGTAGCATAATCCCTAGTGGTCCTAGGTGGCATAAACCCTAATCGAATCTATAAAACGTTCAATAGGTAGCATAATCCCTAGTGGTCCTAGGTGGCATAAATCCTAGTTGAACACGTGATAGTTCATGATAAGGAAACCTAGCCAGAACAAGGGTGGCAGTCCAAATGATTTCAAGAATGGTGGCACTACGTTGAAGTAGTATAGAAATACGTGATAAAACCCGTACGATATACGGCAAGGGACTGTACATATACATGGAAAGGATGATACAGGTTGGGGTACTAGTACAGTTGGTGCAGAGAATGTTAAACATGCGATGCTATACGTAGTTTATCTGGTTTGCATAGTTTATCTTGTTACCGTAGTTTATCTTGTTACCGTAGTTTATCTTGTTACCATAGTTTATCTTGTTATCTTAGTTTAACTTGCCTATCTTGTCATCATCCTTATGTTTACTTTCAGTTTATACATGTCATGTTACCTTTACTTGTTTCTATGCTGAAAGTCACTAGGACTTACCAGTCTGTATGACTGACCCGTTTTGTTTCGCCTCTTTTTCTTCCATTCCCCCCCAGGTTCTCAAGGAGGAAACACTACAATTTAGTTTGGACTTCTTTCTGCTTCAAGATCATCATATATGGTTTGGACCTTTCTTGGCTATGGATGCTTTACTGTTTTACTTGGGGAATGATTTATGACCATGGTTTCATGCTTCTTTACTATTGCAAGACAGATTTCGATGTAATGGATTTAATGGCATTTTGATGTAAAAAGGCTCTAGACCTTTCTAGATTTTTAAAGCAATAAAATTTGGTTCTTCTTCCGCTGTTTTATATGTTCTGTCTTGTAATATTTCTGTGTATGTTTACCTAGATAATGCTCCACCAAAGCTAGTGCATTCCCTTTGTGAGTGACCCTAGCGGAGGCGGGGTGTTACATTTGATATCAGAGAAGAAGGTTACCAGACTGGGCAAAAGCTTTTAAAAACCTTCTGAAGTTATTTGCAAAACGTTTACAAAGAAGCATTTTTCTAAAGAAAAGTTTTGTTTTACGAAAGGCATATTCCCCAAAGCCATATGCACTATCTTTTGATTCTCTCCTTGAGTCTCTTCTCTCTTTCTTTTTCACCATAGTTTGTAGGCATGCGACACATGTAGGAGGGCAAAGAAATGCCCAACTTCCATCTGTAGCCGTAGTAGTTCCATCCGCGTCTAATCTTATTTCAAGCTTTGTAGAGTTGTCGTGCGATGGAAGTGGCTTTCGAGAAACTTTTCAACAAGCTATACAAGGATAGTAGGAACGAGGATAAAGAACACAAGTCTAAGGATGAGAAACTTGTTGATATGGCTTAATCCACGAAGAGGAAAGAGGTGAAAGGAAAGAGGCCAAGTGGAAGAATAATAAAAACCCATGACAAGAGAATATCTTTAGTATGGTAAAAAGGGACATGTAATTAAGTATTATAGGACAAGGACAAGGGCAAAGTACAAGATCGTCGAGAGGGAAATTGTATGCTCTCACTACTAGCATGCCTAAGAGAGGTGGTAACGTTTCTGTTAAAAGTTTGGCTTTTCTTTTCTATCATACCGTGGAAACTTTGTTTTTGGTACATCACATCCTTTTAATTCTGCTTCGATAGTTGAGTCTCTGCACCTTAGTACTAGCGTAGTAGAGGATCCCATTCTTGTCTCAAATCATGTTGGGGAATCGGCTCATTTATTCATGACCTGTTTGGATTTGAGAATGTCTATGCTAAGTGTTGAGTTTAGAAGTAAAGCTTATGTTTTTGGGCTATGGGTTGATTCTAGGGATGGAGTGGTTGTCCAGAAATGGTACCATTCTCGAGTATGAAAAGAGGGTAGTTAGACGCTCGACTTGCCTTGGTAATGCCCTTGAAGTCTAGTGTAACCCTTAGGGTTCTGCCATGTTACCTAGAATCTCTTGATACATTTATCGATCCATTCTTGATACATTTATCGATCCGCTCGAGTAGTGTTCGCCACTAAGGCGGATGGTTCATTTCGCTTATGCATGAGTTATAGAAAACGACCTTAGTAAGTACACTTGGCAACATGGTTGGCATTTGTTTATTTTCAAGGGATAATTCATTTATGTGGAATACCTTCTTGTAAGAGAACGAGATCCGAGATTCACTAGTGAATTTTGGAGAGCTTGTATAAAACCATGAGTACACAGTTATGTTTGGGCCGAATATACTAGAAGGAGAATAAGTGAAACGAGAGGCAACAGTGGAATGAGTTCCAACTCATATTCTGGGAACAAGAATTAAGGAACTACGAAATTGTGAAGTTAAAGACGGTCAAAGCACAATGGAGTTAAGGAAATACGACTTAGAAGATTGAAGACTTGACACGCGCATCATATCTCTTTTTAAGAGTATATCCTTGATCCCTTTTTTCCTGTAGAGCTTACTTGTATGATATCTTTTAAGTATAACCTCTCGGTCCTATTCTCGATCCTATTTCTGTTGCAAACCCCATAGGGAGTATGACTTATCTGTTAGTAATACATGTTGGGGCTTGAGGGTGCCCGTTAGGTTGACTAAACTTTTTGGGTTTTATAGGATATGGGCTGGTACCTAGGGAGTTCTTCTCCTATTCAGTATATATGTGACGTAGATTTCCAGCTTTGACATTGCCTAATGGGCACAAAGTTTTTTTTACTTGCTTCTATCATTCGGCTATATCTTTAGGCAGGAACAATTGGGCGAAACATGTGTTTGAGACATGTTATGATTGATGGTTGCAAGCGGTTGCAAGTGGTCGCAAGTGGTTGCTCGTGGTTGCATAACACACATTAGGCACTAGATCGGCTCAGACACATTTTCATATTGCATATGCATAAGTGTTTATACTTTTTTATGGATGGAATTGAATGTGTTATCATGTGGATGTTGCATATGGATGGATGTTTGTGCACACATATAGTGTTTATATGACTAGGACTATTTGCATACATGGCACTAAACATATTTTGCATTTAAAAAGATCAATCAGGCCTGATCATTTTTATTAGATAAGGAACATATACACACACTTTCTGCATATGTTCATACAACATTAGAAATCTCTTAAGGACAATGGATGCCTGTGATTGATGATTGAGTAGATGGATGATTGGATGGTAGGACACATTCTTCTTAACTTGAAGATTTCGGGGACGAAATCCTTTAAGGAGGGGAGAATGTAACAACCCGTATTTTTATAACATGTTAAAACAAGAAATCAAGGAAGAATTAAATATTAAATTGAGAATTATGGGAAACGGGTTGCGCCATTGTGTTCGTCTCGAAATTCTGCTTGGAAACGAGTCCGAGTTTGCGAGAATCAGAGTCCGTATGAGGGAGATATGACCCTCTGAAGTTTCACGAATTTTCAGAATCAAAAACAGCACGAAATTCGAATTCGAAATTCGAATTCAAACCCCAGAACAGGTTGGGCAGGAAAATTCCCGCCCAGGGACCAGGTCGACCTGGGGGTCGACCATAGTGTCGACCTCCCAGGGACCAGATCGACCATAGTGTCGACCTGGGGGTCGACCTGCCTCCCGAGCCCACTTCCTAAACCTGATGCATTCTGATGTATTTGACCTCGTTTTCTGTCCAGATTCGTCTGCCTAATCCTATATAAACTCACCCCTAGCCTCATTCTCTCCACACCATTTCATTATGTCCTTATGCTGCTTCTGAAATAATTAAATTAAAGAGAGAATGGCTACTTCTTCTTCGTCAAGACAAGATCTAGGAATTGCAAATTGGGGGTTTTCAACTAGAACAAGACTAAACAAATAGAGATTCAACAACTGCAACAACCGTTTCTAGAATCAAATCTCTACACTCTAATTCTCGATCTGCACTTTGTAAGTTCTGGTTACTTTGAGATTGAAACTTGTTAAATTTGATATGGACATGGAATAAAATGAAATTGGACCTAAGCTTGATTATCTATTTGGATCTGTTCTTGTCTCTTCTTGAATCTACGATTTTGGGTTATTTCTTATCGACTGAATCATGCCCATTCATGTTATTGGACCTAGTTTATTATTCAAACGCTAGATTGTAACATAAATTCTTGGATCTTGACTTGTGGGAATATTTCTGTTTGGGGCCTATTCATGTTGTAAATCAAATTCTTTCATGTCTACAAACCTTAATATGCCTATGAGACTGTGGACATAAGGTTTGGCCTATGCCTATGACTATGATGATGAACATAAGACTATGCCTATGCCTATGACGAAGAACATAAGACTATGCCTATGACTGTGAACATAGGACTATGCCTATGACTATGACAAGGACAACTGTGGCTAATCACCTATGACCCTTGACTATGAGAATTATTACCTATGATTATGAACATAAGGCCATTATCTATGACCATGACTTTGAAACTATTACTGTTAATTGCCCATGACTATTTGCCTAGAACTATTTTTGATAATTATCCATGACTATTGTGATGAGTCGCTTATGATTCATAACTATGAGACTTCTACCTATGACTATTGGGGAATAATTGCTTAAGACTATTATAGTTGATTGTTCATGCTCATAACACTATAGTTGAAAACCATGTTGTGCACCGAGTTGGCATTTTGTTGGATCGTATACCTAGGGTGTGACTTTCTTAGTTTATTCGCTATTATGTACACCAAAACCATTGGATCCATTATCCTTGTATTTGGCTTGCTTTTGCATGCCTATTCTTCTATGTCAGCATTTACCATGACTATTGCCTTATCTTGCTAGATTTGAAATCCTATATGCCAGTGATGTTGTAACCAATTATCTCAAGTTATGTCATGCTAGTCTTGTAACCCCTTTTATCGCTTTATGCTCGTCCCTCTTCCTTATTATAGTTTTGATTTTATTCTGAGATTTGGATTTATTTGAAGTATGGATTGATCACGTTTACATGCGATGGGAACACGATTTGGGTAGAATAGGCAAAAACATGAATTGGTTATGAACATGAATTATGAACTTGATAAAAGGCAAAACTTGAAACATGAACGCTGTTATGACCTAAACCTGGATATGGACATGAAACTCGCCATGAAACTTGACACGAACTTGATATGGAATTTGAACATGGACATGACACTAGAATGAACATGAAAATGGCCAACTCGAGGTTGGGTTGAGTTTGCAGTGTAATTCTGCCCGGAACCGCCCGGCAAATCCAGTTACTGCAAACAATAGGATCCAATGTGGGTAGTTGGTCATATCGCACTTGAAAACCCGAGGTCAGACTGAGTTGTGGTGTAATTCTGCCCGGAACCGCCCGGCATATCCAGTGACCACAACAATAGGTCTGATGTGAGAGATTGGGGTGCATTAATGAATTAATGCCACATGATAGGGTTAAGTCATGAACCGCTTGAATATACTTAACCAATTTGTAACGATGATTTGATAGGGTTAAGTCATGAACCGCTTGAATATACTTAACTAATTTGACACGATGATTTGATAGGGTTAAGTCATGAACCGCTTGAATGACAACACTTAACCAACTTGACATGCTAGACTGATGGGGTTAAGTCTCGAATTTAAATGACAACACTTAACCTACTGGACGGAAACCCTAGTTACGCGGTCCTTTTCAGTAGTAACCCACTAGATGTATCACGGTACCCTGGAACTAGGCAGGGTGGGGCACGATTACTGGGCTGATTGTAAGCGACTAGAACGACGGCTGAGTCGGTGCGCCATTGTAGGTTCAGGCGGACTGTGGTCGTGCACGTAGTCCGGAGTTGAAAAAGCAGGCATTGGGCACCAGTAGGTTTACACTGTGCGTGCTTGATTCGTGTCAATGGTTGGCACCCTAGGGCTTGATACACCCTATGGTGGACCTAGCACAGGTAACAACATTCGTGATAGGGCCGTATGACACAGACACATGAACAAGCTAGGACTTGTAGGGAGCCGATCGATTAATAGATCGTTACGTGGAAAAAGGGTGTTGTTCGTTAGGTAGCATAATCCCTAGTGGTCCTAGGTGGCATAAACCCTGATCGAATCTATAAAACGTTCAATAGGCAGCATAATCCCTAGTGGTCCTAGGTGGCATAAATCCTTGTTGAATACGTGATAGTTCATGATAAGGAAACCTAGCCAGAACAAGGGTGGCAGTCCAAACGATTTCAAGAATGGTGGCACTACGTTGAAGTAGTATAGAAATACGTGATAAAACTCGTACAATATACGGCAAGTGAATGTACATATACATGGAAAGGATGGTACGGGTTGGCGTACTAGTACAGTTGGTGCAGAGAATGTTAAACATGCGATGCTATATGTAGTTTATCTGGTTTGCATAGTTTATCTTGTTACCGTAGTTTATCTTGTTACCATAGTTTATCTTGTTATCTTAGTTTAACTTGCCTATCTTGTCATCATCCTTATGTTTACTTTCAGTTTATACATGTCATGTTACCTTTACTTGTTTCTATGTTGAAAGTCACTAGGACTTACCAGTCTGTATGACTGACCCATTTTGTTTCGCCTCTATTTCTTCCATTTCCCCCCAGGTTCTCAGGGAGGAAACACTATGATTTAGTTTGGACTTCTTTCTACTTCAAGATCATCATATATGGCTTGGACCTTTCTTGGCTATGGCTGCTTTACTGTTTTACTTGGGGAATGATTTATGACCATGGTTTTATGCTTCTTTACTATTGCAAGACAGATTTCGATGTAATGGATTTAATGGCATTTTGATGTAAAAAGGCTCTACACCTTTCTAGATTTTTAAAGCAATAAAATTTGATTCTTCTTCCGCTGTTTTATATGTTCTGTCTTGTAATATTTCTGTGTATGTTTACCTAGATAATGCTCCACCAAAGCTAGTGCATTCCCTTTGTGAGTGACCCTAGCGGAGGCGGGGTGTTACAAGTAGGGTCGCCAATGGGGTTCGTTACTACTAAAGGTGTAACACCTCATAATAATAAATTAATTAGACAAGATAATTTATAAAATAACAATAAGTTAAAATCAAACATTAAAATATTGTCAAACTGAAAATGGAATTTCGTAAAATTAGGAATTTAGCCATGACAATTTCGTAGTTGTATTTGTGGCGAGTTTCTGATCCGTTTTCATATATAATATGTCAAAACTGGAATTTTATGAAGAATTTACCTTTAATTGTGTTGTGCATATATAAAATATAAACAACATTTGAAATTCGAATTAATTAAACAAAAAGATGGAATATGAACATTTAATTAATGGCTAATTGGAATATTCCATAGAATTCAAATCTGTTTATGTATATATACAAGTAGAAGTGGACAAGAATAGAAAAAGAAAGGAAAAGTAATTAATATAAAAAGGAATGTTTTACTTAATAAATAACCTTTCCATTTTCAAACAATTAATATGTCATTTTAGAACTCAAAGGGTTGACCCTTAGGGGTAATCGCCAATCAACCGCCCTTCATGGATGGAGGTAGAATGCTTGGGTCGGCCAATGCATGGTGAAGTCAGTTTGGGATAGGTTTTGGAGTGATTATTTTAAAATAAACAGCCAAGATTTAATCTAACTAATCCTACGGCTCTTTTTTGCACACACACACCCCTATAAATAACACTGCATTCCACCTCCCATAAACTTAATCATCTCCTTTTCCATAGCCTCCATTCTTTAATTGAGTTCCAAAAAATATTAGGTTTTCTTTTACAAACTCTCTAATCTATATTCTTTCTCATCTCTTCTAAAATAGGATTTAGTATAGATTGTTAATTTGAAATTGTTGATTTATATATAATAATTCTAATTCTTTAATTTCTTTTATATATATATATATATTAATACAGAATTGGATTTCGTATTCGTGCGAGGTTTCAGATCTAAAAGGCAAACATCATTAGATTTGTATCATTTCCCTCTAGTTAAATCACTATGAATGGAAATTACCTATGTTTCCTATTCTTTTATTTTGTATTAATAATTTGGAATTGTATGCCTAAGAGGATTTGGGATTTCTATGAAAACATTAAACATAAGTAAATCACCCAAACTCTTTTTTATGTTTATTGGCGGAAATATACAATCTGTGTAAATTTATGGTTCGTGGTTGGTAAAGCAATGAAGAAGATGATAGAGTTATGTTGTATAATTATTATTGTAGTCAAATTCATATTTCATGTTGTGATTTTCATGTATTGTTTATTGTCAAACATTGAGGATTTGGATTTTTGTATCAATGAAAATAGGTTTAAATATATATTTTATAAATAGATTAATTGAACATAATTATTTATGCAATGTTCAAATATTATTGTTTTACGCATAAACGTATTCAAAAGTGGATTTGAACCATAAAATAATTATTATATATATTTGTGTGTTTGGATACATTTCACAATTGTTATCTTTTGTTTTTGTAGAAATTAGTTAATTCTAGGCTACAAGTTTTATATGTTATAATTGTTTGTTTCCCATTTAGATATATGTTTATATACATGTTTATACTTGATTGATGAAATGTAGGAAATTGACTTTTACGCCTTTTTTTGGTTAAAGATTGATATTTCAACAGTTTACAAACGTTATATTCGAATGTTTAGTATACGTTTAATTTAGGATATTAATTGTTCCCTTATATATATATATATATATATATATATATATATATATATAATAACGTAATTAACGTATAATAGATGCGTAATAAAAGCATAGTAAATATGATTAATTAGAAAAGTGGTAATTTGAATTTTAAATGTCCCCTTAGGAATTTGTTTGTATGTGTATGCATTAATGGCTTTATAAATAGTAATTAATGACACAAAGGCGCGAGGTTAACCATTACTAGTAGCAGAAGTCTACCCTGAACTGACCAACATATCCAACATCTACAAGTAATCCTGGTTAATGTGAGAGGTCTAGGTGTCATGGAGCATTATAATTATTACACTAAGGCACGAGGTTAAGCCCACTTGTAGTAGAAGTCGGGCCAAAAGCTCCCGGAAAATCCAACACCTGCAAGTAGATGGTTTAATGTGATAGGCCTGGTGTATATATATTTATATATTATATATATATGTGTGTGTGTATGTGTAGGCATGTCTGCCTTGAGAAGGTCTTAAGTGGCTGACCTACCTAATTTGGGTCTTAAGTGGTTAGGACTAGGAACGTTCCTAAGGTTCACTCCTTATTTAGGCCAAATTCATCAGACCCTCCCTTATTAGGTTATATGTGGTCTTTGGGTCCTCCTTCTCCAAAATGGACTAAATATAACGATAATGTTGTGTGGAGTAGTTCTCCAAAAGTTGTCAAATTCTTCTAGGAGTTGTGTAAGAGCTAACCTAAGGATAAGATATTTACCCAATGTTGCATGCAACTATAATTAACCGCCTATCGACGGGAAGTCTTAAGTGGCATAGGAGTTCATTCATAATAATAGTTAAGTAGTAACATGGGAGTCTGTCGCACGGGTCTTAAATGGAAAACTATGTTGGAGAATGGAGTTCTGATGACAACAACCTTATTTAAATTATCATTGATTATAAATTGTACACTAACATTTCTCTCTAGAATATATATGCATATATATATATATATAGGATTTATATACAAGAACTATTACAAAGGACTGTACAGTTTTAGTGCTTCAAGATTAAGAATTCCGAGAAGGTTCTAGACTCATGAGTAATCAAGATTTCAAGACAAATATAGTAATAGAGTATAGTTTATATGTAACACTTTGAATAGCACTCCAGGTTCAAATTCAAATTATGTTTTTCAAATTCTAGTTTTCAAAATTCAAATTTTGTTTTTCAAATTCTAGTATTCAAAATTCAAATTCTAATTTCAAATTGTTTTCTATCTTACTTTTGATTTCAAACATAAGTTTTAATGTTTATATAAGTTTATATATTTTTATAATTATATACTCTTAAAGTATTATATTTAAAAGTTTCAAACCTTATAAATTTATAAATATGTTTATATAATATATTTTTATATTTTCATACGATTTTATACTTTAGAATACTCTTTTATATCACTAAGTTTTAATTTAAGAATTTTCAAAATAGTATAAACATTTAAACACTTGGAAAATGATCAAATTTTAAATTTTACACAAGGCTATGTCGACATACAAATGTTACTTTTTCAATTTTCAAAGGAAGTGTCTTTTCACTATTTGTAATGTTCTAGAAGCTTTGCAACCTTTCAAATCTTATAAGTAGGGGTTGAATTCAAATTTTTTAACCATTCTTCTTCTCCATCTTCACCCCTCTTCATCCCTCCATTAATATTTCCTATTTCATTGATTTTTACCCTTTTACTTTGCTAATTTCAATTCTAATTACACAAAACTACTTCTTTTCTCACTCTCTACTCATTACTCTCTGAATTGAAGTGCTTTGAAAAGTTGTAGGGCTGTTGTAACCATTTGGGAAGTGTTTGGGAATGGGTGTGTTCCTTGTAACCCTGAAATCAAGGAAAGGGGGTGGTGTTAACCTTGTAGCCGTGAAACCAAAGGGATTATACATGATCAAATGCGTTTGGAGTGGTGTTAACCTTGTAGTCGGGAAATCAAGGGGATTGTACTTGGATATTGATATAATAATAAAACTCTGTGCAATCCAGCATTGCGTGGGACTGGTCGTAGGAGTAATCTGAACCGGTATAAAATCCAGTGTGTTCTTTCCTTTTCTACATTTTATTTTTGTTTATTTCTATGTTTGTACTTGATTGTGTCTGTGATCATCTCTGTGGTGTGTGATTATTGTAGATCATATAAGATTTAAATTTTCCTAAATTCCTTGAACACACTATTCACCCCCTCTAGTGTTAGTCTTGTCGTAAGATCCGCATTCCACATTCCCTAACAATTGCTACCAGATCAAGGTTTTACAAAAAGTTCATAATTTGATTTTTGAAAATATTAAATGGCAAATTTTGAAATGATTGTTAACACTAGTGTCAGTTCATGCATTTAACCAATGTTGAAAAAGTCTGCATACAATTTTGTTGAAAATTTAAGTGATCTACTGAAATGTTGTTAGATACAGGGAAAAAGTATTATATGGCTATTGAAAATTCAAAATTTGAAAATATGGGTGAAGTGGCTATTGAAAATTCAAATTCCTAAATGGTGCGTTACATGGCTATTGAGAATTCAAATTGTTGTGAACAAATGGTGGAAATCAAAAGGATATATGGATACTGGATAGTGGTTGTTTAAGACATATGACGTGAAATCCGGATTTTCTGAATATTCTAGTATATGAAGATGGTGTAATGGTGAACTTCGGAGATAACTCTAAAAGATATATTATTGGCATCGACAATGCCGGTAATTCTGAAACTCCTACTATTTCTGATGTTTTATTAGTTAGGAATCTAAAACACAACCTACTAAGTATAAGTCAACTTTGCGATAAGGTATATAAAATAAACTTTTAAAAGGATGAATGCTTTATGAAAGATATGAATTCAAAAATAATATTCGAAGGAGATAGAAAGAAAAATATCTATATATTGAGTATGAAAATTTCCAATGATAATATATGTCTTTTGGCCAATACAAGTGACCCTTGGATCGGGCATAAGATATTCATCATATAAATTACAAACACTTCTCTAGGATTTCTAAGTTAGATTCGATTAGGGGATTACCCAAAATGAAATTTAAAGTTAATAATTTATGTGATGCTTGTCAGTTCAGAAATTGAAAAGAAGTTCATTTAAATCAAAAGAGGAAATTACAACCTCAAAACCATTAGAGTTAATTCACATGGATTTAGTTGGTCCATCCCAAAACCAATCTATAAATCATAACAGATATGTTTACGTAATAGGCAATGATTTTTCAGACTTACGTGGACATTATTTCTTAAAAATAAAAGTGATGCTTTTGATCAATTTAAAACTTTTGCTAAAAGAATTCAAAAATTATTATCCTTAAAAATCAAAACAATATGTGGTGACCACGGTGGAGAATTCAAAAATGAAAATTTTGAACAAAATGTAGTAAAAAGGGAATAACCTATAATTTTTCTTTTCTTAGAACTCCTCAACAAAATGAGTAGCTAAACGTAAAAATAGATAGATACAAGAGTGTGCGTGAAGTATGTAATTCGATAGTAATCTACCAAGAAATTTTTGGTCTGAGGCAGTTGCAACAGCTTATTATATTTTAAATAGAATGGCAATTAGACCCTTAACTCATAAAACACCATATGAACTTTTGTATAATAAGAAACCAAAAGTATCATATTTTAAAATATTTGGAAGTAAATGTTTTATTCTTAATACTAATTTAGATAAATTTGTTTTGAAATCCGATAGAGGAATATTTATTGGATATTCAGAAAGAAGTAAAGCATATAGAGTTATTAATTCTAGATGTCATACTATAGAAGAAACCTTAAACGTATCCTTTGTTGGAAACTATAAAAACATAACACAACACAACAAAGATCAATTAAAAATGAGATCAATGAAACAAACAATAAAGATAGTCAACCAAATAAATAAATTAGGTTACTACGAGACCATCATGTTGAAAATATTTTAGGAGATATTGAATCCATTGTTAGAACTCAAAATCAGTTAAATAATTTGAGTAATTCAGCATTTATTTATATTATTGAACCTAAGAATCCAAAGGAAGCGTCATCTGACGATTCATGGATCCTTGCTATGCAAGAGGAATTGAATCAGTTTACTTGGATTGATGTATGGGAATTTGTTCTTAGACCAAAGGATAAAACTGTAATAGGAACTAAATGGGTTTATAAAAATAAAATGAATGAACATGGCAAGGTCATAATAAATAAGGCATGATTAGTAGCACGAGGTTATACTCAGGAAGAAGGAATAGATTACAATGAAACGTTTGCCCATGTAGCTAGATTAGAAGCAAATAGGATATTACTAGCCTTTGCAGAACATAATAATCTCAAATTATAACAAATGGATGTTAAAAGTGCTTTTCCAAACGGATTTATTAAAGAAGACCTACATGTAGAGCAACCACCTCTTTTGAAGACGAAAAATTACCAACTCACATATATAAGTTAAAGAAATCATTATATGGATTAAAACAGGTTCCTAGGGCTTGGTAAGAAAGATTAAGAAATTACTTATTACAGTCTAACTTTGAAGTAGGAAAACTAGATAACACTTTGTTTATTAAAAGAAATAATAAAGATATACAACTAGTACAAATATACATTGATGATATAATCTTCGGATCGATTAATAATAAGATGAATAAAGAATTTTCAGATATTATGACCCAAGAATTTGAGATGAGTCATATAGGAGAACTAACATTCTTCTTAGGCTAACAAATTCGTCAATTAAATTTGAAATATTTATCAATCAAGAAAAATATGCAAGAGATTTAATTAATAAATATAATTTAATGACAACTAATGGGAGACCAACACAAATGACAACTAATATAACCTTAAGTGAGGATGATACATTAAAAGACGTTGATCAAAAATTATGTAGAGGTATGATAGGATCGTTATTATGTATAACTACTAGTAGACTAGATATAATGCATATTGTATGCCTCTATGCAAAATATCAATTGCAACCTAAGGAAACTCATTTAAAATCCATAAACCGTATTCTAAGATATGTAAAACATACAACAGACTTTGGATTATTTTATCCTAAGGATGATTCAATGATTTAATTTCTTATTGTGACGCTAATTATGCGGGATGTAAGTCCAATCGTAAAAGCACTAGTGGAACATGTCATTTCTTAGGACATTCACTAGTCTCGTGGTTTAGTAAAAAGCAAAATACAGTATCTTTGTCAACAACTAAAGCAGAATATATCTCTGTGCTTTAGTTTGTTCACAAATAATATATATGCAACAAACTCTAAATGATTTTGGATCAAAAATAAATAAATCACTAATATACTACGTTAACGAGAGCTATAAATATATCTAAAAATCCAGCTCATCACTCAAAAACTAAACATATTTATATACGACATCAATTTCTAAGAGAAAATGTAAGTAAGGAGAAAATTTCATTTGAATTTATAGAAATAGATAAACAGATAACAAAAACATTAAACGAAGCAACGTTTACTAAATTTAGAAGAGAATTAGGTATTTATTCATTAAGTGAATTAGAATAATTAAAATATATTAATATATAAGAATAACAATAAAAATCATAAAAATTAAATTCACAAGAGTGTCGACATATATATGTCCCTTTGTCGACATATAACTACAAGATTTTAAAAATTAATTCCCACTAAAAGTTAGTTAGTTATAACAACCATTTAAACTCTCCACTTCGAATTTTCTTCACTCTCCTATTTAACTTCTGTAAAAACTCAAAACGAAAATAAATCATGGCCTCCACTAAGTATAACAACCAAATTAACATTAAATTGTCTGTTGGACCATCCGAAGGTCCATTTCAATGTTCTAGCCACTCTCGTGTAATCAAATTGGAAGAGAAAATGGAATGTGCCCTCCAAATGCTCGCCAAGATTCAAGTACTTCAAATACAGATGAATTAAGAGAAAATTAAACAAGGAAGATGATGAGGAATATCCATAAGTTTGTAATGGATAATCAAGCGAATTCAATCATCATTAAAGATGATAATCCACCAATGGAAGAACAAGAAGAGGAAGAAGAGGAGGAGAAAGAGATGATGGAAGAAGAGGAACTAGAAGAGGTATAACAAGAAGGCACGGAAGAGGACGATTATGCAGTGGGGAAGTTTCTTTCGATCTAGAAGGAAACATAATTGAACAAAATAGGGGGAATTTTGTCTCCATTACCCAAATTGTCCAATCCATAAGTCCCCTATCGTAATGAACAATTAGAATTTATGTTTCTTTTCGTTTATTCGTTTGATCAGCAAAATGAGTGTGTAGTTGTTCGTGTAATTATCTTTCGTATGTATCAGTTGTATTAAAATGTTTAATTTAATGCTTGCTTTATCATTTTATTAGTTTGTTATATAGGCACGAATATAGAGGGAGTAATATATATATATATATATCTTATTACTTAAGTATTGAATAACCATATGATATATATAGATATAGGATTTGGGGAGTATTTTTAGAATTTCTTTTTGATAATGCCAAAGGGGGAGAAATTATAAAATATATACTTCGTTTAAGTGGAGTATATAGGTTTCATATTGATAGCGAAAATATTGAAAGGATCAGAATCAACAGGTATGAACATGTATGAATACTTTATAAACAAAGGTTGTCATCATCGAAAAGGGGGTGATTGTTGGAGAATGGAGTTTTGATGATGACAACATTATTTCAATTATCATTTATTATAAAATATATACTAACATTTTTGTCGAGAATATATATACATATATATATATATGCAAGATTTGTATACAGGAATTAATACCGAAGACTGTATAGTTTTAGAGTTTCAAGATTTAGAATTCACAGAAGATTCGATACTCATTAGTAATCAAGATTTTAATAGTTCAAGAAAATATAGTAATAGAGTCTAGTTTATATGTAAGACTCTGAATAGCACTCCATGTTCAAATTCAAATTCAAATTCTGTATTTTCAAATTCTAGTTTTCAAAATTCAAATTCTAATTTCAAATTGTTTTTCTATCTTACTTTTGATTTTAATCATAAGCTTTAATGTTTATATAAGTTTATATATAACTATATACTTTTATAATTTTATATTTATATAGTTTTAAACCTTATAAATTTATAAATATGTTTATATATATTTATATTTTCATATGATTTTATACTTTGGAATACTCTTTTATATCACTAAGTTTTAATTTAAGAGTTTCCAGAATAGTATATATATTTAAACACTTGGAAGATGATTAAATTTCAAATTTTACACAAGGCTATGTCAACATACAACTGTCACTTTTTCAATTCTCAAAGGAAGTGTCTTTTCACTATTTGTTATGTTCTAGAAGCGTTGCAACCTTTCAAATCTTATAAATAGGGGTTGAATTCGAATGACTGAAATGAACCTCAAAAATCAGAGTCACGGATTCAAAATAGAAAACCACAATGTCATAGAGTTGTACAACAGAAATGACTTCCAACAGGAACTGTCTCTAACCAGAATGATAAAGATACCACTGAGCCCCACAGTAGTGGACAACGGAATGTGATAGAGTAGATATAATAATACTTGGATAACCCACACCTAAACTGCCTCTAGCCTGCTAATGTAAAAGAAACCAGAATAATAAGAAACAAAGCATAAAATTTTAGGTCAGACAAAGTCTTGTGTGAGTGATAAAATCTGAAGTATAGAAAATAAATGGAGCATGCAATATAGCATACCATACCTAACATGTTCCTGCATCCAAAAAGTTAGCACATAGAAGTATACACTACTCAATAAAATTAGTAATATGGGTGTACTCTGCGTCTGAGTACTGAGATGTCTAAATGTCTGCATCAGCACTACCTATTTCTATGTTAATGCTTTCTACATCTATTGACATCCCTAGTATGATTAATGATTTAAATAAGCAAAGAAAACATCATCCATTCTCAAATTCATTCGGTTAATGCGTTGGATATATAGTATGTTTAATTTTGCAGTATTTGTACCCTATCTAAGCAGAAACAGACTACGTCAGACTAACAACCTCCACTTGATTGAGAATGAGGATAAGTTGTATTCACGAGTCCCCATGTATTAACACCTATATCCAACGGGCATCCTTCGCACTGGCTTACAACCTACATCGGGGTGAAGCCTCGATAAACGCTCAAGCCTTAGCTCTTCAAGTACCTACCCAAACCTACATACTAATGATCCCTTTGCATACGTATCCCACTGCAGGGATAGTCAGAAACCGCTTTCCTACTCCTTCTGAAGTTCTTAGGTCAGGAATAGCTAGACAACTAAATCTGCCATCCAAAAATATTCCCAAACCTTCTGTTGACAACTTTTCCGCCTCAACTCACTGTTTACTGCTCTACCTTAGTAGTTCAACTAGTCGTTATTGGAGTCGATCTTCAAGAAGAAAGAATCACTGATCTGAACCATCCCGTGTATACGATTCCAAAATGCTCAAAAATGGAGTTATCCCTATTCAAGTTTAAACTCATCCAAAATATACAGTTCTTCAGCATGATTCCAACACAAAAAACTACGTCCAAAGTAGACTTTGTATGCAAAAATTATGTCCGTTTGAAGTTGACTCAAAGATGGTACACTGACCTAGATTTAAGGAGCGTCGATCTGGATTTTAAGGAAGGCTGGCCCGTATTTTTAAGGAAGGCCATCCCGGAATTTAAGGAAGACTGACCCATATTTTAGGAAGGCCAAACCAGATAATAAGGAAAACCAATTCGTAATTTAAGGATAACTGAACCAGAATTTAAGGAAGGCCAAACCATATCCAAGGAATGCCAAACATAATTAGTTTCGCAATATTTCATTTGGTTTTGATACAATCGACTTGAAATAGGCTCCTCAGGATATGCTCTAGCTCCCATAAAAATTTCATCCAATTCTAAGCAATTTCGAATTTCTGATTTCAAGGAAGGCCGAGCCGGATTTAAGGAATGCCAATCCGGACCATGCTGGACCGGATTTCTTTCCCCCATATCTCCTTAATTTTTGATCTGACTGACTTGAAATTTGAAATATGGAATCCTCTAGAATTTTCTAGCTCCCATAAAAATTTCATCAATTTTTTAACAATTTTAAATTTCGATCGAACCGGACCTTTTGACCATAACATAATTATGTTAACTCCAAACGACTCCAAGTTTCTCATACAACAACTGGAGACCTTCAAATTGGTCTCCTCCAAATTCAGTATGATTCTAAGTAATTTGATTTATGGAATTTTTCGCAAAATCCTAGTTCTATATTGCCATTTATAGGCATTTCCAAACATTCAAGCCACAATAAACCAAACATAAAATCTTTTAAAATAACATACAAAAACAATCAATCACTCCAATAGAATTGTAGAATCTAGATCTAAAATAAAAGTTATATATTTGCATATATATGCAAGTGGTTTTGTAGGAAAAGCAACAATCTGATTCCTAACCTTTTAAATTCATAGTTTTATTCTAAAGTTGTAAATTCCTAACATGTTTAACTCTTCCAGAATTACTTTAAGATTAGAAAGTTTAGAATTCTGTAAATATGATTAAATCACTCAACAATGTCTGTGAAATCTCTAAACTGAAAGTAACTACCGTTAGGGACTGCGGAATGGATCTTTAAGGCAAAGCAAACACTAAAAGGGGTGAATAGTGTTTGCAAGAAATTAACCAAAACTTAAAACTAAAGAGAATTATGGAATAAATCAAACAACACAAACACAATCATAAATAAAGATTTAAACACAAATGCAAAATAAACAGAAATAAAAATCCTGAAAAGGAAAGAACATACCGGATTTTATACTGGTTCGGATCACTCCTACATCTAGTTCCGCACAATGCTAGATTGTGCAGAGTTTTATTACTCTTTCAATAGTCAATTATCCCCTTCCTGATTTCACGGCTCAAAAGGAGACACCGATTCCTACTATCTTGATTTCACGGCTCATAAGAACACACCGACTCCTATTTCCTTGATTTCACGGCCCATAAGAACACACCGACTCCTCATTGACTCACAAAAAGGTTTATTCAACCAAACCAATTACAAAAAAGCCCTATAACTCTTCAATAGCACTTGATTCAGAGAGTAGAGAGAAGAGAGTGTAGATAGAAGAAGTTTTATCAGAACAGAATTGAATTCGGTAGAGTATAAGTGTAAAAACCATAAAAATGATTAAGAATAATGGTGGGATGAAAGAGTATGAAGTCAGAGAAGAAGATATATTAAAAAATTCGGTTTTAACCTCTTTTTCTAGAGTATGAAGGGTTGCAACGGTTCTGAAGCGTTTCAAATAGTGAAAAGTCACTTCCCTTCAAAATTAGAAAAAATAGCAGTTATATGTCGACATACACTTTTTGCTATGTCGACATACTCATGTGTATTTTTCATTTTCAAAGAATTTTTAAAATATTTTGATATGAAACTAATTTTGGAAATTCTTGAGTAAAATTCTAGTGTTGTAAATTAATATTATATGATAGAAAATCATATGAAAACATACTTTTAAACTAAATAAATATATTTATAAAATTATAAGGTTTTAAATTATATAAAGTATATATATAAAGTATAAAAAAATTAATTTCAAAAAACCAAGAAGAATAAAAATAGAAAAACAAAATAAAGATAATTGAGGATAAACAGAAAAACAAAATGGATAGCATTGAGGATAGAATTGAAAATAAGAATTTGAAAATTAGAATTTGAATTTGAACTTGAACCTGGAGTGCTATCTAGAGTCTTACAAAATCTAGACTCTATAAATATATTAATCTTGAACTCTTGAAATCTTGATTACTCATGAGTCTTGAAATTTATCTAATCTTTGAATATCTATCATCTTTATAACTGTATATTCTTCAGTAATATTTCTAGTATATAATTCCTGCATATATATGTATATATTCATTCTATACAAAAAGTGTTAGTATATATTATAATCAATGATAATTGAAACAAGTTGTTGACATCAAAACTCCATTCTCCGACAACTACTTAGTCTGAATAAATATCTCATCCTCGCAGTCACATATGCATTTCTCTAGTCTAAATCTATCAACCTTTATATTTAGATTCAAGTCTTTGTTTACTTTTTATATGAAGAAAAATTTATTGTAATGAAGGAAGAAGCTCTAGGGAAAAAGAGAATGAAATGACCGAAATGAGTTACAGTAAATCATTCCAACCCTTTATCGTGCTAATCCTGAAATACAGGCTGCGCCTACCTAAGAACAGGCCCATATTGCTAGAATTGAGGTGTTTGTGTTCTGAAAATCATTCGAACAGTCATATCCTTCAAATGGTTTATTTTTTTGACTTATAACCACTCTACGGAAAGGAAAACCACCATCCTGATCCAATGGAAGTAGTTTCTAATGAAAATTCAGCTAATCAAAAGTTATTGATGAAATAAGATTTCATCAGGGGTAAATGGTTGTAGAAAATCTAAGAAAAATCTCAAAAATGATAAATTTCTATGATAGCCATCTCTCAAAATTACAGAATGATACAACATTGTATGAAATAATATCTCACATTTACGAGTTAAAAACTCGTAAAACTGCGGATCATTACATCTCCCGTAGCCATTGCCAAGTCAAACCCTAGTTCGATGGGTTTGCACGGCCATGCCAGGAATACTGCACGAAATCTCCAAAAGTATTACAGATTCGAAGTTAAATTCAACACATGAATTATGGAACCGGTTTTGTGATTATAGTGGAGTGAATCGAAAGAAAATAATTTTGGAAGTCCTGAAACGAGGCAGCTATGATTATTATTCACTCTAATCCAATAATAAAAGGGAAGAGGGGAAAGAGAAATGAATAGCGAATGGCTCATTGAAACCTCTCGTATTTAGACAATTATTATTTTCATTCAATAATAAGGCCCAAAAATCTGCAAACTCCAATCAACACATGCTTCCTGCCTCATTTATGTAAAATTGTCTTATGAAAACAATAAGGCTATTACCGAGGCCTAAATCGATCGTATGTGGAAGTTAGCCTTTAAGACTCAAATTATAATGTCAGATTCTTACAAAAGTTGGTATATATTTCATTTACCCTCCCTCCATAGAACTGTACATTCGTTCACTACAAAACTTAATTGCGTGCAATAACTCAATACTATGATTCCATAAATATAAATTTCGTTGCAATCCAAAACTTCTACCGAAATTACTATTTACTAATATTTTGAGATCGATATGACCATTAACTGGTCCAAACTCGAAATATAGCAATTCAAGTGCTCATTTTCCTTGTAACGAATAATATGAACTCAATGGAACGAGTCCCAAGTCAAGAGTCGATCGTTTACGAAAAATCCCATTTTGGAACCGTCAATTGGATAATTAACGATCAATATTTAAGTTAAATATTTAAATAACTCCTCGTTAAAATATGGGTTATTACATTCTTCTCCTGTTAAATGATTTCGTCCTCGAAATCCTAAAGGACAAAACAATGTAACCCCTAACACTCTTGAAAAAGTGGCACCGCAAAAGAAATTGTCACTTATCGCTCATAATAACAATTAGTGAAGTGACTATAACAAAGGAAATAGGCTTGGAATTTGGCATGGTGCCAACATTCCCATTCCCTTGTACAACCATAATCAAATTTGTGATCGATGTAGCAAATCCAAACGCCTAAGTTGTGTATTATTTTCAAATTGTTGGAAGATAAAAGTGACAATTTATTGTTTGGAAGACAGCTCAACTTAATATCGTATACTGAATTTCTTTCCAAATATGGAAAAATTCATAGAAAAGTTCGGCAGCACCTACCCTATACGGTTTGATTTGTAAAAACACCAAAATATCATGTAAGGCTCATCCTATTAATAAAAAACAAAAGCCCAAAAATTTCCACTCATATCAGGGAATAAAATCATCAAAAATACGCAAAAGGCAAAAAACACAACTCTACATCTTCTACATACCTCTTTTTAAGTAAGCTTAGCATTTAAATGCGAATTAGCATCCAATAAATCAATTCTTATTTCTTTGTACCTAGGCATGAACTAAGCAAAAAGGATTAGACACAATAGTAAAAATAGCAACAAGGGAATAAACATGTTAAATAAATAGAATTTCACGAACATAAGCATGTTAAGTCTTGTATGGATTTTTTTCTGAATAAATAAACAATGCAATTATCTTGCATGCCTAACAGTCATATGAACATACGTAGTCATGCAAACATCATAAACCAAACATGCATAATAAAAACAATAGCAATTACTGAATGTAACATTCATACCTATCATAGCATGTAGGATACTAATCTAGCTAATAAGATACATCAATTATTAAATTCAATCCATATACGACTTGACATCTTGGCTGTCATTCTAAAATTAAGAATATTATACTACCATCTCCCATGAACAAGCGCTATCATAACATTCCCTACTTATATGGCAACCTATCAATGGAAACCATCGGCAACTATTCCCTCATCCATTTGGAAATCTCGAATAACTACAGAAAACTATTTGTAACACCCCACATTTAACAATTAAATAATTAAATAATGCATATGTCTATATATGCATAGACATAAACATTTAAAAGAAAAATATAATAATAATAATATATAATTGCATGTAATAAATACATGCACTGAAAAGGAAGAAAAAGGTTAATGTAAATAAAAACGTAGTGCATGCATTAAAAGAAAGAAAAGATTGGTTGCATGTAGTATAAATGTGTTGCATGCACTAATTTTTAAATATTATGCATTAATAATAAAAGAGAAATAAAAGAAAAAGATGCCTACAATGGTTTAATTAAAATATTACATCAAACATAAAAAAGAGGAATAAGAAGAGAACAATAACAACCATTGTTCTAAGCCTTGGTAACAATAGCCTTAGTAGTCTGGTTGGTTAGAACATGTGGCTTGCATACAAGAGGTACAGAGTTCGATCTCCACCGCTAGCCGTTCCCTTAAAACAAAAATATGACGGCGACGGAGATCGAACTCTTGACCTCTTGTATGGAAGACACATGTTCTAACCAACTGGACTATTAAGTCTATTTTTTACAAGGCTTAGAACAATGGTAGTTATTGTTCTTTTCTTATTCCTCTTTTTCATGTTTGATGTAACCTTTTAATCAAACCATTGCATGCATCTTTATTCTCTTGCACGCATCTTTTTCTTTTATTTCTCTTTTACTATTAATGCATAATATTTGTAAATCAGTGCATGCAACACATCTATACTGCATGCAACTAACCCTTTCTTTCTTTCTTTTAATGCATGCATTATATTTTTATTTACATTAATCTTTTTCTTCTTTTTCGGTGCATGTATTTATTACATGCAATTATATATTATCATTATTATATTTTTCTTTTAGATGTTTATATCTATGCATATATATATATACACACACACACATATGCATTATTTAATTGTCACAAAATGCAGGGTGTTACATTCTCCCACCCTTAGGAAATTTCATCCCCGAAATTTGATAAGGGTAAAAATCAATTAACCTCTCGCATAATATACATCCATCATGTGTGCATCCATTTTTTTACAAACATATTGCACCTGTGCAAAGTGAAATACAACATAATAATACATGAATGCCTAAGCGGTACCTCCTACGTGTATACAAGGTTTTCAAAAATCATTTTAAAATGTGATGCTTACATCATAAATATACTTCTAGTTCTACATGAATGCAATATTTTGAAAATCAAAAATCTTTTTCATCCAAATTTTCAAACACTTTTAGTGAGCAAGAACGTAGTTCATCCAATTTTTGCATCCAAAACCCTAACAGGCAATGTTATTTTTCGGATTTCAGAAAAATCTAATTTTCTAAATTCGATTTCTTATGCTACAAAAAGGTGGAAAACGGAAAACTTCGCATCTTCCGTTTTTCTTTTTCGACCCTTTTTCAACCGTACTTGGATTTTATGAAACTATTAATAAAGATTCCCCTATTTTCCTATCCAAACACAACCCACATAAGAAAATTTTCTCTATTACACCTTTTCTTTTTCATTTTATCTAGGAAATTTTTACTCTTATTCATCTTTTCTCATAATTTTCCGCCTTTCCTTAACTGCATGTTTGTTGCTTTACTGAATTTGTTGCTTCCATTTTAGTTATGCCATTACTTATTTCTTAGCCTATTAAATCATGTGATCCAAGTTTATTTTTCAAATAACCCTTCTAGTCTTTCAACTAAAACAAGAAAACAGACACCCTACACAGCTACTACTCAAGGCCAAGAATCATGGGACTATGTCCTCGTCTGACAGAAAAGTATAAACTATGGGATCCACAACAGGTTTAGGTGTTACCCTAATTACCCAATAAGAACAGAATAACGAAACGATCCCAATAGAAATGTCATAACGGGTTTTACCCCTAACATGAAAATTATCAATAGGATCTAAACACTTACTTTCCCTTTTTCTATTTAGTAGTCACCACTAATTCTAGCTGTGTACCAATAATCATATCAAGCAACATCCTAGGCTTTTCAATGCTTACACATTCTATGGGAAGTTATCATTATTCCAAGATAATTTTTTCTATTCACTTCATAGCCTCAAACTTTTTCCTTCTTCCCTAGGCACTAATCCTTACCTACTCCATACTTTTTAAAACATGGTTTGGCCTTTTCATTTAAATTTCCTTCCAAAAATTAAAAGCGTCAAAATTTTATTTTCCTCATGAAAACTTACTTTTTTCCAAACCATAAAACACGTCATTTTATAAAAAAACGTAAATCATTTTTTTTCAATTCACAAAAACTGAAGTAGATAAGTACAACTATTTCTCAACCGGTTTTACAACTTGTTCTTGCCTATAAGGTCAGTTCAGTCTCTTACTACAAGGTGCAAACATCTAATCTATTCTCAATTTCCATAACTTATTTTGTCTACCCAACAAAATTCTCTTATTAAAACAAATTATCAAAAATGAGTGTCAAAAGAATAGAGGCTTCAAAACTTTTTTAATTAAAAATTCTTTTATGTAATATAACAAGAAAACTAGCAGGCTATACATGCTCAATAATATGCACCTTTTATTGAGAGAATTTTATTTTAGATAAAATTTTCACAAGAGATCACTATTTACAAAATGTACCCCATTTTACTTCAAAACCCAACATGTACTTCATTACATATTTTAAAACTATAACTTTTAAGATTAAAACTTGAAAACGCCATAAACCATCTTCCAAAAGCTTTTATAATTTCAAGTTCCTAAAAGTTAACAATGGGGTTAGACTCAAAGCGGGTTCCAATTCTTTAGGCTTTCCTAGACACTCCCACAAGGTCAGTTCTCTCAACTATATATATTCCTAATCCATTTTTCCCTTTTAACCTTTTCCAGTTTATAAGGTTCTTCCAAACCCACAAACCCAAAATACTAATCATATGGGATTCACCTTCCTTCCGTACAAAGTACATTGTACACTTTCCACCCAACTTACCTAAGGGTTTCATATTTCCATGTGCATTCCTTTAGTGTACAAAACATCCCATTTTTTTATCATATTATGCTCTTTCTATTTAGTGGGTTCCTCTTATGGATCTAGGTGCATATATATAATATATTTATATTTAAAAAATACAAATATGTTCACTCGTTTTCGATACAGGAATCCTAAACCTAAGCTATGATACCATATGTAATAACCCAATTTCCGACAGACCGATTTTTTTTTTCAAAATTCTAATCTATCGAAACTCGTGTTGGTTTGCTCTAGTATCCTGCAGAAAAGACAGAGATATAAAATATACCAGAGCTCAGAAAAACATCTCACATCAGAATGGATAAAATATAACGAAATCAAAATGTAGCCTTACCATTGAAATAATACTACCTAACCTGTATCCAAAGCTAGCATATCTATGATAAAAATCTAACCTGCAAATATGTTAGGAGGAGGGGGCAAGAACACAAGTTCTGGTGACGGGATTTAAACTATACCCTTTGGATAATCCTATATATAATGTTCCGTTACATCTTTTTGTTTATTAGGTTACTTGGGTTATTAACACTCAAGGCTTCCACACACATTGTACCCATCTACTTCCCAGTGGATTAACCTAATATAGTATATATGTAGCTACCCCCCAATATTGAGGTACACCCCATGGAAGCCCCACTCGCACGGTCTCCACCGTAATGCCACGAAAATGTACGCAATCCCTCAATCCTATACTGGAGTGATGTACGGATCTATATAATAATGTTATCTTCCGCATATATCTGTCATTACCATGCTACGTAAGTGTATGGACTACCACCTTCGATGGAATCAGATTCCATCATAAAGTATGCCCTCAAGTATGTGATACACCACCCAGAGTAGACATGCATGTATCTAGACTTTCCCACATACATACCGTCAATCGTATTTGATGCCTTAACCGCACATAACCTTTAATATGCACCGAGCTCTGTTGCATGGCTGTATATGTAACAACCCGGAAAATCTGAGCCAGTTTAAAATTTTTAATTTGGCTATTTTAGTGGATTTTAAATATTTAAAACAAATTTTTTTAAATAATAACAACGAAAAGTATGTTTGAATCGATGTTTGAAAGTAAATATAATTATTTTAAATTATAAAAAAGGCCTGAAATGGCGCGGTAGTTTCAAAATTGGAATTCAAAATTTGACTGACTGTACCGGGTGCAAAATAAAACGGATTTTAGTGAAACCAAAAATATTTAAATCTGTTTATGATTATCTTTCTAATGAATCTGAAAAATCGAAGTTTCGTAGTGGGAATCAAAGTTATGGCCAAATGAATTTTCTGAAAGGTCGCTATAGAGAATATATAGCCCTTGAAAATAGACATTTTGCAAATGATCTCAAAATTCGACAAAACCACTTTTGTTGGATCCGGGATGTCAAATTATTGCTAGATTTCAAATTCCAGAATTTTTGAAGTTAATGTGTCAGCATGGCAGAGGAAAATGTGTTTGGTCGATTTCTGTTAAATTGGATCGACCAGAAAATGGCCATTTTTCAAATGACCTCAGAATTCGACGAAACTAGTTTTGTTGCGACCGTATCATCAAAACATAGCTAGATTTATTTTTCTAGAATTTTTGGGATCAGTATGTGGCCCCGGCAAGTTGAAATGAACGTTCAAATTAAATATTGAATTTTTATATTTTAATTTGAAGGAAAATTGACTAAAAGAGTCGAATGGGCCTACGAAACATATCACATTATGTTCAGAATAGGGGTGTTTAGCTAGGGACGACAGTCGTTGGGTTTGGATTGGAGTTTGTTTGGATAAAACCCTATTTTCGAATTTATATAAATATCGGCCAATAGGAAAATTTCATTCATTAACTAAAAATATAAAAAAATCCATAAACCCTCGTTATCTCCCTCGACTGACGGCGGAAAGCTGTTCAAAGCTTCTCGATCATTTTCCGGCCACTCCGTTTACCAAAACCTCCTGCTCCTGTGGAACTTTTTAAAGTGCTCGCCTTCCTCTTCAAATCAACGCCGACCTCATCTCCTGTCATCGCCCCACCATCGAGATCGACCCCCTCGAAGTCGGCGTCTTCAAACCGCCGCCACGAACGTGATCCACCATCGAACTGAGCGCCCCACCCCTCGTTCTATAGCACTTTAAAGCGCTACGGTTTATGATTTTACAACAAAAATCATATCTTCCTTGTTTGTTGACGAAATCCAGTGAAACAAGAGACAGTGGACTCGTGTGGGCGTCTTCTACATTCTAGAAGAGACCGGATATTTTTCTGAGCCTTCTACAATTATTGGTGGAGTGGAACCCAATGTGAGATTGGTGAATTATAAACGATATGGAAAAGACGATGTATAATTTATATATTCGATGTATGAGTTATATAAGCGTTGTACACCTCATGTATAAGCGTTAAGTTGTATGTTCGATGTATAAGTTATATATGTGTTGTAAAAAAATTATATATGCGTTGAATAATATTGAAATGAAATTGAAATATATTTATATACGAATATACATATACATACATACATACATACATACATATATATACACTCCCCTCGTCCACAAACCATGGACGATATATATTGGTTGTGATATTATTTGGATTATTGGTTGATGTGAAAATTTGGTGAATATCATGAATGGTTGAATTGAAATGATTGATTGTGGTTGAAATCCCAATAGGATTAGTATATGGGAAAATTCGTCTGTGTACGAACTAGATATTGAAAATCCCCATTGTCAAAAACCGCGAGGTTTTAAGGTAGAGCGGGGAGCCGTACTAGGGACGGTGCCGGTTTTAACTACCCTGTCGTTATGTTGCCGAAATTTTCAATAATATTCATGTGTTAGAATTATTTTCATGTGTTGAAACCATATTCATGTGTTGAAACTATATTCATGTGTTGAATAGAAATTCATGTGTTGAATAAAAATTCATGTGTTGAATAGAAATTCATGTGTTGAATAAATTCTTTGAAAGATAAAAATAGCACTTTTACCTTATGTATGAACTATATTAAATAATCGTACTTTGAAATAAATTGTTTTACAATAAAAATCACATTTTTATGATATATGTGAACTGTTAAAAATAGTGATGTGTTGAAATAAATATCTATTGGATAAAAATATCATCTTTATCAAATATATGAAGTGAATAGGGTTTTGAAATCGAAGAATGAATTATATTTATATATGTATATAAATATAATTAGAATAAATCGAATAACGAAGCAGTAGTTCATATTTTGAAACCGTGATTTCAAACGATTAGTGCAGAGATCCGACCAACGGATTTTCCCGAAACCGAAACCGTTGGGTTCGCTTTGGAAATATCTTTCCAATGACACCCACTTTGTAAAGATCCAACGGTTGGATTGTCTGGAATGTTTAATTCAAATCTGAAGAAAAACAGTGCAAGAATCGATTATATATATAATTAAATTAAATCGAATAACGACACTGCAGTTCGTATTTTGAAATCGTAACTTCAAACGATCGTACCGGGAGATCCGACAGTCGGATTTTCCCAAAACTGAAACCTTGGATTCGTTTTGAAAAGATCTTTCTAATGATATAAAATTTGTGAAGATCCAACGGTTAGATTTTCAGGTATGTGTAAATCAAATCTAAAGAAAAACAGCGTCATGGCCGCACTATGGCCTGAAGCGTCGTTTGAAGGAATTGTCTATTTTTAAATAAATAAAAATAGCGATAAATCATGATAAAATATTATAAACGATATGGAATGGAAATAAACTGAATTTGCTCGGTTTATTTGATGTTTGATGGTTGAATGTGTTTGGCATGAAAATTACATTAAAGAACAGAATTATTGATGTTGAATAATTTAACCATTGAAATGAATTGATTTGAAATTCTAAATATACGTGAATTATTTGAAATGGCCAAGTTAATTCTCATCTCAAATAATTGATCGATAGTTAGAAGTCGAAGATATGAAGATGGTGCAAGACCGATGATCTTCACGTCGAATGGAGGGGGTGCTACTGATGCTCATGATAGGAGTAGCTACCTTGAAGGGGTTGAAGTAGTAACCGTCCAGACGTACTTGTTGATTGTACGGATGTGCGAGGTATTAAGTGCCTCCGGTTTCGTTCAGACCCAGAACGAACTTGTAAATGGATTGTGTGTCTGACATTGGATTTTGTTCAGTGCTGATTGATCTCTGTTAAATATATATCTGTTTGGCGGCGGAGAATTTATTCTCTTGCTTAACGCCCTTCTCTGAGACGTAGGAGCTCAGGGGTTATATATTGATAGAAATCGGTCGCACGGAGTGAATTGCCTGTGTGGCATGCCTAAGTGGCAGATGATCAAGGCTTCTGTTGAAAAGCAAAGTCTTGTGGTGGATGATCAAAGCACGGCCTGTGTAGATAGCTTTGTGTGTAACATTGATTCGCGAGCCTCACGCCTCGGTATGTACCAGAAACGGGAGAGGACATCAGGGAGGGCATGTGTTTCCTTCTAGCTAAGGTGGTGTCAGTGACCTACTAGCCCTGACATTTATATTATTTTCACCTGTGTGGTTGTTGGATTACGAGGCGCCTCGGATATATCGGTGACTATATGGAGCCGATGGGGTCGTAGGACTCATTTACGCCCCAAAGGGCGGGGAAACGCAGAGTTCAGGCATTTTAATCCACATCGGTGGACCGGCCCTGACGATCCAAGGGGCAGTTGCGGCTGTTCCTGAGGCTTGGGCTAGACAGTCTGGAATTCAGTAAGGACTATCTTTTGCCTTGGTTCATGACGGAAATCCAATTTCCAAATACGACATCGTGCGGTTTTGATTGTATACCTATATATGGCGACATAGTGGTATGGGGAATTAATGCCGTCTATGATTGAGACTTATGATTTGAAATTGTTTTTGAAACATATAAACACTAGCAATAATATCAAGTGATTTGTTTTGCTCGTATCAAGCATATTTTGTCCATTATAAGGTAAAATTCTATCCTCCGTTTTGTGTTGCATTGTGTGATGGGAATTGAGTCTTATAATGGCTTCATTTTTATAAAAAGCATTGTGATGTTTAAAAGATTTACTTGTTTTGAAGCACTGGCAATCCAATGGAGTAAACACATTCCGCGAAAGTGGCGTGGTCCTGTGATTGCCCATATTATAAAATATGTCAAGTAGATTTCTCATACCAGTCCCATGACTGACTCGTAGTTTGTTTCACTTGCAAACTTGGGTGCCCCTTTTTCTTCATGGGCCGCCTTGTATTCAGGTTTTAGCAGGCTCTTTCTGGATAGCTGGAGCTGAAGATGGGTTCTATCATTTATCTCTTTTTATGCTGTTCAGCTCCTATTGTACATATTATGTTTTTGTTTTCCGCTGTAGACATTTATGTATAGTTGAACTGTATTTGTACTAAGTATGATCCTGTATACTGTGTAACTCTGAGATTATGTTTATCCAGTGTATTCTATTGTACATTATCTGGTGTATTTATTTAATTCTATTCTGCTGTTATTTGTTTATGTGTTATATTCAAAAGATTATCCTTAACACCATCGTACGGGGTTTTGGGATCGTCACAGTATAAGAAATACGGAACTCGGTCTAGACCATTTCCATATCTGTACAGGCCCGCCTTTAAGAGCCTCAAAATATAGATATCTTTCAGGTCTGTTTTTCATGGTGGGTTTTGCCTCACGTCTGCCCCTCCCTCAACTGTTGAGTCAAAAGATTATGGAGTTTTACTTTTTGACAAAGAAATAAGCCGCGATCGACAAAAAGAAGATATTTATTGGTTTGAAGAGGTACAAGAGCTACATAAGGTATTCCAGGTTAGAAGTTGATTATTTGGTGTTTTTAGTGTTGTTTATGTTAAAATCTATCCTAAAATAATCTCACACCTCGAAATTATCAATATATATATATACATGAATATATATATATATATATATGTACACATTGATTGTGCAACTTGGGTAAAATCGGACGACAGTCTCTATTTTGACTTGTCGTTTGTTTCTACCCAGAATGCACAATAAACATGTACATGTGAATATGACGAATATATATTCAAATTCTTGTCTACTGGTTCTTTTTGACCTGTCGACCGTTTTCTTTCCGAAAACAATATTTTAAAAAGACACTTCTTTTCAATCAAGGGTTGCATCTCCTTCTCTTCACCAATAATCATGGCTATTGTTCGTTACTCTTCACAAAGGGTTACAACTACTTATTCTCTATATAAACACTATGAGATCATCATTCCATTTAAAACTAATTTTAACAAATTTTTGACTTGATTACTATCTCTAATTTTTTGATCTCATTTCTATATTCTCAGACGCTCAATTGCCCATATCCAATAATATATCATTTGAATCCTAGAATCTATATAATATTCTTTCGATTCAATACGATATCCACTTCCAAATCTTCACATACACAAATATTCTATTTGAGGATAAGATTATATGAAGGTTGTAGTACAAGTGACAAATTCGGGTTATCAAGAACACATACTGTCAACAACAATTGTATTCATCTTAGTTGAAGTCCTCGGTGTTGTAAGAGGCACGTGTTGAAGTCCTCGGTGTTGTTAGAGGCGTGAAATCTCGTTCGTCTGCTCGGGTGTTGTAAACCTGTTCCTCCGGGTGAAGTGAGGTGGTTATTCGTAAAAATCCAGATAGAAGTCTGGGACTGGGTGTAGGATGGTGCCCCGAACCAATATAAAAATCTCTGGTGTGGTTTTTCTATTTTTACTGCATTTATCATACATATCTGTGACTAGCTGATATTTATATCATCTTATATTTTCTTTCATAGTTGTTGGAAATGTCTTTATATATTTATATGTGTGTTATACACCATATTACATGATCTATGTGTACTGTATTAGCACGTACGCAATCTTCATTTGGTATCAGAGCACAGCCATCATATAACCGTAACATAGTTATTTGATATATTCTAGTAACATGGCAAATAACGCAAGTACTAGCACTATCACTGAAAACACCACATACACGGAAGGTCAATCAACACAAAGACCTTCATACTTCAATGGTCTCAGCTATAGATATTTGGCAACACGTATGTCATTCTTTATGCAGTCAAATAGCCATATTGTCTGGAATGATACCTAAAAAGAATTAGTGAATCCAACAACTGATTATTCAGAACAGACACCGACTGAGAAAACTACAGCAGATATAGATGCAAAAGAAAAAAACATGTTGTTTTGTGCATTAGATCAAAATGAATATAACCATGTTAGTATCTGTACTATAGCATATCCAATTTGGCAAACGCTAAAAACCACTCATTAAGGTGCTAACAAGGTAAAACAAGCCAAAATAGTCATGCTGAAAAGTAAGTTTCAAAATTTCAAGATGAAGCCAAATGAGACAATCAATGATATGTATTCACGATTTCAAACTATTCACCATGCTCTTATCGGATTAGAACAAAAATATTCTGATTTTGATGTTGTCTCAATAGTCCTACATTCTCTGACTAGCGAATGGGAAGGAAAAGTATTAGCAATAGAAGAAGCAAATGACCTTTTCGTCATGAAGCCAGATGAATTGATAGGGAATCTAATGTCCTATGAAGCTAATTTGCAGGCTAGAAAGGAATAAAAAGAAGAAAAGAAAATTGTAGCATTCCGTGCTGAAAAAGATGAAGATGAACGAGGTTCTAAAGATGAAGATCTGGAGTTCATTGCAAAAGGTTTAAAAATTCCTGAAACAACAAAAAGCTAGTCGTTATAACAAAAAGAAAACTAGATCAATTAAACCATCATCATCCACTATAGAATGTTTCAACTGCCACATAAAGGGGCACATGCACAAGGATTGCCCGAAGCAAAAGAAGAAGTCAAAAAATGATAAATTCAAATACAAAAGGGACAAATCTAAGAAACGAGCATTCTCATTGAGATGGGATAATTCAGACTCGTCTTCATTGGAAAGTGAAAGTGATACAGAAAATGAACAAGCAAATGTTTGTTTCATGGCAGCAGAAGATGAGCTACAAATTCCTACATTTGATGAAGTACTTGATATTAATACTGAATTAATAGTTAAATATAAAGACATGAAACGACAATTCAAAGAAGCCAAAGCTGATTTGAGTAGAGCAGAGTTTGAACATGATATGTTAAAAGACGAGAAGAAAGTACTAGTAGAAGAACGTGAAAAAAATTCAAGAACCATCATCTAATATTGATTCTCAATTATCTCTTTTGAGTCAAGAAATTGAAACTCAAAAAGAGAGAAACAATGCTCTTACTACTGAAAATCATGATCTTAAGGAAAAAATCAAAATTCTAAACCTAGATAAATCTAGTTTACAAACTAAGTTAGATAAATATTACTCAAAATGTTTCTAACTCCAACAAAGGTTGAGAAAATTTGAAAAAAATCATTAAGAGTTCACAATCTGCTTCAAATAAACAAGGTTTGGGATATAAGAAACAAGAAACCTAGAAACAACTCGGTTACAAAAGGAAGAAAAAAGATGTAGTAGTACAAAAAAATGAAGCTAAGAAAAGTCTTAGTTTATTATATTCCAAGCCAAAACCAGTTGTGAAATTTCAAAAGGAAATGTCAAGACTATCAAGATATGGGTTCCTAAAACAAATAACAATTTGTTTAGGAACAAATATATTCGGCATTTCGTGAATACCGTGCATCTTAATTCTAATTATTTATATAAAGGGGATACCAGATCCGCATGGGTTTGAATTCCTAAGACCTAACTCTTATGACGCTATGAAAAAGTAGTGGGTACCATGAACTTAATCTTATTCTTTGTAGGTCCCACTTAAGAAAAGAGGAAAGTGGATATTGGACAGTGGTTGCTCGAAGCACATGACTGGAGACAAGATCTTATTGATAAATATTACATACTCAGATGGTGGCTCCCTCACTTTTGGAGATAATTCAAAAGGCTATATCTTCGGCAGAGGCGATGTGAGCAATTGCAGTACATCTAACTTACCTCTTATTACCAATGTCATGCTAGTTAGGAATCTGAAACACAATTTACTTAGCATTAGTCAGTTATGCGATAAGGGATTTACAATTTCCTTTTCAAATAATAAGTGTAGCATTTTAGATATAGAACATAATTTAGTTTTCGAAGGTTATAGAGACAGAAACTTATATATTCTGAATATGAATATTAATCATAGTTCAGATATATGTCTTATGGTTAATGATAATGATCCATGGCTATGGCACAAATGCTTCTGTTATATAAACTTCAGAACTATCGACAGGCTGGTCAACAATGATTTAGTTAAAGGTTTACCCAAATTGAGCTTTAAGGTTGACAACATTTATGACACATGTCAATTAGGAAAATTAACTAAATCATCTTTTAAATCCAATAAAGTCATATCAACATTACAACCACTTGAGTTACTACATATGGATTTACTCGGACCAACTAAGGTACAATCAATTAACCATAGTCGATATGTGTTTGTAATTGTTGATGATTACACTCGTTACACCCGGACTATTTTCCTGAAAAACAAAAGTGACACTTTCGAACAATTCAAATCTTTCGTCAAAAGAATTCAAAAAACGAATGGGCTTAAGGTTAAAAATATAAGAAGTGATCATGGCGGAGAGTTCGAAAATAATGAGTTCGAACATTTTTGTACAAAGAAAGGTATATATCATAATTTTTCGTTTTCCAAAACTCCACAAAAAACGGAGTTGTAGAACGGAAAAACTGGACCTTACAAGAATGTGCAAGATCATTATTAAATGGAACCACTTTACCAAAACATTTCTGGCAGAAGCTGTTGCAACTGCATGTTATGTTTTGAATTGTGCATCCATTCGACCTCTCACCAAGAATACGCCTTATGAATTATTTAACAAAAGAAAGCCTAATATCTCATACTTCAAAGTATTTGGTTCTAAGTGTTTTATCTTAAATACGAAAGACTAGCTCGGCAAATTCGATCCAAAGGCCGAGAAGGAATATTTGTTTGTTACTCGGAACGGAGCGAAGCCTATTACATATTTAATAAACAAACCAAAACTATTGAAGAATCACTTCATGTCTCATTCGATGAATTCTATCAGCACCCTCAAAATATATCAGATGATGATGAAACTATAGTCACTGATAATCCGATCATCACAAATATTGATTCTGACTCTGAAATAATTGCTGAAAATATTCCTCAAACATGCGAGTTACGATCTCCAACAAGAACACTGAGAGACCATCCGGCTCAAAATATAATCAGGGAAGTAACTTCACAAGTCAGAACAAGGAGTCAACTCCATCAAATGGGTCATGTCGCGTTGCTTTCAAATATCGAACCTAAGAATCCAAAGAGGCTGCTACCGATGATTACTGGATCATTGTGATGTAGGAAGAGCTAAATCAGTTTGAGCGCAATGATGTCTGGGAACTTGTTCCAAGACTAACTGATCAATCATTTATTGGTACTAAATGGTTTTATAAAAATAAGGATGATGAACAAGGTAATATCACCAGAAATAAAGCCAAGTAAGTAGAACAAGGATATAATCAGGAAGAAGGTATCGATTATGAAGAAACATTTACGCCAGTTGCTCATCTAGAAGTTATTAGAATCTTATTATCTTTTACTTGTCACCACAATTTCAAACTATATCATATGGATGTCAAGAGTGCATTCCTCAATGGATTTATCAAAGAGAATGTATATGTCGAACAACCCCCTTTGTTCGTACATGAAAAATATCCTGACTATGTGTATAAACTTAAAAAAGCTCTGTATGGTCTAAAATAGGCACCCCGTGCTTGGTATGAATGACTACATAGCTATCTTATTAATTCAGGATTTCAAATAGGCAAAGTCGATCAAACTTTGTTTATCAAACATTCTCGAAAAGATAATCTAGTTTTCCAGATATATGTAGACGACATCATCTTTGGTTCAATGAACGATAAACTCTGCAAAGAGTTTACAAATATTATGACCAAAGAATTTGAAATGTCTCATATGGGAGAACTATCGTATTTTCTCGGACTTCAAATCAAACAACATCCAAATGGTATTTTTATCAATCAGCAAAAATACTATGGAAATCTTATCAAACGCTTTGGATTAGAAAATACGTCTGGTAAACCCACTCCCATGAGTACAACCACACATCTTGAAAAATATGAAAATGTAAGAGTGTTGACCAGAAACTATATTGAAGCATGATTGGTTCTCTTCTTTATCTCACAGCTTGTCGTCCCGATATAATGATGAGTGTTTTTCTATGTGCACAATTTCAAGCGGATCTAAAGGAATCACACCTACGAGCAGTGAAACGTATAATTCGTTATCTTAATAATACCAAAGATTTCGGTCTTTTCTACCCAAAAGAATGTCCATTCGAATTAATACCATATAGCGATGCTGATTTCGGAGGCTCTTGAACGGATAGAAAGAGTACAAGTGGTACGTGGCATTTTATTGGAAAATCACTTGTCTCTTGGTTTAGTAAGAAACAGAATTGTGTTTCACTATCAATGTGTGAAGCTGAATATATATCAACGGCTCTTGCTTGTACTCAAGTAATATATATGCAACAAACACTTCAAGATTTTGATATTCATTTATCAAATTCTATTATATCCTGCGATAACACCAATGCTATAAATTTATCTATAAATCTTGTGAACCACTCTCGAACCAAACACGTTGATATCCGTCATCATTTTCTAAGAGACAATATTGAAATGGAAAATATATGTCTCGAGTATGTCCGAACTGATAATCAACTAGCGGACATTTTTACTAAGCCTCTACTTGAATATAATTTCATAAAGTTACGAAGAGTGCTTGGTCTTATCTCCAGAAAAGAGCTCGACAATTAGTTATTTTTTATTTTATGAATTATATTTTCTCAAACATATATTAGCTATTATTAGCTATTGTTAATTTGCGTAAATTGATTACGAGCTTTGGATAATTCCTATAACCAAGTAATTGTGGAAATTCTTGACCTCAACTGTATACATGCACACACACACACACACACACATATATATATATATGTATATATTAGGCTATATATATCTCTCCCAAGCGGATCCCAAATCCTTCATAGTTCATATATTCTGTTTTCTGCAATAATCAATGGCACACATATGTGACAAATGTGCTCAATATTCCCATGTCTCTATCACTAGTTCTGAGACAGGAGATCGTTACTTTTCGAAAACTCCCGAACACAAATCAGGATATCATCAAAGCAATAGTACCCCCGGCACTACGCTAACTCCAGTACAGTCAAAGAAAGTATTGAGATTGGTACTAACAGTGTTATGCAGGAATATATAGTTCATGTTCATATACAGGCACAATCTCAGGAGGAGATCATATACAGGGGGAGATTCAGAACTATGTTGTCATCAATCAAAAAGGGGGAGAATGTTGAGTAAAAAGATTATTGATTTTTACTTTCTGACAAAGAAATAAGCTGTGATCAACAAAAAGAAGATATTTATTGGTTTGAAGAGGTACAAAGAGCAACATATGGTATTCTAGATTAGAGGTTGATTATTTGGTGTTTTTATTGTTGTTTATGTTAAAATATATCCTCAAACAATCTCATACCTTGAAATTATCGATATATATATATATATATGAATATATATATATACACACATTGATTGTGCAACATAGGTAAAACCGGACGATCGCCTCTATTTTGACCTGTCGACCGTTTCTGCCCAGAATTCACAATAAACGTGTACATGTGAATATAACAAATATATATATATATATATATATATTCAAATTCCTGTCTGCTGGGTCTTTTTGACATGTCGACCGTTTTCCTTCACAAAACAACCTTTCAAAAAGACACTTCTTTTCAATCAAGGGTTGCATCTCCTTCTCTTCAAAATAATCATGGCTATTGTTCATTACTCTTCACAAAGGGTAACAACTATTTTTCTCCATATAAACACTATGAGATCATCATTCCATTTAAAACTAATTTTAACAAATTTTTGACTTGATTACTATCTCTAATTTCTTGATCTCATTTCTATATTCTCAAGTGCTCAATAGCCCATATCCAATAATATATTGTTTGAATCCTAGTATCTATATAATATTCTTTTGACTTGATACGATACCCACTTCCAAATCTTGACATACACAAATATTCTATTTTAGGATAAGATTATAGAAAGGTTGTACTACAAGTGACAAATTCGTGTTATTAAAAACACATACAATCAACAACAATTGTATTCATCTTATTTGAAGTCCTCGGTGTTGTAAGAGGCATGTATTGAAGTCCTCGGTGTTGCTAGAGGCGTGTAATCTTGTTCGTCTGCTCGGGTGTTGTAAACATGTTCCTCTGGATGAAGTGAGGTGGTTGTTAGTAAAAATCCAGATAGAAGTCTGGGACTGGACATAGGACGGCGCTGCAAACCAGTATAAAAATCCCTGGGGTGATTTTTCTATTTTTACTGCATTTACTGTACATATCTGTGATTAGCTGATATTTATATCATCTTATATTTTCTTTCATTGTTGTTGGAAATATCTTTATATATGTGTATTATACACCATATTACACGATCTATGCGTACTGTATTAGCACGTACCCAATCTTCATCAACTAGTAAAGACTACAAGAGCTAAGAGACTTGCCCCTAATAAACAATCTAAACATCCAACTGGCATCTCCCCTCAACCACCGTGTATCTATAGTGAAAGGTGGATGGCGTCTTGGGTTTAGCTTTAGTCTTTTCGCATCCCACTGGTTGCCGATGACGACTACCCGATGATCTACTATCCTTATTGGTTGTGACCCCTACCTCCATGTTGAGGCGATCGCCGAATCACCTTAGTGTCACCTCGTCATAGATTACTGACTGCAAAGCTACTTTTGCAGCCAAGGCTACTCACCGGGTAGTTACACGCAGACCCAACCTCTGTGAGTACAGCCCGAACACTGCACCACCAAAGAGGACTACCAGGCGCACCTTCCACATCCCAGGAAGTTGCCTGCTTCCCCTTCCAGTCCTTCGGAGCCGACAAAATAATCGCATGAACATGCGTTCCCCTCGTTCCTCATGACACCACGATGATCTACCCCGTTGGGTTTTTCACCCTCAAACGTACGGACTGGTCCAAAGCGCCTCAGTTTAATTTGTTATTAGAACCTATGTCTAAACATTCAATTATGTGCTTGCTCTACCTCATCGGATTTTCATCTAACTTGGTTATTACCATTCACATTGACTTCTTATTCAAGTTACCAAGCTCCTCTTGCTTATTAATTTCAGTCATATAACTTAACCCACTTACGTTTATTAATAACCCCACAACATGTTATTCTATAGATTGTAATCCAAGGTTAGTATTCCATAATCCCTTTATATTCATGTTTGATTTCATAGTTACAATAACATGTTCTACTTAATATTTAATTAAGTATATCTCAATTCACATGTTTTCTGTTTAACATGTCACTCATTATTTATGATTAAATATAACTTATTTCATTTTATAAGTTTGCCTCATTCTTTCTTATTTAATCATAATTCCATCTTATACTGTCACTACCACTTATCTTTGTTCTCTTATTAACTTAGTTCTCTTAGCCAAGGTTTATAAATAAGTTTCCTTTCCACAAATATAACTTATGTTGTCCTCATCCGTAGATTTCAGATTCTCGGTCTTAGAAAATGGAATAACTTATGTAATAAGATAAGTTGTTATCATTCCATGTTCATTCCACTTCATTTACTGTTGTAACTTTCATTCAATTCCATTCATTTCCATTAATTACAATTAATTCCATTTATTTCTATCCTATTATTTACATGTATTTATATACGCTTATGCACTATACCTCTCACATTAAGCCTACACTTGTGGATGTTGGATTTACCGGCGGTTCTAGGCAGTCTTCTACCACAAGTTGACTTGACCTCGTGTCTTAGCACCGTTACATGTATATTTACGCACTAGACCTCTCACATTAAATTAACAACAAGAGAACAATGAAATAGACTAGATCTAAGAAATTACCTTACATCGAATATGATTCTGAACACCTTCTTATTAATATTCATTCTTTTCCTCCAGATCTTGATTCAGAACTTTCCTAAACTACTTATTCTGTGTTTTTGAAGATATTTGAGGAGGAAGAAGAACGGAAGAGTATAGACGTCGTCTCAGAAATATGAGATTTAGGCTAGGCTTTGCTAGCCTATTCATAGGTGTTCAGGATCTTATCGTTCACGCAGCGCTGAGTCAGCATTGAATCTAGTTAAGAAAATAGTCCAGGTTCGCAGATGAATCTATCTAGATTTTAGGGAAGTATTGAACCCAGTGTAGATCCCCTTACAGTGGTGTCGACCCCGCTATAGGGGTGCCAACCCCCTATGGCCCGCAGTTGTTTTGGCGCAGAAGTTTGATTTTTGAATGTTTGAATTTCTAGGATTTATTTAACTGTTATATTTGCATGTAATCTTCTTATACGTATACAAATCTTCTAATGACCATTTTACATGTTTATATATAAGCACAACTTTTGTTTCGTTTTAAAATTTCAAACGGTGTTGCTCCATTACTGGATTCTTACCATATTTCTTTGATTTCTAATTATGTATAAACGCACATATAAGAAAAAATATACATATAAGGAAGTAAAGAAAATATATGTATATATGAGAATATTTATGTATATATTTGCATATATATATATATATGTATATATACAAGAGATAGAGTTCAAGATAAGGCTGCAATCAAAGAAATATGGTAAGAATCAAATAACGTGCAACACCGTTTGAATTTAGAAATCGAAAGAAAAGTTGTGCATATATATATATATACATGCATAAAATGGTCATTAAAATATTTGTACACATATAAGAAGATTATATGTGAATATCACAGTTAAATAAATTCCAGAAAATCAAACTTCTGCACCAAACCAGCTCGCATGCCATACGGGGGTCGACACCCTTGTAGGGTGTCGACACCCCAATAGGTGGTCGACACTGGGGTGGACACCGCGGTCGACACCGTTGTAGGGTGGTCGACACCCTCCCCCCAGATCAGACTAGATTCATCTGCGAACCTGGACTATTTTCTTAACTATGTTCAATGCTGAATCAGCGCTGCGTGTACAATAAGATCTTGAACACATATAAATAGGCTAGCAGAGCCTAGCGTAAATCTCATATTTCTGAGACGACGTCTATACTCTGCCATTCTTTTCCCCCCTCAAATCTCTTCAGAAAAATAGAATAATTAGTTTAGGAAAATTCTCAATCAAGATCTGAAAGAAAATAACGAATATTATTGAGAAGGTGTTCAGAATCATATTTGAAGTAAGGTAATTTCTTAGATCTAGTGTGACACCTAATGTCTGTTAATGTCACTCTTTATTAGAATTCATTAAGTTTCATGAAGCGTTATAGGCAAACTGAAAAAGAAACATTACAAGGCAGATATAAAATAATAGCGGAATTTATAACTTTTCTAATACTTTTCTCTGCAACAATACTAGTATCACATGAACAAGATGATCCCAAACAAGTACAAGATGGTATACTTAGGTGTACTTCTATTAAGAGATTTTACCCCATACAATAACAGGTAGCCCGACTGAACTTACCAGAGTTACTCATAGGATAATAACGGGCTCCTAAACAAGCGAGACTAGATGTACCCTAATTACTACCCCCAATCAATCGGCTCCCTAACTCCATAGATACCCTGTGCTGGCCCCACAGTAGGATGCATCACTTCCTAAAGTGACAACCATTCGTTTATAAGATTCGAACAAACCATATCTACAGGTGTCATGGTATCTTAACCTTCCTAGTCCGGACCCATGCACACACATGTCCCATCGGAATGAGCCTCCCACATCGTCCCTCACACAAGTGACCACTTATAATCAGCTCAGTAAGCGTGCCCCGGCTCTGACCTAGTTCGGAGTACTCATTTGATACTTATATGAGTTACTGACTATAACGGATCCCACACACAAGTTGATACAAGCTTCCCCCTGGGCTTGCATCCCCACTACAAGGATTTTAATGGGTTATGCCTACCAGCGTAACAGGATTCCATAATCCCCAACAGGTTAAGTTTGTGGGCCTATATATGCAAATATTACCCACTGCCACAAGATTTACTTAACCCTCCCACTGATTTAAACAAGTTTACTTAACCCCTACTCAAGTTGACAGGTTCATGTAATCCTCAAGGATTCAAACAGGTTAAGTATCACAAGTTCATTATCATTTATTCATTTATGGTTGTAATGCGCTAGACCTCCCACATTAAGTCTACCACTTATGTATGCTGGATATGCCGGTCGGGTTCGAGCAGACTTCTTCCACAAGTCAGACTTAAGCTCGTGTCTTACCACGTTACATGTTTATGCACTTCGACCCCTCACATTAGATTACCACTTGTGGACGCTAGATATGCCGGCCGGGTCCGAGCAGACTTCTACCGTAAGTGTAATCTAACTGCGTGTCTAGGCATCGTTACAGTTTCTAATTACTGTAAATCTGGTCATTTTCATTATTAACCAATTTTCATGTTTACTATGCCCTAATTCCCCATCCTATCTACGACACAAGTTATGCCCTAAATTCAGATCACGATATAGATTATGCCCCAAATCCCAAGTTTTGGCTCAAGGTACAAATTATGCCCAAAATTCCAAATCATGTTTTACAATATGAATTATGCCCTAAATTAACCATTCCCGATTGTTCCCAATTTCGCGCCTTCGCATGTTCTAGCGATATGCCTAGGGTTGAAGGCAACCTAGCTATAAAATTAAAAAGGGGAAGAAGAGAACAAGAATAGGCATAGCAAATAAAAACTGGCATATGATGACAGAATTGGTCATGATAACAGAATAGGCATAGTGACATGACTAGGCAAACTAACATAATAGGCATAAGGTAACACGATGAACAGAATTGGGATGTCATAAACAAGCATAATGAGATCTAAACAGCGAGTTAGATATACAATTAATAACAAATCTGGTATGGTTTCAGATTATCAATAGGCATAGGCTTAGATCCACACTTCATGTCAAGATTACATTTTTAGGTGTTTAGATCTAAAATTAACATAGAATCACTGTGATTATATCTTAAAGAATAGAGAAATAATCGCAGATGTTGTAGCATAGATCCTTGAATATGAATAATTTGAATGTTGAAGAAGAAATAGGCTAGACCAGACTATGTTGGGGAGCATGTCGTTGTCGACATTGATTTAGATGAATAAAACAATGGGTATAGGGTCCAATTTTTAGCATAGGGTCAACGAATCTAGCCAAGAATTCAGTCCACATACGCAGGAATTAATCTGGTTCGGATCTGGGGGTGTTGACCTGGGTGTCAACATAGAGCTGGGATCGATCCCCGATGGGTCTGATTCCCGCGTTGTACCGCCTTCAATTTCTAATTTTCTAGAATGTTTATTTATATATATTTAGCTTGTATATTTATAAACTTCAAACCTTAATATCTTCTTCATACGATATCCGTTTTACACAAATTTGGTGTCCATCTTAAGCAGAATTCCGACACGAACACAATGGTGTTGTCCGTTTTACTTAATTCTTAATGTTTAATTAAGTATTCTCAAGTTTGTCATTTTAATATGTTATAAAATTATGGGGTATTACATTCTTCCCTACTTAAAGGATTTCATCCCCGAAATCTCCAAGTTAAGGAGAATGTATATCCTGACATCCATCTACTCATCCACCAAGCACAGGCATCCATTGTCCTTAAAAGATTTCTAATGCTTATATGAACATATGCAAAGGTGTTTGTATATGTCCTTATATTAATGCGAAAGATTAGGTTGTCTACTGATTCATCTGACCTCCTTAATGCAATGTATGTTAGTGTCATGAATCCAACATGTATGCAAATAATCCTACTATAACATGTAAGTTCTATATGTGTACGCAATCATTCATCCAAATTCAACATCCATATGATGATGGACCCACTTTCATCCATTAAAAGAAGAAAATTGCACACACATCCATATGCAGTATGAGAGTGATTGAGCCGATCTAGTACCTAATGTGTGTTTATATGCATCCACGAGCAACCACTAGCAAACACTTGTGTCCACTTGCATCTATCAAACATAACATGTCTCAAACACATGTTTACGTCCATGGGTTTCCTACTGAAAGGTTGAAGATTCGATCGATAGGATATACTTAGATGATAGAAGCAAGTACGAATAAAAGCTTTAGAAAAGAAGTTAAGCACATTCCCTTGAAAAGAAAAGGGTACGAAGGATGGATCTGTCTTCAGTCTCCCAAGTTTCATCCTCTTGGTTTTCACCCCACTGAACTTTCATCAACTTGACTTATCGGTTGCATATCTTCTTAACTTCTAATCCAAGAATGCGGGTAGGAACTCGTCTAACTATCCCCTCCCATTCTACCTCTACTTCCTCAAGCATACTCGGCTCAACTACGTCTGCGGTATCATGCAAACATTTTCGTAAATGAGAAACATGGAAAACATCATGAACACCAGACAGTCTCTCTAGTAGCTTTACTCTGTAGGCCATTTGGCCAATCCTTTCTATTATGGGAAATGGCCCCACAAATCTTGGTGCCAATTTCCCTACAGATCCAAAGTGAACCACATTCCTCAAAGGTGATACCTTAATGAAAACCATGTCTCCCACCTCAAACTCAATGTCAGTCCTTTTCTTATCTTCATAGGACTTCTGATTGTCCTGAGTTGTCTTCATTCGCCTTCTGATAAGATCAATCTTTTTTGAAGTTTCTCTAATTATATATGGTCCAAGTAGAAGTCTTTCTGTAGATCCCCACCAACAAGTTGGTAATCTACAGGGTTGTCTGTATAATGTTTCGAAGGGTGCCATGCCAATACTGGCTTGACAACTGTTGTTGTAGGCAAACTCTACTAAAGGAAGATGCTCTTCCCAAATCCCTCCGAAGTCTAGGATACACAGCCTTAATAGATCCTCAAGAACTCTATTCACCCTTTCCATCTGTCCATCTGTCTGAGGATGATAACAAGTGCTTAAACACAACTGTGTATCGAATGCTTCTTGCAAGTTCCTCCAAAATTCACTGGTAAAAATGGGGTCATGATCACTTACGATACTAGAAGGTACTCAATGAAGAAGGATTATCACACAAATGTAAGTTGCTGCCCACCATGCTGCCATCCTCTTACTCTTACCCGGAATGAAATGAGCGCTCTTAGTAAGCCTGTCAACTATAACCCAAATATTAGTGTTGCCTTTCCTTGATCTAGGCAAACCATCAATGAAATCCCTCGAGATGCTCTCCCACTTCCACTGTGGTACCTCCAATGGATGAAGTAAACCACTAGGCTTCCTTTTCTCAGCTTGGACTTGCTGGCAAACCAAACATTGAGAAAGAAACTCCGCCACATCTTTCTTCTTCCCAGCCCAAAAGGAAACCCTCTTCATATCCCTACACATCTTATCACCACCTAGATGAATCGTCATCTTAGAATGATGAGCTTCCTAAAGGATTGTCTTCAACAAACTCCCAACTCGGGGAACACAAAGCCTTCCATCTCGTCGTAATCACCATCTATCTTCCGTGGAATATCTGCTGAGGTGACTAGAAGTCTCCCCTCTACTGAGCCTATCCAAGATGTCTGAAATCCGTGGATCCTTTCGCTATGAAATTCCTATCTGATCCAAAAGAGTAGGTCGCACCTCTAGTGATACACCAGGTATAAATTCGGTGGAGGATCTAAAATCAAAAGCCGATATAAACTCTAAGCTTTTCCTCTCCACACAAAGAGGACTTAAGGTCATCCTCTGCCTACTCAATTCGTCAGCTACAACATCACCCTTGACAAGGGTATAAAAAATCTTGAAGTCATAGGATGCTAGGAACTCCATCCATCTTTGTTGTCTTAAATTAAGATCGTTCCATGAGAACAAGTACTTGAGATATTTATGATCGGTGTACAACTCAACTTCTCTCCAAGTAGATAATAACGCCAAGTCTTAAGCGCGAATACATGGCGGCTAACTCTAAGTCATGGGTAGGGTAGTTCTTCTCATGAACTCTTAATTGTCTACCTACATAACATATCACCCTTCCCTCTTGCATTAGAACAACACCATGCCCTATACCACATGCATCAGTGTATACTGCAAACACTTTGTTCCCATCAGGAAAAGTCAAAACTGGGGCTGTTGTCAGAGCCCTCTTCAATCACTGAAAAATATCATTACAATCTATATCCCGTGAAAATGTCAGATTCTTCTTCGTTAGTCTGGTGTGTGGGATTGATATCTTTGCGAAGTCCTTAATGAACTTCCTATAATAGCCCGCTAAACCAAGAAAACTCTCATCTCCATTGCATTCTTTGGGATTTTCCAATCTTGAATCACATCTACCTTTGCCGTATCTTCTGCTATCCCATCTTCAGAGACCACATGCCCTAGAAATATGACTTGTTTTCTCCAAAAATGACATTTGGAGAACTTTGCTTTAAGCTTGTGCATATAGAGAGTTTTCAAAACCTCCTTTAAATGTCGGGCATGCCCTTCCTCGCTCTTCGAGAAAATCAAGATGTCATCAACAAAGACCACAACGAACTTGTTCAGAAACTCCTGAAACACCCTACTCATCAGATCAACAAAATAGGCAGGTGCATTCGTCAACCCAAAAGGCATGATGAGCCCCTCGAAGAAACCATCTAGAGTTCTAATGGCAGTCTTGTCTATACTAACCGCGGCCACCCTCAACTGATGAAACCCTGTAGCCAAGTCTAACTGAGAGAAAACAGATGCACCAATAAGCTGGTAAAACAGATTATTTATCCTCGTAAGTGGGTGCCTATTCTTCTTAGTGAGTTTGTTCAACTCTCTACAATCCACACATAAGCGAAGCGAACCATCCGCCTTAGAGGCGAATACTACTGGAGGATCCCATTCAGATATGCTTCGCTTAATAAACCATTTCTCAAGTAGCTCCCCTACTTGCTTGCGGAGCTCCCTCCTTTCTCTTGGAGCCAAATGGCGCACCAGCAATGCAACTGGCTTTGAATTGTCCACCAAGTATATATGGAGATCAATCTCGCATCTCGGTGGTAAGCCCCGAGCCTCCTTAAAAACATCAATATACTCACAGACTACCGGTACTGATCGCAGATCATCGATAGATGCTTCAAGTGACTCTAGGAAACTAAGCATGAAAGAACCCTTAGTGTCGCAAGAAATCTCGAGGGTCCTCCCATGGCAAGTCAAAAGTCTAATGACCCTCCTTTCACAATCCAGAATGGCAACATACATAGCTAGCCAATCCATCCCTAGAATCAAACCATAGCCCATGAAACCAAGCACTTGTACGTCGCATTCAAACTCGACGCCTAACACAGATATTCTCAAATCCCGACAAATCATAGACAGATGAGCCATACACCTAGTGGGGTTTGAGACAACAACAGGATCCAAAATCATTCTAGTACTAAGGTGCAGAAACTCAACCACAAAATCAGATATAAATGAATGTAAAGCGTTAGAATAAAAAAGATTTCTAACTGGATGATTGGAAAGAAAAATCAGACCTTCAGAAAATTTACTACCTCTATCTAGTACACTGACCACGAGAACATACACCTGCCCTTCAGAAGATCCTACCCTTTGGCCTAGTCCTTGCTTCTTCGGGCATTCCCTCTTATAGTGTCCAACTTCACCATAGTTGAAGCCAGCGTTCTTTCTTTTTCGGCAATCTTTGACCAAATGGCCCAAGCATTTACAACCATGAGGAATTACCTACTCGCAGTAGTGGAGGAATAATGGCTGCAGCTGGGGGAGGGACGCCTCCTTGGCTCCCGGTAGGTGTCGTAGCCTTAAGATACCTACGGAACAAGTTTGGTACTTGAACGCCCTCGGGAATAATCCGTTCCTCAGACATGCGAAAATGAAAAGGAAAAAGGGATTCAAACAGAGAATCGAAAGATAATTTATATGGCTTTGGGGATTATGTTTTTCAAAACAGACCCTGTTTTGAAATTGCTTTCTTTTAAAACCATTTTGAAAACAATTTTCAAAATATTTTATCCAATCTAGAAACCTTGAGCTCTGATACCAAGTGTGACACCCTACGTCCGTTAATGTCACTCTTTTTCTGAAAGCATTAAGTTTCTTGAAGCGTTATAGGTAAACAAAAACAGAAACATTACAAGACAGGTAGAAAGTAACAACTTTAATAAGAAGAAAATATAGTGGTTCAAAACATAGTTACATCATAAGTCTGGAGTATATGAAACCTAGTACATCAACTTAAAAATTCTATCTTGTACTAAAATCGTCAGAGTACAACAATAAAAGAAGCATAATCCCAAAAATATAGCCATAGTAGAGAAGATATGAAATTATGTAGTATGTCTAAGCAACTCCAAGCAGAATGAAAGAAGAATCCTGATCAAGCCGGGGTATTCTCACCCTGAGAACCTGGGGGGAACGAAAGAGAAAGAAGAGGAAACAAAATGGGTCAGACATTAAGTCTGGCGAGTCCAGTTACTTTTAGCATATAAATAAGTAAAAGCATCATGACAGGCATATAAGTTGAAGAGAGATAATAGTGTCATAAGGCAAGTATAACAAGGTAAACATGATCAACGGAACAGAGCATATTACGCTTCTCTAATTCTTCTCTGCATCAATATTAGTATCATATGAACAAGATGATCCCAAAAAAGTACAAGATGGCAGACTTAGGTGTACTTCTAGTGAGATTTTACCCCATACAATAACAAGTAGCCCAACTGAACTTACCAGAGTTACCCCTAAGGATAATAACCAGCTCTTAAACAAGCGAGACTAGATGTACCCTAAATACTACCCCCAATTGATTGGCTCCCTAACTCCGTAGATACCCTATGCGGGCCCCATAGTAAGACATATCACTTCCTAAAGTGGAAACCCTTTGTTTACAAGATGTGAATAAACCATATCTACAGGTGTCACGGCGTCTTAACCTCCCTAGTCTGGACCCATGCACGCACATGACCCCATCGGAATGCACCGCCTACATCGTCCCTCACATAAGTGACCTTTAATAATCAGCTCAGTAAGCGTGCCCCGGCTCTGACCTAGTTGGGAGTACTCGTTTGATAACTATATGGGTTAATTGAAACGGATCCCACACAGAAGATGGTACAATCTTCCCCCTAGGCTTGCATCCCCACTACTAGGATTTCAACGGGTTATGCCTACCAGTGTAACAGGATTCCATAACCCCCAATAGGTTAACTCTTTGGGACTATATATGCAAATATTACCCACCGCCTCAAGATTTATTAAACCCTCCCACTAATTCAAACAAGTTTACTTAACCCCTACTCAAGTTGATAGGTTCATGTAATCCTTAAAGATTCAAACAAGTTAAGTATCACAAATTCATTGTCATTTATTCATTTATGGTTGTAATGCGCTAGACCTCTCACATTAAGTCTACCACATGTGGATGCTGGATATGTTGGTCGGGTCCGGGCCGAATTCTTCCATAAGTCGGACTTAACCTCGTTCCTTAGCACGTTACATGTTTACGCATTTGGACCCCTCACATTAAATTTACCACTTGTGGACGCTGGATATGCCGGTCGGGTCCGGGCAGACTTCTGCCAAAAGTGTAATTTAACCTTGTGTCTAGGCGTCGTTATATTTTATAATTACTGTAAATCTAGACAATTTCATTATTAACCAATTTTCATGTTTACTATGCCCCAATTCCCCGTTTATTCTACGATACAAGTTATGCTCCAAATTTAGATCAAGATATAGATTATGCCCCAAATCCCAAGTTTTGGCTCAAGGTACAAATTATGCCCAAAATTCACAATCATGTTTTACAATATGAATTATGCCCTAAATTAACCATTCCCAATTTCACGCATTCGCATATTTCAGCGATATTCCTAAACTTGAAGGCAGCCTAGCTATAAAAATAAAATGGAAAAAGGGGAAGATGAGAACAAGAATAGGCATAGCAAATAAAAACTGGCATATGATTATAGAATTGGTCGTACTAACAGAGTAGGCATGGTGACATGATTAGGCAAACTAACATAATAGGCATAAGGTGACATGATGAACATAATAAGGATATCATAAATAGGCATAATGAGATCTAAACAGCGAATTAGATATACAATTAATAACACATCTGGTACGATTTCAGATTATCAATAGGCATAGGCTTAGATCCACACTTATAGGCATGTCAAGATTACATTTTAGGTGTTTATTTCCAAAACTAACATAGACTCACTATGATTGGATCTTAAAGAACAGAGAATTAATCGCTGATGTTGTAGCACAGATATATGAATATGAATAACTTGATTGTTGAAGAAGAAATAGACATGATCAGACTATTTTGGGGCAGCATCTCATTGTTGCCATTAATTTAGATGAATAAACAATGGGTATAGGGTCCTATTTGTAGCATAGGGTCAACGAATCTAGCCAAGAAATCTATGATGACTGCCCACAGCCCCTGCACTTAACGAAAGGAATAATGCGTTGAAAGGTGTTTATGACAGCTATGGACGATCATCAGTATAGTAAACACAAGCGGAACCTATCGTAAATCTCACAGCGCAAGGATAAAATATAATAAAACACATACAACAGGTAATATTAGTGAAGCATATTTGAGCAGAAATCTCAAATTTTGAAAATACAAGAAAGTATATCCTTACACCAGGCCTACAACACAAGTTTGTACAAATTTGCCTCACTACAGTACTTAGAGAAGAATAACAAATAGCGGAAACCCTAATATTATATGGTGAGAGAGATAGTACGTCAGCCTCCTACTCGTCTCCGAACTGCTACATCGTCCTTACTAAGCTATCACCTACCACCTCGTCCGCCCATCCAAAATTGGATGAGCAGCCCAAGGTAATAAGGGGGAAACATAAAACCTTGATTCAGTCAACAGTCTTAGTGAGCGATAAAATAGCTAACAAACTTCAACAATAAAGTATATGAGAATGGGTAGATTTACCAATCATTACCCAACAAAAGAGAGGAACTCACACCCATCTTCCCCACATCCGACTGTAATTGCCTTTACAATCCATAACATCCAAGGTAACAATAATTCATCCATGGCAATCAGAATAACCATTAATAACATTCATAGTATTCAAATTACCTAGATCTCACGTAGATAATCCTAATCGAGCTTAACATTCCTCAAGCATTATCCCTAGAGGCCTAAACCAATATCACTCAAGCACCCAAGAAACATCTCCTTCGGCGTTGGACAATCTGCATGGGATGGTACAAACAGAAAAACCAATCATCCATGACTGACTCTGGCTATCACCACCAATCCTGCTTCGAAACCACCACTAATCGTATGACTGGCCTATACTGCCATCCGTCAAGGGCTAATCGTAACATCGGTTCTAGCCAAAACTCCATACGCCTTGCAACCGATACGTATCTAGGCCTATTCAACCGATACTCAGGGTACTCGACCTACATATGGTCTTTTAGGTGCCCCTGTTACCCCTTCTTTGAGCATGCTAGAACCTAGGACGATAATAATTCCTCAGCCTTCAGTATCTCTAGCCATCTTCACTGCGACTATTCATAGTCTTAGAACACTTTGGAGCAACCATTAATTCACACAAGCTCAATACATCCTTGAGTCATTCTTTCACATGAACTCAATACATCCTTGAGTCATTTCCCCATTCGTTGTATACAACAAACAACGAACAAATCACATCACTTCGAACATCCTCATTTGGACTCTCGTCAAAGCCACCATCACCATCGAGCCAAACAACTTCAATATAAGGTTCAATATAGTCTATGACTTTATCACCCCACTCAAGACACCTTTGAGTTGTCATACCATTTGTTGTTCTACACCGATCAACGAACACCTTCAAAACTTCGAATATTCCTACTTGAGTCCACTTCGAAGTCATGTCCGACCAATCCTCCCATCCGATCAATCCTTCCGGACTTATCTCCCTAGGCCGATCTCCCTAGACCGATCTCCCTAGAACGATCTCCCTAGACTGATCTCCTTAGACCGATATCCCTGGACCGATCTCCCTAGACCGATCTTCCTTGATCGATCCCTCCTTTGGATCGCTCGATCGATCTCCCTTTTGGATCGCTCGACCGATCTCCCGGGACCGATCTCCCTGGACCAATCTCCCCTTTGACTCGCTCGACCGATCTCCCTGGACCGATTTCCCTAGAACCGATCTCCCTATACCGATCTCCTTATATCGATCTCCCCTTTGGATCGCTCGAATCTCCCTTTTGGCTCGTTCGACTGATCTCCCTCCTGTCTTGCTTTCCAAGCAAACCATCCTATGGTGCGCGACCGACCATGGATGCATGACCCAAAACCTATGCTTCCTAAATGTGACTCCAATTTTGACCAAAACTTCGCCAATCGACACAATCGACGAAACCAACTCATCTAATACATTCAACACAATGATGAACATGTTATGAAACCACTAACATCACCAATTAGGCCATTTCATCAATAATTATGTGAAATCCACCAAAATCATCATAAATGTAAATATGAACAAAATAATAGATTAAACTTGCATATACACATGAAATAACATTGAAATCACTAAATTAAACTTGTTAAAATAGATCATAGGGTGATTCAGGTGAAAATGAACCTAATATGGCTTAGATCTATGATAAAACACTTAAATATGATGAAAAACCTGATCAAACATTCATATACTTCATTGCATTCATGTGAGAGATGTAGGTGACAACCCGGATTTCGACAGGCCGAATTCTTTTAGAAATCCAGTCCATCAAGACCCAAGTTGGGTGCTCTGGTATCCTGCAGAAAAAGACGGAGATAAAGAAAGTATGTCAGAACTCGTGAGTATCTCACAGCGGGAGGATTAAAATATAATATAGTCAAAACATAGCTTTTACCTTATTAACAATACTGCTAAACCAGTATCCAAAGCTATACCATCTCTGTCATGAACCTAACCTGGAAGTATGTAATGAGGAGGGGGTCAGAACATAAGTTCTGTGTGAGAGAACTTATAATAAACTTCTTTATAACCCTACATATACCGTTCCGTATATTTTCTTAGTTATTAGGTTAATCTCAACATTAGCACTCAAGGCGAAACGTATGTCGTCCACTTCCACGTACTAGCATATTAACCTAATGTCTCGTATATGTGGATACCCCTACTCGTATTTTCTTTCCCACATATGTGTACAAACCCTTTTCATTCACCGTACAGACTTTGTTATGTAACTATATACTATATTAGCGTAGTGCCATCATTTTCGTAAGTGTTTGGACTGCCACGTCTCCTTAATTCGATTAGGGTTTATGCCAACTATGACTACTAGGGATTATGCTACCTAACGAAATACGCCCCCTAGTCTAGGACACACTACCCAGAGCGATATATGTTCCTAGACCTTCCCCGTGTAAGTATCGTGAACCGTTTTCGATGACTAGATACACATGTACTCTGTATGTGCTACCCGAGTCCGTGGCAGGGCAAATCAAGAAACACAGAACTCAGTCGGGAGTTTTCAGATATCTGCCGATGCAGATGCTAAGGTTTGTTTTTATTCCAGTGGCTATGGTCCCACTCGACCCCTCCCTCAACTAATGAAAGGCACACCTTGAAAATTGAGAATACGCAGGCCCCCTATGCCCCTCCAACCTATGGCCGTCCTCACCCATAACTAGATAGCAAGTATATGGTCTTTTGGAGTTCTCCACCTTTCCGCTTCACGTATCTCGACTGACTCAAGATGGATGGTAGACGACGAGTTGCTATCACAGGGCTACCGTTTTCTCGTCGAATCACGCTGGTCCATCCTAGTCTTTAGGTTGCCGTATTTTGCAACCAAGGCATACCCTTGGTTCTTCTAACGCATACCTTAACCTCTGTGAGCCCAGGAGGATCATCTGCAGCCTCACAGAGGGATACCAAGAGTACCCTCACGTCCCCTCGAAGCCTCGGGCTTCGTAACCCAATTCGTTGGAGCCTTCTTTTTACTCAGACGGACGTTCGCACCTTCCCGTGCCTTAGGGCACCGTGATGATCTACCTCTTGGGGTTATTCATCCTACAATGTACGGGCTGCCCCCAAGCGCCTTAGTTTTATATGTCATTAGACCTACGTCTAACCATTTATTTTGCGCTTATCAGTTCCCACCTTTAACTTGGTTATTCAGTTTAACTTTTCAGGTTTACCAAGTCTCCCTGGCTTATTTGTTTATACTTAACTCACTTAAGTCCATTAACGGGCCTTATAACATGTCATTTATCAATTTCATAAATTACCCTCTTTTTGGGCCACAACAGCGTGTTGTATTAATTCATGGTTAAGTATGCCTTATTCCACATATATATCGATTAGGAGAGCAATCCCCTAAGTACCAGCCCCGAAGACCGAAATCAACATCAGACTGATACCCCAGGAATCATTCTACCCAACCAACATATAAGGTTCAAATTTACTCCTTCTTTATTTTCATGCCTCTTAATTTGTAATTGAGTATATCTTCTCATATAAGTTATTTCATATTTTTCCTTATCGTTCTTATAACTTATCTTTTCTTATAAGTCATCATTGCCCCTTGTCCCTAGGACAAGTCTAACCCATTATCCTCCTTTTTCTTGGTCAAACTTTTTAATAGGTTGTTAACCATTCCCCATATTCTGTCATTAGTTCAGATTAAACCTTTTCATTATTATTTTCATGTCATACACTTGTCTTACTACGGTTAAGTCTATACTTACATGTTCATACATATCTTGTTTTATTACAGTTAAGTCTATACTTACCTGCACCCACCTAATTCTCTAATCATACCCATGTCACCCACATGTCTTATTATGGTTAGTATTCTTTAATTCATTTATTATGCTATATCGATGTATGACCACCCACATTGGACTAACATTTTGTGGCTGCTGGATGCGCCGGGCGGTTCCGGGCAGTCTTACGCCACAATCTGAGTCCAACCTCATGTCATAAACCGTTACGCTCAAATTCCCTCCTTCGACCCCTCACATTAGACATCAATTGTGGCGGCTGGATTCGCCGGGCGGTTCCGGGCAGTCTTACACCACAATCGTGTCTAACCTCGTGTCAAAGGTTCATTTATATTCGTATATCACCTAAACCCCCAAGTTTCATGCTATATAGTTCAAATTAATTCTTAAGTCTAGTCAAGTGGTCATAAGTTAGACCAATTTCATGTTGATTCATAAAATATGATGTAACCCAATTTCCCACCTTTTATTCAAATTTACCAATCCCAAATCATTTATTTCCTATGGTATTCATACTTTTAATAAAGTCCAAGTTCCCTAAAAATATGATTAACATATTAAATTTACCTAATCTCAATCCTCATTTTATTTCCTAGTGCCTTAGGCTAATTTTGCAAGTTCATAAGCCAATTTATATTCAAACCCTTTAAATAATGAAAATCTTATGCCACAACTCATATTATGTTCATACTTATACTTCCCAATTGGTTTTCATATTCAAACCTTGCTAATATCATGTTGTACCCAAACCCGTTGTGGTTCATAACAAAACTCTCCAATTTATGTCATTTCCCAAAATCAAGTATTTCCCTTTTTCGTTCGCAATAATCGTTCAATCGTATTTATTTAGAAATAGACCTAGGCTCGAGATAGCCTAACTTATAACAATAAAAGAGGAAGGATAAAAGGAGAAACATAACCATAGGCATAATAATTAGAGTTGAACGTATGGAAACATTACAGATCCAGTCTTTCATAATAATTTCATTTCATGTTACATGGGGAATGTTTGAACGATAAATAATAACTTTATACAAAAGTTGTATTATAACCCACTCACATTGGTTGTCATCTTCAAAATAAGGATTAGATAACTCTAGAATTGCTTTCCCTCTTTTGCTTAGCTTGAGTTTCTGTTTTGAATCATCTTTAATTTCTTTTCGCCACAAATTTGCGAGTCTGGATCCATTATCCTCTCTTTAAATTTGAATCTCTTTTCTATCTCATTTGTTGTTCTAGATCTCATTCTTTTTATTTTATAGAATAGGTGTTGTAGAGAGACGAAGGAAGAATAGATTCCAAGCTCTTTTTGAAGCAGAAGAAGATAACGAGAGGGGGAAGAGAGAGACATGGCTTCGCCATGAGTTGTTGTAGAGTTTATAATGAGCCTAGAGTTGTTTATATAGGTGCCAAAGTATGAATCTTGCCCCAGAACTAGTCCAAATACGTCAAAGTGTACCCAGAACCGAATCTGGAAAAGTGGGCCAGGTCGACACCCAGGTCGACTATAGTGTCGACCTAGGGGGGGAGGTCGACTACATAGTCGACCCCCTGGTCGACCTGCCCTGGGCGGGATTTTTCCCGCCCAACCTTCCTGTGTTTGAAATTCGAATTTTAGCTTTGGTTTTTGAGTTGTTTAGTTTAATTAAATTCTGAAATTTAAAAAGGCCATATCTGATTCATACGGAATCCGATTTTCGAAAACTCGGACTCGATTCTATGCAGAATTCCGAGACGAATGTAATGGTGAAATTCGTTTGACTTAATTCTTAGTTTTAAGTTAAGTATTCCATATTTTCCATCACTGTTAACTTATTTGTTTTCGTGTATCACCATTGCTATTAAATATCTCGGAATATATATATATATATATAAATGTGGGGTGTTACAATGTACATCACTCACGATTTTCCAAAACAAGCTAACATTGATGAAATAAGAATCCGTACACTAAGCACCTCGCAAAAATCCCTTGATCTGATGAATCCTTACTCTAATTGATGTAGATCTAGCCTTTAATGGTGTAGATCTATGATTTCCCTCCTTGGAATTTGATTTTTAATAGTGGAAAGGTGTTAGAGGAAGAAGGAGCTCAAGGACACCAAATGAGAGAATGGGGAAGTAAATTGTTTCCCATACCTCTCACCCTCTACTTATAGTTTCCACCATCCCACTACTTGGGACTTCTCAAATCAGCCTAATATGGCTCAAAATCCTGAGCAGCCAATTGAAAAAACTTAAAACATTGAATCCTCCCAAACCGTTGAGCAAATCTCTAGTGTAACCACTTTACGAAAGGCAATAATCAATTCCTTTCTAATGGCACAGGTCTCATCCTCTGATTCGACCTGAGTCCAAAGTTATGCCTTGTACAAGATTGATAGTGGCAAAATGGTCACAAACAAAATTGGTAAAAATTATGGAAAATCTCACATCCCCATAAGCAACATATCAAAAGATAAGATTGATCCAACCCTCATGGAATAAAATAAAAATATTTTACGATCTTCCGATACGAAAAATGCGGGCTATTACAAATTTTGTCCACGTACGCAGGAATTAATCTGGTTCGCATATGGGGTGTCGACATGGGTGTCGACAACCCCTTATGGTGTCGACCCCCAACGGGTCTAGTTCCCGCGTTGTCCCGCCTTCGATTACAGATTTTCTGGAATGTTTATTTACATATATTTAGTTTATATACTTATAAACTTCAAACCATAATATCTTCTTCATACGTTGTCCGTTTTACGCAGATTTGGTGTCTAACTTAAGCAGAATTCTGAGATAAACACAATGGTGCAGTTAGTTTTACTTAATCTTAATGTTTAATTAAGTATTCTAAAGTTTTTCATTTTAATGTGTTATAAAATTATGGGGTGTTACATTGGGTCTATTTCAATTTTCTCCTCTTTTTTCCCTTTTTCTTTTAGTAAGAAATGTGTGTCCATGGTTGCCAGGTTCCAAATTCAGTTAGGAGGACCATGGTATACAAGATCTGGACCAGTTTAGGATTAGGAAAGCAAATTAGGTGAGTTGATTTAAGTTATATCATTTTTGATAATGATATATTATTGTTTGACATTCCCCGTTAATATGCAATGTAAATCTGCTAGAATGGTTAGAAGTGTTGAAATGCTATTGTGACATGTTGAAATATTAATATGAATATGTTGGAAAATTTATATGCTGAAACGTTTAATGTGCTGAAATGTACATATGTCTAAATGTAAACTTGTTATATGTGTAGTGATTACCGTTGTGTACATACATGTTCTAATTACATGATAAACTTGTGGCATGTTATGTAATTGAATTCATAATGGTAGAATTGAGAAAGTTACATGTTAATTTGTTAAATTTGAACAATTACATGATTACATGTTAGAATATAATTAATTACATGTTAGAAAGAACATGCGACATAAAATGGGCTTAATATGATGGCATGTAAAATATAGATTACAGTAAAAATTTGAAAGAATGGACATACCTAAATTATATAGGAAATTTACAGTAAATAGAAATCTGTAATTGCACTTAGACACAAGGTTAAATTCAACTTATGGTAGAAGTCTGCCGGAATCGTCCGACAAATTCAACATCCACAAATTGTTAATTTAATGTGAGAGGTCTAATGCGTAAATATACATGTAACGGTGCTAAGACACGAGGTTAAGTCAACTTGTGGTAGAAGTCTGCCCGGAACCGCTTGACAAATCAAGCATCCACAAGTGTAGGCTTAATGTGAGAGGTCCAGTGCATAAGCATATATAAATATGTGTAAATACCAGAATAGAAATAAATGGCATTAATTGTAATGAATGGAATCGAATGAAAGTTACAACAGTAAAAGAAGTGGAATGAATGAGGAGTGATAATAACATATTATATATAAATTACATTAATGGGAATGTTGTGTAATAGGTAGGCTTGTCCTAGAGACAAGTGGAAATTATAACTTAAGTTATAATAAACGATAAAGAAAATGGAATAACTTATGTAATGAGATAAATTGTACTTAATTATAAATTAAGTTATTGTAAGAACGAAAATCTGAAATCTATGGATGAGGACAACATAAGTTATATTTATGCAAAGGAAACTTATTAGTAAACCTTAGTTAAGAGAACTAAGTTAATAAGTGAATAATGACAAATGGTAGTGACAGTATAAGATTAAATTATGATTAAATAAGAAAGAATGAGGCAAACTTATGAAATGAAATAAGTTATATTTAATCATAAATAATGAGTGACATGTTAAACAGAAAACATGTGAACTAAGATATACTTAATTACATATTAAGTAAAACATGTTATTCCAACTATGAAATCAAACAAGAATATAAAGGGATTGTGGATTACAGACCTTAGATCACAATCTAGAGAATAACATGTTGTGGGCTTATTAATAAACATAAATGGTTTAAGTTATATGACTGAAATTAATAAGCAATAGGAACTTCGTAACTTGAATAAGAAGTCAATGTAAATGAGAATAACCAAGTTAGATGAAAACCCGATGAGGTAGAGCAAGAGCATAATTGAATGTTTAGACACAGGGTCTAATAACACATTAAACTGAGACGCTTGGACCAGTCCGTGTGTTTGAGAGTGAATAACCCAATGCGGTAGATCATCGTGGTTTCATGAGGCATGAGGGGAGCGCACGTTCATCTGATTATTCTGTCGTCTCCGAAGGACTGGAAGGGGAAGCACTCAACTTCCTGGAACGTGGAAGGTGTCCCTAGTAGTCCTCTGTGGTGGTGCAGTGTTCGGGCTGTGCTCACAGAGGTTGGGTCTCTGCGTAACTACCCGGTGAGTGGCCTTGAATGCAAAAGTAGTTTTGTAGTCAGAAATCTATGACAAGGTGACACTAGTGTGATTTGATGATCGTCTCAATAGGGAGGTAGGGGTCACGACTAATAAGGATAATAGATCATCGGGTACCCGTCATCGATAGCCAGTTGGATGCGTTCGAACTGGAGCTAAACCCAAGACGCCATTCAGCTTTCACTATTGAGGCACGATGGTTGAGGGGAGACACCAACTGGATGTTTAGATTGTTAGTTAGGGCAAGTTGCTTAGCTCTTGTAGTCTTTACTAGTTGAGGGAGGGGTCGAGGTGGGGCCATAGCCACCATGAAATACATACTAGAAGGATATATGTATTTTGAGGCTCTCAAAGGCAGGCCTGTACAAATATGGAAAAGCTCCCGACCAAGTTCTGTGTTTCTTGTACAGCCCTGCCACAGAGCTCGGTGCACATTAGAGGTAATGTATGGTTAAGGCATCGAATATGATTGACGATATGTACATGGGAAATTCTAGATACATGCATGTGTGCTCGGGGTGGTGTATCATAGACTTGAGGGCATTACTCTATGATGGAATCTGATTTGATCGAAGGTGGCAGTCTGTACGCTTACGTAGCATAGTAATGACATATATATGTGGAACATAACATTGTTATATAGAGATCCGTATGTCACTCTGGTGTAGGATGAGGGACTGTGTACATTTCTGTGGCATTACGGTGGAGACCGTGCGAGTGGGGTACCATGGGGTGTACCTCAATATTGAGGGGTAGCTACATATATACTGTATTAGGTTAATTCACTGGGAAATAAATGGGTACGATGTGTGTGTAAGCCTTAAGGGTTGATAACCCAAGTAACCTAATAAACAAGAAAATGTAACAGAATGATATATGTAGGATTATCCAAAGTGTGTAGTTTAAATCCAGTACCAGAACTTGCGTTATGGCCCCTTCCTCATAACATACTTGCAGGTTAGATTTGTGACAGAGATGTGATAGCTTTGGATACTGGTTAAGCAGTATTATTAAAACGGTAAGGCTTTATTTTGATTACATTATATTTTATCCATTCTGCTGTGAGATGTTTTTCTGAGCTCTAATATATTTTATATCTCTATCTTTTCTGCAAGATACCAGAGAAACCCAACACGAGTTTTGAAAGATTAGAATTTTGAAAAAAAATTCGGTATGTCGGAATTCGGGTTGTTACACTATTTGATCCATCCCATTCAGCTATAGTTGTGATGGCCGCCACGTACATCCTGCACAAACCAAGAAGAGGTGCAGCATATAATGTTCCAAGACAATACGGGACGATGATCAGGAGTAGAAAACACACATGGAAACCTGTCATATAACTCACAATGAAGGGAGAAAATACAATAGAATATATACAATATGATATAATAGTGAAGCACATCTTAACAGAATCTGAAAACTTTCATATCATCATGAGAATATCCATACATCAAATTGTATTACATCAGAGTAGTATATCAACCATAATAGCAGAAACAACAAATATGTATAGTAGTGTGACGAGAAGGAATTTCGCTCGGTCCGAACCAGTCGCTAAACCGATCCAGGCCGTTCGAAACGCCCTATCGTTTGAGAACACGACAAAACAGAACGCATACGGAAGAACATTTCGATGTATATTACAACAATGTATCAGATTACAAGAATATACAGAGTATAAATGAATATTACACAGAAATATCAGAGATTTAAATTACATTTAAATACATAGCAGCGGAAAATAATACAATACACAACTAGAAGTAGATATACGGATACAAAGCTTTCCGGATATCGTTCCAGCTGTAAACCAGGATCCTGTGAATATAAATCTGCAAAACCAAAACTACTAGCTGCCCGTGTCAAAATAGGGGCACCCAGAGTTTAGGTTAAAACAATAAACTCCAGGTCAGTCATGTGACTGGTGTGAGAACTAAAACAGTTATTAATCTTTATCTTTAAAGTTCGGTAAATCAAGGGACCACGCCGTATAACACGGAACGGGTTTCCTCCCAAGAATACCAGTGCATAAAACAACAGCGCAATGCTAAATAAAGAAAAATGAAGCTGTTATAAGACCCAGGTCCCATCACACAATGCAACGCAGCCGAGGATAGGGTTTTCCCTTATAACAGCCAAAGAATGCTTGATACGTTTAAAACAAATCGTTTGATACTATTATAAGTGCATAGTGTATAAAACAATTTCAAATCATAAGTATCAATCATAGGCGGCATGGGTACCATATATCATGTCGCCATACTAGGCTCTACAATCAAAACCGCAAATGTCACGTATTTGGAAATTGGATTTCCGTCTATGAACCGAGGCAAAAGATAGTCCTCACCGAATTCGAGACGCTCTAGTCCGTGTCTCAGGCAAGTACTCAGTCAAGCCTTTGGATCGTCAGGGCCGGTCCACCGATGTGGATTAAAATGCCTGAACATGAGTTTCCCCGCCCTATGGGGCGTAGGTGAGCCAACTAAATGACTCCATCGGTTCGAGAACGACCGATCAATCCGAGGCGCCTCGCAACAGCAACAACCACATAAGTCAAACTCGTCAGGGCGTGTAAAACCACTGACGCCACTTCTAACTAGAAAGAAACGCATGCCCTCCCTGAGGTCCGTCTCCCGTTTTTGGTTCATACCGGGTGTGAAACTCGCGAAGTAAACGTTACACAAAGCTACGCCACGAAGGTCGTGCTTCGATCATCAACCACAAGACTTTGCTTCTCAACAGAAGTCTCGATCATTTGCCACTTAGGCATGCCACACAGGCAATTCACTCCATGCGTTTGATATCCATCAATATATAACCCCTGAGCTCGTACGTCTCAGAGAAGGGCGTTAAGCAAGAGAATAAATTCTCCGCCGCCAAACAAATATATATTTAATAGAAATCAATCACACGGACTAAAATCCAATGTCAGACACACAGTCCATTTACAAGTCCGTTCTGGGGCTGAACGAAACCGGAGGCACCTAGTACCTCGCATATCCATCGATCTCCAAGTACGTCTGGACGATCACCAACTGTTTCCATCTTCTTGGGTGTACAGCCCAATCAAGATCATCAGTAATCACCCAAACGACGTGAAGACCTCCGGTCTTCGACCATCGTCTTCATCTTCGACTTATCGTCGTATCAGTTATTCAGAATGGGATAAACCCGGTCTTCCCGAATAACTCGCGTATATTTTAAATATGTGTTACACAAACACAACATACGCCTCATTCCAATTCATTAGTCACTAACCGTAAATTAATCAAGAGAATAATTCCCCAAATATTAACCCCGAAGGCCGAAACCAACATCAGATCAATATCCAGAAAACCATTCTGCTTAGCTAACCGACAGTTAGTTTCTGATTTCACATTCATAGGGAAAGGTTCCCATTAATTTTATCCCAGATAAATCATTAAAATTTATTCTCAAATCTTCTTTTGAATTTCGATTCAACTAGTCGGGATTAACGAAACTTACCGAAGTAATCATTGGTTTTAATTTCCCAATCCCAACCTATTCATCCCATGAAGTAAAACTGGTAATACTTCATATCTAACACCACAGTGTTATCGGTAAATTCAATTACCATTTCACGTTCAAATCTAATTAAAGATTTAACTATCGCCTGGAGCAAAACTGGTGATACTCCATTCTCGATCATTTCAATCTAATTAAAGATTCATTAAAACTCCACTTAGTTTTAATCGCTAACTGGGTTAAAGAATCAGTGTCATTTAAAACACGGTTCACAATAAACCCAAAATCACATTCCATTAATTATCAGGTTAAAGAACGAGTGTTATTTAAAACACTGTTCACGATAAACCTAAAAATCAATATCAATTCAATTTCAATTAAATATTATTTAATTGGTACACTTCATTAAATCTAAATAAAAAGATTTAATGTTTTCTCAACTGGGTTCAAGAACAGTGTTAGTGAAGACACCATTCACGACAAACCCAAATCACATTTGATATTAAATACAAGGCTCTGAATAGAAAATATCCCGGCTTATATTCAATATCAAATTCTACGATTAACAAATGTCGTATTGGAAATAACGATATAAATATATATATCTTTCAAATTTCCATAACAACATCTGTATAATCCCGAATTCCAACATCGAAATATTCCGAAGACAAATTCGATTCAAATCCACTCCAATGCAATCATTGGAAATTTTGGTTATTTTTAAAACCCTTTTTCGAATTCAATTTATTTATTTAAAAATAAATAGAATTATAATTCTAGTTCAAAACTAGTTCATTTCGATAAAAATCTATTTTTATCTTTTCAAATATGGAGTTTTTCATCCCGATTCTTTCTAAATCATTTCTTATGATTTTACACAAATTATTACTATTTTTAATAATTTTATCAAGGCCCGTACAGTCGATTTCCATCAACGGCTATCGAACTGCACTTACAGCGACCTTTTTCAAATTTGATTTGGACATAATTCCAAATCCAACCGTTAGATTTTGAATTTCTAATATTCGTTAGAAAGCTCTTTTCGATACGAACCCAACGGTTCCGGTTTTAGGAGAATCCGACGGTCGGATCTCCCGTAATGTCCGTTTGAAATAAATGGTCGAAATTCATGAACTACCGCGGCGCGGCGCGTTCTATTCAGGCCATTATATTATATATATAATATATACTTCGTCGATTTCTATTTAAAACGAATTATATAAATAGTTTTAAAATCGTTTCAAAAGCAATTTCAACATTCTTTTCAATTCAATTCAAAATTGAATTCTCCTTTATAAATTCGTTTTAAAATTCATTTCTATTCAATTCAAATTTCAATTCAATTTGAATTCATTTCAATTCGCTTTCAATTCAATTTGAATTCGTTTTCAATTCAAATCATTTCGAAATCGTTTTAAATCCAATTTGAATTCGTTTTCAATTCAATTCATTTCGAAATCGTTTTCAATTCAATTTGAATTCGTTTTCAATTCAATTTATTTCGAAATCGTTTTCAATTCAATTCATTTCGAAATCGTTTTCAATTCAATTTGAATTCGTTTTCAATTCAATTTATTTCGAAATCGTTTTCAATTCAATTCATTTCGAAATCGTTTTCAATTCAATTTGAATTCGTTTTCAATTCAATTTATTTCGAAATCGTTTTCAATTCAATTTGAATTCGTTTTCAATTCAATTTATTTCGAAATCGTTTTCAATTCAATTTGAATTCGTTTTCAATTCAATTTATTTCGAAATCGTTTTCAATTCAATTCATTTCGAAATCGTTTTCAATTCAATTTGAATTCGTTTTCAATTCAATTTATTTCGAAATCGTTTTCAATTCAATTCATTTCGAAATCGTTTTCAATTCAATTTGAATTCGTTTTCAATTCAATTTATTTCGAAATCGTTTTCAATTCAATTTGAATTCGTTTTCAATTCAATTTATTTCGAAATCGTTTTCAATTCAATTTGAATTCGTTTTCAATTCAATTTATTTCGAAATCGTTTTCAATTCAATTTGAATTCGTTTTCAATTCAATTCATTTCGAAATCGTTTTTAATTCAATTCATTTCAAAATGAATAAAATCGATATAAATATCGTTCACGTCAAAATGGCGTCCATCTAATCAACACGGCTTCATAAATTTCTATTTTCGAATATTCTATTTCAAATATTTGTTTTTCAAAATAGTTGTTATTATCAAAATATTTCGTTCAACACATGACCAATCTCAATGGATGAGTACTGTCAACACATGAACCTTTATTTTATATTGATAAAGATGTAAATTTTATTACTAAAATATTTCGTTCAACAGATGACCAATCTCAATGGATGAGTACTGTCAACACATGAACTTTTATTTTATATTGTTCTTTATTTTTCAAATTGGAATGAGGCCCAATCAATTACCATATAAAGTTAATTATATGGATTTTCATACAACACATGTATAATAGCATTGAAAAATAATCAACCATCAACCAAAGTGCACTACACTGTATAAGCATCAAATATAGATATCTAATGCTTATAACAGCCTGTCAATCAATCGATCGACATATTTAATCAATCAGGATGAGTGAACTTCAAATTTCATCCCAACACCTGTGTAGGGTTTCAAACAATCAAACACAGATTTTATTCGTGCAGTTGGGCGATGTGTAAAATTTATCGTCCCAATCAATGTCATTCAAATAGGTGTACATAAACAAACCGTCCGGTTTGTAAATGAATATTTTATTTTATTCACTTCACGTTAAAAATTATCTTTTTAACGATAAAACATTTTATTTCAACATATGAATTTCTATTCAGTTCGTTCTTTAAATAAAATGATATTTTTATTTTTCTAACATATTTTAGAAAATTTCGGCGGCATAACGGCACGATACTAGAAACGGGACGAGGCCTAGCCTTATCCCCGGTCTAGTGAAGGCCCACGCCATTCACACATCAATCAATCCATTCATTTCACCAAACAAATCAATTTCAAATCAAATCATCTAATTAATTTATGCAACCAAACAAACAAGTCCATGGTCTGTGGACGATTGTGTCGGGTGCTACTAAGCACCGTCTGCATCCTAGAATATATATATAACTAGGAAAAGAAATTGAAAGGTGAGAAATTCTCACCTATAGCTATCCTAGCTCCACGGCACTTCTAATGCAGGAAATCTTCACTGTTCTCGCCTCTTATCACTTTCTTCGCCCGTAACCACTACATATATAAAAATCGAATTTTTACTTCGCTATTCAATATATATAAATCGAATTTTTACTTCGCTGTTCAATAAATAAAAATCACATTTTTATTTCGACATTCAATATATAAAAATCACATTTTTATTTCAAAGATTTCGCCTTTTCAAAAATATCATCACAAAAATCACATCTTTATTTTAAAGATTTCTCCTTTTCAAAAATATCATCACAAAAATCACATCTTTATTTTTCTACACATATAAAGATGCTATTTTTAATATGCCTATCATGTAAAAATTATATTTTTGATTCGCTACTTAAACAAAAATCATATTTTTATTTCTCAAATTGATTAAACTACTTTATACAAAAACTGAAATGATAAAGAAAATAAACGCTCACTGTCTTTATTGGGAGATGGATGCCGATGGTCTTCAGGCAGGAGGGGATGGCATCTGCGCGTCGGAGGGTGGCGGTTCCAGGTGGTCGCGGCTTCAGGGGAGGCGCTGCTCGCGGTCTACGGTGGTCAGAGCGGAGGAGCTCACGGTGGCTGCCCTAGGGTTTTCTCGCGGCGCTAGGGTTCGGATTGGGGTCTTACGATTTGGGAGGTGGCTGCGTCTGGGCTCACGCGATTCGAGGAGAGGGAGTTCGCGAGCGGGGTGGGCGTCGAGGCCGATGGCGAGGGGCAGTGGGCTCGGAGGACGAGGCGGAGCGTCGATAGGGGTGGGGAGGCGCGCGCCACCATCGATCTACTGGAGTTTTCTCTTTTTCGTTTTTTATTTTTATTCTGAGGTATGAGAGAGAACGGTGAGGAAATATATATTTAAATATATAATTATATTAATTAATTTACATAAAGTAACCTTTTCGTTCGGACGCCAAATAAAGCCCAACGACTGTCGCCCCTAGCTAATTACCCCCATTCCGAACACAATGGGATATGTATCAAAGGCCGCTTCGGCTGTTACAATCAGTTTCCTTTGAATTTACATTTAAATCATTATATTGAATTTTAAATGTACATTTCAAATTACCGGGGTCGCATACGAACTTTAAAAATTCCAGAAAAATATTTTCTAGCTTCGTATTGACGATACGGTCCTAACAAAACTAATTTCGTCGAATTCTAAGACCGTTAGAAAAATGGCCAATTTCCAGTCGATTAAAATCAACTAAAACTGGTCAAACGCGTTTTCCTTTGCCACGCTCACATACTGATTCAGAAAATTATGAAAATTGGAATCTAGCAATAACTCGACATCACGGACCCAACAAAACAGGTTTCGTCGAAATCCGAGGTCGTTTGCAAAATGTCTATTTTTAAGGGCCTGAATTCCATAGCGACTATTCAGAATTTTCAACTGGACATATCTTTTGATTCCCGCTATGAAATTTCGATTATTCGAATTCGTTGGAACGATATTATCAATTAGATCCTATCATTTTTGGTTTCACTAAAATCCGGATTGTTTTGCACCCGGTACATTCAATTGAAGTTTGAAATCGAATTATCGAACTACCGCGCCATTTTCAATTCTATTTATAATTATAAATAAATATTTATATTCTAACGACGACGCGTATAATATATACGTTCTAATTATATTCAAAATAAATTTCTCGTCGATTCTTATTTAAAATAATTCATTTAAAATAATCAAAATTCTCTAAAATTGCCAAAATAAAAATTTTAAACTGGCCCAGATTTTCGGGTTGTTACAATCTCCCCCACTTAAAACTTTTCGTCCCCGAAAAGGAACAAAGTCGAAAGTGGTTTGATTAATCAACTCTACGTTCGATCTGGCTTCCATTCTCCAACTTTTCAGTTTCTGAGAATTTTCAAAATTTCAAAAATTTGGCTAACACCCTAAATTTTCGAAAAATTTCGCCATAACCTCCCCTGCACCGGGAGCATCGGGGAATTTCAAATAGCTTCCCCGGTCCTTCAGATCTCAAAAAGAAAAAGCCAAGCGGCTAGCCAATAGGCTCATAAAATCATCATCACCCAAACAAAACAGTAAATTATGTAGTAAACATGTACCTATTTGTCGGGCAAACAAATTTTATTCTCCGCTCTAGCCTCCTTGCTATGACCTGTTCAATATAAGTATATGTATATGCGAGCAAATGCGACCAAATATCAATACAATTCAATATTTGATTCAATTAGGCATAATGGTTCAAAATTATCAAACAAATAAACAAACAACACAAACATCAATCAATTAGTTGATTAGCTTTTCAAATTGATAACTTTGATACATAGTCAAAAATCAGATTTTTGATGTCAAATCACAACAATAGGCCCTATCTAATTTTGGTTCTCGCACCAGTCAATAGGAAATATATAGATATCACACCTTCGAAACACGAATACCAATTCTGATGATGTTCGAACTATCATCAGAATCATCTCCGGGCGACTAGAGTGTGATTCTATATCTATCCAGTATATTAAAACTTCAAATACACGCGGATCAGACGTATACGCAAAGTCTATATATACTGGACTGTCCAAATTCAAACATAATAAATAACCAAATACGAATAATTGATTTAAAATTTCAAAGCAAGATTTGTTTTCATTTGAAAAATATACTCTTCACACTCGTTCTAGGATACTACTGATCCCATCTCTAACGAGTCATTCCCGTTGGATATTACTAATCCAATATCTGATGAATTCTTTCGTACGGTTCTAATGTGTCTTGTTCTATAGCTTTGTAAACCAAAGCTCCGATACCAACTGTGACGAGAAGGAATTTCGCTCGGTCTGAACCAGTCGCTAAACCGATCCAGGCCATTCGAAACGCCCTATCGTTTGAGAACACGACAAAACAGAACGCATACGGAAGAACATTTCGCTGTATATTACAACAATGCATCAGATTACAAGAATATACAGAGTATAAATGAATATTACACAGAAATATCAGAGATTTAAATTACATTTAAATACATAGCAGCGGAAAATAATACAATACACAACTAGAAGTAGATATACGGATACAAAGCTTTCCGGATATCGTTCCAGCTGTAAACCAGGATCCTGTGAATATAAATCTACAAAACCAAAACTACTAGCTGCCCGAGTCAAAATAGGGGCACCCAGAGTTTAGGTTAAAACAATAAACTCCAGGTCAGTCATGTGACTAGTGTGAGAACTAAAACGGTTATTAATCTTTATCTTTAAAGTTTGGTAAATCAAGGGACCACGCCGTATAACACGGAACGGGTTTCCTCCCAAGAATACCAGTGCATAAAACAACAGCGCAATGCTAAATAAAGAAAAATGAAGCTGTTATAAGACCCAGGTCCCATCACACAATGCAACGCAGCCGAGGATAGGGTTTTCCCTTATAACAGCCAAAGAATGCTTGATACGTTTAAAACAAATCGTTTGATACTATTATAAGTGCATAGTGTATAAAACAATTTCAAATCATAAGTATCAATCATAGGCGGCATGGGTACCATATATCATGTCGCCATACTAGGCTCTACAATCAAAACCGCAAATGTCACGTATTTGGAAATTGGATTTCCGTCTATGAACCGAGGCAAAAGATAGTCCTCACCGAATTCGAGACGCTCTAGTCCGTGTCTCAGGCAAGTACTCAGTCAAGCCTTTGGATCGTCAGGGTCGGTCCACCGATGTGGATTAAAATGCCTGAACATGAGTTTCCCCGCCCTATGGGGCGTAGGTGAGCCAACTAAATGACTCCATCGGTTCGAGAACGACCGATCAATCCGAGGCGCCTCGCAACAGCAACAACCACATAAGTCAAACTCGTCAGGGCGTGTAAAACCACTGACGCCACTTCTAACTAGAAAGAAACGCATGCCCTCCCTGAGGTCCGTCTCCCGTTTTTGGTTCATACCGGGTGTGAAACTCGCGAAGTAAACGTTACACAAAGCTACACCACGAAGGCCGTGCTTCGATCATCAACCACAAGACTTTGCTTCTCAACAGAAGTCTCGATCATTTGCCACTTAGGCATGCCACACAGGCAATTCACTCCATGCGTTTGATATCCATCAATATATAACCCCTGAGCTCGTACGTCTCAGAGAAGGGCGTTAAGCAAGAGAATAAATTCTCCGCCGCCAAACAGATATATATTTAATAGAAATCAATCACACGGACTAAAATGCAATGTCAGACACACAGTCCATTTACAAGTCCGTTCTGGGGCTGAACGAAACCGGAGGCACCTAGTACCTCGCATATCCATCGATCTCCAAGTACGTCTGGACGATCACCAACTGTTTCCATCTTCTTGGGTGTACAGCCCAATCAAGATCATCAGTAATCACCCAAACGACGTGAAGACCTCCGGTCTTCGACCATCGTCTTCATCTTCGACTTATCGTCGTATCAGTTATTCAGAACGGGATAAACCCGGTCTTCCATTTAAAATATACGCGAGTTATTCGGGAAGACCGGGTTTATCCCGTTCTGAATAACTGATACGACGATAAGTCGAAGATGAAGACGATGGTCGAAGACCGGAGGTCTTCACGTCGTTTGGGTGATTACTGATGATCTTGATTGGGCTGTACACCCAAGAAGATGGAAACAGTTGGTGATCGTCCAGACGTACTTGGAGATCGATGGATATGCGAGGTACTAGGTGCCTCCGGTTTCGTTCAGCCCCAGAACGGACTTGTAAATGGACTGTGTGTCTAACATTGGATTTTAGTCCGTGTGATTGATTTCTATTAAATATATATCTGTTTGGCGGCGGAGAATTTATTCTCTTGCTTAACGCCCTTCTCTGAGACGTACGAGCTCAGGGGTTATATATTGATGGATATCAAACGCATGGAGTGAATTGCCTGTGTGGCATGCCTAAGTGGCAAATGATCGAGACTTCTGTTGAGAAGCAAAGTCTTGTGGTTGATGATCGAAGCACGGCCTTCGTGGCGTAGCTTTGTGTAACGTTTACTTCGCGAGTTTCACACCCGGTATGAACCAAAAACGGGAGACGGACCTCAGGGAGGGCATGCGTTTCTTTCTAGTTAGAAGTGGCGTCAGTGGTTTTACACGCCCTGACGAGTTTGACTTATGTGGTTGTTGCTGTTGCGAGGCGCCTCGGATTGATCGGTCGTTCTCGAACCGATGGAGTCATTTAGTTGGCTCACCTACGCCCCATAGGGCGGGGAAACTCATGTTCAGGCATTTTAATCCACATCGGTGGACCGGCCCTGACGATCCAAAGGCTTGACTGAGTACTTGCCTGAGACACGGACTAGAGCGTCTCGAATTCGGTGAGGACTATCTTTTGCCTCGGTTCATAGACGGAAATCCAATTTCCAAATACGTGACATTTGCGGTTTTGATGGTAGAGCCTAGTATGGCGACATGATATATGGTACCCATGCCGCCTATGATTGATACTTATGATTTGAAATTGTTTTATACACTATGCACTTATAATAGTATCAAACGATTTGTTTTAAACGTATCAAGCATTCTTTGGCTGTTATAAGGGAAAACCCTATCCTCGGCTGCGTTGCATTGTGTGATGGGACCTGGGTCTTATAACAGCTTCATTTTTCTTTATTTAGCATTGCGCTGTTGTTTTATGCACTGGTATTCTTGGGAGGAAACCCGTTCCGTGTTATACGGCGTGGTCCCTTGATTTACCGAACTTTAAAGATAAAGATTAATAACTGTTTTAGTTCTCACACCAGTCACATGACTGACCTGGAGTTTATTGTTTTAACCTAAACTCAGGGTGCCCCTATTTTGACACGGGCAGCTAGTAGTTTTGGTTTTGCAGATTTATATTCACAGGATCCTGGTTTACAGCTGGAACGATATCCGGAAAGCTTTGTATCCGTATATCTACTTCTAGTTGTGTATTGTATTATTTTCCGCTGCTATGTATTTAAATGTAATTTAAATCTCTGATATTTCTGTGTAATATTCATTTATACTCTGTATATTCTTGTAATTTGATGCATTGTTGTAATATACAGCGAAATGTTCTTCCGTATGCGTTCTGTTTTGTCGTGTTCTCAAACGATAGGGCGTTTCGAACGGCCTGGATCGGTTTAGCGACTGGTTCGGACCGAGCGAAATTCCTTCTCGTCACAAGTAGAAAATAATACATTATACTCCTACTAGTAGTTGCTCTGCAGCATAGTCCTCGCTAAGATCTACAACCTGCCACCTAGTCCGCCCATCCAAAACATGGATGAAAAACCGAACGTAATAAGAGGGAACATAAAACCTTGAGTTAGACAATAGTATTAATGAGAGATAAAACAACTATCAAAAATCATCAATAAAGGATATGAGAGATAGGTAGGTCAATCATCTACTCTACCAACACATCAACAGAGAAAAACCCAAAACTCGTCTCCTCCACATTCAACAGCGATAGCCTTTCCTAGAATTAGAGAAGAAACAAACTGTACATCCATAGAAACCAATTATCATGTGTAGGCCACTCTAATCAAGTTCGACACCTTCCAAGATCAGAAGGCCTAAACCAACATCAAACAAGCACCCATGTGATTTCTCCCTCGAAGCTGAATAATCCACTCAAGATGATACAAACAAGCAATCAACATCCATAACTCTGGCTACCACTGCCTATCTTGCCTTGAAACCATCGTTAATTAATCATATGACTAGCCACAACATGCCATTCGTCAAGGGCTAATGGTAACCCAGGTTCCAGAAAAACTCCATACACACATTGTGTATGTTTGCCTTACTCCAAAAAGACAATTAGGCCCATCAAGTTTTTTCCCAAGTACTCGACTAATCATCAAGTCTTTTAGGCATCCCCATTATACCCCTGTTTTGAGTCTTACTAGAACTTTCGATTAACGACTATCCCTTAGCCTTCAATATCTCTAGCCATCATCATCGGTGACTATCGATAAGCTCGAACATCTTCTTGAGCAACCATTATCCATGAGCTCAAACAACCTTGAGTTGACTTCACAACATCGCTACATTTCGCCGATCAACGAACATTTCACTTTGCCTCGAACATTCCATCTAAATTCATCCTGAAGCCTTGCCCATCATCAAATCAAAATAAACATCCTGTTTGGTCAATAATAGATGGACCTTCTGTTGGAGAATGGAGTTTTGATGACAACAACCTTATTTCAATTATCATTGATTATAAAATATATGATAACACTTTTTGTATAGAATATATATATGCAGGAATTATATATAGGAAATATTACTGAAGACTGTACAGTTAATAAAGATGGTAGAGATTCAAAGATAAAATAAATTTCAAGACTCATGAGTAATCAAGATTTCATGAGTTCAAGAGTTCAAGATTAATATAGTTATAGATTCTAGATTTTGTAAGACTCTAAATAGCACTCCAGGTTCAAATTCAAATTCTAATTTTCAAATTCTGATTTTCAATTCTATCCTCAATCCTCTCTGTTTTGTTCTTCTATTTATTTTTATTCTTCTTTGTTTTCCAAACTTAAGTTTTATATATTTATATACTTTATATTTATATTCTTATACTTTATATTTATAGTTTAAAACCTTATAATTTTATAAATATATTTATATAGTTTAAATTTATGTTTTCATTTGTTTTTCTATCATATAATATTAATTTACAACAATAGATTTTTACTGAAGAATTTCCAGAATTATTTTAATATCAAAACATTTGAAAAATGCTTTGAAAATCAAAAATATGCAATGGTATGTCGACATACCAAAAACACCATGTCGACATACAAATGTCATTTTTTGTAAATTTGAAAGGAAGTGTCTTTTCACTATTTGAAACAATTCAAAACCGTTGCAACCTTTCATGCTCTATAAAAAGAGGTTAAAAGCAATTTTTTTATCATATCTTCTTCTCTAACTTCCTCCTCTTTCCCTACATCATTATTCTTAATCGCTTTTACGGTTTTTACACTCATACACTGCCGAATTCAATTCCTTTTTGATTAAACTTCTTCTCTCTTCACTCTATACTCTCTACTCTCTGAATCAAATGCTATTGAAGAGTTATAAGGCTGTTTGTAATTGTTTGAACTGAGTAAAAGTTGTTTGGGTTGAGTAAAAGAGGAATCGGTGTCTTCCTTGTAGCCGTGAAATTAGGGAAGTAGGAGTCGGTGTTTCCTTGTAGCCGAGAAATCAGGGAAGTAGGAATTGGTGTTTCCTTGTAGCCGAGAAATCAGGGAAATAGGAATTGGTAATATCCCTTATAGCTGTGAAATCAAGGAGGTGGTTCTTGACTATTGGAAATAGTAATAAAACTTGCGCAATCCAGCGTTGTGCCGGACTGGACATAGAAACAATTCGAACCAGTGTAAAATCCGGTGTGTTCTTTCCTTTTCTACATCTTTATTTCTATTTATTTTTCATTTGTGTTTGAATCTGCGTCTGTGATTTTGTTTGTGGTGTTTAATTTATACCGTAGTTCACATTAGTTCTAGATTTTGTTTAAATTCTTACAAACACTACTCACCCCCCTCTAGTGTTTGCTTTGCCTCAATGATCCATTCCGCATTCCCTAATAGTTGGTATCAGAGCAAGGTTTTTCAAAAAGTTCATAATCTTATTTTTGAAAATAACGATAATGACAATCAACACTGGCAGCACTAATAGTTCTTTTATAGAGGGTAATCCACTGTTAGACCACCATTGCTTAATAGTAGTAATTATTCATATTGGGCATGTAGAATGAAAATTTATTTACAATTAGTAGGATTAGACACATGGAATAGTACACAAAATGAATATGTTGAACCCACAACTGCATTTGCACAATGGACAAATGAATAAAAGGCTGCTACACAGAGAAATTCTAAAGCCATGAATATGTTATTTTGTTCATTAGACAGGAATGAGCTTGATAGAGTATCAGTATGTAAGATTGCTTACGAAATCTGGAGAACTTTACAAGTTACTCATGAAGGAACTTGTAAAATTAAATAAACTATGATAGGCATGTTAGTTAATCAATTTGAATTATTCAAAATGAATGAGAATGAGTCTATTTCAGATATGTATTGTAGATTTCAAGAGATAGTGCATTCGCTAATAGTACTTGGAAAATTTTATTCCAAAGAAGATCAAGTCAAAAAAATATTAAATTTATTAACTCAAGAATGGGATCAGAAGACTTTTGCTATAGAAAAAGCCAATGATGTCAATGAAATGATGATTGAAGAGTTAATTGGAAATTTGATGTCATATGAAGTCCAATTACAGAAAAGAAAAGAAAATAGATTAACTTAAAACAAGTCTATTGCACTTAAAGCAACAACAAATGATTCTGACTCGAGTAGTGAAGATGATGAAGAAAGAGCACTCATGACAAATCATTTTAGAAAAATTTTAAAATATAGAAGGAAGAGTTATAATCAAGGAAATTCAAAAATTAATGATGGTCTATGTTTTAACTGCACCAAACCAGGCCACATAAAGAAATTATGTCCATATCCAGACAAATTGACTCAACAAACGGACAACAACAATTCATCAAGGAAAAGAAAGAAAGCATGCACAACAACATTAGATGATTCAGATTCGTCGTCAAGTGATGAAGAACTAGAAACCAGAAATATGAATATATGATTTACGACAATTCAGAGTTCAGAAAATCATGAAGAAAAGGATAAAAAAATAGGGGGGGCTACCTTTAGGATTTCTTTTTGATAATGCCAAAGGGGGAGAAATTATAAAATATTGGCATAGCTTACAGGATTCTTACAGACAGGGGAGTATAGACGGAACATCATCAAACAGGTATATACAGGTATGATATTTTATAAACTAAGGTTGTCATCATCAAAAAGGGGGAGATTGTTGGAGAATGGGGTTTTGATGACAACAACCTTATTTCAATTATCATTGATTATAAAGTGTAAGCTAACACTTTTTGTATATATATATATATATATATAGGAATTATGTATAGGAAATATTACTGAAGGCTATACAGTTATAAAGATGATAGAGATTCAAAGATCAGAGAAATTTCAAGACCCATGAGTAATCAAGATTTCAAGATTTCAAGAGTTCAAGGGTTCAAGATTAATACAGTTATAGAGTCTAGATTTTGTAAGACTCTAAATAGCACTCCAGGTTCAAATTCTAATTTTCAAATTCTGATTTTCAATTCTACCCTTAATCCTCTCAATTTTATTATTCTATTTATTTTTAATCTTCTTTGTTTTTCAAACTTAAGTTTTATATATTTATATACTTTATATTTATAGTTTAAAACCTTATAATTTTATAAATATATTTATATAGGTTAAATTTAAGTTTTCATATGTTTCTCTATCATATAATATTAATTTACAACACTAAATATTTACTTAAGAATTTCCAGAATTATTTTAATATCAAAACACCTGAAAAATGCTTTGAAAATCAAAAATATACAAGGGTATGTCGACGTACAAAAAACATCATGTCGATATACAACTTTAATTTTTTTTCAATTCTGAAAGGAAGTGTCTTTTCACTATTTGAAACGATTCAGAATTGTTGCAACCATTCATACTCTAAAAAAAGGGGTTAAAACCAATTTTTTTTATCATATCTTCTTGTGACAACCCCAATTTCGACAGATCGATTTTTTTTTATAATTCCAATCTATAGAAACTCGGATTGGTTTGCTCTGGTATCCTGCATGCTAGCCTACTTTGTGAACTAGGCTACACAAAGTTAAAGAGTCAAATAATGAAGAGTACCCTGCCAGATAATCGGATCGGATCGAGTTTCCTCGAGCAAAAACAGATCAGCACAAAGCAGAAAGGGAAGGAAAACAAGCCGAATCGAATCGGATCCTTAATGCCAAATCAAATTAGAGGGGAGCGGAAGAAGGAAGAGCTACTCCAAAGACCGGATCAGTTCGGATAGGTTGATCTGATCCCATTCTCTATAAAATAGCCGATCTGATCCCTTGCAGCAACGGTTTCATCGCACTATTTCTTAATATTCGGAGCGGTTATACCCACGATCTACCCATGTTTGCCACTAACCTGGTGTGCTGTCATCATCAAATTCCATCCGAACCCGAATGAAGCGGGACTGATGACATGTGGATCCGAACCGATCCCACTCCATGGGATTTTCCACCTATAAATACCACATCAAGAGGCATTTGGAAGGATCTTTTGGCACTTTCAGAATTGAAACTCCTTTGCAACCCGAATTTCATCAACTTATTCAGCTTACAATCATCTTTCAAATCATATTTTGAACGAAATTGAGTGAATCAATTTATGAGATGAGTGAGAATTGAGTGAAAATCATTATTGTAGTCGCATTCAAGACATCAATCAAAAAGGAAGAAAGTGGACGTAGGCTATTTAACGCCGAACCAATATAAATTGTGTGTTTTCTTCGTTTTAGCTTTCATTTCATTAGAATCTTTACTAGTTTGGGTGTTAGAGCTAATTTTGGATCTAACATTTTGGTGCTTTCACTGAGAAAATTTTGAATTCTTCGCTTTTTGGGATTATCATTCTACTATTTGGACTTTCAAAGTTCAAAGAAGTTAACCCTCCGTTTATTTTTGACATCCTTAAGAATTTTTTGGTGGATCATTGAATAATTGAACACTATGGCCAAGACAAAAGGAAAAAAGTGCAAGGCGCTAGGGGAAACGATGCTAGAGAATTTCAACAAGCCATCGTGCTAATGAGGTCACGTGCTCAAGACTCTGGAGCAGGCCGCTTCGGTCAGGAAGGTCCAAACCGGATGGAAGACCCTGATCTGAGCCGGTCCAATGAGGTTGAGATCACTCATTCCCCCTATCCGAAACGCTTCGAATGCCCCCATCCGAACCGCTCCGGCCAAGCTACTACACTCCGATCCGATCCGAACCAGAGTAAAGCTGGAACTTCTACTCGAGCTCCCACCAACGCTCCGATTCCAGCCACGACGACTAATGTTCAGCCTAATCCATCTGCACCCGTCACATATGGAGATTTTTCACGCTTTCTTGGCATTCTCCAGAGTACTAAGGAGGCGTTGGAAGCCCATAAGCGCGATAGTCTACGCGTGCAAGAGAACATGACCACCATGAGTAGGGAACTCAAGGAGCTCCAGAGGCAAAAGACACCTTCCCCAACACGCCGCCTTGCTGCAGATGATTCGTCTTCTTCAGACGAGGGACACCCTCGTGAGAGAAGGCCGCCTGAACAACCTCAGAACCTTGATCAGTTAACTTTTGGATCTTTAGGATCCCGAGAAGATACCGCTCATGTGTTAGGGCCTGATGACCAAAGCCTGCAACATCCTATGTTGTTGCCCATGCATGGATCCCACGTCCTACCCAGGGATCCTAATATTACCAACCCTACACAACAACAGCTTCTTCAACCTCTTCCTCCTGAGATCGACCGGGAGCGCAGAGAGCAGTGTAGAGTAGCCACCGCTAGAAACAAGAGGTTATCCCCTAATCAGAAACCCAGGGGCAATCCGAACAACAGACCTAGAGACCTGTGCAGACATTAACAAATGCTGATGTATGGGCAATGGTGCGTCAGATTATGTCCGAGAGCCGACGGTACACTAATGAAGATTGGGGAATTGAGCGAAGTCATACCCCCTTCATAGATGATATATTGGATTTCCAGTTCCCTCGGCAATTCAACTTGTCTCAGATGGATCTATAATTAGGAAGAACGGACCCAGGGCAACATCTGATGAGGTATGCATGATTCATGAATGCTGCAGAAGCTCTAGATGCTGTAAAATGCAAAGTCTTTCCAATTTATCTTGAAGACGTGGAGTTAATGTGGTTCACCCGACTCCCTCCTCGGTCGATATCAAATTTCACAGAATTGAGTAAGCGCTTCATGAACCAGTTTCGACTTTATGCCTGAAAGTCCAAGAGCGTCATAGAGTTGTCATGGATTAAACAGGCCCCAGGAGAATCTTTGAAGTCATATTTAGACCGCTTCAACCTGGCCGTCACCGAAGTTAGTGATCCTCATGAGCCCACTATCCTGATGGCCTTGATAGAAGGGGTAGACCCTGATGCAGAATTCGGGGATTACTTGTCTGGGAAACCGCCTCCTACTAGAGAATTGTTCTACGAAAAACTAATATCTGCTTAAGGCGAGAAGAAGCCCATGCAAATAGGAAGAGGAAGTCCGAAGGGGCCTCGAGGGAAGGTGTCCAGAGTAATGTTTTTGTGAAACAATCTGGTGATAGTTCAGGGAAGGTTTAAGTAAACGTTGGCAACCAGAGCGGGAGTAACAGCAACAGGAATGGGAACGACAATAGAAGGAATAGAAACCGAGGGAATAGCTCCAGTACAAGACCCAGATTCCAGACTTTTGAAAACTATACGCCGTTAAATGATAGTTGGAGAATATTTACTTGGATACATATAGCATATTGCAGTACAAAAAACCACCACCCAGAGACTCCACTGAGAAAGAGATCTCAACGGGAAAGTTTTATTTGTTCCATGGAACCCACAGTCATTCCACCAACGAATGCCGTCATTTGAGAGATATAGTCGAAAGAATGCTGTGGGAAGGGAAGTTAGATGAGTACAAGGTTTCCCCAAGGGACATGGGGCAAGGGGGACAAGCCCCAGACCAAAACCAGCCTACTTCAAAACCCACAGCGCAGCAGAAAGGTAAGGGGATCATTATTAATTCCATTATAGGTGGACCCCACCTAGTTGGTCATAGTTTCAAAGCGATGGATCAGTACGTCAATGCTGCCAAGCATTTTGAGGTAGGAGAATGCAGTAGCCTCAAAGACATTACTCCAGTAAAACAACAAAAAACAATATCAGACGACGTCATATTCCGTAGTAGAGATGATTCCGGAGTTCAATCCCCAACTGACGATCCACTAGTAATTACCACGACAATTGGCCCTGCTTTAGTCCATAAAGTGTTAGTGGACAACGGGAGCTCGGTCAATATCCTCTTCAAGAAAGCTTTCGAACAAATGAGACTTGAAGCAAAAGATCTAAAGCCATGTGAAGGATGGATACGTGGCTTCAACGGAGCGTCGATGGCTCTGATGGGCTACGTAGAGTTACCAATGACATTAGAGCAGGGAGATCGCCAAAGAGTGAGGATCTTGCCGTTTGTAGTTTTGGATGTGGAGTCGCCCTACAATGCCTTCCTAGGCCGACCGGCCCTTGCCGAGTTTAGGGCATGTATTGCACCTTGGTGCTTACTGCTTAAATTCCCGACTGACGCGGGAATTGGGGTGATGAGGGGCGACCAAGCTACAGGACGATCTTGTTACATGACGGAATTGAAGACGCTAATGAAGGGATTGAATATAGAAACTAAGGACGATTCTGCCCCACCGAAGGAGAACTCAGCATAGCAATTAAGGGGTTCTGCCGCAAGAGAGTCGCCCTCAGATGTGCTCGAGGATATAGATCCCAGAGAGAATAGAGAACCCGAGGATAAGAAGGCGACTCCCAACGAAATAAAAGTAGATATACCTATCGATGAGACAGATTCGACAAAAGTACTAAAGATCGTCTCGCAACTAGATCTAGTTCGAGCGAAAGAGTTGGCTGATTTTTTAAGGGCAAATATGGATGTTTTTGCCTGGACTCACGCTGACAAGTGTGGGATTTCGCCTGCCATCATGAGCCACACTTTGTGTATTAATCCAAAATACCCACCAGTCAAATAGAAGAGACGGATGTTAGGCCCAGAGCGTTCAGCAGCTTTAAAAGAAGAGGTAGAGAAATTAAAAGATAATGGATTCATTAAGGATTCAAAATATCCTGACTGGATATCGAGTCCTGTCCTGGTCAAAAAGTCAAACGGGAAGTGGTGTACATGCATCGACTTTTCTAATTTGAACAAGGCCTGCCCGAAGGATAGCTTTCCTCTCCCCAGAATTGATCAGCTAGTAGATTCGACGGCTGGGCACGAGCTTTTATCCTTTATGGACGTCTATTCTGGGTACAATCAAATTCCCACGCACATACCAGATCAAGAGAATACAAGTTTCATCACAGACTTGGGGTTATATTGTTATGTGGTAATGCCATTTGGGTTAAAGAATGCAGGAGCCACGTACCAGCACTTAGTCAACTGCATGTTTTATAATCAAATCGGGAAAACCATGGAGGTTTACATGGATGACATGCTTGTGAAGTCTAAACAATCTTATGACCATACAAGGGACTTAGCTGAAATGTTTGATATTCTTCGAAGGTTTGGAATGAAGTTAAACCCCCTAAAATGCTTGTTTGGGTTCGCATTTGGAAAATTCCTTGGGTTTATCGTGAGTTCTCGAGGAATTGAGATAAATCCTAGCCAAATAGCAGCAATAAGGGATATTGAAGAACCACGAAAGATCAAAGACGTTCAAAGCTTGGCCGGAAAAGTTGCTGCATTGAGTAGGTTTATCTCCAAAGCTACAGATAAGTGTGTACCTTTCTTCGATCTCATAAAATGAGGAAAGCGAAATTTTGAGTGGACCCCCGATTGTGTGGAGGCATTCCAGAATCTATTAGACTTATTAGAAAAGAGTCCAATATTATCAAAACCCGTGGAACATGAGGATTTGTTTGTCTACTTAGCGGTATCATCTCACGCCGTCAATACGGCATTAGTACGTGAAGAGGATAAAGTCCAGAAGCCTGTATACTACGTGAGCAAAAAGGAAGCTGCTGCAGAACGTAATTATCTGAAGATAGAAAAGCTTGCTTATAGCCTTCTGATTGCTTCCCGCAAGCTTCTCCATTATTTTCAGGCTCACCTAATAGTTGTATATACCAATCAACCTTTGAGACAAGTGTTGCAAAAAACCGAAGCATCGGGGTGGTTACTTAAATGGAACATCGAGATGAGTTAATTTGATTTGAATTTTCAGCCACGAAGATCAATAAGGGGGCAGGCATTGGCTGACTTTATAGCTGAATTCACAATTTCCGAAGAGGAAACGGTGGGTGACAAGGTAGTTACTTTGGACCAAGAGTTAGAGCTTAGTCCGTGGAGGCTATATACGAACGGAGCCAAAAATGATCGAAGGTCCGGCGCCGGAGTTGTTTTAATAACTCCTAAAGGACGATCTATTTACTATGCATTACGATTAGAGTTTGATGGTACTAATAACAATTCCGAGTAGAAGCCCTGATTGCCGGGCTGAAACTCGCCAAAGAATTGGGAGTGAAGACACTCGATATATATTGCGATTCCAAGACAGTTGTATGCCAGGTTCGGGAAGAATTTACTACTAAGGACATCGACTCATTACTTATCTCAAAAAGGTAAAGGAGTTGTTGGGAAGTTTGGAGCATTACAGCATAATGCACATTCCAAGAATGGAAAATCAGAAAGCAGATTGACTGGCGAAGCTAGCAAGTTCTGATAATCCTAAAGAAACTGAAATGGTTCCGATAGAGGTTTTGGAATCACCGAGTTTCGACCGAATGGAAGCGGAACTAGCCTTGGAAGTCGACCCAGAGAGAGAATCCTGGATGACATCAATCAAGAATTTTCTCAAGAATGGAACCCTCCCGTTGAAAAAGAGCAAAAGACAAGCTGTAAGACGCAAGGCTGCAAGATACATTTTACAGGACGACGTCCTTTATCGCCAAGGGTTTTCAATGCCTCTATTACGGTGTATCACACACGATGACATTAAACGTGTACTGCAAGAAGTACATGAAGGTGAGTGTAGAGACCACACTGGGTCCCAAACCCTAGCAAAGAAAGTATTACGGTATGGATACTTCTGGCCTACCGTGAATAAAGACGCGGCTGATTATTCACGATGCTGCGACAGATGTCAAAGATTTTCCAAAGTTCCCAGAGCGCCTCCGACTCAGCTCAAGTCGATGGTAAGCCCATGGCCGTTTGCCATGTGGGGGTTGACATTATTGGAGTGTTACCTATTGCCTGAGGAGGAGCTAAGTACGCGATCATCGTCGTGGACTATCTCACGAAATGGGTGGAAGCTGAACCTTTAACAACGATCACGGCAAGAAAGGTGATCAGTTTTGTGTTCAGAAACATCATCTGTCTATTTGGGATACCGAAGACCATCATAACTGATAATGGGACACAGTTTGACAGCATCGAATTCAGAAACTTCTGCCAAAAGTACAAGATTGATAAACGATACACTACTGTAGCTCACCCGCGGTCAAATAGCCAGGTCGAAGCAATAAACAAGTCAATAAATCTATATTTAAGAAGCGGTTAGAGCGGGCCAAGGCCAGATGGGTAGATGAGTTACCATTAGCTTTGTAGGCCTACAGGACAACCTTTAAGACGGCCACCGACCATACACCCTATTCACTTTCCTTTGGGTCAGAAGTAGTAATCCCGATAGAATTGAAGTCCCTTCTCATCGAGTCGCGTACTATGACCGATGAAGAATAGAACACTCCTCCTAGAGTCTCTTGATATGATTAAGGAAAAAAGAGACGAAGCAGACTTGCATGCCTTGAGACATCAACATCAAGTAGCAAGTTATTATGACTGGAAAGTTCTCTTCAAAACCTTTGAACCAAGAGATCTAGTACTGAAACGTGTCTTCCCACCTTCGATTCAATTGGGTCCAAAATGGGAAGGGCCATACACCATCCAACGGAAGCTTTATACAGGAGCATTCTAGCTAACGACCGTGGACGGTGAAGAGATTCCCAGAGCTTGGAACGCTCAGCACTTACGACGATATTTGAGCTAAATATGAAATGTCTTCCTTTTTGTTTTTATAAGCTGTGTAAAAAGGCGCGACTTGCCTTGAAAAGTCTGTTTATGTGAACAAAGGATTATGAAGTGGATGTAGGCTACGACTTAGCTGAACCACTATAAAAATATCGTGTGTCATTTACTTTCCTGCATTATTTATATATTTGACAATCATTCTATCATGACCATGAAATACGAAACATTAAATTAAATCTGGAAAATTGGAGATAACCTATGTGCAGGAGCGAACAAAATGACCGCTTGCATGATAAAATGCAAAAGAATGGGAAGATGACATTCTTAACTCTAACTCTCATGAATCGAGAGGGAGTATAAAGGACGGGAAGACGACGTCTCTTGGGGCGTGAAGGTGCACCCAGATGAGAAACCTCCTCAACAATACTCTAACCTGGTTATGAGACAGGAGAAAATAAAGATGCTAAAAAGAATAGGCATCAATGACGAAAGGAATATGGCCCCGTTGGAGAATCGGGGGAAATTGGATTTTGAATTTAATCAATCTTGAATAATTCTTATTCAGTTATCCAAGATTGATTGGGGACATATATGTGCACACATGTTCCCCTCAACAGTGACTTTATTATATAACTGTAATATGACATGCTATCCATTTGCGTTTTTACTTAAGTGCTAAACTAACAACTATCAGACATTGCAGGAAATAAACTATTTTATTTACAAACACATGAGTTTGTATAGGGAAATCAAGCAAAAGATGCGAGGGCCGCACTTGCTGCAACAATTGCGGACCAATTGAATATCAAAATAAAACAAAGCACATCATCGCTTGGGTTTTGGAGCAGACTTGGATTTTTTTTTAGTAGCTCTAGCCACTTTTTCAGCAGCAGTCATAAGACGCTTTGGCCTCTTCTTCTCTGTAGTTGAAGTACCAGAATCGGTGGATTTCTTCCCAGGAGTCGGAACACTAGAATCAAGAGAAGATTTTTTTAGCAAGCTCTTCTGTAATAGAACTAGTTGAAACCTTAACGACTAACCTTGATCCAAGAAACACCACTGCAAGGGGCTTAAGGCGTTCGGGGTTCAAGTCTTCAGCTTTTAGTTGCATGTGTTTGTCTTGTTCGGCTTTCATTTCAGCCAAAGTGATGTCATCGGCACTTTTTGAATCCCCAATTATAGCCATATCAGGATCTTCTTCATGCCCCTCATTACCACCTTCGTCTTTTAAGGCATCTATCATCTCGTCATCATGAGAAGTGTTGGCCTTAGACAGTTTAGCTCCCCCTCTTGACTCAACAATGGTAGCCTTATCCTGTTCTCCTTGAGTCTTTTATACAGATTTTTCCCCAGTGGTGGTTCCCTGATGCACGTCAGTCTTCTCGGTCGGTTTAACACCTACATAATGAGAAGCAACAGTTATCAACTTAGGAGAAAATAAAGGATCCTCGATCGACTGCCTAATGATGTGATCAAAGGTGGAGACGGCCTTGACAAATTGAGGTGAAAAGGTATAAATAACTTCTGATGATTTCTCAATTGGGGCTGCTACCGTCTCTGACGCTGATTCGGGTATAGGATATAAAAGAGACGCTTTAGAAATTCTTGGGTTCTCGGGATCATACCCCTCAACGTCAGTAGTTTCAGCGGTAACAGAAGAGGAACCAACTTCAGGGATATTCTTTTGTTTGGCCAGGCGTTTCTCCTCCTCCATAGCAGCAGCAATGAGGCGACGCCCCTCGGCCAGGGGTGCCGGTTCGTCATCTCTCAGATGCTTCTCCATAAGTTTATCTTCATCAACAAAGTCTACCTTAAGTTCCTCTTTCTCCCATTCGATGTTTTGACTCCACACGTGAACTAGGGTAGTCGAATAGCCTTCAATCCAAGAGATGTTTCGGCGACGAATTAAGTGTGCAAAGAATTCAATCAATAGTTCGCCAAAACCATGCACTTTTTCCTATGCCTCTGATGGCTGTTTACGGGTTTCTTCAGCAGACTTAATGGCGTTATCCACATTCCCCTCAGCTAGGGAAGCCCTAGTTTCGGCTTCCATTAACTTGGACTCCAAGTCAGCGTTTCGTTTCTCCAGTTCAGCATTTTTTCTCGCTAACTCAGCTTTTTCTTGCTCAAGAGTATTGTAAGCCAGTTGCATTGTAGCACTGTCTGACTTAGCGTCTTCCGCTTGTTTCTTCAACTCCAAATGCTCTTGACTACGAGATTCTAGCAAGTCATGATAGCGCTTCTGTAATTCCTCAAATTACTGTTTGAAGTTGTTGTCATCTCGTTGAGCAATGACGAGTTTAGCTTGTGTTTCTTCTAGGTCCTCCTCCATATTTTTCAAGGCATTTTCATTGGAATCCGCATCCTTTTTCATTGAATCAACATCTGTAATCAAAGTCCGAATAATTCTGGGGAGATTGCGTGAATATTTGAACATCTCCGAGTATTTCTTCTCAACTACGTCAATCTTTGCTTTAGCCTCATCTGCCCACTTTGAGGAAATAGGCTCAAGTGCAGGTAAAAAAGTTAGATTCTCAAAGTAATGATATGGGAACTGCTTCTCCAGATATGCCAGCTTAACTTTGGAATCAGCATCCAGTGGTGGAGGCTTGCAGTATGTTAGTTCAACATGTTTTTGCTTAATCGGGACGATGGTTGCATCATCCTTTCCAGAACACTTCTCAGAAACTTTGTGTTTGTCTCATGAATCGGTATGTTTCGGTGGACTTTTTTCCCGACTGTGTTTGTCTTGAGGAGAAGTTCGGTATTTGGATTGCGACGTGTCTTCTCCTCGACGACTCTGGTAGCTCTTATATCTGTCTGGATCCGATCGGATGGGGGAACGAGAGCGCGAGTTGTGTGGTCGATGAGAATCATGTGGCCTTCTATCATCTCTGCCCCGGCTCTCACGGCGATCATGCTTGATATCGGAAGGAGGTCTAGACATGCTACGGCGCATTTTTCTGACATCGTAGTAAGGGCGAGACATTGTACCTACGCAACAATATAAGTGGAATTCAGAATCAGTATTCACATAAGACATGAGTGCTGTGACTTGTGGTGCTAATGTGTTGAGTGCATCTTAAGTAGTGTTTCCCCCCAACGAACCCAAGTCTGAAGCTAGACTAGCATGAGCGGGCTCTTTGGTCTTCACGGGAGTAGTCTCCTCTGAAGAGGTGAAAGTTAAAGGGTTCATGCCAAAGTCCTCTGAAGTATAGATGGTTTCAGACAGGGGAAGCTTTCCTAAACCCTTAAATGTGGAATCGTCGAAAGTAGGAGCATCTCCTTGAGAAGCATCTATTGGCAGCACTTTAGAAGATGTTGACTTCTCAGGAGAAATAGCGTAATCGGGGACGGTATACCCTTCTCTGTGCTTTTCAACTATGTTGGCTAACTCGTCGTCCTGAGTTGAAGATGGAGAAGGCGAAGTCCGAAGAGGTATTGTTGGACCTTTCGAGCCCTCGCCCGTCTCAGGAATAATGTCTACCGGGGGTATGTACACATGTGACCCGTCCCATGACCTATAATACGGGTAATAGATAGTAACCCGTGATGATGGAGATACTCATCCTTAAGAACTTCGTCGATGGTTAGAAACTTTTGATCTCTGTTGAGAAGCCGATGCAAACGATCAAAGTACAATTGATCCGATATTTGCTTTCGGTTATCAACTGCGAATAAAAAAGAAAGCAAGTTAACGTGTTGGCACGAGCATTTAAAATTGAGATCTAGAAAATTGGTGCTTTACTTGATTTGGTCCATCTCTTGGCGCATTCTGGCTGCTGCCTGATATAAAACCATTCGAGCTTAGTATCGCCAGCCTTGCTGCTAAATGGAGCTGTAATAATTTTCCTTTTTGGGACAGATTCAAAATATGAGAAGGAAGGAGTCTCTTGAGTCCGATGCTTGAAATTATAAAAAAAGTGGACGTCATCGAAGGTAGGCTCTATACCTAAAACCTCTTTGTATGCTATATATAAGGTGTATAAACAAGCATAAGAGTTGGGATGTAATTGCATGGGGGCAATCCGCATCTATCTCAGAAAGTCGACAACAAAAGGCAGAAACGTTGGGATAGCACCAACCATACACATCAATCGGATAACTGCCATAAATCCTTCCGGAGGATTGTGGGGGCGATCTGTTTTCGATGGCACCAGGGTATCTCTTTTCAGTATTCCATGCTTTAAACATATTCGAACAAGTCTGTCGCTATCAATTGTCGATTCAACAGAATCTTTGGGTAATTCCAATGTAATAGTAGACTCAAACTCATCAGGAGCACGATTATCTCCTATCCCTCCTTCCTCTTCATCGCCAAGAGAAACTTCACTATCAGAACGTCTTTCACTATTGTATGCTTCTACTTCATAATCTGGGCCCTCATCGTCCCATTCAGGGTCTGAGGGAGAGGATATGTCATCAAGAGTAAATTTCTCGGAAGTTTCTGCAACTTCTTTCTTCTCTACTAACCTAGATGAACGTCTCTCTGCCATGATCACTAAACTACTGAAGAAGCAATAACATAAGTTAGAGTAAGATAGCCCATATACCCCCGTGTATGTGTGTGAACTATAGTGTGTGCTATGTGTGCAAAGGATGCAAAGTAAACACATGAGAGCGTGATGCAAAGGTTCGATAAAGCAGTAATGTTCAGAATAGTTCTTGATGTTCGTTTATGTTCGTAAGGCACTATCGTAACTGTTCTTTAAGTTGAAGGTTATGTCAAGTATTGATTTGGCTAGTTGAACAAATTCTTGTGCATTGAGTAGAACTGCTTCGGTTCGGTTCGGATGTGAGTATTAGGATCTGATCGGGGGAAGCTATGTTTTGGTCTGAAGCAAATGTTCACAACCATCCAGCAAAACCGGATCGGTTCGGAAGTAGGCATTCGGAGCGGTCCAGATAGACTTGAGTATCCATACCTCTCTTCCTCCTTGTTTCTCATTCTGACCTGACACGGTCAAGTGACCTTTGCTCCCCATCTTTGCTTTTTAATCCGACCCGATCCGGTCAGGTAAATTCCATTCCAATCTCCACTTCTATGCTACCTCACCCGAACCGATCCCATTCATTATCCTCTTCTTCTTCTTCCCCTTCCTCGTCAAAACCGAACCCATCTCCTTCTTAAAAAACCCATCCTTTTTTGAGAAGCATGTCACAGCAAAATCACCATTGACCAATTTACCCCCTACCATGTCAAATCCTACCTCCTAGCGCCTCGAGGTGATGACGGAGTCACCAACGACGACGACGAGGGAGGAGGAGGCCACGACGTCGAAGCCGAACAAAATCCATGACCAAATAGTTCAAATTGACCACAAATTCTAACTAAACTCGATTATTACAAGGAAAATCGAAGTTTTAAACCTACCAGAGTGTTTAATTTGAAGATTAACGAGAGGATTTTGGAGTTTTTGAAAGTTAGGGTTTCAATGCAAAGTCTATTAGGCGATAGCAATAAGAGAAAGGGAGGAAGAAGGAGATAGGCGGCGGGTTTATATAGGCTTATTGTGACCCCTCGTATTCCTAGCCTTTTTACTCCGTTCGGACGGGAGGGCAAGCCCACAAAAACGTTTTGGCCTGTTAATCCAATGTTAAGCCAGACGAGAAGGAAAGCCGTTCGGGTCAGAGTCCGAACCCGAATGAGATCATACACATTGAAATGGTGTATAAGTTGAATTTAAAGAAAAATAAAGAAGAATCTTACCTGGAAGAATCACTGGACATCAGTTAGAATTCCTAAAGATTGTCAAAAACAAAGGAGGAGATCTGTGAACCTTTTTGGTGTATTTATAGGCTGCAAGAGGCACAACCTTATGAAGCGGCACATCTGTACAGACGAACGGGGATGACTATTTAACGATTGAAATTTAGAGACCAATGAATAGACGATGTCAAGGCACGCTCCATCTTCGATAGAAGCATCCCTTGAGGAGGAAAAATGTTAGCCTACTTTGTGAACTAGGCTACACAAAGTTAAAGAGTCAAACAATGTGGAGTACCCTGCCAGATAATCAGATCGGATAAGGTTTCCTCGAGCAAAAATAGATCAGCACAAAGCAGAAAGGGAAGGAAAACAAGCCGGGTCGGATCGGATCCTTATTGCCAAATCAAATTAGAGGGGAGCGGAAGAAGGAAGAGCTTCTCCAAAGACCGGATCGGTTCAGATAGGTTAATCCGATCCCATTCTCTATAAAACAGCCGATTCGATCCCTTGCAGCAACGATTTCTCCCCAGGATTTCTTAATACTCGGAGTGGTTATACCCACGATCTACCCATGTTTACCACTAATCTGGTGTGCTGTCATCATCAAAATCCATCTGAATCCGATTGTGGCGGGATTGATGACACGTGGATCCGAACCGATTCCACTCCAGGGTGATTTTCCACCTATAAATACCACATCAAGAGGCAATTGGAAGGATCTTTTGGCACTTTCAAAATTGAAATTCCTTTGCAACCCGAATTTCATCAACTTATTCAGCTTACAATCATCTTTCAAATCATATTGTGAAGGAAATTGAGTGAATCAATGTATGAGATGAGTGAGAGTTGAGTGAAAATCATTATTGTACTCACATTCAAGACATCAATCAAAAAAAAAAGTGGACGTAGGCTATTTAACGCTGAACCACTATAAATTGTGTGTTTTCTTCGTTTTAGCTTTCATTTCATTAGAATCTTTACTAGTTTGGGTGTTAGAGCCAATTTTGGATCTAACACTGCAGAAAAGACAGAAACATAAAATATGTCAGAGCTCAGAAAACATCTCACAGTGGAATGTATAAAATATACTACAAATCAAAGTACATCCTTACCGTATTAATAATGCTGCCTAACCAGTATCCAAAGATATAAAATCTCATGTCCCCGCCACAAATCTAACAATCGAGTATGTTATGAGGAGGGGGTCAGAACACAAGTTCTGATGACTAGATTTAAACTATACACTTTGGACAATCCTACATATACCGTTCAAGCATATTATCTTATTTATTAGGTTATGTAATGACCCTGATATTTCGTCAGTTAATTTTAAATATCTTATATGGATTTAAATATTGGATTGATAAAATAAATGGAATTTTATATTTGAGTTATCGATTTTAAAATCAATTTCGATTTAATATTGAATATATTAAATTATCGGAATACGAAATTGAATTTATTTGAATTCAAGGTCAACATTGAATTAGAAACAGTTCAGATAATCAATTCAAACTCCTGTTTGAATTAGAATAATAATATTTATTGATTATCGAAGAATTAATTGTTTTAAAATTTATTTAAATCAATTTAAATTAATATCTTCTCCATATGATCGAACTGGGCTTCGATACCAGTCCCAGTGTGTTCAGAATATCGGTTAATCCTAGGAAGGCTTGTTGTTGGGTTCAGAAAGGAGTTCGGAGTCATGCTGTATTTTAATTAAAGGATGCGGTTCAAAAAAAAGTATCATTTTTCTTGTGGACATAAACAGAGCAACAAGGACAGCCTTGCTGTTCATTTCAAAACCGCAAGAGCAAAAAGAATTTGTGGCCTCTTCCTCTCCATCCGTCGCTCAAACCTCTCCTATAAAATCAAAAATGCTCGAAGCCTCCTCAAATCAGAATCGAACAGAAAACAGGAAAAATGCCGCTCCTTATATCCTTCTAAATCCAAAATCAAATCTAAACAAAATCAAAAATCCCAAAGCCTATTTCATTAGAGCTGATTAGGTTAGATCTTCATGTTGATGCGGATTTTATGAGGCGCGATTGAGCTTGGTGGGTTCGAACTTGAACGTGACGTGAATTATGGCATTAGGAATTGGGTTGTGTAATGACCAAAAGGTGCGGAAATTTTTGTCTGGTGGCAAGGGAGTCTTGTTGCCAAGAGTTTGGTGGTCTTGTCATTAGAAAAGGGTCGATAGTAGGTAGCGATGCATTCTGAGAAGGTGCGACATTTACTATAGCTGCCAGTGGAGCTATCGATCATGATGGCCAAGGTTGTTTCAAGAGCATCGTGGAGATTTGAATTCGATGGAACTAAGTTTGAGGAGTCTTGCTGTGTGTTCTTGTCATAACTTTTCTGCCCTGGGAATGATGAGGCTGAAGTTAAGTTTCTGGAAATTGTGTTGGGTGCTAAGGAAAATTGGGGCTTGAGACATTGGTTTTGGGTAATGTCATGGGTTCTGGGAGACATTACGATGGGATGAGCAAGCTGATGCTAGTAATGATTGGACCAGTATGGAGTTAAAACTAGAAGCAAAGGAGGATTTTCCGTATCGCTTAATCAAGTAATTCACAAGACCATAAGGTACTGATAGATTCATTCGAGTAGATTCTAAGTTGAAGATACGGGAATCAGAATGGATATTCGACAAGTAAAATAAATGTGAGTAAATCTCACTCACCAGTTACTTAGAATTATTTTTATTCGGTAAAAAAAAATTGTTGTTGCTTGTTTGAATGCTTTCTGGTTGATTCAAATATATTAGTTATTTAGGGTTGACTATTATATATATATATATATATATATATATTGGGTTGATGATTGGATTGTTCCCGCATTCTCATTAGCGGATGCCCGCAGTTTAATAGCGGATAATTTCCCTATGCGCCCCACAAATATATATTAGTGGATGACCTTCATACCGCGATATCCTGCCTTGAAGCAGAATGGTTATTACTATGTTGACTAACGTCTATGGACGCAGGAAAACAGGTTGGAGGAATCCGACTGGATTCCTCAAAATATATTATCTGTTTGTTTATTTGTTTGCGCATATACTGTCATATATGATGTGTTAGAAAACCTAAAATAAATAATTGGTTGTTTGGTGTTTAAATATCAGTGGGCCTAAGTGTTAATTTATATAAAAATACCCTGAAAGGGGTATTTGAGATTTAAAAGGGAAATTCTATTTTTCTAAAATAGTATTTGAATTTTTAAATAGATTTGAAATATAAACTTGTTTTGAAAAATAAAACAAGTAGTTCCTTTATAAACGAAGTTTATAAATAGTTTATTTATAAACGAAGTTTATAAATAGTTTATTTATAAACGAAGTTTATAAATAAAGTAAAATGAATTAGCATTGGATAATTCAGAAAATAGAAATACAAGTGTGACTTTGGGAAGGAAAATATATTTTTCCAAAGAAGAATTATTTTTATTGAAAGCAAGACTTGTTTAATAATGGTGTTTGTAAATAGAAAGGTGAAAATTTACCATTTAGATAATTTAAACATTTAAATTCAAAAGTGAATTTGAAGTGAGAACTTAGAATTGGTATAAATAATATACAATTAACTTTATTCCGATATTCAGAATATAAATGAAGTTGAATAAATCCTTAGGATTTATGTTTGAATTCGACTATGTCGGATTTATAAAAAAATAGATTTTTCCTAATTACGCTATTTAAAATAAAAACTGAGATAAGACATGAAAATAGATCTATATTTATATAGATAAGTTATAAGAAATAGAATACTCCAAAATGACATTTTGGTTTAAAATAGATTTCGAAACGGAAAACTTGTTTATCTTTATAAAACAAGGAAGTTAGATATAGCTCATTTAGTGAGATAAATTATCGTTAGATAATTTAGAAATTTAAATTCATGTAGGAATTTATAAAAGAGAATTGGGAATCGTTTTAAAAATGGGACGGCGGTTTATATTTCGGAACTTGGAATATAAAAGGATTTGATTTTCAAATAGATGTTAAAATGAAAACTCGGGTTAAGATATATAATCAACAAGTTAATTTATAAGCGATTCTTATAAATTAAGTAGAATAAATTATCGTTACATAATTTAGCAGTTTAAATTCGAACATGAAAATAAAAGGTGAAACAGGGAAAACGTATTGAAATAGATCAGTAGATTTTTATTCTAGAATTCGGAATATAAAAGGAGTTAAGTTAAATCGAAGGATTTATAATTAGAACTCGATATATCGAACTTTATAAATAATTTATAAAGGAATTGGAATATAGTATAAGAGATAGAGTTATAAATGGAATAATAAATGAGTAGGGAAACAATCAACAAGTAAGAATAATTAGAAATGTTAAGTTAGATTTGAAAACTAGACTTGAATATATAATTATAGATATATATATTCGAACGAGATTGAAATATAAATTATAAACGACGTTCAAACGTTTATGTATTAAATATAATTAAAACTTACTCGCAGCAGCGCGGCAATTCGTAAAATGATGATTCGAGCTTCAATTGAGTATATAGAACTCAAATTAAGTCGGAATTCTTTGAAACAAGAGCCGTCAGGACTAGTTAGATAATAGTTTTCTAATAGAAGAGAAAAATTTGGATTTCGTCTGATAGATTTTGAGTTATGTTAAAATCAAATTTTTAGAAAATCAGCGCAAATAAAAGTTTAAAAACCCTAACGGTTTATATATATAAATATAAGGATTTTTAAGCAAATAAAAATCCGAATGTCCATTAGAAAAATCCAGACTTAAGTTATAACATAAATATGAACTCAAGTGAGGTAAATGAAATGATTTCTAAAATGGAAATTATATTTTCGATTTGTTGAATAGAATTAACTAAAGCAAAAGAAGAATTAGTTAATAATGTTTAAGATTTAGTTCAACTTTGAATAAGTGGATTAAACTTGTAAATTGATATTCGAAATCGAATATATAAGGTGAATTGAAAATGGGATCAAACTAGTGGATAAATAAGTTAAACTTATATTTGGATATGTTATATTCAAATGAAAGGGAGAAATAGGCAAAATAGTTAACTAGAAATTAGTTAATGGAATGGTTAATGGAAGTTGAACTTTGAACGGTAAATAGGATTTAAAAACTTAGATTTCGAAATTTAATATGAAACGTAAGTTGAAATTGGAATTCAATTAACTTGTAAGCAAGTTAAAATTATATTTGGATATGTATGTTCGAATATAAAAGTAAAACAGGAAAAGAATTAATAATAGAATTGAGATAAACGATTGAATTGAGTTGAAATGAATTAGAAATGTATGGATATACATTAGACAGGTTTGGAATGAAGTGTCAGAAGAGATATAATAAGAATGCTCGACAAAAAGATATGTTTTTAATTCATATATGAGATTTTATGCGCCGTATCGGCAAGCCGCTTGGCTTTTCTTTTTCTTTTTGGATTGGAGAGGGCCTGTGTGGCAAGGTTTGATGTTTTTCTGCAACACCTCGTAATTCAATTAATATTAATATTCACAAATTAGAGAATAACTAATCTCAGACGTGAGAATTGTGGGAAACGGGTTGCGCCATTGTGTTCGTCTCGGAATTCTAGTTGAAATAGAGTCTGAGTTTGCGTGATTTGGACTTCGTATGAAGAAGTTATGGTCATCCGAAGTTTCAGAAAATTCAAAACAGCTCGCAAGAAATTTAAAATTCAAACAGAAAGTGCAGAAGCGGGCTGGGCGGGAATTTTCCCGCCCAGGCAGGTCGACTAGGGGGTCGACACTAGTGTCGACCTCCCCCCCCCAGGTCGACTACCATGTTGACCTGCCCCCCCCCCTAGGTCGACTATAGTGTCGACCTGGGTCTGGCGGCTAGGGTTTCTGGATGACCTGTTTTTAATTGGCTAATGACCCATTAGGGTTTCTGACCTAATCTGGTTGGCTGGGATTAGTTCTGAGATAATCTGACGGTCTAAAATAAACCCTAACTCTATAAATACCTAGGTAGTGTAACGACCCGCATTCTACGCATCATAGGATCGTAGGATATTTATTTCTTTCACATACGAAGTCGTATGGTCATGTAACTTTGGGAGACGACTATTGGGGCCATTTCCCATGTTCATGATTTTTCTCGATTTTTAAATGACCATCTTACCCCTAGTTGGCACTGTTTTGGCCATAACTTTTGACTAGAAAGGAATTTTGACCTGAAACCACTTCCATTGGCTTCGGATGATGGTTTCTCTTTCCGTAGAGTGGTCACATTAGCCAAACGGACTTACCGTTTGGGAGATATGGCTGAAACAAGTTTCAGATGGTGAAAAACAGCTTAATTGGGCTTAACCGGGTGATTAGCAGCTAGGCCCAAGGGGGAATTTCGGGTTTAGGGGTATATGGAGGCTGATTAGGGTTAGGAAACATTTCTTTAGACATTTTTCAGCCGCCACTTTCATTTCTCTTGACCTAGCCATGGCCTCCACTCTCTAAATCTCTCTAAAATACCCAAAAATCACTTTCTAACTGGAGATTAGGCATAGCAAACATCGAATCAAGGAGTATTAGCACAAGAACCGAGGTGGAGCCGTTGTGTAAGATTGGGAACAGCGCCAAATCAGAGAATATTTCAGTTTTGGGGTTCTAGTTGTGGCAAAGGTGAGTGATTAGTATCATTTTGACACTAATTACAGTTAATTAAGGGTAATTAGTGAAGATTAGCGAATTTATGCGTAAATAAATTCTGGAAAAATTCTTAAAATTCTAAAATAATGTTTTAAGGCCCTGTTAGAAATTTGGGTTAATTTCGATATGTTTTGTTAATCGTATGCTTAAACATGATTAAGAGGGACTATAGGAAAATGTGAGGTTTTGGCCACTTTTGATCCATTTTGATTCATTTAAATTGTTGTTTGTTGCTTGTGGTTGCTGTTACATGTTGCTATGACCCTTTGGTATGCTTTGTGATTGATTCCAATAGTTAGATTGGTCGAAAACGCCGTCGAGAGGCGTATAAACACTTGCTGGAAAGTTGCAGGAATTAGTGCAGGAAATCGGATCGGATCGCCCCTGCCCGACCCGAACCGCCCATTTCCCTTCATCACGAACCGAACCGGATCGTTATAGCGAAGCAAGCTGCGCCACGAGCTGAAGGATCCGACCCGCTCCGAGATGGTGAGCCCAAGACGCCACGAACCGACCTGCCTGAAGTGATGGCGCCACGACCGAGCTCTCGCGTGCGAACCGACCTGGCGTAAGAGGCACGATCCGAACCGACCTGGCGTGAAGAAGGCTCCGACCCGATCTGAGGGCTGACGCTTGGTAGTTGAATGCGGCACGAACCACGACTGGATGGAGGGTGCGAACCGAACCGAGATGGTGGACCCGGACCGATCCGATGGGTGGTCACGAACCCGACCCGACCCGATTTGGTGGAAGAGATGGTGATCCGAACCGATCTGAAGGAGGAAGATCCATAACCCGAAATGCAAAGGTAGTTCAAATGGAAGTTAGAGCTCAGGATCCAGATGGGAACCAACGAGTTCACTTCATGGTTGGGCTTTGCTGCGGGACGCGTGCCAAGGAGTTATCGACGTCTATAGCGTTGGACCACTATGGTAGGAGGTACGAAGGCGGATTCAGGGCCATTATGGCATCGGTAGAACCAAGGGCTACGACCAATGAAGTGGGTCATTGAAATGTTTGGTCATGACTCCAAGTGTTTGGCTTGGTCGTAGCAGGGTTTCTACAAGTCGGGATTCGTCGTTACCTCAGTTTGTCTAGTGTTCCAAGGTGGTAGATGTCGTACGCTTTACGCACTGAGTGAGAGATGTGAGGATGGTTGCTATGGATGATTTGCTTGCTATCATTGTGACATGCACACCCCACCCCCGTATTCTTACACTATTTATTATGGCACCTTAGAGTATTGTACGGTATGTGGTACTAACTCTTTGGTTGCAGGTCCAGGTTCAGGTATGGTTTAGTATACCTGTTATTATTCTGTTTAGATGCTTATCGCTCATACCAGGCTTTATGTCTGACCCAGAGTTTTATGTCTCCTCTTATTACTCTGGGTGCTCACGCGAGCAGACTAGAGACAGGTTAGCTGGTGATGCACGGGTAGATGATCCGGAGACGAGCAGGAGGCTTCCACGTACTATATACATAATATTCTCCCTGTGTTGTTGAAGATCACTGCTTGGGCATTGTTAGTGTATCTTCTACTTTAGTTTTCTTTTGCTTAGAGACAGTAAATTTGGAAAATTGTAATAAGCTGTATTTGGATTTCTGCTGCTTTGAGATTGATGTTGGTTTTAGTTATCAGCTTATGCACTGTCTCGCCTGTTTTATGTCAAGTATGTTATTATTATATTTTATTCCATGCGCTGTGAGACATTCTACAGGTTCTTTGATTAGTTCATTCCCTTCCTTCCTTTCTTCTAACGACCGTCTTGTGCTAGTCGGGCATGTGTACAGCGCACTTTTGGAGGAAATGCAGGCTGGTGCGAGGCGGGCCGTCACACTTGGTATCAGAGCTCTAGGTTGCGTAGTTAACCTAGGGAAGTTATCAGGGAGAGATAAGATACGTATACGAGAGAGCGTATTTGTGATTACCTTGGTTTTTAAAAGCTATATATATATACTATTAGTAGTATAAGGATGAAGTCGTGCTGCACTAGCACCACTATGGAGTCGTTAATCGTTTCCTTTTTCAGATTGACGATGAGCCGAGATACTAGAGGTGCTGGTAGGGGAGCCAATAATGGGAATGCTGCTGACATGAGGACGATGTTTACTGACCTCATGAGAGAGATGCTCAGAGATGTGCAGAGGGCAGCTCCCAATGGTGGAAATGGTGGTGGTCCAATAGTGCAGGCGCCAAGAGTCGACTTCGCCAAGCTGAATAAGGATTATACTAGTCTTGGTGGGAAGCCGTTCCACGGAACGGAGTCGGCTACGGATGTTCAGGATTGGTTGGATAGTTGCGAACGTATCTTCGAGGATTTGGGCATCGAGGATGCGATGAAGAGAAAGCTAGCGTCCCGTCAGCTGCAAGGGCGGGCAATGAATTGGTGGAATGCTATAAAGGCAGCTACTCCCGAAGATCAGATTACTTGGGAGCAGTTTAAAGCTCGCTTCAGTGAGAAGTTCATTCCAGCTGCTCAGAAGTCAATACTGTTTAAGAAATTCTTGGAGCTCAAGCAGAATGGCAGAGCTGTCTCGGAGTATATTGCTGAATTTGACACTTTGTCAAAATATGGGTTATCTCTCATTGATACTGCCGAGAAAAAGAATGAGAAGTTTATAACTGGTTTGGATCAGTACTTGGGGGAAAAACTTATTAACCACATCGATGAGACGTTTGAATCGATTGTGGGGAAAGCATTAAGATCAGAAAGTCTCTACCCTAAGTCGAAGACTGAGGTTGCATCTGCAGAAGAGCCAAAACCACAAGCAAGTGGTGGAGGCAAGGGTGGTTCCCAGAATAAGAGAAAGCAGAATCAGGCTAAGGATGGCCAGAAGAAAAAGAGTAAGCAAGATGTGGAGTGCTTCAGCTGTGGTAAGAAGGGCCATTATGCTAGTAATTGTCGGGCCAAGCCAGCGGATAGGAAGTGCTTCAATTGTGGCCAATTGGGACATCACAAGGACAAGTGTCCGCAACCCCCTAAAGAAAAGCAAATAGTGAAAGCATATGCTCTCAATGCTATTCCTTCTTCGTCGAATGCCCCAACTGCGGCGGAGAAGGGAAAGAATGTCGTCATTCAAGGTATGCTTTCTGTTTATGATGTTCCTGTTAGAGTTTTGTTTGATACCGGAGCTTCCAGTTCTTTCATATCTAGTGACCTGGTAGATAGGTTGGGATTGGAGCCCGAGATTGTCGATAGACCTTTAGTAGTGACGAACCCGATTGGTGGTTCGACTAGCCTTAGCATGATTTGTCGTAATGTGGTCTTATCGAGTCATGGATGCATGTTTGTTTGTGATTGCTTTGTTTTGGGCTTTACTGGGTTTGGCATTATTTTGGGAGTAGATTGGCTCCAAAGATATGGGGTGGTGGTAGACTGTGAGGGCTTGTTGGTGACAGCTAGAGCGGATGATGGGCGGAGGATAGTGTTTGGTGGTCTACCCAGTAAGGGGGTATTGGCTAGTTTTCTAAACTCCCTCGACATTCCGCATAGTGAGTTGTCAGGTTTGCCCGTGGTTGGCCAGTATCCGGATGTTTTCGAAGAAGTGACCGGACTTCCACCACACCGAGAGATTGAGTTTCGTATTGATTTGGTAAAAGATGCCAGACCTATAGTGATGCCACTTCGTCGTATGGCACCAAGAGAGCAGCGTGAGCTCGAGGTGCAAGTCAACGATCTTTTGAAGAAGGGATTTATCAGAAGGAGTGTTTCTGAATGGGGAGCACCAGTTGTGTTTGCTACCAAGGCGGATGGTTCCCTTCGTTTGTGTGTAGACTACCGCGAGTTGAATAAAGTGACGAGGAAGAACAAGTATCCTCTACCGCGGATAGATGATTTGTTTGATCAGTTGAGTGGCGCGAGAGTATTTTCTCAGTTGGATCTCGCGACAGGTTTTCATCAGCTTAGAGTGGAAGCTGAGAGTATAGCAAAAACGGCATTTCGAACGCCGTCTGGATTTTATGAATGGTTGGTTATGCCATTTGGGCTGACTAATGCCCCGGCATATTTTGTGGATCTTATGAATAGGGTATTCAGAGATCAGTTGAATAAGTCTGTCCTTGTGTTCGTCGATGATATTTTGGTCTATTCGAGAACAGAGGAAGAACAGAAGGAACATTTAAGAGTAGCGATGGAGGTGTTGAGAAAACACCAATTGAAAGCAAAGTTTTCTAAGTGTCACTTCTGGAAAAGGGAAGTGAGGTTCTTGGGCCATGTTGTATCAGAGAATGGTATTGCCGTGGACCCAGCGAAGGTGGCTACGGTACAAGATTGGCCTACACCCAAGAATGCAACAGATGTAAGAAGTTTCTTGGGGTTAGCGGGATATTATCGTAAGTTTATCCAAGGTTTCTCCAAGATAGCAACACCATTGACCCAGTTGACCAAGAAGAATCAAGCTTTTGTCTGGGATGAAAGGTGCGAGAATGCATTTAAGAGTCTAAAGGACAAGTTGACAAGCGCACCAGTGTTAGTCATTCCTAAGGGGGATGAAGAGATGACGATATACACGGATGCCTGTGGTACCGGACTGGGTGCTGTATTGATGCAAGGCGGTAGGGTTGTAGCTTACGCAAGTCGGCAGTTGAAACCGCACGAAAGAAGATACCCTACCCATGATTTAGAATTGGCAGCGATCGTGTTCGCGTTGAAGATGTGGAGACACTATCTCTTGGGAGAAAGATTTGAGCTATTTACAGATCATAAGTCGTTAAAGTATCTATTCTCCCAGAAGGATTTAAACCTCCGTCAGCAGAGATGGTTAGAGTTCTTAGCTTCCTATGATTTTGACATCGCATACACACCAGGAAAGGGCAATGCGGTGGCTGATGCACTAAGTAGGAGACATGCCAGCTTAGGGGCTATGTTCCTTGAATGGAAGCAACTGGAGTATATCGCGGGGTTTGATTTCAGACCAAAGTGCGAATTGGACCCAGAAATGTTAGCAAGTTTGACGATCAGACCCACTTTAATTGAACGGATCGGCTCTAGTCAGAGGGACGATCCTAACCTATTGGAAATCATCTCCAAGTTAGAGATGGGTATCGATGAGGAGATGAACAAGTATGGGCTTGATCGAGATGGATGGCTTAGAAAGAATGGAAAGCTTGTTGTACCCAATGTCAATGGATTGAGGGATGAAGTGCTTAGAGAATGTCATCACTCAAAGTTGACTATACACCCCGGTGGTAACAAGATGTATCGAGATATGAAGCAGACTTACTACTGGAAAGGAATGAAAAGAGACGTTGGGAAGTTTATATCCAAATGCATGAATTGCCAGCTAGTTAAAGCCGAGCAAAAGAAGCCTAGTGGTTTTTGCAGCCCTTAGAAATTCCCGAATGGAAATGGGAGCAAGTCTCGATGGATTTCATCGATGGTTTACCAAGGACTAGATCGGGATATGATAGCATTTGGGTGATTGTAGACCGACTGACTAAAAGTGCAAGGTTTATACCAGTCAAATTGACCAGAACGGCAGCTAAGTTAGCAGAATTATATATGAAGTGGGTAGTGAGATTTCATGGAGTACCCAAAAGCATTGTGAGCGACCGAGACCCGTTGTTCACTAGTGGGTTTTGGAAGAGCTTACAAGAGGCTCTAGGGTCAGAGTTACATCTCAGTACCGCATATCATCCTCAGACCGACGGTCAGACGGAGAGGGTGAACCGTATCTTGGAAGACCTCTTGAGAGCATGTATATTGGACTTTGGTGGATCATGGGATGACCATTTGCATCTAGTAGAGTTTGCATATAATAATAGCTACCAATCCAGTATCGGTATGGCTCCGTTTGAAGCTTTGTACGGAAGACCGTGCAACTCACCATCATGTTGGATAGAGACTGGCGAGAAGTTTATGCTTGGACCAGATGTGGTGAGGGAAACTTCAGATAAGATCAAGATCATTCAGCAACGAATGAAGGCAACCCAAGATAGGCAGAAGAGTTATGCTGATAAGAGGCGAAGAGACTTAAAATTCTCCGTTGGTGACTTGGTGTTTGTCAAGATTTCCCCGTTGAAGAGCGTAATACGATTTGGCAGGAGGGGCAAGTTGGCACCAAGATTTGTTGGCCCATTCCCTGTTCTTGAACTAGTCGGGAATTTGGCATATAGGATTGACTTACCAGAGAAGATGGCGGGAGTCCATAACGTATTTCATGTTTCCCAACTAAGGAAGTTCGTTCACGACTCAGATATGACTATTTCACCTGATCAGTTGGAGGACTTCGAAGTAGAACCCGAGGCGGTTGGGAACCGCAAGCCGGCCCGTATTGTCGAGTACGACATGAAGCAACTTCGAAGGAAGGCGGTGAAGCTAGTCAAGGTACAGTGGGGCGAGGACGAGAGTGATTGTACTTGGGAAACAGAGGAGGACATGAGGAAGAAGTATCCAGAACTCTTTGTCTGGTAAGATTTTGGCTTCGATTTAGTTTTTCCGCATGCTAGGATAGGCTTGGTTGCTTGTTTTGCATATTTGATTGTTGTATATGGTTGTTAGGCATGCGGGATCCTTTGTATGTTTTGGGTTAAGGAATTTCGGGGGCGAAATTTCTTAAGGGGGGAAGAGTGTAACGACCCGCATTCTACGCATCATAGGATCGTAGGATATTTATTTCTTTCACATACGAAGTCGTATGGTCATGTAACTTTGGGAGACGACTATTGGGGCCATTTCCCATGTTCATGATTTTTCTCGATTTTTAAATGACCATTTTACCCCTAGTTGGCACTGTTTTGGCCATAACTTTTGACTGGAAAGGAATTTTGACCTGAAACCACTTCCATTGGCTTCGGATGATGGTTTCTCTTTCCGTAGAGTGGTCACATTAGCCAAACGGACTTACCGTTTGGGAGATATGGCTGAAACAAGTTTCAGATGGTGAAAAACATCTTAATTGGGCTTAACCGGGTGATTAGCAGCTAGGCCCAAGGGGGAATTTCGGGTTTAGGGGTATATGGAGGCTGATTAGGGTTAGGAAACATTTCTTTAGACATTTTTCAGCCGCCACTTTCATTTCTCTTGACCTAGCCATGGCCTCCACTCTCTAAATCTCTCTAAAACACCCAAAAATCACTTTCTAACTGGAGATTAGGCATAGAAAACATCGAATCAAGGAGTATTAGCACAAGAACCGAGGTGGAGCCGCTGTGTAAGATTGGGAACAGCGCCAAATCAGAGAATATTTCAGTTTTGGGGTTCTAGTTGTGGCAAAGGTGAGTGATTAGTATCATTTTGACACTAATTACAGTTAATTAAGGGTAATTAGTGAAGATTAGCGAATTTATGCGTAAATAAATTCTGGAAAAATTCTTAAAATTCTAAAATAATGTTTTAAGGCCCTGTTAGAAATTTGGGTTAATTTCGATATGTTTTGTTAATCGTATGCTTAAACATGATTAAGAGGGACTATAGGAAAATGTGAGGTTTTGGCCACTTTTGATCCATTTTGATTCATTTAAATTGTTGTTTGTTGCTTGTGGTTGCTGTTACATGTTGCTATGACCCTTTGGTATGCTTTGTGATTGATTCCAATAGTTAGATTGGTCGAAAACGCCGTCGAGAGGCGTATAAACACTTGCTGGAAAGTTGCAGGAATTAGTGCAGGAAATCGGATCGGATCGCCCCTGCCCGACCCGAACCGCCCATTTCCCTTCATCACGAACCGAACCGGATCGTTATAGCGAAGCAAGCTGCGCCACGAGCTGAAGGATCCGACCCGCTCCGAGATGGTGAGCCCAAGACGCCACGAACCGACCTGCCTGAAGTGATGGCGCCACGACCGAGCTCTCGCGTGCGAACCGACCTGGCGTAAGAGGCACGATCCGAACCGACCTGGCGTGAAGAAGGCTCCGACCCGATCCGAGGGCTGACGCTTGGTAGTTGAAGGCGGCACGAACCACGACAGGATGGAGGGTGCGAACCGAACCGAGATGGTGGACCCGGACCGATCCGATGGGTGGTCACGAACCCGACCCGACCCGATTTGGTGGAAGAGATGGTGATCCGAACCGATCCGAAGGAGGAAGATCCATAACCCGAAATGCAAAGGTAGTTCAAATGGAAGTTAGAGCTCAGGATCCAGATGGGAACCAACGAGTTCACTTCATGGTTGGGCTTTGCTGCGGGACGCGTGCCAAGGAGTTATCGACGTCTATAGCGTTGGACCACTATGGTAGGAGGTACGAAGGCGGATTCAGGGCCATTATGGCATCGGTAGAACCAAGGGCTACGACCAATGAAGTGGGTCATTGAAATGTTTGGTCATGACTCCAAGTGTTTGGCTTGGTCGTAGCAGGGTTTCTACAAGTCGGGATTCGTCGTTACCTCAGTTTGTCTAGTGTTCCAAGGTGGTAGATGTCGTACGCTTTACGCACTGAGTGAGAGATGTGAGGATGGTTTCTATGGATGATTTGCTTGCTATCATTGTGACATGCACACCCCACCCCCGTATTCTTACACTATTTATTATGGCACCTTAGAGTATTGTACGGTATGTGGTACTAACTCTTTGGTTGCAGGTCCAGGTTCAGGTATGGTTTAGTATACCTGTTATTATTCTGTTTAGATGCTTATCGCTCATACCAGGCTTTATGTCTGACCCAGAGTTTTATGTCTCCTCTTATTACTCTGGGTGCTCACGCGAGCAGACTAGAGACAGGTTAGCTGGTGATGCACGGGTAGATGATCCGGAGACGAGCAGGAGGCTTCCACGTACTATATACATAATATTCTCCCTGTGTTGTTGAAGATCACTGCTTGGGCATTGTTAGTGTATCTTCTACTTTAGTTTTCTTTTGCTTAGAGACAGTAAATTTGGAAAATTGTAATAAGCTGTATTTGGATTTCCGCTGCTTTGAGATTGATGTTGGTTTTAGTTATCAGCTTATGCACTGTCTCGCCTGTTTTATGTCAAGTATGTTATTATTATATTTTATTCCATGCGCTGTGAGACATTCTACAGGTTCTTTGATTAGTTCATTCCCTTCCTTCCTTTCTTCTGACGACCGTCTTGTGCTAGTCGGGCATGTGTACAGCGCACTTTTGGAGGAAATGCAGGCTGGTGCGAGGCGGGCCGTCACAGGTAGTCTCTCACCCTAATTCATAAGAAAAATAGAATAGTTACCATCATACCGTCGCCATGGAAATCAATGGAGCCGCCGCCAACTAAGAAGGAAGAAAAGCTAATTCAATTCTAATTCTCTCAACCCTAAAGCAAAGCAAAACTCTCTTTTCTTCTCTAAATTGTGAGTATGATGATCTTAACAAGATTATTATCATTTTAATTAGGTTGAGTTATGAATGGATTATGAGTAGATGATGTGAATTATCATATATGTTGTTGTAAACCCCTTTTGCTACCATGTATATTGTAAATCCAATGTTATGTGATGATGATATCTTCTATACTGTAAATCATGCTATGGTGATGTTATGTATGTTGAAAGTTTCTATGCTAAGTTGTAATGAATCATACATGTTAAAAAGCCATGATGTTACTATCTATGCTAGTTAGTTCATATTAATTAAATCATCATGTTTGGGCTATGTTGATCTATATGACAAGTCACATATGCAAGTTAGATTGATTAGAAAAGTTATGAACATATGCCATGACAAATATTATGACATCTAAAATTATGCTATGACATATGTGATATCATATGCTAGTTCACACCATCATTATGTTGCCTAAAACCCTCATATGCAAGTTCATGTATAGATTTGGGCTATGATCATATCATGTAAATTGAGACATTTAACAAGTTGACACCTTTTGATCCTTAACATGTGTAGTTTATGCAAGTTTCACCCCTATTATGAATAGATTTATTTTAATTGTTTATATGTTGTGATAATTTATTTTTGTGCTATAAGTTAGACTATTCGAGTCTAACGTATATTCTGCGTTGAATAAGCGAACGTATAAACGTGGGGTAGGGGTAATATTAAGGATTTAATATTAAGATGTTAGGGTGCAATTGATATGATTTTGCATGCCATGAGTGGATGACCATAATTGAGTCAATTATGGACATCATTAAAAGTTGACTTAATTAATAATTTGAATAGGGAATTATTAAAACTGGGGTAAAAGATTATAAGTGATAATCAATGCTTAGGACACGAGGTTGGACTCGTTTGTGACGTAAACCTGCTCGGACCCGCCCGACAAATCCAGTGGTCACAAATGTCAGCCCAATGTGAGAGGTCCTAGGCCTAAACTAAAGCATAACAGTTGTAAAGACACGAGGTTAGACTCTTTTATGGTGTAAGACTGCCCGGACCCGCCCGGCATATCCAGCTGCCATAAATGCCAGTCTAATGTGAGAGGTCTTTATGAGGTTATGGCCTGAATGAATTAAGAAATACTTAACCAGATAAACATGTAAGGTGGGACATGGGGGTTAAGTAAGTGCCTTGGGTGGCATGAGGGATTTAGTGGGTGCCCTTAGTGGCATGTGAAATACGAGTAGTAAGACTTAACCAAACACACATGTAAATGAACATGACTAAGAGGGTTAAGTGGGATATACTAGTAGTGACAAGCTTAGGTGGGTAGCTTGTGGGGGCCCATTTCAACCAGTATCCCAAACGTATCTTTGTGGGCTCGACCCAAGTCGAGGACGGGACACGCATGCTAGGTTTGACTATAAGAGGCCAAAACGGGGAGCGGTGGCAACGCAAGTCCAACGGGTTTCATATGCGTGTGTGGACCCGGGCTGGTAGGTAAGACGTTGTTGCATCGTGTAGGTATAAGCTGTGCATTCTCAAGTTGTATCGGGTTGCCACTTTAGGGGAGTGATACACCCCACTATGGGGCCAGCACGGGTATCTACGAGTAGGGAGCCGATCGAAAGTGGGTAGTGGGGTACACCTAGTGGAGATAGGGGCAGACGACACCTATGTAGTCAACTAGGGGTACGCAAGGTTATTTATAAAGTTTCCGTGTGAAGCAACTGGGATCAAACTTTAGGGTGACTGGTGCGGTGCAGTGTAGTAATGGGTGGTGCAGTGTAGTAATGTGCGGTGCAGTGTAATAATTATTCGTTAGTAATTAGGTGTATCTTTACCGTTATCCTAAACGCTATCTTTATCTTCCTAAGAGTTCATAGACATTTACTTGTCTTCCAGTTTATGCCTTATTCTAGTTATTTTGATAATAGTATTGTTAGAATTATCATACTCGCCAGACTTTATGTCTGACCCCCTCCCCTCCAGGTCCTCAGGTTGGACCCAGCTCTAGTGGAGTTTGATTGGATTGCCTCATCTCTTTGGAAAACTTGGACCGTTGAAGTAAAGTCCAGCTTGTTATCTTTTTAATGGCTATTTATGTAATGGGATTATGTATTTTGTTTTTATGAAGATGGATATTGTACTTGGTTATGATCTATGGTTTTATGATGTAACAAACATGTTTAATTTCCGCTGCAATAAAATGAAGTTTTAGATCTCCAAGTACTATTTATTATCTGTCTTGTTGTAATTTTTCTGTTCTATATTCACTTATAACCTCCATGGAAGTTAATGCATTCCCTTTGTGGGTGACATTAATGGACATGGGTTGTTACATTTTCGGTAACCCCGTACAAAGGAGGTTATGGCGAATTTTTCCAGGAATTTAAAGAGTTAGAATATTTTTAAGAAGTTTGATAAGTAGAAATCTATATATCAATATATATAGAAGTCGATAAGGAAACAAACTTAAAAATAGAATAGTATAATCGAAAAGGAAGTCTAAGAATAAAATCCAGTAAGAATAGAAAGAGAAAGTGTATACGTGTTTAAAAGTGAGTAATTAGTTATAGGGTATTGATTATTCGAGTAAGTAGTCTTATCTGTTTTGACGTTATGAATGTTATTCAGTCAAGGTCTGATAGGTAGTCATACCCCAACTTGATTGATTTCATTATTAACAAATAAATAGTAAGATTTCAGGCTCGAAGATCAATGTTGAATAAGAGTTAGTTGAATATAGTATTTGAGTTGTCGTAACGATGTTTTACACAACATTTGTTTTAACCCAAGTAAGTGGAAATTTGGAAATATAAAAATAAATATTTCCTAAGTATAGAAATGAATGGTCGTGAAAGAGATTAGTAATTAGAATATTTTCCAATTAGTAATAGAGGATATTTTCTAAGTATAGAAAATAAAAGAAGGTGATATATAGAAATGTTTTCCAAATAATGTATAAGGCCAATATGTTATTGAAAATATTTGGTTAACAAATATTGATAAAGAAATGGAGAAGTGATTTAATTAATGAAATATTAATTAAGGGCTCGGGGATTGTTTGATATTTGGATGAGCACTTGTTTTCCTTCGATAAGTTAATTCATTGACTATCGAAACACTTGTTTTTCTTCGATAGTTAAATCACAGACTATCGAAGTTTTGACCATCGTTGTCAATACGGGGAGACCGGTTGGATTATTATCCGAAGAACTACTCCGTACTGACATAAGCGTTGCAAACCAAGTATGCTGAATATATTGAAGACATAGTAGAGTGCAAGGGCTTTTTCTATTAAGGGAAATTGTGCCTTCGGTTTCGTTCAGTCCCCGAACGAACGTATATGGACGAGTGTCTGACAGAGTATTTCCAATGATCGAATATGTTGGTCTATATAAATATATATGGTTGCAATGGATGTATTCCCGTAGCATAATATCCAGAATATTTGTGCAAATCAATTAATGATTAACGGATCTGATAATGTGGCATTCAAAGTAATTGTGTTATCAATCAAAGGTAAGTAATTGTAGCCTCAGGCCTCAACAACCGGGAAATGGCAAAAATCGGGCATGCAGCATGGCTATGTGGGTAGCTCCCATTTCGGTGTATAATCACCTATCTAGAGATATTTCATTCTTAATCTATTCGATGCTGTCCCTTATCGGGAAACGGTTGCTGATCCCAACCGTTGGTGATATACATTCGATACACTCAAGCGAAATGAGTAGTCGGTCAAGTGTGGCTGAGTTGCAAGATGTTCTTGTTGAACCCGGTGTATTCTCCTCGAGAGATGCACTAGCGGCAGGTGGTTCCATACCTTGTCATAGTCGGAATCCAAGATCCAATAAGAGCCCATAGTCTATGAATTGTTATAATATATGTGGAACGTGAGATGCAAGCGTTGCACTAGATTGTTATTTATTTGATTAGACATTGTCATAATATCAAAGTTTTTTGATATAAAGATTATCGCTCCTTTCAAAGGGATTTTGAAAGTTAAATCAAGTGTTTAGATTCTCATAAGGGAAAAACCCGTTCCGTGTTATACGACGTGGTCTTATGAGATATCATTTAGTTTTCTGAAACTGATTTAAATTATTTACTCATACGAGTCCCATGACTGACCCGGAGTTATTTTGTTTTACCTTAACTCTTGGGTGCCCGAATTTGTACGGGCAGTCAAGTAGTTCAGGATTTTACAGATTTATCTAAAGGAACTTCGAGCAGGAGGCTTCAGTGTTAGTTATATAGTGCTTTGTTCCGTTGTGTTGTAAGTGTTGTACACTGATAAGTGTATGTTATACAGTTAAGATTTTGTATTTCAAAAGTTATGATATATTATATTTTGTTCCGTTGCGATGTGAGATTCTGTATTGTTATTTCTGTTCTTCTTCTACCTATGTCTTCTAAAAAGATGATTCGTATTTTCGTGATATTTGGGTTGAATGTATGGTGTATGTAGTCAACTCTTATATTACGGATTTGCGGGACATTACAGTTGGTATCAAAGCTTAGGTTGAGCGAATACCTAGGCTTGTGTGGCATGTGCTCATTAGAGATAGGGTCAGTAGTACCCTAGAATTAGTTGAGTGTATATATATATACGAGAGAGCGTATTTGTTATTTGATATAAAAACTGTTTTATATTGTGTTGACTAGTCTGTTAAGTGAATTATGAATTCTGATCGAATCGTGGGACGCCACGATGTCGATAGGAATTCATAAACACTTGTACAGAATATTGGACACGATATTGTTTTAAATAGTTGAGTTAATTGTTAGGATTATAATCAAATGAGATTATAAAACAAAAATATTTATATATAACCAATAGAATTGGTATAAGAATGAAATATACAAATGAGATTAATTAGAGTTGAATTCAAACCTGAAATTAAAATTAAAATCCTGGGGTTTGGAAATTATTATTTTCTGAAAGTAATTAAGCACTAAACTCACTTCAGTGGCTGGAAAATAATTCTGATATTGATTGCAACATTATCTGTATTCGTTTTCGAGTTTCTAAGTGAGGGATTGCTACCTTAGAAAAGTTTTTGATGGAAATTTGTCTGAAAGAAAACAAGTTAGTTGAAAATTCAAATGTTCTGAATTTGAGATAGATATAAATATATGTATATATTTATATTATTTCAATGGAGATTTGAAATAAGAACCCAAGAATTTAAATGATTGAAATTTAGTTTAATTTAAGTAAGTTGAATAGACCGAAGTGAATAAATTGATCAAAATCAATTTAAAATAAAATTGAAATGCATATGAATGGAATATGAATTGAACGCGAATAACTTGATTGTAAACCGTTCAGATAAAATAAATATAAGCATATTTGATCTCCAATGTGAATGAAAACCAAAAGTTTTGGTTAGAACTAATTTAGTTGAAATATAAAAGTTGAGTTCAACATAAATGGAAAGTAATAGGTTAGTAGCACTTTTCCTAACTTAGAAATTTCGGGGAGAAAATTCTTTTAAGGGGGAAAGAATGTAATGAACCGTATATTTCATCACTTAATTTTAAATATCTAATATGGATTTAAATATTGGATTGATAAAATAAGTGGAATTTTATATTTGAGTTATCGATTTTAAAATCAATTTCGATTTAATATTGAATATATTAAATTATCGGAATACGAAATTGAATTTATTTGAATTCAAAGTCAACACTGAATTGGAAACAGTTCAGATAATCAATTCAAACTCCTGTTTGAATTAGAATAATGATATTTATTGATTATCGAAGAATTAATTGTTTTAAAATTTATTTAAATCAATTTAAATTAATATCTTCTCCATATGATCGAACTGGACTTCCATACCTGTCCCGGTGTGTTCAGAATATCGGTTTAATCCTAGGAAGGCCTATTGTTGGGTTCAGAAAGGAGTTCGGAGTCATGTAGTATTTTAACTAAAGGATACGGTTCAAAAACAAATTAAATTAAAAAATAAGGTATCATTTTTCTTGTGGACATAAACAGAGCAACAAGGATAACCTTGCTGTTCATTTCAAAACCGCATGAACAAAAAGAATTCATGGCCTCTTCCTCTCCATCCGTCGCTCAAACCTCTCCTACAAAATCAAAAATGGCTGAAGCCTCCTCAAATCAGAATCGAATAGAAAACTGGAAAAATGTCGCTCCTTATTTCCTTCTAAATCCAAAATCAAATCTAAACAAAATCGAAAAATCCCAAAGCCTATTTCATTGGAGCCGATTAGGTTAGATCTTCATGTTGATGCAGGTTTTATGAGGCGCGATTGTACTTGGTGGGTTCGAACTTAAACGCGACGTGAATTATGGCATCAGGAATTGGGTTGCGTAATGACCAAAAGGTGCGTAAATTTGTGTCTGGTGGCAAGGGAGTCTAGTTGCCAAGAGTTTGGAGGTCTTGTCATCAGAAAAGGGTCGATGGTAGGTAGCGATGCATTTTGAGAAGGTGCGGCATTTACTGTAGCTGCCAGCAGAGTTATCGAACATGATGGCCAAGGCTGTTTCAAGTGCGTCGTGGAGATTTGAGTTCGATGGAACTGAGTTTGAGGAGTTTTGCTGTATGTTCTTGCCATAACTTTTCTTCCTTGGGAACGATGAGGCTGAAGTCAAGTTTTCTGGAAATTGTGTTGGGTGCTAAGGAAAACTGGGGCTTGAGACATTGGTTTTGGGCGATGTCGTGGGTTCTGGGAGACAGTACGATGGGATGAGCAGGCTGATGCTAGTAATGGTTGGACCAGTATGGAGTTAAAACAAGAGGCGAAGGAGGATTTGCCACATCAATTAATCAAGTAATTCACAAGACCATAGGGTACCGACAGATTCATTCGAGTAGATTAAAAGTCGAAGATATGGGAATCAGAATGGATATTCGACAAGTAAAATAAATGTGAGTGAATCTCACTCACCTATTATTTAGAATTATTTTTATTCAGTAAAAAAAATTGTTGTTTCTTGTTTGAATGCTTTCCGGTTGATTCAAATATACTAGTTATTTAGGGTTGACTATTATATATATATATTCGGGTGATGATTGGATTGTCCTGCAGTCTCATTAGCGGATGCCCGCAGTTTAATAGCGGATGATTTCCCTATGCGCCCCACAAATATATATTAGTGGATAGCCTTCATACCGCGATATCCTGCCTCAAAGCAAGATGGGTATTACTATGTTGACTAACGTCTGTGGATGCAGGAAAACAGGTTGGAGGAATCCGAATGGATTCCTCAAAAATATATTATCTGTTTGTTTACCTGTTTGCATATATACTATCATATATGATATGTTAGAAAACCTGAAATAAATAATTGGTTGTTTAGTGTTTAAATATCACTGGGCCTAAGTGTTAATTTATACAAGAAATACCCTAAAAGGGGTATTTGAGATTTAAAAGGGAAATTCTATTTTTCTAAAATAGAATTTGAATTAGATTTGAAATATAAACTTGTTTTGAAAAATAAAACAAGTAGTTCCTTTATAAACGAAGTTTATAAATGAAGTAAAATGAATTAGCATTGGATAATTCAGAAAATAGTAATACAAGTGTGACTTTGGGAAGGAAAATATATTTTTCCAAAGAAGAATTATTTTTATTTGAAAGCGAGACTTGTTTAATAATGGTGTTTGTAAATAGAAAGGCGAAAATTTACATTTAGATAATTTAAACATTTAAATTAAAAAGTGAATTTGAAGTGAGAACTTAGAATCGGTTTAAATAATATACGATTAACTTTATTCCGATATTTGAAATATAAATGAAGTTGAATAAATCCTTTGGATTTATATTTAAATTCGACTATGTCGGATTTATAAAAAAATAGATTTTTCCCAATAAGGATATTTAAAATAGAAACTGAGATAAGACATGAAAATAGATCTATATTTATATAGATGAGTTATAAGAAATAGAATACTTCAAAATGACATTTTGGTTTAAAATAGATTTCGAAATGGAAAACTTGTTTTAACTTTATAAAACAAGGAAGTTAGATTATAAACCAAGTTATAGTTTAGTGAGATAAATTATCATTAGATAATTTAGAAATTTAAATTCATGTAGGAATTCATAAAAGAGAAATGAGAATCGTTTTAAAAAGGGGGACGACGGTTTATATTCCGGAATTCGGAATATAAAAGGATTTGATTTTCAAATAGATGTTGAAATGAAAACTCGGGTTAAGATATATAATCAACAAGTTAATTTATAAGCGATGCTTATAAATTAAGTAAAATAAATTATCATTAGATAATTTAGCAGTTTAAATTCGAACATGAAAATAAAAGGTGAAATAGGGAAAACGTATTGAAATAGAACAATAGATTTTTATTCCGGAATTCAGAATATAAAACGAGTTAAGTTAAATCGAAGGATTTATAATTAGAACTCGATATATCGAACTTTATAAATAATTTATAAAGGAATTGGAGTATAGTATAAGAGATAGAGTTATAAATGGAATTATAACTTAGTAGGGAAATAATCAACAAGTAAGAATAATTAGAAATGTTAAGTTAGATTTGAAAACTAGACTTGAATATATATTTATAGATATATATATTTGAACGAGATTGAAATATAAATTATAAACAACGTTCAAACGTTCATATATTAAATATAATTGAAACGAACTCGCCGCAGCATGGCAGTACGTAAATTGACGATTCGAGCTCCAATTGAGTATATAGAACTCAAATTAAGTCGGAGTTCTTTCAAACAAAAACCGTCAGGACTAGTTAGATATTAGTTTTCTAATGGAAGAAAAAAAATCTGGATTTCAATTAATAGATTTTGAGTTATGTCAAAATCAAATTTTAAGAAAAGCAGCGCAAAAAAATCGTTGAAAAACCCTAATGGTTTATATATATAAATATAAGGATTTTTAAGCAAATAAAAATCCGAATGTCCATTAGAAAAATCCAGACTTGAGTTATAACATAAATATGAACTCAAGTGAGGTAAATGAAATGATTTCTAAAACGGAATTTTTTTTTCGATTTGTTGAATAGAATTAACTAAAGCAAAAGAAGAATTAGTTAATAATGTTTAAGATTTACTTCAATTTTGAATAAGTAGATTGAACTTGTAAATTGATATTCGAAATCGAATATGGAAGGTGAATTGAAAATGGGATCCAACTAGTGGATAAATAAGTTAAACTTATATTTGGATATGTTATATTCAAATGAAAGGGAGAAATAGGCAAAATAGTTAACTAGAAATTAATTAATGGAATGGTTAATGGAAGTTGAACTTTGAACGGTAAATAGGATTTAAAAACTTAGATTTCGAAATTTAATATGAAACGTAAGTTGAAATTGGAATTCAATTAACTTGTAAGCAAGTTAAAATTATATTTGGATATGTATGTTCGAATATAAAAGTAAAACAGGAAAAGAATTAATAAAAGAATTGAGATAAACGATTGAATTGAGTTGAAATGAATTAGAAATGTATGGATATACATTAGACAGGTTTGGAATGAAGTGTCAGAAGAGATATAATTAGAATGCTCGACAAAAAGGTATGTTTTTAATTCATATATGAGATTTTATGCGCCGTATCGGCAAGCCGCTTGGCTTTTCTTTTTCTTTTTGGATTGGAGAGGGCCTGTGTAGCAAGGTTAGATGTTTTTCGATAACCCCGTACAAAGGAGGTTATGGCGAATTTTTCCAGGAATTTAAAGAGTTAGAATATTTTTAAGAAGTTTGATAACTAGAAATCTATATATCAATATATATAGAAGTCGATAAGGAAACAAACTTAAAAACAGAATAGTATAATCGAAAAGGAAGTCTAAGAATAAAATCTAGTAAGAATAGAAAGTGTATACCTGTTTAAAAGTGAATAATTAGTTATATGGTATTGATTATTCAAGTAAGTAGTCTTATCTGTTTTGACGTTATGAATATTATTCAATCAAGGTCTAAGAGGTAGTTATACCCCAACTTGATTGATGTCATTATTAACAAATAAATAGTAAGATTTCAGGCTCGAAAATCAATGTTGAATAAGAGTTAGTTGAATATAGTATTTGGGTTGTCGTAACGATGTTTTACACAACAATTGTTTTAACCCAAGTATGTGGAAATTTGGAAATATAAAAATAAATATTTCCTAAGTATAGAAATGAATGGTCGTGAAAGAGATTAGTAATTGGAATATTTTCCAATTATTAATAGAGGATATTTTCTAAGTACAGAAAATAAAAGAAGGCGATATATGGAAATGTTTTCCAAATAATGTATAAGGCCAATATGGTTATTGAAAATATTTGGTTAACAAATATTGATAAAGAAATGGAGAAGTGATTTAATTAATGAAATATTAATTAAGGGCTCAGGGATTGTTTGATATTTTGATGAGTACTTGTTTTTCTTCGATAAGTTAAATCATCGACTATTGAAACACTTGTTTTTCTTCGATAGTCAAATCACAGACTATCGAAGTTTTGACCATCGTTGTCAATATGGGGAGACCAGTTGGATTATTATCCGAAGAACCACTTCGTATTAGCATAAGCGTTGCAAACCAAGTATGATGAATATATTGAAGGCGGAGTAGAGTGCAAGGGCTTTTTCTATTAAGGGAAATTGTGCCTTCGGTTTCGTTCAGTCACAGAACGAACGTATATGGATGAGTGTCTGACAGAGTATTTCCAATGATCGAATATGTTGGTCTGTATAAATATATATGGTTGCAACGGATGTATTCCCTTAGCATAATATCCAGAATATTTGTGCAAATCAATTAATGATTAACGGATATGATAATGTGGCATTCAAAGTAATTGTGTTATCAATGAAAGGTAAGTAATCGTAGTCTCAGGTCTCAATAACCAGGAAATGACAAAAATCGGGCAGGTAGCATGGCTATGTGGGTAGCTCCCATTTGGGTGTATAATCACCTATCTAGAGATATTTCATTTCATTCTTCATCTATTCGATGCTGTCCCTTATCGGGAAACGGTTGTTGATCCCAACCGTTGGTGATATACATTCGATACACTCAAGCGAAATGAGTGGTCGGTCATGTTTGGCTGAGTTGCAAGATGTTCTGGTTGAACCCGGTGTATTCTCTTCTAGAGATACACCAGCAGCAGGTGGTTCCATACCTTGTCATAGTCAGAATCCAAGATCCAATAAGAGCCCGCGGTCTATGAATTGTTATGATATATGTGGAACGTGAGATGCAAGCGTTGCACTAGATTGTTATTTATTTGATTTAGACATTGTCATAATATCAAAGATTTTTGATATAAAGATTATCGTTCCTTTCAAAGGGATTTTGAAAGCTAAATCAAGTGTTTAGATTCTCATAAGGGAAAAGCCCGTTCCGTGTTATACGGCGTGGTCTTATGAGATATCATTTAGTTTTCTGAAACTATTTAAATTATTTACTCATACCAGTCCCATGACTGACCTGGAGTTATTTTGTTTTACCTTAACTCTTGGGTGCCCGAATTTGTACGGGCGGTCAAGTAGTTCAGGATTTTACAGATTTATCTAAAGGAGCTTGGAGCAGGAGGCTTTAGTGTTAGTTATATAGTGCTTTGTTCCGCTGTGTTGTAAGTGTTGTACTCTGATAAGTGTATGTTATACAGTTAAGATTTTGTATTTCAAAAGTTATGATATATTATATTTTGTTCCGTTGCGATGTGAGATTCTGTATTGTTATTTCTGTTATTCTTCTACCTTTGTCTTCTAAAAAAAATGATTCGTATTTTCGTGATATTTGGGTTGGATGTATGGTGTATGTAGTCAACTCTTATATTACGGATTTGCGGGACGTTACAGGTTGCTTGGGTTAATAACACTCAAGGCTTACACATGTCGTACCCATTTACTTCCCAGTGAACTTGCCAAATACAGCATATGTGTAGCTACCCCCAATATTGAGGTACACCGCATGGAATCCCACTCGCACGATCTCCACCGTAACACTATCGCAGTATAGGAAGTCCCTCATCCTGTGCTGTAGTGACGTACAGATAACAATATTATGTTCTGCATATATCTATCATTACTATGATACGCAAACGTACGGACTGCCACCTTTGATCAAATTAGACTCCATAACAGAGTAATGCCCTCAAATCTATGATACACCACCTAGTGCTGATATGCAAGTATCTAGACAATCCATCATACGTATCTTCATTTGTAGCTTGATGCCTCAATCGTACGTCCCCTAATGTGCACCGAGTTCCGTGGTAGGGGATACAAGAAACACGGAACTCGGTCGAGAGCTTTTCCATATCTGTATGGGACCGTCTCTAAAGAGCCTCTATATACAGATATACATTGTAATGACCCGCATTGGCAGAGGTATTATAATTAATTAATTTATTTATATAAAAGGTGATTAGAAGGATTTCATGGTCGTTGAATAAAATAATGGTGAATATTTGATTAAAATAATAAATTAAATAATATATTTAATTCTGAAATAATCAGAATTGGGTGAAATGACGATATGGTGTGAACCGGATGATCTGTGATATTTAATTCAGCTTGGAATTGAATTTGAATAACGAATATATTATTTGAACGACAGTTTAAACGTATAATTATATTATAATTAAAATCGAGCTCGAAATGGCGCTGCAGTTCGTAAATTGGCGATTTGAACTTCAACTGAATGTACAGGATTCGTTTTAAGCCGGATTTCTGTGAAACAAGAAACGTGTGGAGCTGGTGGAGTATATCTTTCTAGTGGAAGAGAAAAATCAGGATTTCGTCGTGTAGATTTTGATTCACGTCCAAATCAAATTTCAGACAAGCCGCTGTGGAGTTCCTTTATAATTTATAAAGGAATTATTTATATTTTAAAAAGGAATTTCAATATAAATCGAATATCGGGTTGACCCAGATTTGAAATATCGAGTTAGTAATTCATATAGGATTATTCAGGAGCTGTATGGTATTCCTTTGAATATAGACGTTAATATTTATTTATAAATATTTTATTTAATTATATTTAAATATATTTATACATTTAAATGGGTCATCCAGAGCTTTAAAAATAGCCACTTTTGCAAACGAAGTCGGAATTCGACGAAACTAATTTTGTTGGATCCGCAATGTCAAATAGTTGTTAGATTTCCAGATTCTTGATTTTTAGAGTCACTGTGTGGCCGTACGGATTTTTAGAGTGAGAAACAGTCAGTATTTTGACGGTTAAAAATACACTGCGTGAGCATACGAAGTCGGAATTCGACGAAACCAGTTTCGTTGGGACCGTAATGTCAAACTCTAGCAGTATGTACAGTTTGGTGACTTTTGGGTATCGTGTGTGATTACAGGAATTTTAAAGGACAAAATAAAACTGCAGTTGATTTTAAATTAATATAATAATCAAAATAAAAATATCTAAAATTCCTATAAATACCCCACAAAATCACCCTAAACCTAATCCAACGCATTCTACAGTCAAACAGAAAATCTGCCGTAACATTTTGCTTCAGGAATTTATTTCGATCCTCTTCAGAAAATCAATACAATTCAAATAAAAATCCTAAAATCGAAATAGTGGTGGATATGGATTTCTGGGAGGATGTTCTTCAATCTAGTACCGGTTTTGGATGGTTCGATCGCCATTTTGGGTGCTGCGTTTTATACAGTAGGGTTTTAGGGTTAAGCGATTCATGATTTCTGAGCATCGAGTGTGATTTATGAGTCCATATATGGATCGAGAGGATCATATAGCAGGGTTAGGCAAAATCTTGGTGGATTCGAGGGTTTGAGATGTTGATCAGCTCTGAACGAACGCGGAAACAACTGGAGGACGCGGTGATAAAAATTGGTGCGAGCTCGACAGTTTTGTGATGAAATGGAAGGGATTGTGATGAACAACAATATGGGAGTCATTTGAGTTTGAAGCGTGAAGTAGAGAAGGAGGAATAGGAGTTTAAAATTTCGGCAATGTCTGTGGTATTGAAGACCACGCGTCCGACAGTTTTGAGGAAGAAGAGATAGTGCGGCGGGCCTGGGTTCAAAGAAATGGGTATGGGCCTTGGTTATTTGTGTAAGCCCAATATCGATATATATATGAGTTAAGTATAATTCAAATAATATAGGCGCTTGTTGATTTAATAACTTTATCATACTTTATCAGAATTTCGAACCGTAAGTTGCGTTGGGATCGTATGGACGGTGGCTACGCAATGAGACTGACCAGAAGTGGAATGGAGCTCGTTGAATTTACGGAGAAATAAATTGTTTGATTTAAATCAAACAAACAGATTATCGTTCTTTAACGATGAACTGCCAAAGTGATGAAATCTCACTAACTCTGAACAGTTTATAATTTCATGTTGTATTTTTAGAACTGTTAAATGTTGGCTGATTGACTATGTGTTGACTGTTTGATTGAACTGCTAGTCAGTTAGTTGAATTTCTATATTGATTCTGTTTAACAGAATATGTCATATGGGACTGGAAGTGATATTGATTTTATTGTATAACATCTGTGGATGCAGGGAGACAGGTTGGAGGAATCCGACTGGATTCCTCAACATTTATTTTACAGTTTTTCATATATTGTGATATATGATGTGATATATAATCAGTTGTCAATTATATGTGTTTAGACGATACTGATCATCATGATTTGGTATGTTGAATACCATAACATACCGAAATGTTGATAAGAGAATATTTTCAAAGTGATATTTGAAAATAAAATATTTATAAATGGAATATTTATAAATAACGATTATTTATAAATAAGAGATATTTAGAAAAAGAGAAAAACGTTATAAAAAGGAAAAAAACGTTACTAAAAAAGGAATCATTTGTAAAGTGAAGAACCGTTACTAAAAGTAAATCTTTATAAATGAATAGTTAATCGAAAGGAGTTAATCGATGTTAGTTTAATCGAAAGGGGTTAATCAATGTTAGTTTAATCGAAAGGAGTTAATCAATGTTAGTTTAATCGAAAGTAGTAAATCGAATATGGTATTCGAAAGGAGTTAAATCGAATGTGGTATTCGAAAGTAGTAAATCGAATTAGTTATTCAAAAGGGGTTAGTCGAGTCGAGTCAGTTGAATAGAGTAATCGAATATTTGTTATTCGAATTAGAGTTAATCAATTAGAGTTAACCAGTTAGAGTTAAACCAGTTGGAGTTAATCGATTAGAGTTAAAGTAAAAGGGGTTGAATAAAGGAGTTAATCGGATATAGTTTATTCGAATAGAATAAAGGAGTTAATCTGATATAGTTTATTCGAATAGAATAAAGGAGTTAATTGGATATAGTTTATTCGAATAGAATAAAGGAGTTAATCGAATATATAGTTTATTCGAATAGAGTAAAAAGAGTTAATCGAATAGTTTATTCGAATAGAGTAAAAAGAGTTAATCGAATATAGTTTATTCGAATAGAGTAAAAGGAGTTAATCGAATATATATTTTATTCAAATAGAATAAAGGAGTTAATCGAATATATAGTTTATTAAAATAGAATTAAAAGAGTTATCGAATATAGTTTATTCGATAGGAGTTAAGTGAATAGAGTTAAAGTTAAATCAAAAGAGTTAAGTGAATAGAATAAATTGAATAGAGTTATCGAATATACCTTATCGAAGGAAAGAATTATCGGACATGAAAGATTTGAAAGAGAGTTACGTAAGGAAGTTTGCTAAAGAATTAGAAGGGTGAACTTTGTCTATTTCAAGGTTAGAAACGTTGTTCAGTTAAGGTCTGAGAGGTAGTATTACCCCAACTTGATTGATTTCATTTTTAACTAAGGAATGGTTAAGGTTCGATAGTAAAGGATGGTTAAGTGAATTTAGTAATTAAAGGAAATGGTTTGAGTAGGCATCGCGATGGTTTGTTTAAACATTTGTCTAAGTCCAATGAAGAAGCTTTGGAAATGTTTTCCAAATAAGAAACCAGAAATGTTTTCTAATAAAGAAAACAAGAAATGGAAATATTTTCCATTGTTAATAACGTATATTTTCCAAATTTAGAAAATAAGAAATATTGAATATAGGGAAACAGAAGATAAGTAAATTAATGAAATAAAGAGATAAATGTTGAATGATGTTTGATCGATATAAATTTCCATTTGGAAATAAGATCGTTGTTTGCACACCTGTTTTTCTTCGATAGTTAAATCACAGACTATCGAAGTTTTGACCATTTTAACGTTGTTAATATGGAGAGTGGTTGGATTATTTTTCCAAAGAACCACTTTGTATTGGCATAAGCGTTGCGAATCATATATGCCAAAGGAAATGGAAGACAGAGTTATGCAAGGGATATCCTGTTTACAGAATAGTGCCTTCGGTTCATCCTGTTCATGGATGACTTGTATGGACGGATGTCTGACAGAGTATGTCCAGACGATCACATATAATGATTTCTCCAACCGTACCAAGAGTGGAAGCGGAGAAGGAAACTTCTTTTAGCTAACACATAATGTATGGTTGAGGACGTCAATCAGTGATTTGATGGATTTGACGATGTGACATTCGAAGTGAATCTGGTGTGATGATAAAGCGTAGCTTCTAGCCTCATCAACCGGTAAATGACATAAATCAGGCAGGCAGCATGGCTAAGTCGGTCGCACCGAAGTAGGGTGTATAATCACCTAATCTAGAGTTTCATTTACTTCTCAAAAATCTATTGTTGATGCTGTCCCATTCGGGAAACGGTTGCTGATCCCAACCGTTGGTGATATACATTCGATACGCTCAAGCGAAATGAGTGGTCGGTCATGTGTGGCCGGGTTGCAAGATGTTCTTGTTGAACCCAGTGTATTCCTCTCTAGTGGTACATTAGCGAAAGGTGGTTCCATACCTTGTCATAGTTGGAAATCCATTACCCAGTATGTGCTTGCGGTTTTGATTGTATACTATATATGTAGAACGTGAGATGAAAGCGTTTCTGCTAAGATGATTATTATATTGTGGTTGATAGACATTATTATAATATCAAAAGGTTTTTGATATAAAGATAATTTGGATTCTCATAAGGGAAAAACTTGTTCCGTTATACGTCGTGGTCTTATGAGATATCGTTTACTTGTTCAACTGTTTTAAACTGTTTTACTCATACCAGTCCCATGTCTGACCCGGAGTTTATTTGTTTGTTTCCCTAAACTCTTGGGTGCCTAAATTTGTACGGGCAGTCAAGTAGTCGGGATTTACAGATATACTGGAAGAGCTTGGAGCAAGAGGCTTCAGGATCATATAGCTATAGTTTATTTCTGCTGGGTTGTAGGTGTTGTACTTTGATAATGATATGTATATTCAAGTACAGATTTGTATTTCAAAGTTATGTTATGAAATATATGTATTCGTTCCGCTGTGAGATTCGTGTTACTCTGATATTGTGTTCTTCTTCTATTCTAAGTTTCTATCTTATCTATCCTCACCCTCTGTTTTTCTTTCTATTAATTTCCGGACTTTCAGTTTAATTTGGGGTTGGACTTGTGTTTTTGGTCAGCTCAAATTGGACCGGATTTTCGGGTCATTACATTTGGTATCAGAGCTTAAGTTAAGTGAATTACCTTGGCTCTGTGGCGTAACTCAGTAGAGATAGGGTTAGTAATACCCTAGATTGAGTTGAGTGTATATATACGAGTGAACGTATTTGTTATTGATATAAAATTTGTTTTATATTGTGAAGATTCATTGGTTGAGTTGTTTATGAGTTCTGGTCGATAAGTTTGATCCACTGTATCGGTAGGAGTTACTAAACACTCGAATACGATGGGTCGACACGATTTGTTTTGAAAAGAGGGTAAATTAAAATAAGTTTACCCAAGGTATATCTTGATATAAAGAAGATATAAATATTAAGATTATAATATATTGGATATATTGGTTTTTATTATAGTCGAGTAAGATTATAAACTAAATAGTTACGTAAATAACCAATCATAATTCATATAAGTGAAATACGTGAAATCAGATGAGTTAAATCTGAAATTTAAACCAGAAATTGAGTTAAAACTCTGGAGAATTGGATAAGTGTTTGTAAATGAATTTGGATTAAAAATAAGGAAAATTTAAGATCCTGGGAGATTTTAAATTGTTTTACAAGCAGTGTGAATTATGTTTTGAAATGGATTTCAAGGTGGAAATGTTTAGAAATGGTTTTATAGTATTGAACTCACTTCGATCGCTGGAAAATAGATTCTGATGATGACAGCTGCGTCATCAGTATTCATTTTCGAGTTGTAAGTGACGAATTACTAAGAGAGATACTGTTTTGAATTTGTTTTGGGAAAGACAAGTTGTGTTGAATTTCAAAAATGGGATTTATAATATAGAATTTGAATTTTTAAATAGATTTGAAATATTAACTTGTTCTAAAAGAAATAAAACGAGAAGTTACTTTATAAACGAAGTTTATAAATAGTTCTTTTATAAAAAAAGTTTATAAATGAAGTGAAAAGAATTATCATTGGATAATTCAGAAATAAAAATACGGGTGTGAAATTGAAAGAAAAATCTATTTTCCAAAGGTAGAAATATCGATTCAAAAGGAATTGAAATCGAGACTTATGTAAAGAATGAATAAAGAAAGTTTGAAAAGGAATTTAAATAAAGGAAGTTCAAGCATAGAATTTAAACAAGAAAATTCAAAGGGGATTTGAATATAGAAAATTCAAAGGGGATTTGAATATAGAAAATTCAAGGGGGAAGTGAATATAGAAATTCAAATGAGATTTGAATAAAGAAGATTTAAATAATGGAAAATTGAATATAGAATTCATATAGAGTAATAATAGGATTTGAATATAGAAATTCAAAGGGAGTTTGAATATATGAAATTCAATGGAATTGAAATAGAGTTTGAATATAGAAATTCAAATAGAGTTTGAATATAGAATTCAAATGGAATTCAAATATAGAATTTGAATAAAGAAAATATAAAGGAATTCGAATATAGGATTTGAATATCAAAGGTGAAATGGAATTTGAATATAGAATTCAAATGGAATTAAAATATAAGATTTGAATATATAGAATTTGAATATAGAATTCAAATGTAATTTAAACTATAGAAATTGAATTTGAATAGAATTTGATATATAGAATTTGAATAATAGAAGTGATATAAAACTTGAATAGAAATTGAATAGAATTAACTATGTCGAAGAGGAATTAGTTAATCGAGTTTTGAATTTAAAAGCTGAACTTTGAAAGGTGAATTGGATTTGTAAATGGATATTCGAAATCGAATATAGAACTTAAATTTGAAATTTGGATTCAAATTAGTTAATAAGCAAGTTAAAATATATTTGAACATGTCATGTTCAAATATAAAAGTGAAATAGACTAAAGAGTTAAATAACAAATTAATTAACGAATTGAGTTAAAACGATCAGGTATAGTTAAAATAGATTGGGCAGGTATAAATATACATGAGATAGGTATGGATAAGGTATGAAGGTATATAAATAGAATGCTCGACGAAAAGGTATGTATTTAATTCATATATGAGATTTTAGGCGCCGTATCGGCTAGCCTCTTGGCTTTTTCTTTTTCTTTTGGATTGGTGAGGGCCATGGGAGGCTATTTAAAATATCCCGAAGCTCCTGGTACAAAGGAGGTTATGGCGAATTTTTCCGGGAATTTAAGGAGTTAGAATATTTTTAAAGATAATTTGATAGTTAGAAATCAACGTATCGATATATATAGAAGTCGATAAGGAAACGAACTTAAAAATAGAATAGTAAAATCAAAAAGGAAGACTAGGAATAAAATCTCGTAAGAATAGAAGGAGAAAGTGTATACGTGTTTAAAGGTGAATAAGTAGTTGTATGGTGTTGATTATTCGAGTAAGTAGTCATATCTGTTTTAACGTTATAAATGTTATTCAGTCAAGGAGGTAGTTATACCCCAACTTGATTGATTTCATTATTAACAAATAAATAGTAAGATTCAGGCTCGAAGATCAACGTTGGATAAGAGTTAGTTGAATATAGTATTTGGGTTGTCGTAACGATGTTTTACACAATATCTGTTTTGACCCAAATAAGTGTAAGTATAGAAATAAACGAGATCGGAAAAGAGATAAGTAATTGGAATATTTTCCAATTATAAATAGCATATATTTTCTAAAGTTTAGAAAATAAAGGAAGGCGATATTCGGAAATGTTTTCCAAATAATGTAAAAGGCCAATATGGTTATTGAAAATATTTGGTTAACAAATATTGATAAAGAAATAGAGAAGTGATTTAACTAATGGAATATTAATTAAGGGCTCAGTGACATGTTCAAAAGGAAAATTTGATTTTTTTGGAAAGAGTAAACTGTTTAAAAACTCCCAGGGAAAGGCTGTTTGAATTAAAAACAAATTTGACAGAAATTTGTGAAAGCAAATTTGAATTAAAGTAAAGCCAGTAAAGTGGTAACTGAGATTTAATTATAATGATATCAAGACAAATTGGATCGTGAGATTCGAATTTGAAGTGTAATGGGATAATCAAAGTTAAGAGTTGGGAATCGAGAAGAAACTCGAGTTTGAAATAATATTTGGCTTGGATATAAGTGAATGGTTGTGTTGGAGATAAAAGTGATTTCAGAATTTGATTGGGATAACATTGGTATATGCTGAGTTGATAGCATATGGAAGTGACAGAGTTGATATGCCCGACAAAAAGGTACAAGTTTATATTTCATACGGTATGAGATTTTGATAAGCCAAATTGGCAAGCCGCTTGGCTGTTTGATTTTCTTTTGGGTTGGAGATGGCCCAGAGAGGCGAGTCGGAGTTTGACGTATTGACCAGTACAAAGGAGGTATTGGAAAAAAATTTCGAAAAGTTAAGGCACTAGAAAATTTTCAGGATTTTTGAAAATTTTCGTTGATAAGAATTAATTAATAATTTAATTGAAATTAAATTGGTTCAGTTGAAACTGAAGTTAAGAAGTGAACAAATATGTTCTAACCAGTCGATAGGATCGTCCTCTACCTTTTATCAATTTTGAGGACGAAATTATTTTAAGTGGGAAAGATTGTAATGACCCGCATTGGCAGAGGTATTATAATTTATTTATTTAATTATATAAAAGGTGATTAGAAGGATTTCATGGTCGTTGAATAAAATAATGGTGAATATTTAATTAAAATAATAAATTAAATAATATATTTAATTCTGAAATAATCAGAATTGGCTGAAATAACGATATGGTGTGAACCGGATCATCTGTGATATTTAATTCAGCTTGGAATTGAATTTGAATAACGAATATATTATTTGAACGACAGTTTAAACGTATAATTATATTATAATTAAAATCGAGCTCGAAATGGCGCTGCAGTTCGTAAATTGGCGATTTGAACTTCAACTGAATGTACAGGATTCGTTTTAAGCCGGATTTCTGTGAAACAAGAAACGTGTGGAGCTGGTGGAGTATATCTTTCTAGTGGAAGAGAAAAATCGGGATTTCATCGTGTAGATTTTGATTCACGTCCAAATCAAATTTCAGAAAAGTCGTTGTGGAATTCCTTTATAATTTATAAAGGAATTATTTATATTTTAAAAAGGAATTTCAATATAAATCGAATATCGGGTTGACCCAGATTTGAAATATCGAGTTAGAAATTCATATAGGATTATTCTGGAGCTGTATGGTATTCCACTGTGAATATAGACGTTAATATTTATTTAAAATATTTTATTTAATTATATTTAAATATATTTATATATTTAATGGGTCATCCAGAGCTTTAAAAATAGCCACTTTTGCAAACGAAGTCGGAATTCGACGAAACTAATTTTGTTGGATCCGCAATATCAAATAGTTGTTAGATTTCCAGTTTCGTGATTTTTAGAGTCACTGTGTGGCCGTACGGATTTTTAGAGTGAGAAACAGTCAGTATTTTGATGGTTAAAAATACACTGTGTGAGCATACAAAGTCGGAATTCGACGAAACCAGTTTCGTTGGGACCGTAATGTCAAACTCTAGCAGTATGTCCAGTTTGGTGATTTTTGGGTGTCGTGTGTGATTACAGGAATTTTAAAGGACAAAATAAAACTGCAGTTGATTTTAAATTAATATAATAATCAAAATAAAAATATCAAAAATTCCTATAAATACCCCACAAAATCACCCTAAACCTAATTCAACGCATTCTACAGTCAAACAGAAAATCCGCTGTGACATTTTGCTTCAGGAATTTATTTTGATCCTCTTTTGAAAATCAATACAATTCAAATAAAAATTCTAAAATCAAAAGAGTGGTGGATATGGATTTCTGGGAGGACGTTCTTCAATCTAGTACCGGTTTTGGATGGTTCGATTGCCATTTTGGGTGCTGCGTTTTATACAGTAGGGTTTTAGGGTTAAGCGATTCATGATTTCTGAGCATCGAGTGTGATTTATGAGTCCATATATGGATCGAGAGGATCATATAGCAGGGTTAGGAAAAATCTTGGTGGATTCGAGGGTTTGAGATGTCGATCAGCTCTGAACGAACGCGAAAACAACTGGAGGACGCGGTGATAAAAATTGGTGCAAGCTCGACAGTTTTGTGATGAAATGGAAGGGATTGTGATGAGCAACAATATGGGAGTCATTTGAGTTTGAAGCGTGAAGTAGAGAAGGAGGAATAGGAGTTTAAAATTTCGGCAATGTCTGTGGTATTGAAGACCACGCGTCCGACATTTTGAGGAAGAAGAGATAGTGCGGCGGGCCTAGGTTCAAAGAAATGGGTATGGGCCTTGGTTATTTGTTTAAGCCCAATATCGATATATATGAGTTAAGTATAATTCAAATAATATAGGCGCTTGTTGATTTAATAACTTTATCGTACTATATCAGAATTTCGAACCGTAAGTTTCGTTGGGATCGTATGGACGGTGGCTACGCAATGAGACTGACCAAAAGTGGAATGGAGCTCGTTTGAATTTACGGGGAAATAAATTGTTTGATTCAAATCAAACAAACAGTTTATCGTTCTTTAACGATGAACTGCCAAAGTGAGTAAATCTAACTAACTCTGAACAGTTTATAATTTCGTGTTGTATTTTTAGAACTGTTAAATGTTGGCTGATTGACTGTGTGTTGACTGTTTGATTGAACTGCTAGTCAGTTAGTTGAATTTCTATATTGATTCTGTTTAACATAATATATCATATGGAACTGAAAGTGATACTGATTTTATTGTATAACATATGTGGATGCAGGGAGACAGGTTGGAGGAATCCGACTGGATTCCTCAACATTTATTTTACTGTTTTTCATATATTGTGATATATGATGTGATATATAATCTGTTGTCGATTATATGTGTTTGGACGATACTGATCATCGTGATTTGATATGTTGAATACCATAACATACCGAAATGTTGATAAGAGAATATTTTCAAAGTGATATTTGAAAATAAAATATTTATAAATGGAATATTTATAAATAAGGAATATTTATAAATAGGAGATATTTAGAAAAATGGAAAAACGTTATAAAAAGGAAAAAAACATTACTAAAAATGGAATCATTTGTAAAGTGAAGAACCGTTACTAAAAGTAAATCTTTATAAATGAATAGTTAATCGAAAGGAGTTAATCGATGTTAGTTTAATCAAAAGAAGTTAATCAATGTTAGTTTAATCGAAAGGAGTTACTCAATGTTAGTTTAATCGAAAGTAGTAAATCGAATATGGTATTCGAAAGGAGTTAAATCGAATATGGTATTCGAAAGTAGTAAATCGAATTAGTTATTCAAAAGGGGTTAGTCGAGTCAGTTGAATAGAGTAATCGAATATTTGTTATTCGAATTAGAGTTAATCAGTTAGAATTAATCAATTAGAGTTAACCAGTTAGAGTTAAACCAGTTGGAGTTAATCGATTAGAGTTAAAGTAAAAGGAGTTGAATAAAGGAGTTAATCGGATATAGTTTATTCGAATAGAATAAAGGAGTTAATCGGATATAGTTTATTCAAATAGAATAAAGGAGTTAATCGGATATAGTTTATTCGAATAGAACAAAGGAGTTAATCGAATATATAGTTTATTCGAATAGAGTAAAAAGAGTTAATCGAATATAGTTTATTCGAATAGAGTAAAAAGAGTTAATCGAATATAGTTTATTCGAATAGAGTAAAAGGAGTTAATCGAATATATAGTTTATTCGAATAGAATAAAGGAGTTAATCGAATATATAGTTTATTCAAATAGAATTAAAAGAGTTATCGAATATAGTTTATTCGATGGGAGTTAAGTGAATAGAGTTAAAGTTAAATCAAAAGAGTTAAGTGAATAGAATAAATTGAATAGAGTTATCGAATATACCTTATCGAAGGAAAGAATTATCGAATAGGAAAGATTTGAAAGAGAGTTACGTAAGGAAGTTTGTTAAAGAATTAGAAGGGTGAACTTTGTCTATTTCAAGGTTAGAAACGTTGTTCAGTTAAGGTCTGAGAGTTAGTATTACCCCAACTTGATTGAATTCATTTTTAACTAAGGAATGGTTAAGGTTCGATAGTAAAGGATGGTTAAGTGAATTTAGTAATTAAAGGAAATGGTTTGAGTTGGCATCGCGATGGTTTGTTTAAACATCTGTCTAAGTCCAATGAAGAAGCTTTGGAAATGTTTTTCAAATAAGAAACCAGAAATGTTTTCTAATAAAGAAAACAAGAAATGGAAATGTTTTCCATTGTTAATAACGTATATTTTCCAAATTTAGAAAACAAGAAATATTGAATATAGGGAAACAGGAGATAAGTAAATTAATGAAATAAAGAGATAAATGTTGAATGATGTTTGATCGATATAAATTTCCATTTGGAAATAATATCGTTGTTTGCACACCTGTTTTTCTTCGATAGTTAAATCACGGACTATCGAAGTTTTGACCATTTTAACGTTGTTAATATGGAGAGACCGGTTGGATTATTTTTCCAAAGAACCACTCTGTATTGGCACAAGCGTTGCGAATCATATATGCCAAAGGAAATTGAAACGGAGTTATGCAAGGGCTATCCTGTTTATAGAATAGTGCCTTCGGTTCATCCTGTTCCTGGATAACTTGTATGGATGGATGTCTGACAGAGTATGTCCAGACGATCACGTATATTGATTTCTCCAACCGTACCAAGAGTGGAAGCGGAGAAGGAAACTTCTTTTAGCTAACACATAATGTATGGTTGAGGACGTCAATCAGTGATTTGATGGATTTGACGATGTGACATTCGAAGTGAATCTGGTGTGATGATAAAGCGTAGCTTCTAGCCTCATCAACCGGTAAATGACAGAAATCGGGCAGGCAGCATGGCTAAGTCGGTCGCACCGAAGTAGGGTGTATAATCACCTGATCTAGAGTTTCATTTACTTCTCAAAAATCTATTGTTGATGTTGTCCCTTTCGGGAAACGGTTGCTGATCCCAACCGTTGGTGATATACATTCGATACGCTCAAGCGAAATGAGTGGTCGGTCATGTGTGGCCGGGTTGCAAGATGTTCTTGTTGAACCCAATGTATTCCTCTCTAGAGGTACATTAGCGAAAGGTGGTTCCATACCTTGTCATAGTTGGAAATCCATTACCCAATACGTGCTTGCGGTTTTGATTGTATACTATATATGTAGAACGTGAGATGAAAGCGTTTCTGCTAAGATGATTATTATATTGTGGTTGATAGACATTATTATAAGATCACAAGGTTTTTGATATAAAGATAATTTGGATTCTCATAAGGGAAAAACCCGTTCCGTTATACGGCGTGGTCTTATGAGATATCGTTTACTTGTTCAACTGTTTTAAACTGTTTTACTCATACTAGTCCCATGACTGACCTGGAGTTTATTTGTTTGTTTCCCTAAACTCTTGGGTGCCTAAATTTGTACGGGCAGTCAAGTAGTCGGGATTTACAGATATACTGGAAGAGCTTGGAGCAGGAGGCTTCAGGATCATATAGCTATAGTTTATTTCCGCTGGGTTGTAAGTGTTGTACTTTGATAATGATATGTATATTCAAGTACAGATTTGTATTTCAAAGTTATGTTATAAAATATATTTATTCGTTCCGCTGTGAGATTCGTGTTACTCTGATATTGTGTTCTTCTTCTATTCTAAGTTTCTATCTTATCTATCCTTACCCTCTGTTTTTCTTTCTATTAATTTCCTGATTTTCAGTTTAATTTGGGGTTGGACTTGTGTTTTTGGTCAGCTCAAATTGGACCGGATTTTCGGGTCATTACATACATAGGCTCTGTTTTCATGGTGGCTATGGGCCTTCCTCAGCCCCTTTCTCAACTAGTAAATACTACCAGTGCTAAGCGACTGCCCCTACGCAAAAAATCCAAACATCCATGTGGCGTCTCCCCTCAACCCCGTGCCCCAATAGTGAAGGGTGAAATGGTATCTTAGGTTTGGCTCGAGCCTTTCGGCATCCCACTGGTTGCCGATGACGAGTATCCGACGATCTACTATCCTTGGTTGTGGCCTTTCTCTCTCTGCCTCCTCGTGAGGTAACCGTCGAACTACCCTGGTGTCACCACGTCACGACATTTTGACTGCATAGCTACATCTGCAACTGCACAGAGGGCTGCTAGGAACACCTTACTTAGCTCAGGAAGCCGCATGCTTCCCCTTCCAGTCCCTTGGAGCCGTTAGAACAATCAGATGAATGTGCGCTCCCCTCTTACTTTATAACACCTCGATGATCTACCGCGTTGGGTTATTCACCCTCAACTGAACAGAGTGGTCTAAGCGCCTTACTTTAGCATGTTGTTAGACCTTATGTCTAAACATTATTTTATGCGCTTACCTCACCTCATCAGGTTTCCAGTTTACTTGGTTATTCCCATTCATATTGAATTCTTATTCAAATTACCAAGTTTCTCTTGCTTATTAATTTCAGTTATACAGCTTTATCCATTTAAGTATATTAATAAGCCCCAACATGTTATTCTCTAGATTGTAGCTCAAGGTCTATAATCTATAATATCTTTTATATTCTTGTTTGATTTCATCATTACAATAACATGTTTTACTTAATATGTAATTAAGTATGTCCAATTCACATGTTTTCTTATTAACATGTCACTTACAATTTATGATTAAATATAACTTATTTTGTTTCATAAGTTTTCCTCATTCTTTCTCATTTAATAATAATTCCATTTTACGTTGTCAATACAACTTATCGTTGTTTACTTACTAACTTAGTTCTATTAACTAAGGCCCATTAATAAGTTTCTCTACCCATTTATTATAACCTATGTTATAATTTCCTCTTGTCCCTAAAACATTCTTATCAATGGGTTTCAGACTTCCAAGCCTACAGATCACTTAATTTATAACTAAGTACAATAAATTTTCCCCATTTTCTTAACTGGTTTCAGGTTTCCCCCTTTACTGATTACTTAATTTACAACTCCTTAACTCAATTCACCAGTTATCCCACCCTCTTACTAGTTTATTATAACCTAAGTTATAGTATTCACTTGTCCCTAGGACATGTCTACCTATTATACAACATTTTCATTAATGTTATTTATTTAAAATAGGTTATTATCATTCCCCTTTTAAACCATTTTCTTTTATTGTTATATTCCAGTATCCTTCATTCAATGTAATATATATTCCTTATTTTAATTAAGGAAAACACTTCATGCACCTTATCAGTTTGATAGAAGGAATCAGTTATTTATTTTCATAACATATTCCCATCTAAATTCGTGGTAGCAAATAATTTCTTTACTTTACTTACTTTAGTTACTGTGGCCTACTTGCAACCACGTTCTCAGAAATTGGTCATTTAGGGAAATACATCATTTTTCATTCGTATCACACTAACTCAGTTCACTACATCACTTCCTTTCTTATTTTCGAAGTTATACATTTAATTACCATTATTGCGATTATTCATTTCTTGTTATACACATATATTCATATATATAAGCACTAGACCTCTCACATTAAGCCTACACTTGTGGATGCTGGATTTATCGGGCGGATCTGGGCAGACTTCTTCCACAAGTTGACTTAACCTCGTTTCTTAGCACCTTTACATTTTTTAATTTTTGCACTTAGGTCTCTCACATTAGGTTCAACATTAGTGGCTGCTGGATATGCCGGTTGGGTCCGGGCAGACTTCTGCCACTAATGCAACCTAACCTCGTGCCATACATGCAGTTACAATTTATATTGAAATCCTAGGCATATTCATCTTTATTCAATCATTAATGTTCATATCAAAATTGCACTCCCAAATTAAAGTCTCAAAACATAATATATGCTATGTTCCAAATATTCCATTACAATTCGTTCCCATTTCATAAAAACTTTAGGCATATTATCCTTTTTACTGTAATCTAGTTTACAGTAATCTAATTTTGCATGTTGCCCAAATTTTGTCTATATTTCATCGCATGTCCTTTTTAACATATATTTAATCATATTTTGACATGTAAACATTCAATCGGTTAATTATTCAAATCCATCAATCTAAATATGTCATCTTATTCTATAATATGCCGCAAGTGAAACATATAATTATAACAACAATAGTTATTTCCCATGTTCTAACCATTTCTAACAAGTTTTTTTTTCACCATGTAATCCTTCCAATAATTTAATAGATTCAATAAATGAATTTCCTGATCTATTCATATTAACGTCCCAATTTGTTATAATAGCAATTTATAATTAAACTGGCAATTTCAAAATTTATTAAAAGGGGAATGCTAAACGATAGTTGTAACATTATCTAAAGGCTACAATTTAAACCCACACACCTTTAAGCTTTCCCCAATTTTTGGATCCAATCCATTCCATCATCCATGGTTTCCACTTTCCCTTCGATTAGATTCACAACCTTGCTTTGAATAATATTTTATTAATGTTAATCCTCTCCTCCAGATGTGGATTCATAATTTTCTAGGCTAATATTTTAATTTCAGAATATATTTGAGAAGATAGAGGGAGAGAGAGAGACATAGCAGAGCTCCAGCGTAGCTGCCATATTATATGGTTTAAGGTTAGGTCTAAGGTCTTATTCATAGGAGTATGGAGCAACCAGGACCCTTAGATTTAAATAAAACTCCATCAGAGCTAACTACGTCATACGACCAATAGGAAATGGCCATGTCGCAACAAAAACAAACGTTCACCAGTTAAAACATGCCACATGTGATGAATGATGCGCAGGGGTTGACACCCCTGCGTGGGTGTTATCACATGTGTCGACACACCTATGGTGGTGGCGACACTCCTGTCATATGTGTGTGTGTGTATATATAGTTTTCTTTTGATTTGAAATTTAATTTATTTATAATACATGTAATCTTCTTGCATATAAATCAAATTTCAAACATTCCTTCTTTGTTAGTGCGCATTCCTTAATTTGAATTATGTTCATTTGTATTCAACTCTTATGCGTATGCTAATCTTTTATATGCGAACAATTATTTATCTCAAACCAATATATACATATATATATACATACATACATACATATATATATATATATTCCTCTTTAGAAACATTCTCCCAATTAAACCTCTTATTAACCGTTTTCATACTGAACCGCTGTTTATTTAAACCGCCTTCCCACTAAGACACTTTTTAACTGCTTTCACACTAAGCCACTTTTTAGCAAATCCCTTTAAAAAAATATGGCACTGGCAGGGATCGAACTCTGAACCTCTTGTATGCAAGTCACATGTTCCAACCAACTGAGCTACTTGGTCTTTTGTTAACAAGGCTTTGAACAGAGCTAGACATTATTCTTTTCTCAATCCTTTTTTTTATGTTTGTTGCAATAATTAATTTAAAGATATCTCTTCCATTTTAAATCAGTTTTCTGTAAACTATAGGTCTAAATTAACCAGAAAATCGCCAAACGCAATGACGCTAATTTCATGACCAAATTCTGGAAGCTCTTCAAATTTTATTTTTTATTTCTTTTTAAATGTTCGCATGCAATTTCAATTGCATTGCATTGCATTTCTTCTCATTTTATGTGTTGCATGTAATTTCTTTTATTAAACTTTTTCTTCATTTCACTGCATAAACTTATTACATGCAATTATATTATTATTTAATTTTTCCTTAAAATATATTTATGCATATAATATATATATACATATATGCATATTTTTATATTTTTAATTGCATTAAAAATAAACTTCATCCTCTTTCTCTACATCATTATTCTTAATCATTTTTATGGTTTTTACACTTACTCTGCCGAATTCAATTCCGTTTTGATCAAACTTCTTCTCTCTACACTCTCTACTCACTACTCTCTGAATCAGGTGATACTGAAGAGTTATAGGGCTGTTTGTAATTGTTTGAACTGAGTAAAAGTTGTTTGGGTTGAGTAAAATAGGAATCAGTGTCTTCCTTGTAGCCGTGAAATCAGGGAAGTAGGAACCGGTGTTTCCTTGTAGCCGAGAAATCAGGGAAGTAGGAATCAGTGTTTCCTTGTAAACGAGAAATGAGGGAAATAGGAGTCGGTAGTATCCCTTATAGCCGTGAAATCAAGGAGGTTGTACTTGACTATTGGAAATAGTAATAAAACTCTACGCAACATAGCGTTGTGCAGGATTGGACGCAAGAGCTATCTGAACCAGTATAAAATTCATTGTGTTCTTTCCTTTTCTACATCTTTATTTTTGTTTATTTTGCATTTATGTTTGAATCTGTGTCTGTAATTGTGTTTGTGGTGTTTAATTCACCCGTAGTTCACATTTGTTTTAAATTTTGTTTAAGCTCTTAAAAAACTATTCACCCCCTCCCGCCTCTAATGTTTGCTTTTCCTTAACGATCCATTCCGCATTCCCTAACACCTTCCACCTATGGATCGCACCAGACCCATGTTTCAAGCACATCACCCCTTCTTGGCCGACCCATCCAAAGCCAACAACCCATCAACACACAACGGTCTATGCAAACCATCAATGCATAATGATATATGCGGTCCATCTGTTTACAACAATTCATGTGATCTAGGCCTTCAAATGATCAAAGCCTTCGATCCACTTTGCTTCAACTCTAGACTAATCCACATACAACTTATCCATCCTTGGATCGTGCCCCGATCCATAGTCGCCTTGCTTCTGCTACTTTACACATCCGACTGATCCATCAACAAGCAGGCTTCAGCCGATCCATCAAGACATGTCATCTACTTCCTGCTTTATGATCCAGACTAGATTTAACAATGTACACATGCTAAGCCCTATCCATACTTGAGCGACCCACCCCCACCGATCCATCATAGGTGACTTCGAACGATATAACTCTGGTGGATCCACCGATCCAACCATTTCTTGCTCCACACTCCCATTGATCCATGCTTTTCATGTCACCATCGACCAATCTATCTCATTCCGTGTGATCCATGCCTAGAATTCACTTTTTGCCGACCGATCCATACACGCTTCACCATCAAAGATGAACTTTTATGCACATAACTCATCCAAATCGACCAATTTCATCCAAACAATCAATAGCACAATAAATCAATCATTAACAACCATTAGCACATCAATAATCATCATACAATCATATGAATTTCACCAAATCCTGATAAAATGATAAACAAATTAATAAACGAATATAAACTTGCATAAACATAGAATTAACATATGAATTTATTGTTATTTACCGTTATAATCTTGCTAGATTAGATCAATGGTGATTCAAATTGAAAATACACTTACCTTGATTAAATCTAGGTTAAAATGACTTGAAATGATGAAAATAAGATCAAACAACCCATATACTCAGTTGAATCTACAACACCCCGTAATTTTAAAGAACACTATAATGATAAACCAAAGAGTATTTAAAAAAATATTGGGAATTAAGTAAAACGAACTGTGCCATTGTGTTCATCTCGGAATTTTGCTTCAGATAGACTCCAAGTTTGCGTAAAACGGATATCGTATGAAGAAGTTATTAAGATTTGAAGTTTGTATACACATAAGTAATATATATATATATATATATATATATTCAAGTCTAGAAAAAACAAAATCGAAGAGCGGGAAAGGGAGGGAAATCGGTACGTTAGGGGTCGACCCCTACAAGGGGGTGCCCACCCGAGGGTCGACCCTAGGGTCGACCACACCCAGATTTGGGGCAGACCCATTCTGTGAATGGGGACTTGTTTCTTGACTAGATTCGTTGACCATAGGCTACAAATAGGACCTCATTTATATTGTTATATTCATCAAAATCAATGGAGACAACGAGGTGCTGCCCCAACTCAGATTGAATTAACATATTCTTCTGCAACAACAACTTATATGTATACAAGAATCTCTGCTACAACATCAACAGTCGTTTCTCTGTTCTTTATATCCAGTCCTTGTGAGTTTATGTTGCTTTTAGATATAAACATTTAATAAGTAATCCTGATATGTTTATAAGTTTGGATCTTAACCTGTGCCTGTTAATAACTTGAATCAAACTAAACCGATCTGCCATTACTTGTACACCTAATCCTCTCTTTAGTTCTCATATGCCTATTCCTGATATGCCTAATTATGTCATCATATGCCCATTCTACTACTATGCCTATTTCTGTCACCATATGCTTATTCTGTTAGTATGCGTATTTCTTTCATCATATGCCTGTTTTGTTATTATACCTATTTCTCTCCTTCCTTCCCGTTTTATTTTTATAGTCAGGCTACCTCCGAGCCTAGGCTTACCGCAGACATATGCGAATGAGCGAAATTGGGAATGGTTGGGAGTGATAGATTGGGGCATAACTTGTATTGTAAAACATGACTGGGATTTGGGGGCATAATCTATACCTTGATCTAAAATTTTAATTTGGGCATAACTTGTATCGTGAATATGATTGGGATTTGGGGCATGAAAAACGTGTAGTGAACATGAACAATTGTTTAAGAACGAACGTACCTAAATTTACAGTAAATAGAAACTGAAAGTGCACTTAGACACGAGGTTAAATCACACTTTTGGCATAAGTCTGCCGAGAACCGCCCAGCTAATCCAGCATCCACAAGTTGATAATCTAATGTGAGGGGTCTAGTGCATAAATGTACATGTAATGGTGTTAAGAAACGAGGTTAAGTCCGACTTCTGGTAGAAGTCTACCCGAAATTGCCCGGCATATCCAACATCCATAAGTGGTTGACTTAATGTGAGAGGTCTAGTGCATTAACGGACATGAATGGAATAATGATAATAACCTTTTAATGTGGAATACTTAACCTATTTAAATCTATGGGGGTTATATATGAACCTGTCAAAATTGTGTAAGGGTTAAGTAAACTTTCTTGAATCAACGAGGGGTTAATTTAATCTATTAAACCCGTGGGGGCAGGTTATATGAACTTGACAAACTTAACCTGTTTTATATAGTGAGGTTATGCGGGCTTGTTAATCTGTTTGACATAACTTGTCAAAATCCTAGTAGTGGGGATACAAGCCTAGGAGGTGGCCTGTATCATTTGTTGTATGGGACCCATATTAGTTAGTAACCCATCTTGGTATCAAAAGGGGGACCCCGAACTAGGTAGGGGTCAAGGCACGCTTACTGAGCTGGCTATAAGAGGTTCATTTGGGTGGGGGTGTTGACGACGCATTCCATCGGAGTCATATGCCTGCATGAATCCGCTTTCTTGGGATAATAATCGTTGTGACATCAGTAGGTATGGTTGTGCCCCTCAAAAAAAAGGTTTCCACTTTAGGAAGTGATATATCCTACCATGGGGCCAGTGCAGGGTACCTATAGGATAGGGAGCCAATCGATTAGGGTAGTAATTAAGGTACATCTAGTCTTGCTTTTTTAGGAGCCTGTTATTACCATTAGGGGTAACACCTGTCATTTCTATTAGGCTGCCTGTTATTACCGTTTGGAGTAAAACCCACCACTAGAAGTACACCTAAGTATACCATTTGTTTCTATTGGGATCATCTTGTTTCTATTATATTAGTATTGTTGCAGAGAAAAGTACTTGAGAAGTGCAGTATATTCTGTTTTTTTTATTCTGTTTATCCTGCTCAGTCTGTTATACCTGTCTTATGATAATGTTATCTCTCTCACCCAGTTTATATGCCTATCATGACGCTTTTAATTATTTGTATTCTAAAAGTAACTAGACTCGACAGACTTTATGTCTAACCCATTTTGTTTCTGTTTCTCTCTCTTCCTTCCTACCTTCCCCAGGTTCTCAGGGTGGGAACACTCCGACTTGATTAGGATTCTCTCTTCTATTTCTGCTTGGACCTGCTAAGATGTACCACCTTGATTTCCTGTCTACTCTAATATGGATCTTTTTGGGGACTATGCTTTTATGTTACTGTGATGATTTGAGTACAAGGCAGATACTTTTATTTGATGTAATGGGTTTTATGTACTTCAGACTTATGTTGTAACTGGGTTTTGGACCACGATGTTTTCTATTTGGAAAATAAAGTTTTAAATTCCGCTGTTATTTTATATTTGTCTTGTGGTGTTTCTGTTTCTTTTTGCCTCCAACGTTTCATGACAATTAATGCATTCTGTTAAAGACTAACATTAACGGACGTGGGGTGTCACATTTGGTATTAGAGCTGAAGGTTACCAGATCGGATAAGGTTTTGAAAATTGTTTTCAAAAGATTTTAAAGAAAGCATTTTCAAAAGAAAAGTCTGTTTTTTAAAAATATATTCCCCAAAGCCATATGAATTATCTTTTGATTCTTCGCTTGAATCCCTTTTCCTTTTCTTTTCAGCATGTCTAAGGAACCGATTCTTCCCAAGGGCATTACGATACCAGCATGGTTCTGTAGGTATCTTGAGGCTACGATGCCTGCTGGAGGCCAAGCAGACGTCCCTCCCCTAGCTGCAACTGTTGTTCCTCCTCCTCCACAAGCGGATAATTTCTCTAAGATATGGAAGGATTTTTGCGCTATGGGAGGAAAGCCATTCCGAGGAACTGAGATTTTTGTAGAAGCAAGGAATTGGCTTAAAGAGAAGGAGAAATTGTTCGGTATTTTTTACGTTGACAACCGTAGGAAGATTCAGTTGGCCGTTTGGCGGTTGAAATATGAGGCTTCATTCTGGTGGGAAGTGATGTAAGCAGGGCATCCAGATGAGACTTGGAATGATTTCCGATAGAGATTCGAGATGAAGTTTCTTTCTCAAGATGAGCAAAGTATGCAAATGGAATGGATTTTGGCACTTAAGCAAGGAGGCATGTCTATCAAAGAGTATGTCAATAAGTTCAACCAATTGGCGAGGTTTAGAGCTAGTGAATACCCCACACAAGAAAGCTCAGATTTTTGCAAGAGAGTTAAATGAACCCGTCCATGGATTGGCTATGTCTCACATTCTGATGGCCACAACTTTCGAGAAACTCATGGATATGGAGTTGATGCACGAAGAAGATAAAGGTGAAAAGAAAGAGGCTAAGATTGATGAAACCCAAAACAAAAAAGTATGGCCCAAGAAAGAACAACAACAAAAGAAGGGCGGAAAGAACGATAAAGCTCGAGAAAATTGAAGGTTTGATTTCTCTTTCCAATCATTCTGTTAGAACTCTTTTTGATTCTAGCACTTCGCATTCTTCTATATTTGATTCTATGATTGAGTCTCTACACCTTAGTACTAGTTTGGTTTTGGATCCAATTGTTGAGTCGGGGTTTGAGAATATCTATGTTGGCATCGAGTTTGAGTGTGATGCATATGTGCTTGGTTTCGTGGGATATGGTTTGATTCTAGGGATGGATTGTTTAGCCATGTAAGGTGCCATTCTAGATTGTGAGAGGAGGGTCGTTAGACTTCTGACTTGCCATGAGAGGAACCTTGAGATTTCTTGTGACCCTAAGAGGTCTGTCATACTTAGTTTCCTAGACTTACATGATGCATATATCAATGATCTATGACCTTTACTAGTATTCTGTGAGTATCCTGATGTTTTTGAGGAGGTTCCGGGATTACCTCCGAGGTGCGAGATTGATTTCTGGATATACTTGGTGGACAATGCAAAGCCAGTTGCATTGCCTATGCGCCATATGGCTCCGAGAGAAAGGAGGGAGCTCGGCAAGAAAGTAGAGGAGCTACTTGAGAAAGGGTTTATTATTCGAAGCATATCTGAATGGGGTGCTCTCATCACATTCGCCAATAAGGAGGATGGTTTACTTCGCTTATGCGTGGATTACAGGGAGTTGAATAAGCTCACTAAAAAAATAGGCGCCCACTTCCGAGGATAGATGATCTGTTTGACCAGCTTGTTGGTGCATCTGTTTTCTCCCGGTTAGACTCAGCCATGGGGTTTCATCAGTTGAGGGTGGCTGAGGACCGTATAGACAAGACAACTTTTGGAACCCCGGATAGTTTCTTCGAGTGGCTCATCATGACTTTTAGGTTGATGAACGCAACCGCCTATTTTCCGGATCTGATGTGTAGGGTGTTTCGGGAGTTTCTAAATAAGTTCATTGTGGTTTTGTTGATGACATCTTGATTTTCTCAAACAGCAAGGAAGAGAATGCCCTACATTTAAGGGAGGTTTTGAGAACTCTCCGAACGCACCAACTTAAGGGAAAGTTCTCCAAATGTAATTTTGGGAGAAAGGAAGTGAGATTTCTAGGGCATGTGATCTCTAAGGATGGGATAACAGTGGATCCCGCGTAAGTAGTTGCAGTTCAAGATTGGAAGATTCCAAAGAACACAACAGTGGTTAGGAGTTTCCTTGGTTTAACGGGCTATTATAGGAAGTTCATTAAGGGCTTGGTGAAGATATCATCCCCACTCACCAGACTAAAGAAAAAAATTCTGACATTTTCTTAAGATCTTAACTATGTAGATGCTTTTCAGCGATTGATGAGGGCTCTAACAGCAGCCCCAATCTTGACTTTGACTGATGGGAACAAAGTTTACACAGTATACACTGATGTAGATGGTATAGGGTTTGGTGCTGTTTTGATGCAAGAGGGAAGGGTAGTATGTTATGGAGGTAGGCAGTTGAGAGTTCACGAGAAGAACGACTCTACCAATGACTTAGAGTTGGCTTCCATTGTATTCGCGCTTAAAACTCGGTGCCATTATCTAATTGGAGAGAAGTTCGAGTTGTATACTAGTCATAAATCTCTCAAGTATTTGTTCTAACAGAAGGATCTCAATATGAGGCAACAGAGATGGATGGAGTTCCTAACATCGTATGACTTTAAGATTGCTTATACCCCTGGCAAGGGTAATGTAGTTGCGGACGCACTGAGTAGGAAGAGGATGACTTTGAGTCCACTATTCGTAGAGAGGCAGAGCTTGGAGTATATATCGACCTTTGATTTTAGGCAATCTATGAAATTTATACCTGGCTTGTTGGCATCCTTAGAGGTGTAACCTACTCTTTTGGATCAGATAAGAAATTCGCAGCGAGAGGACCCACAGATAGAAGGCATTTGGGATAGGCTCAGTAGAGGGGAGACTTCTAGTCAGCTCACTAGATATTCCATGGATGACAGAGGGTGGTTGCGACGAGATGGAAGGCTTTATATTCCCCAAGTTGGGAGTCTGTTGAAGACAGACCTTGAGGAAGTCCATCATTCTAGGATGACTATCCATCCATGAAGTGGTAAGATGTATAGAGATATGAAAAGGATTTTCTTTTGGGCTAGGATGAAGAAAGATGTAGCGGAGTTTGTTTCTCGATGTCTGATTTGGCAACAAGTCAAAGCTGAGCAAAAGAACCCCATTGGTTTACTTCATCCTTTGGAGGTCCCATAGTGGAAGTGGGAGAGCGTCTCTATGTATTTCATTGATGGTTTGACCAGATCAAGGAAAGGCAACACCAGTATTTGGGTTATAGTTGACAAGCTTACTAAGAGCGCTCATTTCATCCCTGTTAAGAGTAAGAGAACGACAACATGGTTGGCGGCAATTTATTTTCGTGAGATAGTCTGTCTACATGGAGTACCTTCCAGTATAGTGAGTGATCGTGACCCCATATTCCCCAGTGAGTTTTGGAGGAGCTTGCAGGAGGCATTAGGTACACAGTTGTGCTTGAGCACAGCTCATCACCCTCATACCGATGGACATACGGTAAGGGTGAATACAGTTCTTGAGGATCTTTTAAGACTGTGTATCCTAGACTTCGAGGGACTTAGAAGAGCATCTTCCATTGGTAGAGTTCACCTACAACAATAGTTATCAAGCTAGTATTGGCATGGCACCCTTCGAGGCATTGTACGGGAGACCTTGTAGATCACCAACTTGTTGGTAGGAGTCTACAGACAGGCTTCTACTTGGACCTGAGATGATTAGAGAAACTTCAAAGAAGGTTGATCTTATTCGTAGACGCATAAAGACAGCTCAGGACAGGCAGAAGTCCTACACAGATAAGAGAAGACCTGATATTGAGTTTGAGGTGGGAGACATGGTCTTTATTAAGGTATCACCTTTGAGGAATGTGGTTCTCTTTGGATCTGTAGGGAAATTGGCACCAAGGTTTGTAGGACTATTTCACATAACAGAAACAATTGGCCAAATGGCTTATAAGGTGAAGTACTAAAGTGGTTGACGAGTGTACATGATGTTTTCCACGCTTCTCATTTGCGGAAATGTCTACATGATACAGCAGAGGTAGTTGAGCTGAATATGCTTGAGGAAGTAGAAGTGGAACATGAGGTGACGGTTAGAGGAGTTCCTACCCGTATTCTTGGATCAGAGGTTAAGAAGCTACGCAACCGAGAGATCAAGTTGATGAAATTTCAATGGGGAGAAGACCCCGAATATGCAACTTGGGAGACTGAAGATAAGATTCGTGCTTCATACCCATTTCTTTTCAAGGGTATGTTCTTAATTTCTTTTCCATAGCTTTTATTCGTAGTTGTTTCTATCATTCAGTATATTCTATCGATCGAATCTTCGACCTTTAGGTGGGGACCCAATGGATGTAAACATGTGTTTGAGACATGTTATGTTTGATGGATGCAAGTGGATGCAAGTGTTTGCTGGTAATTGCTCATGGATGCATATACACGCACACTAGGCACTGGATCGACTCAATCACTCTCATACTACATATGGATGTGTGTGCATATTTTTCTTTTTATGGATGGAAGTGGATGCATCATCACATGAATGTTGCATTTGGATGGATGATTATTCACACATATAGAGTTCACATGATATATTAGGATTATTTGTATACATGTTGGATTCATGGCACTGAAATACATTGCATTAAGGAGGTCGACTGAATCAGTAGACCGCCAGATCTTTCAGATTAATATAGGGACATATACACACACTATAGCGTATGTTCATATAAACAGTAGAAATCTTTTTAAGGACAATGGATGCCTGTGATTGGTGGATGAGTATATGGATTATGGATGTTAGGATATACATTCTTCTTAACTCGGAGATTTCGAGGAGGAAATCCTTTAAATTGGGGAGAATGTAACACCTTGTAATTTTAAAGAACACAATAATGATAAACTAAAAAGTACTTAATTAAATATTGGGAATTAAGTAAAAGGACTGCGCCATTGCGTTCGTCTCGGAATTCTTCTTAAGGTAGACTCCAAGTTTTCGTAAAACGAACATCGTATGAAGAAGTTATTAAGGTTTGAAGTTTGTATACACATAAGTTAAATATATGTACATATACATATAAAATCAAGTCCAGAAAAATCAAAATTGAATAGCGGGAAAGGGAGGGAAATCGGCCCGTTAGGTGTCGACCCCATGCCCCATAGGTGTCGACCTATGGGTCGATCCCTACAAGGGGTCGATCCAAGGGTCGACCTCGAAGTCGACCCCATTCAGATCTAAGGTATATCCATTCTGTTAATGGGGACTTGTTTCTTGACCAGATTTGTTGACCGTAGGCTATAAATAGGACCTCATTTCAATTGTTTTATTCATTAAAAACAATGGAGACAACGAGTTGCTGCCCCAACTCAGCTTGAATTAGCCTATTCTTCTGCAATAACAACTTATACGTATATAAGAATCTCTGCTACAACATCAATAGTAATTTTTCTTTTCTTTAGATCCAGTCCCTTTGAGTTATGTTGCTTTTAGATATAAAGATTTAATAAGTAATCTTGAAATGTTTATAAGTTTAGATCTAAACATATGTCTGTTAATAACCTGAATCATAACTAAACCAATCTTCCATTACAATTAAACCTAATCCTCTGTTTAGTTCTCATATTCCTATTCCTGATATGCCTAATTATGTCATCATATGCCCATTCTGCTACTATGCATATTTCTGTTACCATATGCATAATTTATTAGTATGCCTATTAGTCATCATATGCATCACTACTATAAAAGAGGGCATATTCGACACTAATATGCGTGTGTTGCAAACAAAGCATTGCATAAGCTATGTTTTTTTTTTGACCTTCTGCAATAATACTCAAATGTTGTTGCATTAGATGTGAATGCCCTGTTGTTGTGGGAATTCAAGTGCTGTGACGTACAACACCAGTTAAAAGCATTGCAGTACACCAATTAAAAGTACACCTCACTAATTTGCTTGCTCATAAACAAAAGATCACAACTGTCAATCTACATCTATCAATCCACGTTACCCTTTCTGTGTTTGCCGCTAAAATTTTCATTCCCGCTACTTCTTTTCGTTTCTCTAACACGCTTTTTCATTTTGCAGCTAATTAACCTTTGCTCCACCAAAATCTAACCTCTAATTTCCCCTGATTTGGGTTGTATTATTTTTCCTTTTCACCAAAATCAATTTCTAATTTTCCCCAATTTGGATCGAATTCTTTGCTTGTTGATGCTGGACCTTTTTCGAAGTTTTGATCTTGCCACAAATTAGGGTTACGATGTCAGTTTTGCCGTCGCCAATGGGATAGAAAAGTACTACAGAAGTGTTCTCTACGTAGCGATTATAAAGCAAGAAGCCAGGGTAAAAGCTGAAATACAGATGTGCTAAAGCAAAAGTGGAGCAGAAGTTGCAGAAGCAGCGCTGTGCTAAAGCCAAGGTAAACGCCTGGATAGGTATTCGCTTATATGTTTATGGAAGAGAAATTTGCTCCTGAATTGGTATTCGCTTATCAATTATTGAGAAAAAAATTACTTAGAAGCTCTTATAAGGTTGCTTGGATCAGAATGTCTATCAAAAATCATCAGAAGTACTTCTAACAAAAACTAGACCAAAAAAAAAGCTTATTTTGTGTTAACAGCACAGATTAAAATTCCAACCAGTGATCATGAATTGTATATATGTATCAAATGCATAATACTGCATTTACATTTAATCATGTTTATTTCTATTTTTAAACTAGATTGAGTTGATCAATGAAAAACAATGCTTGGCAAATTCAAGTTTAAACATGCGTGTTTGTTGTTGCTATTATTCATACCTTATAATTCCATGATGAATTTTGATTTATATTTTTGTTTTTTTAAAGATCAAACAAAGCCCGAGTTAGCAAAATACTGGGTTTAGTACTGTTATTACAGGAAAAGGAAAAATGTGTATGTTATCTATTGAAATAATAAGGGCGCATGTAATTACCATCTATAAATAGAATTTGCCCACTAGATAAATAATGTATGTTGTCATGTAAATGTCCATTTTATTTGGCATTGTTTCAGTATAGCTTTAGGAGAGTTGGTTGCGATGGTTATGAGTTCAAGTGCCTCATATTTTATCTAAAACTTTTTCTTAGATGTTGAGTTCAAGAATGTTATTTTCTTTTACTCACTTGCATATCATCCTTAGTCGGTGTTTCTAAAACACAAAATTTAACATTATAAAAACACAAAATTGTGGGATTCAAACTATAATGAGACAGATTTGAAAGAGTACAACTTTGTTGATGCTAACACAACATATTTCCATTGGTTGAGCGTTGGTATAATTCGTACTGCTTGTACTGTATAATTGAAAATAAACCATATTGGAGTGTTGTGTGTATCTCATAAAATGCAACTTCTTCTCCTCTTTTGCTTTAACTTGGATTCTTGCTTTAAAGGAAACTCGAAAATTCAACCTTCTCAACATTGTTTCCTTGATCCTAAGTAGCGTTGGATCCTCCTGAAGTGTTCTCTACGTATCATCTTGTGAGTGAGTGCATCGCACATTCAGTAAGTTTTGTTCTATTCGGATTTCTCATTGGTTTTTGTCACTTCATGTACTAAAAACTCTACATGGCATTTGTCTTGTTCTACTTTGAGCTTCCATTCATTCATATTGGTAGTTGGTTGTTCCAGCTGAGTTTGCTTCGGGTTTGTGTTCATTTTTTTTCTCAATTTATATGCATGCTGGGATCCCTTTGATGCATGTTATTTATAGGTAGGTTGATGAATTTAGGCTCTGCATGCACTATGCTTTTGGCTATGCTATTAAATTTGCTGCTCTTATTTTGTTCTGGAATTTAGTTGTCTTTGCTCTGATTTCCATGCGACGAATTTCCTTTCAACTCTTCTGTTGCATTTCATGCATGCTCCCATTTGTGTTAATATCGGCCACCATATCCTCTGTGCAATTATGAAATTGTATATATATTTTTTTATCACTCTTATAATTGCTTTTGGATCTAAAGCTAGAAATTAAAGTAAAAAAATTGTAATAGACTCTTGAGCCAGTTGTTGTTGGGATGATGAAATCATCTTTATCTTTCTTGGATACTTATGCCGGAATTTACCGTTGAAGCCATCAAATTCTATATATGTTTTGAGAATGTTCCACTTCCTTTATGAATCAAGGTTTCACTTGGACGACACAAATTATTTGTGCTCGGGCTATGGCCTCGTGGCTGAAAATCAGATAAACAGGTAACAGTCAACTTATTATCTATTCTAATCTGTCTTTATGAATTTTTAAACTAGGTTAAAAAGTATTCATATATGGTATCTACATGGTGCAAATATAGCTTTAGCAGGAATTAATAGCCATTGTATGGCGTTGATTTTTCAAAGTGAACACGCGCATCATACAGACACCGACACATCTAATGCTTTATATTATAGATTTCATTACGAAATTTGTAAAATATTGTACAACAGGTCTGTATTACTATTTTTAACTATATAGCGCATATTAAAATAACAATTTGTGATGGCCATTACAAATTAGTTAGCTTAGTTATCTACTCAATTAAAAACTTCAACTTGGCTAGCCATAAAAAAAGGCATTGTCTTCACTACATCTAAGAATAAATATTAGACTTTAAGATGTTGAAGTTGCTACAAGTTTCACACATAAGCCAATGTCATTAAATTTTATACAATTGAAATCATTAATATATCAGATTATCAATAAGACTTTACTAATATTTTTCTTCCAACTTCGCATTCATGTATTAAAAACTTTATGTAAGGTAAGATTCATTATCAATGCTAATATACAAACCATTGCCATTATGCCATTGAATTCCATGCAAACTTGCAGCGGATTAAAATGAATCAAGCAATCTTGCACATAAGACATGACACTCAAACTTGCTGGAACGTTTCTTGTTGTCGATACAGTAGGACTTTATGTCAACTGTCCAGGTCGTGCTTCCTCTATAAGTAAGTGCTGCATTAAACCAATACTACTGGTCAATGAGTAGCAGTCAACACTCTCTGTTTCATTTTGTAATTAACGTATGCTCTGTCAACCTGTACTAGCACCTTACATTGCTTACTGCACGCACCGGATATGCTACCTAAGTCAACGCATTATGTATTTTATGTTATGAAACCCAAGTCTAAGATAAGATTACTTATTTCTATTTATTTTTTCTATTACGATTTTCCTTATTTGTAGTACAACTCTGCCTTAAGCTTATAGCTTTTCTTGCAGGAGCCTACAGATATATGGCTGCTGACAAATCAGTGGGATCAAGTGCAAGCCAAAGAGATGGAAATTCAACTGACTAACACACGGACCATTCTACATATCCATTCCTGCACAGCTTTCAGCATTTTAATATCATGTTGTACTTAACAGTTAGACCATAGCTACACATATTGTTCTTGAACATCCATCTGCCTGTTCACGGCACAAAGTATAAGTTGAGAAGGCCAGGTTCGACTTAAAAAAAAATTAATTGAAAGTTTTACAAGGTGGTGCTCCGGTGAATTCCATTAGAACATGTGAGTTATGCAGTGTTGTGATCTGCCTTTTCATTGCTTGTTGCACATCATGTAAATAACATATATGCATGTTGGAGTTTGCAGTATTTTGCAGTGTGGGTGCTCTTGCTATAACTGGATCTCTACATTATGTAGATAGAGACCTTTTGGTTGGTTGTTATGTGAGAGGCAATGCCAAACAAGAGGACTAATTGGACGTCCTGGAAAGCTTGCTGATGTGAGATACTGAAATACTTACACCTTTTATAGTCTTTTTGCATTCTTGATGTGGTATATTTGAAAATTTGGTATGGTATGTTGAATATTTGAATGGTTTGAATGTGATGATGAATGTTTTAGATGAGTTTCATCTGTGTACAAAATTGGTACTGGAAATTTTTTAATTAAAACATTGTATTTGCTTTCTTCTATTGTACCATTTGCCTTCTTCTACTGTTGCGTTTGCTTTTTTTCTTCTGATGTTGCATTTCAAGATAATGGTATTGCATTACATAATACAGTGGTGTTGCATTAAATAAAATATTATTAATTGCACATGACACATGGGCCCCATAGCTGATGTGGCATGCGACAAATGTGCATCTAACGTGGAGAGCTGACATAGCGTGTGACACATAGGTAGCTTACGTGAAAAGCTGACGTGGCCCCACTATTGTGACATGGCAGCCAAGTTGTAATAATGCTTAAGACAATGCTGTATATTGTTGCATTACGTGCAAGTACTATTGCAATAAGGTTATAATGCAAAAATTTATTTCCGTAGCCGTAGAGAGGCAAAAGCGTCGTCTTAGAGGTCTAATGCAACAGTCGTGGATGCGACGCACCTCCGGTGTTGCTTATTTGAAAAAATGACCTATAGCAATGCTTTTTTGATCTACGGCCACAAAAAAATAGCGTTGAATATGCTCACTTTTGTAGTAGTGCATGTTTTGTTATTATTCCTATTTCTGTTCTCTTCTTTCCCTCCTTCCCTTTTGATTTTTATAGCAAGGCTACCTTCGAGTCTAGGCCTACCGCGGAAATATGCGAACGAATGAAATTGGGAATGGTTGGGAGTGATAAATTGGGGAATAATTTGTATTGTAAACAAGACTGGGATTTGGGGAATAATCTATACCTTGATTTAAAACTTTAATTTGGGGCATAACTTGTATCGTGAATCAGACTGGGATTTGGGCATGAAAAACCTGTAACGAACATGTACAATTGTTAAGAATGAACATGCCTAAATTTATAGTAAATGGAAACTGGAACTGCACCTAGACATGAGGTTAGTTTACACTTGTGGTAGAAGTCTACCCAGAACAGCCTGGCAAATCCAGCGTCCACAAGTGGTTAATCTAGTGTGAGGGGTTAGTGCGTAAACATACACGTAACGGTGCTAAGACACGAGGTTAAGTCCGATTAGTGGTAGAATTCTGCCCGGAACCGCCCGACATATCCAGCATCCACAAGGGGTCGACTTAATGTGAGAGGTCTAGTGCATTAACAGACATGAATGGAATAATGGTAATAACCTGTTAACCTGTAATACTTAACCTATTTAAATCTGTGGGGGTTATATATGAACTTGTCAAAATTGTGTAACGGTTAAGTGAACTTGCTTGAATCAATGAGGGGTCAAGTTAATCTATTAAATATGTGGGGGAGGGTTATATGGACCCAACATACTTAACCAGTTTTATATGGTAGGGTTATGCGGGCTTGTTAATCTATTAGACATAACCTGTCAAAATCCTAGTAGTGGGGATACAAGCCTAGAGGGTGGCTTGTATCATTTGTTGTGTGGGACCCATATCAGTCAGTAACCCATCTTGGTATCAAAAGGGGGACGCTGAAATAGGTAGGCGTCAGGACACGCTTACTAAGATGATTATAAGAGGTTCGTCTAAGTGGGAGTGTTGACGGCGCATTCCCTCGAAGTCATGTGCGTGCATGAATCCGCTTGCTTGGGATAATAAGACGTTGTGACATCAGTAGGTATGGCTGTGACTCTCGAAAAAAGGGTTGCCACTTTAGGAAGTAATACATCCTACGGTGGAGCCAGCACAGGGTATCTACAGGATAGGGAGCCGATCGATTGGGGGTAGTAATCATGGTACATCTAGTCTTTCTTGTTAAGGAGCCCGCTATTACCGTGGGGGTAACACCTGTCATTTCTGGTGGGCTGCCTGTTATTATCGTTGGGGGTAAAACCCTTCACAAGAATACACCTAAGTCTACCATCAGTTTATGTTGGATCATCTTGTTTCTTTATATTAGTACTGGTGTGGAGAAAAATACTTAAGAAGCATAGTAAATTTTGTTCTGGTTATTCTGTTTATCCCGCTCAGTCTTTTATACATGTCTTATGATACTGTTATCTCTCTCACCCAATTTATATGCCTATCATGATGCTTTTACTTATTTGTATGCTAAAAGTAACTGGACTTACCAGACTTTATGTCTGACCCGTTTTGTTTCCTTTTCTCTCCCTTCCTTCCCCCCAGGTGATTAAGGTAGGAACACTCAGGCTTAATTAGGATTCTCTCTTCTATTTCTGTTGTAGTTGCTTAGATGTACCGCCTTGATTTCCTGTCTACTCTGATATGGATCTTTTTGGGGACTATGCTTTTATATTACTGTACTTTGATGATTTTAGTACAAGACGGATACTTTTATTTGATGTAATGGGTTTTATGTACTTCATACTTATGTTGTAAATGGTTTTGGACCACGATGTTTTCTATTTGGAAAACAAAGTTCTAAATTCTGTTGTTATTTTATATCTATCTTGTGATGTTTCTGTTTATCTATAACGCTTCATGAAACTTATTGCATTCTATTAAGGAGTGACATTAACGGACGTGGGTGTCACAGAATCTGTGTGAGAAATGCTTATCACTCACCAAATCCACAAAATAGATTGAAGTCAATGAATGTTTAATCCGAACAGCGAAAACCGCGAAGAACAGCCTCCGCATCATTCACTTTGATGTGATCTAACTTCTACGATGTAGATGTTCAATCTTCTTATTAGATCTATGAATTAAATAAACTGGAGGTGTATTTGGTTGGGTCGGAGATTCACGGTCACCCAAAAAAATGAGAGAATGAAGAAACTTAACCATTCTCCTTACCTCTACCCTCCTATTTATATCCAACATCTCCTACCCTTAATGGGCCTCACTAATCAGCACACTAATAACTAATTATTCTATCTAGAAATTGTGTAGCACTAAAACAGTGATTCCTCCCAAACCGCTCATCCAAATCTTTCATATGACCACTCTTCGAAATTGGAAACACAATTTCAATCCCAATGAAATTGATTCGAGCACCTGATTCGTATCAAAAATTATGTCGTGTACAAATCTAACAAGGGCAAAATGGTCACAAATGAAATTGATAAAAATCATGGACTTGTCTTACATCCCCATGAACAACATATTAGAAGTTGAGAATGATTCGACCCTGGAGACTTAAATTAAAATATTTTAAGATCCTTTGATACGTAAAATGCGGGTTGTTACAATAGCAAGATGACATCGCATTTATTATTAAATAAATGCATAATCAACTTCTTCTAATGATACTGGAAACAACAACCTCTTCGATACGGAACTAGTCACCTCAATTGAATCCATGCTACCTCACCTCGAGTTATGGAATTACAACCAATAATAAAACAAGCGACATTCACTAATGGAATATCCTTCTAAACTGCTACCTCTCCAACTAAACACACACTAATAACTAAATTTACCACATATGCCAATAGGAAATCTTTTACAAATAGGAGTCCAATAATTTCAACCATTGTCGTTAGCGAAGGATGAGATATCTGTTAGGGAAGAGAAATCGTGATGACGCAACATCACCAATTACTCTAACCCTCTGGCTAATAAATAGTGCCTCTAACTCACCAAAATGAACTCTATTGCCATCAACTCCAAGTCAGGAGTCGAGTACTCTTTCTTGCACGGTTTTGGTTACCGACTAAAACACGATAACCTTCCTTTTGGAAACACACCACCACCCACGCAATCAAGTGAGTGCTATCAGCTTCTCGTTCCTGCTCGTAACGAGAAATTGGTATACTCATGGGCCAACCTTAACTTCCAAGTCATTGAAACTCTCGTAGGACATAAATTAATATCCTACTGGAGATGATGTACCCAAGCACTTTACTTTTCTTACCGAATAGTGAAATCCCAACAAATTGACCAACATACGATGTTATCCCAACAATCGCAATGCCATCGACTCTTGACTTGTGCTTTATTTACATCCATAGAAAACAAAAACATAGTCGAATAGCATAAGTGCAACTCCTCCAAGTGATATCTTGGAATGCGATCTGAGAAATCAACAAAATATGATGACTTGCTGGTTAGCCCGAATGACACAACCGACCAATCAAAATCAAAACAACATATGAAATGTCGTATTCGGCTATATCAACCAAATTCTCTCAATTGGTAAAATCCCCTTGGGTTTCCCAGCCAAAAGAACATTTATAACTAGATCGATATGGAACTCGACTCAAACATGGTGGCAATCTGGTCGCCTTATTGAACATGTCCATATACTCTGAAGTTATAAGCTCAAGTAATGACTCTCTATTAGTGATTTATCTCAGTCCGTTATCATCTGATCGTAAGCGAATCGCTACCGAAGACCTAAGTCTCAGCCCACTATTGCTAAATCAAAGATGAATCACTACTGAAGAGCTTGTCCTAGCCTACTATCATCACCAACAACCTCTCACTAGCACCGATGTTCAGTATCCTGCTAGTAATTGAACTTCTACACTCAAATATTAAGTCAAATTAAATTCAACAATCAATTAATCAAGCAAACAGTTTAAAAAACATACAAATATGTCTACATGAATTTTAAGTTTGACGAACCATGTATATTAGTAAGTATATACTGGTTATGTCACAACACTCCTCTACCTCGAGGCCCGATAGTAATCACTACGGATGTTGCAGTCACCCATAGTATTAAGTTCTAGCGACCAAACACGAAATGTTACACAATCTAACTTAGCCCTCAACACAGAAGTCACAGTAAAGAGAGAAAAATCAATTCATGAATCCCAATCATGTTCCATACATCGAATCACATGATCAAATGGAACATTGAAATCTCAACGCCAAACTAAAACACATATGGAAACACCAAAAATGGAAACATATATATCAGGTGATGACATCATTCACTTCTCTTTCATCGAGGGAGAACACAATGAAATGGAAACGATAATCAAAACATACATCTCCATGATTTGTCAATATCTGAAAGGACAAACTTCTCTACTAGGCGCAAGCTAAAACATAGCAAGCTTACTCGATCGAATCCTCGAACCATCATTTCCTCGGAATGAAATAACCATCTTCTAAGTCGATCACCAAAACCAACCACAAACTCCAAACTTCCAAGAGACAATAGAGAGGATAAACCTTACTGTGATATTACATTGAATTCAATTATACTCTTCGACATAGACATATCGGTTAAATGGGGAACTTCTCGTCAAATCCTAAGAAGTCGATATAAACCTTCTCGAAACAAATCATGAACTGGTATCGAGCAAATAGATTTGGAGAATTCAGAATGATAAAGACCCAAAATCAATTCAGGCTCTACCTTGAAGTCTATTAGGAGTGAACTCCTAATTATTTTTAACATTCAAATCCAAGTCATCAAGTAAAACCCATGTGAGAACTCAAATAACTCTCGCACCACAACAATCGATTCCGTTCCAAGGAACGGTATGCCACACGAACGCATAAGTGCCCACACAATGCGGCATAGTAGACTCGCTGCACTTGAGCGCTAGGAAAAATTAAATTTTTTAGGGAATCCCAGATAATGGATCGTATGATTACTAAAAACAAAACTGTAATTCGAGGTTAATAGTAATTGATTCTACCTAATTATCAACTCTAGAGACGTAGACATTAGAAATATTTCTCGTTCGCTGGATCGTTCAAGATAAGTGGTTGAACGATCAGTTGCTAATAGAGAAAACTATTCCAACGCCACTCATGTACAAAAAGCCCTGTACTATACATAGATTTGAAAAACAAAATATATACAAATACATACTCTCTCATATATATATTAACTCTCAAATTTAGTACTGCTTGGGTTAAAACAACGCAATATAAGATTTGATACAAAATATGATGACCCGCCTTACACCACCGGTGCTCAAAACTAAAAATTCGCGTTGTACAAGCACCCGATTGATGTAAACCGATAGTCAAGAGAAAGAAGTAGTAGAAAAGAAGAGAAAGGAGAAAGAAAAGAAGAAAATAAATGAGAAGAGAAAGGGGAAAACAGAATAGAAACACAATCACAGAACATGTCATATATCTCACAACACATCAAATAACATATAATAATCAATCTCATATATAAATAGATGAGACGATAATAACTATAAAAACCATATAATCAGAGTATACAAGCCCGCATACTTACGTAACAATAATATATTTTATAAAAAGGATAAGTGAACTCAAACTGATAAACTATCTCTTATAAGAATACATAACACTATCAAGGCTCCAAGTGCTACACAACAGAATAACAATAAGTATACAAGTATAAATATTTAAAATGTATCCTTCTGCGAGTCCACCAACGCAACTTCGAATAATACCTGTATCTTTCACTTGGCTTGCACATCAGCGTCGTCGATAAGCACCCAAGATAATAAGATGGAAATAAAACCTTGGGTCTGAAAAAAGTTTGGTGTGAACGATAAATAAATCTCAAAGTACTGTAAAAGTCGTAATAATAAACATGGCATAGAGGGTACAGAGAATCGTACATGTATTGCCCCTACATCCAAAAAGTTAGAACATAACAACCGATATTTGCTACATTATGATAAACATCATATGAATAGGGTGTGATAGATGTATAAGTATTAAATGGTGATAAATTCATAAATAACCATAGCATCCATCAATCATCCTCACATTCACTCGCTCAATGCGTAAAGTATACGATACTCAATACTTTGGTCTCCAAATCCATCGGGACCATGTAGGGACCAACTGCCCCACTCTTCACTCAACAATCGTTGTGACCAAGTGCCTTGGTCTATAGCCGATAGCCCTACCCCATCCACACTGCCCTGGCTCTTATATCCGGGCCAATACGTCCACACAGCTCTGGCTCTGATTCATCTACAAGCCCCTTCTCCCAAAGGTGTACCAAAATCGTGAATATTCCTTTGTACACCTATGTAGCAGAATCCATCTCTAGACTGTCAATAATACTGCCCGTTGAAATCGATCGACAAGTGAGCCACCCCAAGGAAGATTGCACTGCCTTAAGACCTCATCGACTTCCCTCTAAGTCATAACAACTAAGTGTCATCCCATCCTCGTATGACAATCATCTTAGTACGACTTAATGTCTTCTCTTCTGTATCTCGGAGAAAAGTAGACCATCGCAATAGCTTGCCCACCATCATAGATCCATCATCATTGAATGACGTATCCCTGCATATAAGCAACACATCCTTGCCTCAAGCCAAAGCCATTGATCGAAGAGCCATCATGTCGAAATCTCTATTGTACAAAACATCATATCCTACTCCTCGAAGTCGCACCATCATTCATGTAAAATTGGCTAAATTGGACAATAAAAATAGTAATCGATATCGACCACTTCATAGTAATCGATAACGATTAATCGCATCGCCTATTTAACTAAAATTTTCTAAATAAGAATACAAAGAAAACGTCTAGGATTCGTTGCGAAGTCCAACTTGTTGCTAAGTATAACCTTCATCTACAAAACCACCACCAAGTTCCATTGTCGCTCCATCTTCAAATTCTTCGCCAAGCTCCAGTGTCGCTCCATCTACAAATCCATCGCCGAGCCCCAATGCGGCTTCGTCATCAAATCTGTCGCCAAGCTCCAATGTTGCTCCGTCATCGAGTCCATCCATGCTCCCTGAAGCACCTTCGAGATTATATCTCGTCTGTCCGAGTCTACCGTCCTTTTACACTCAATCAATATACACCAACATGTGCATTTGATCGATAAGCATCTTAAACTCTAACAAACAAAATATTTCTTAACACTAGATCGCCCACAAATGGCATTTTACGCTAAATTGAGAAAACCATGCAACCAACAGTCAAACAAAACCCTAAACTAGCAAAAAAAGCTTCCACAATAGTAGTAATAAATTAAATAGAACCTATCTACGATAATCAAAGTGAAATAAGTGTCCAAATAATTTGTGGCTAACAATATAGTCAAAATAGCACGTAATAGTGTGTAAATGTGTAAATGATGCGTAATAATGGACAACTAGGTAACATGTGATAATAATGGGTAAAACAGTTTAAATTACTTTTTAATCTTTTTATTCATCATTTACTAGATTCAACTATCATAAATATTATGCTTTATAAGCAGAAATATTTAAAACGTCAAAACTATACTATACGCACAAATACAGTCTAATGAAAGACAATATCACCCACCTTAGCCAAATTAGTCCAAACCAACTCTAAAACATAGAACTTGTTAATACGAGTCCAACGCAAGAAACCACGTCCAAATCTAGCATTGCATCAAAATGATATGAATTTAACAAGTCATACAAGCAAAAAATCGACACAAATAAAAGAACAATAACATATTTACCAAATTGCCATTAAAGCCTCTTCCCCATGACAAATAGCCTATAGCCATACACGCACACTCGACGAAAATCAAATCCGAGAACATCGCTGCGATCCTCTACAAAAACTGAACTTTCCCATACCCGAAGTGGCAAACTCGTTCACGCATCTTAAATTGTGTCCCTGTAAACCCCACTTCCAAGCAATTTTCGCAGTTTGCAAGGATGATTCGAACCTCTATATTTTTTAGCGAAAATGTGCTAAATATTGAAAAGAACATCATGCCCTAATACCTCTCGTAGTCATAGCCAATTCGAACTCTAGTTCGGTGGGTTAGCGCGACCATGCTAGGAATAGTGCAAGCAATCTCCAAAAGTAACATGGATTCGTAGAGAAATCCAATCCATGAATTTAGGAACTAGTTTTGTTATTTTAGGTGGAGTGAATCGGGAAAAAATAAAATTTGAAGTTCAATGAAATGGAAATGGGACAACTATGATTTTTATTCATGATAATCCAACAGGGGAAAGATAAAGGAATAGTGAATGGCCCAATCAAACTCCTCTGATTTGGATAATTGCAACTTTAATTCACTAATAAGGCCCCAAAACCAACAAACTCCAATGACATATGCTGCTTGCTATCATCGATGTAAAAACACCTTTTGAAAATAATGGTACTATTCTCAAAGCCTAAATGGGTCATATGTGGAAGTTAGCCTTTAAGAATCAAATTACAATATCTGTTTCTTACATAAATTGACATATGTCTGATTTACGCCCTATCAAACAGAATGTCTGTTCGCTACGAAACTAGACGGCGTGCAAAAACTCACTACTACGATTTCAAAAGGTAACTGTGATTGACACTCCAAATATTGTTAGGGGGAGTTCAAATATTTAAAAAAATGTTAAGGGGAGTACCAATGAGGAAAACAACTCCTTTACAAATAAAGGTAATATTACCTTATTACCCATTTAGGTTTAATTTTACTCTTCTGTTCATTAATCTATTTTTTAATGGATAATCAACACCATTAGTTGGGGAGAAATCAAACTCTAACCAAAAAACATAAAGGAAAAAAAGCAATATGATATTGACACAGGAGAGTGAGCGTTATGTTGGATTTTGTCGGAGTGACGAGACGGTAAGATTTAATTTCAATTTATTAAGTCGTGTGCACATGTTTTTAGGGTTCAAGCAGGGTTGTCGTTTCAGTCTCGATTCGGTTGTTGGTGGTGATGTCGATGTGCACGGGCCATAGTAAAAAAAATTCGATTCTAATATATTGATTTTTGTAAACCCTAAAGGATTAGCGTTTTCGAAGGAATAGGGTTGAACCTTTTATCTTTTATTAACAAAAATCTATGGAGTTTTATAAGGACGAAGGAAATGCATCGAATTGATTATTAATTTTCGACATATTACCATTAAATACATATATAATTATTTACATACTACATTCGGTGCAGTAGTGACAAACTACTTATTTTTATTTGGTTGAATGTTGTCGAGTTTAACTATGTGTTCAGAATGTTTACGTTTTTACTTATCTGACTTCGTTCACTACACATATACCATCCAGCGATTTAAATAACGAACCGTATCAAGTGGATAATGGTATAGATTATAAAATGTTGAGAAGATTAATTGCAATGGGTCAAATGAAATTCACGATTGCAAATACAATGGAGTGGATGGGGACAATTACAATGAGAATGAACAACTTACCACGTTGTCTATTGATTATCCGACCAAACTTTTCACTTCACTACTGACATGGTAAAATAGATTATATCGATATTTTTTATACTAATTCTAATCTTTTTAATTTATGTTCTCATTTGTAATGCAGTTGTTTGAGTCAAAAGAACAAGTACGGAAATGGTGCATGAAGCGTGGAATTACTGCAAATTGTGTTATCATGACCAAAAGAACAAGAATGATAAAATTTATTAACAAATAGAAAAGACTCTTGGATGGTTTTTGTATGTGAAAAAATTGGTGATTATATTGATCATAAACCAAAAAGTCATCCTCCAAAAACTCAACAAAAAAGGCGACGGTCGGGAAGTAGAAAAAGCGAATGTCAATTCATATTAAGTGCACATTGTAAAGATGATGGTAGATGGATATTAACTATAAAGGATGGCCGCTACAATCGCATGCTTCTAAATGTACTATCGGACATCAATATGTATCAAGCTTGAAAATGAACGAGGTGAAAAGCATTGAAGCCATGACCAATTGCAGTTTTAGGCCTCAAAATATTCTAACTGCTATCAAAATAAATAATCTGGAGAGCCAATAAACTATAAGAAGTATTTATAATTCCAAGGTAAAGCTTAAAATACACAATGTGGAAGGTAGATCGGTAATGCAACAATTTATGAAACTGGCAATTAGTCATCATTATTCCATGCACCATAGAGTTGATGGCATAACCAACAAAGTTTTTGACTTTTTTTAGCCATCCTAGGTGTGTTGTTATTATGCAGTGTTTTCATCAAAAATTATTCTTGGATTTCACGTTTAAAATGAATCGATAAAAGTTACCGTGCTTTCATACAGTGTCTCAAAAATCAATCGGTGCTTCATTTACTATGGCACTTGCTTTCCTTAGTCATGAGAATATAGAATCATACATTTGGGCTCTTGAGTGTGTGAAGAAGTGTTATAGAGATAAAGAAATTCCAAGTGCTATCATCATAGTTGCTGAAATTGCACTTACCAATGTTGTCGCGACTGTATTTCTAACGGTACGCCATATTCTATGTGCTTGGCATATCTCGAAGAATGTTCAGGTAAATTGCAAACCCAAAATCATAAAAATGAAAAGGGTAATGATTGGTGATAAATAAGTTATATTGGAGGACGAGGAAGGAAAAAATGGAACATGAACTTTTTAGGGATGGTTGGATGAATGTGATTAATTCATTGTCCTAAGAGGAGTACCATCGAAACTTAAATTCATTTCATGACACATGGCAAGGGAAACAAAAAAAAATCTTTCATGTACATAATGAAAAACTTATTAAATATATGGAGATGTTTATTTTGGCCTGAACTAATAAAATAAAACACTATGATAATGTGTCAACTAGCATAGCTGAAAGTGCACACCACCGGTTGAAATTGTACTTTGATTCGAGTGCAGGTAGTTTTATGCAATGTTGGACTAGTGTTATCTTTGTTGCGATAACGAGTTATTTGCAATTAAACATGGATTTGAATTGAGTACGTCGAGATCATGGCATAGATTTCGCAGTGAGCCAATGTTTAAAGCAGTTTTTGGATTTGTGTCTCACAAAATACTTGATTTACTATAACCAAAGTTGCATTGCATTTCAACCATGGGATTGCGTATCGAAACTTGTGGTTGAGTTTTATGGACGTTAAATGGATTACCATGAAGCAATTGCCACTCACACCAGCCACATTGCATCGTTCAACCCTTGATTTTCTAGACTTGCCCGAATTACAAGCATTGAAAGGCAAGTACAATGGATCTCTGGATAGTGTGAGACTTGATACTAACAACAATTGAAATTAATAGCATTCCCTCAAACGACCATTATATTAGAACCTCCAGTGACAACTATTTGAAAAGGAAGACCTTCAAAAAAAGACAAATTAACTAAAAGAGACACTTCTTACTTTGAACATGTTGAAGCATCTTTGTTTTGTGGTTCTAATCTTACTTTGGTAGGACGTTACCTGAACAAGCTTGCCATAAAGACAAAAGCATGCGAGAACAATCAAGTTGACATTGACTATTTGGTCCAATTGCCCAAAACTATGAGACCGTACATAATTAGAATCGATGACATGCCGGGTGATGGTAATCGTGGTTATTGGGTTGTGATAAATCAATGGAATGTAACACCCCGCGTTTTTAATATAATTAAAAAAATGTACAAATATGTGTATATGCATAGATAGGTAAATAATGGTGATGTATAATGAAAATTAATTAATATATGGAAGAGAAGGAAAAATTAATTCAATAACAATGTGCGTAACAGAAAAGATAATATAATAAGGATACTTAATTTAAATATTAGGAATTAAGTAAAACGGACATCACCATTGCGTTATCTCAAAATTCTGCTTGAAATAGAGTCCAAGTTTGCGTAAATCGGACTCCGTATGAAGGAGTAATGGCCTTTAGAAGATTCAACAAAAATTCAAAACAGTTCGAAATTCGACCCAGGCAGCTGGGCGGGAAGTTTCCCGCCAAAACCAGGCAGGTCGACCTGGGGGTCGACCTACCCCTAGGGAGGTTGACCTGGGGGTCGACCTATCCCCAGATCTGGGCGATTTCAGCTCCTGTGATGTGTTTTGATGTGCTGCACGGGTCAGATGGCTTCTAGGTCAATCTAAGGGCTCTAAAACACTCTCTACATCTATTAATACATAGCAAGACCTAACCCTAATTCATAACAATTCCTTAAGACGCCTCCATGCTGCCAAACTTTAACCAAATACGGTCGTCGCCCCAAAACTCTAAATTATATTGCAAGTTCTTCATCAACTTTGGAGTTTAATCAAATCAAGTAGCAAAGTTCTTCATCAACAATTCATGCTCTTCACCAACAATCAAATAAGAAGATTAGATCAGCGTTCTACATCAACAAATCGTTTATTTTCCCTAATCCAGTCAAGGTGAGTGGAATTATAATAAACTTGTTGCATAATAGTATTATTATCGTTCATCATTCCCCAGTTATAAATTCAATCCAAGATTCATGTTATAATAATTGTTCTTTTATTCTCCTTCCCCTTTTAATTTTTGGATCTAGGTTATCTTGAACCTAGATGAAATCTTATTATACATACGTATGGTTGGAATATGGAAATATTGGGCATAATCTATTTTATGCAGCCGAGGAATATAATCTGTAATTTGGGGTGTGTGGCATAACAATTATTATTGCAAATATTGGGCATAATCTATTTTATGCAGTCGAGGAACATAATCTGTAATTTGGAGTCTGTGGCATAAAGATTATTATTGCAAATATCGGGGTAACTGGGAAAGTATATATTGATATTATTCAAGGAAATAAGGGGAAAAGATCGTGAAATTGGTAATTTGGACTAACTTACACTAAAGGTAAATAAAGTTTGAATAGGGGATTCGGGGAAAAATGATTTAAAGATAAAAATCCTGATTTGGTGAAGAAATAGGTAAACTAGAAACCTAATCGGAATTGGATAAGTTTGGGTTTAATCTGTCTCATGTAATTGTGAAATCTAACTCAAAAACCTGAAATTTGAGGCTTGAGTGTTTTAATTAAATTTGGGTTTGATTGGTTAAAGAAATGGGAAGTTCAGAAATATAACATCAAATTTGACACTTGTGGCATAACAAGAACATGAACATATTTGTGAATTCGTTAATAGGCTAAAGATGAAACATGGCTAACTCGGGATTAGAATGAGTTTGCGGCGTAATTCTGCCCGAAACTGCCCGGCATATCCAGTGGTCGCAAACAATAGGTTCTAATATGAGAAGTTAGTCATAACATGCTTGAAACCCGAGGTTACATTGAGTTGTGGTGTAATCCTGCTTGGAACCAACCGGCACATCCAGTGACCGCAAAAATAGGTCCAATGTGAGAGGTTGGGCATTAATAATTAATTAATGCTAATGACACATGCTAGTACGGTGCTAGTATGGTAAGGTTAAGTCAACATGAAATACTAGATAACACTTAACCAATTTGACATGATATATGGGTGGGTTAAGTCAACATGAATTGCTGGATAACACTTAGCCAATTTGACATGACGCGTGGGTTGAATTGAATACGTGATTGGGGGTTAAGTCAACTTGGACACATGGTCAAACTTAACCAATATAACAGTGTCAAAGCAAGTAAAAGTGGGGAATGATAAGATTAAATAAGAGATAAACTTATCCTAGGGATAAGAAATGACTTAAGATGTAATACAAGACTCGAAGGAGGGGACAACTTATATCGTGATAAAAGTTAATCTAAGCTGGAAATGTGGGAGAACACCCACACGCAATCATTTGATAAAGAGAACTAAGTAACAGAAACTAAGTATCAAACCTTGGTTAAGGAAACCAAGTAATAAACCTTAGTTAAGAGAACTAAGTAACAGAAACTAAGTATCAAACCTTGGTTAAGAGAACCTAGTCATAAACCTTAGTTAAGAGAACTAAGTAAATAACGAGAAAGAGAACTTAGTTGTAACAACCCGTATTTTGATAACGTGTTATAACCATAAATCTAGGAAGAATTAAATTTTAAAATAAGAACCAAGGGAAACGGGTTGCGCCATTGCATTTGTCTCGGAATTCTGCATGAAATCGAGTCCGAGTTTTCGAAAATCGGAGTCCGTATGACCAAGTTATGGCTCCCCAAAGTTTCAGAAATTTTCAAAGTTCAAAACAGTTTGAATTCGAGTTCAAATTCGAATTTCAAAACCCAGAGAGACTGGGCGGGAAATTTCCCGTCGAGCACCCCAGGTCGACTGGGGAGTCGACTGGGCAGTCGACACCCCTAGGACCAGGTCGACTGCGCAGTCGACTTGGGTGTCGACCTGGTCCCCGAACCTGGTTTGGGCCTGGTTGCTCCTGCTTGACCCTGTTGGCTTGTTTGAGGGTCTGTGACGATTTTTGGCGGTTCAGATCGATTCTAGGGTTTATCCTATGGCCTAAACTAGTTGTTGCAACAATAAAAACACCCTAAGACCTAGGCTAATCCACAACAAATCTCTCTAACACCATTATGCTGCTAAGTCTCCTCTTGAACCATGGCCGCCGCCTCCAACTTGAAGCTTAAACATTCAAACTAGATCCAAATCGAAGGCCAACGTTTCTACAACAATTCAAGGGAATATATCAATATCTCAACAACGATCCTACGACAATTTCTGTTCTTAGTTCTCAAAAACCACGATCTGTAAGCCCCAGTTACTCTTAGATCTAAACTCTAAACTTAATATGGACATGTGTAAATTGAAGTTGAACATAAACATGATAACTACTTGAGACCTACTCTTGTATATCTTTGATCTATGACTATTCCTTTTTTTGATCTATTATTTTAGATCTACTCTTGTTCACCCTAGATCTATTCACCTTGAACCTAGTACCGCTCATATTGAACCTTGATTTGTGGAATACTGATAAGAACTTGATTTAGGGGCCTGTTCATGTCATAACCTAAACCCTATCATTATTTTAACATGCCTGTGATGTTGTGATGTTGAAACTATTGCTAGTCACAAGTTTAGGATTATCATCTTATGTCATTTATTGCTATGTTTATCACCCTATTTCTTATGCCAGTGATGTTATGATCATATCTCAAGTTGCACCATGCTTGCCTTGAAATCACCTTTGCCACTTTATACCCATCCTTGTTATGTTATTCCCTAGTTACATCTATTGCCTTGATTCGAATTCACGAGCGTTGGGGATGCGATTTGGGTAGTTTAGGAAAACCTGAATTGAGTATGAACTTGAAAACATGAATATCGTTATAACTTGAGCTTGGATAGGAACATGAACTTGACATGAAATTATACTTGAAAATATGAATTTGGGACATGACACTTAGATAACTTGAACGTGGCCAACTCGAGGTTGGGTTGAGTTTGCAGTATAAATCTGCCCGGAACCGCCCGGCGAATCCAGTAACTGCAAACAATAGGACCCAATGTGAGTAGTTGGTCATATCGCACTCGAAACCCGAGGCTGGACTAGGTTATGGTGTAAAACTGCCCGGACCCGCCCGGCACATCCAGTAACCATAACCAAGTCTAATGTGAGAGGTTAGGGGTGCATTAAGTAAATTAATGCCACTGGATAGGGTTAAGTCATGAACCGCTTGAACACACTTAACCAACCTGACACATGATTCGTAGGACTAAGTCTTGAACTAGAACGACACACTTAGTCAATTTGACATGACACGTAGATGGGGTTAAGTCTCGATTTTAAATGACAACTTAACCTGCTGAACGAAACCTTAATTACGCGGTCCTTTTCAGCAGTAACCAACTAGATGTATCATGGTACACTGGGACTAGGCAGGGTGGGGCACGATTGTTGGGCTGATTGTAAGCGACCAGAACGACGGCTGAGTTGGTGCGCCATTGTAGGTTCAGGCGGACTAGGGTCGTGCACTTAGTCCGGAGTTGAAAAAGCAGGCATTGGGCATCAGTAGGATTATCTGAGCATTCTTGATTCGTGTCGGTGGTTGGCACCCTAGGGCTTGATACACCCTAAGGTGGACCTAGCACAGGTGACTACATTCGTGATAGGGTCGTATGACACAGACACACGACGAGCTAGACTTGTAGGGAGCCGATCGATTAGATCATACCGTTGGACCCCGAATTGGCTCACTTCACGATATTGGGCCAAGGGATTATTTCTTGATTTATAGTTGACACGGGATTAGTATACCATTATAGTTGGTATGGCGAACCTTGAATACACAATGTTAGACTTGAGTTATCTTGTTAGCTTAGTTATCATGTCAGACTTATCATCATTCCTATGTTAAATTCCAGTTTAATTCATGTCTTGTTAACGTTACTAGTTTTTATGCTGATAGTCACTAGGGCTTACCAGTCTTATTGACTGACCCGTTTTCTTTCGCCTCTTTGTCTTTCGTTCCCCCCCCCCAGGTTCTCAGGGAGGAAACTCTAGCTCTTAGCTTGGACTTTGCTTGCTTTCTGACAGCTCATGTACGGTTTGGTCTTGAGCTATGCTATGGCTGCACTCATGCACTTTTTAGGGAATAATATTTTACTTATGTTGTTTTAAGTACTTTGCTTCTTTAGAACTTGATGTAATGAAATAATGACTTGGCATTTTGATGTAAGAGGTTTTGACTCTATTTTTCAGTAATGAGATTTGTTTTTAAAGTTTATATCCACTGCTTTATATACTCTATTTTATCTATGTTCTGTCTTGTGTTATCTCTGTGCCTGTTTACTAGATAATACCCCTCCAAAACTAGGGCATTCCCTTTGTGAGTGACCCTAGCGGAGGTGGGGTATTACATTTGGTATCAGAGCAGAAGGTTACCAGACTGGGCAAAAGTTTTAAAAACCTTCTGAAACTATTTTCAAAACCGTTTATAAAGAAGCATTTTTCAAGAAAAGTTTTATTTTTAAGAAAAGGCTATTCCCCAAAAGCCATTAGCACTTTCCTTTGTTTCCTCGTTTGAATCTTTTTCCTTTTCGCTTTTCAGCATGTCTGATCTTAACCATCCTGAGGGAGTACCCATTCCTGGCTGGTTTCGAAGATACTTGGAAGCTAGGGCCAACAGCGCGGGCCCGGCAGATATCCCTCCTCCTCCTCCGGTGGCCACGGTTCCTCCTCCTCCTCCTCCGGGTAGCGCCTTCGCCAAAATATGCAAGGACTTTATAGGAATGGGTGGCAAGAACTTCGTTGGAACTGAAACCTTCGTTGAGGTGCGAAACTGGCTAAAAGAGACTGAAGACTTGTTTGTTATTTTCGATATGGAGGATCATAGGAAAGTTCAGTTGGCAGCATGGTTGTTGAAAGAGGAAGCTTCATTTTGGTGGGAAGTCACCAACGCTACCGGGCCAATTGAGACTTGGGCAGACTTTAGAGAGAGTTTTGGGCTTAAGTTTTTTATCATCCGCAGAAGCGAGTCTTCAGATGGAGAGGTTCCTGGCACTCAAGCAAGGGGACATGTCAGTTAGGGAATACATGAATAAGTTTAATCAGCTTGCTCGGTTTGGTTTGGACTTAGTCAACACGGCTGAGAAGAAGGATCTACGCTTTGCTCGAGGATTGAGCGAGCCACTCCACACTATGGCCATGACTCATGTACCCATGGGGGCGACCTTTGAAAGCTTGGTGAATATGGCCCTACTTCATGAAGAAGACCAGAATGGCAAGAAGAAGGTCAAGGCGAACGAGTCTCAAGACAAGAAGGAAGACTCCGAGAAAGGAGGAAAGAACAGCAACAACAAGAATGACAAGTCACGTGAGAAAAGAAAATGCAACTTTTGTGGTATTGACGGGCATATAGTCCAGGACTGTAGGAAGAAGAAGATGAAGATAGGAGCATGTTTTCAATGCGGTGAAACTGGACACATCAGCAAGAACTGCCCTAAGAAGCAAGGGCAAGCCCCGCAAGAAGGACCTTCTAGGGGTACATCTTTAACTTCTTTTCCCTAGATACTCTGTTTTATCTTGTATATCCTTTCGATCCTGTCTTGAGAACCTTAGGTAGAATCCTATGAATGTAAACATGTATTAGAAACATGTTATGCTTGATGTTTCCAAATGGTTGCAAGTGGTTGTAAGTGATTGCTCGTGGTTGCATAACACACATTAGGCACTAGATCGACTCAGACACATTTTCATATTGCATATGCATGAGTGTTTATACTTATTTATGGATGAAATTGAATGTGTTATCCTATGAATGTTGCATATGGATGAATGTTTGTGCACACATATAGTGCTTACGTGACTAGGATTATTTGCATACATGTTGGATTCATGACACTATACATATTTTGCATTAGAAAGATCAATCAGGCCTGATCATTTGCATTAGATAAGGAACATATACACACACTTTCTGCATATGTTCATACAGCATTAGAAATCTCTTAAGGACAATGTTTGCTTGTGGATGATGTTTTGAGTAGATGGATGATGGATGGTAGGATACGTTCTTTCTAACTAAGAGATTTCGGGGACGAAATCCTTTAAGGAGGGGAGAATGTAACAACCCGTATTTTGATAACGTGTTATAACCATAAATCTAGGCAGAATTAAATTTTAAAATAAGAACCAAGGGAAAAGGGTTGCGCCAATGCGTTCGTCTCGGAATTCTGCATGAAATCGAGTCTGAGTTTTCGAAAATCGGAGTCCGTATGACCAAGTTATGTCTCCCCAAAGTTTCAGAAATTTTCAGAGTTAAAAACAGTTCGAATTCGAGTTCAAATTCGAATTTCAAAACCCAGACAGACTGGGCGGGAAATTTCCCGCCCAGCATCCCAGGTCGACTGGGGAGTCGACTGGGCAGTCGACACCCCCAGGACCAGGTCGACTGCGCAGTCGACTTGGGTGTCGACCTGGTCCCCGAACCTGGTTTGGGCCTGGTTGCTCCTGCTTGACCCTGTTGGCTTGTTTGAGGGCCTGTGACGATTTTTGGCGGTTCAGATCGATTCTAGGGTTTATCCTATGGCCTAAACTAGTTGTTGCAACTATAAAAACACCCTAAGACCTAGGCTAATCCACAACAAATCTCTCTAACACCATTTTGCTGCTAATTCTCCTCTTGAACTATGGCCGCCGCCTCCAACTTGAAGCTTAAACATTCAAATTAGATCCAAAACGAAGGCCAACGTTTCTACAACAATTCAAAGTAATAGATCAACATCTCAACAACGATCCTACGACAATTTCTGTTCTTAGTTCTCAAAAACCACGATATGTAAGCCCCAGTTACTCTTAGATCTAAACTCTAAACTTAATATGGACATGTGTAAATTGAAGTTGAACATAAACATGATAACTACTTGAGACCTACTCTTGTATATCTTTGATCTATGACTATTCCTTTTTTTGATCTATTATTTTAGATCTACTCTTGTTCACCCTAGATCTATTCACCTTGAACCTAGTACCGCTCATATTGAACCTTGATTTGTGGAATACTGATAAGAACTTGATTTAGGGGCATGTTCATGTCATAACCTAAACACTGTCATTATTTTAACATGCCTGTGATGTTGTGATGTTGAAACTATTGCTAGTCACAAGTTTAGGATTATCATCTTATGTCATTTACTGCTATGTTTATCACCCTATTTCATATGCCAGTGATGTTATGATCATATCTCATGTTACACCATGCTTGCCTTGAAATCACCTTTACCACTTTATACCCATCCTTGTTATGTTATTCCCTAGTTACATCTATTGCCTTGATTCGAATTCACGAGCGTTGGGGATGCGATTTGGGTAGTTTAGGAAAACCTGAATTGAGTATGAACTTGAAAACATGAATATCGTTATAACTTGAGCTTGGATAGGAACATGAACTTGACATGAAATTATACTTGAAAATATGAATTTGGGACATGACACTTAGATAACTTGAACGTGGCCAACTCGAGGTTGGGTTGAGTTTGCAGTATAAATCTGCCCGGAACCGCCCGGCGAATCCATTAACTGCAAACAATAGGACCCAATGTGAGTAGTTGGTCATATCGCACTCGAAACCCGAGGTTGGACTAGGTTATGGTGTAAAACTGCACGGACCCGCCCGGCACATCCAATAACCATAACCAAGTCTAATGTGAGAGGTTAGGGGTGCATTAAGTAAATTAATGCCACTGGATAGGGTTAAGTCATGAACATCTTGAACACACTTAACCAACCTGACACATGATTCGTAGGACTAAGTCTTGAACTAGAACGACACACTTAGTCAATTTGACATGACGCGTAGATGGGGTTAAGTCTCGATTTTAAATGACAACTTAACCTGCTGAAAGAAACCCTAGTTACGCAGTCCTTTTCAGCAGTAACCCACTAGATGTATCACGGTACCCTGAGACTAGGCAGGGTGGGGGCACGATTGCTGGGCTGATTGTAAGCAACCAGAACGACGGCTGAGTTGGTGCGCCATTGTAGGTTCAGGCGGACTAGGGTCGTGCACTTAGTCCGGAGTTGAAAAAGCAGGCATTGGGCATCAGTATGATTATCTGTGCATTCTTGATTCGTGTCGGTGGTTGGCACCCTAGGGCTTGATACACCCTATGGTGGACCTAGCACAGGTGACTACATTCGTGATAGGGCCGTATGACACAGACACACGACGAGCTAGACTTGTAGGGAGCCGATCGATTAGATCATACCTTGGACCCCGAATTGGGTCACTTCACGATATTGGGCCAGGGGATTATTTCTTGATTTATAGTTGACACGGGATTAGTATACCAGTATAGTTGGTATGGCGAACCTTGAATACACAATGTTAGACTTGAGTTATCTTGTTAGCTTAGTTATCATGTCAGACTTGTCTTCATTCCTATGTTTAATTCCAGTTTAATTCATGTCTTGGTAACTTTACTAGTTTCTATGCTGATAGTCACTAGGGCTTACCAGTCTTATTGACTGACCCTTTTTCTTTCGCCTCTTTGTCTTTCGTTCCCCCCCAGGTTCTCAAGGAGGAAACTCTAGCTCTTAGCTTGGACTTTGCTTGCTTTCTGACAGCTCATGTACGGTTTGGTCTTGAGCTATGCTATGGCTGCACTCATGCACTTTTTGGGGAATAATATTTTACTTATGTTGTTTTAAGTACTTTGCTTCTTTAGAACTTGATGTAATGAAATAATGACTTGGCATTTTGATGTAAGAGGTTTTGACTCTATTTTTCAGTAATGAGATTTGGTTTTAAAGTTTATATCCACTGCTTTATATACTCTATTTTATCTATGTTCTGTCTTGTGTTATCTCTGTGCCTGTTTACTAAATAATCCCCTCCACAACTAGGGCATTCCCTTTGTGAGTGACCCTAGCGGAGGTGGGGTATTACATTTGGTATCAGAGCAGAAGGTTACCAGACTGGGCAAAAGTTTTAAAAACCTTCTGAAACTATTTTCAAAACCATTTATAAAGAAGCATTTTTCAATAAAAGTTTTATTTTTAAGAAAAGGCTATTCCCCAAAAGCCATTAGCACTTTCCTTTGTTTCCTCGTTTGAATCTTTTTCCTTTTCGCTTTTCAGCATGTCTGATCTTAACCTTCCTGAGGGAATACCCATACCTGGCTGGTTCCGAAGATACTTGGAAGCTAGGGCCAACGGCGCGGGCCAGGCAGATATCCCTCCTCCTCCTCCCCCGGTGGCCACGGTTCCTCCTCCTCCTCCGGGTACAGCCTTCGCCAAAATATGCAAGGACTTTATAGGAATGGGCGGCAAGAACTTCGTTGGAACTGAAAACTTCGTTGAGGCGTGAAACTGGCTAAAAGAGACTGAAGACTTGTTTGTTATTTTCGATATGGAGGATCATAGGAAAGTTCAGTTGGCAGCACGGTTGTTGAAAGAGGAAGCTTCATTTTGGTGGGAATTCACCAACGCTACCGGGCCAATTGAGACTTGGGCAGACTTTAGAGAGAGGTTTGGGCTTAAGTTTTTATCATCCGCAGAAGCGAGTCTTCAGATGGAGAGGTTCCTGGCACTCAAGCAAGGGGACATGTCAGTTAGGGAATACGTGAATAAGTTTAATCAGCTTGCTCGGTTTGGTTTGGACTTAGTCAACACGGCTGAGAAGAAGGCTCTACGCTTTGCTCGAGGATTGAGCGAGCCACTCCACACTATGGCCATGACTCATGTACCCATGGGGGCGACCTTTGAAAGCTTGGTGAATATGGCCCTACTACATGAAGAAGACCAGAATGGCAAGAAGAAGGTCAAGGCGAATGAGTCTCAAGACAAGAAGGTAGACTCCGAGAAAGAAGGAAAGAACAGCAACAACAAGAATGACAAGTCACGTGAGAAAAGAAAATGCAACTTCTGCGGTATTGACGGGCATATAGTCCAGGACTGTAGGAAGAAGAAGATGAAGATAGGAGCATGTTTTCAATGCGGTGAAACTGGACACATCAGCAAGAACTGCCCTAAGAAGCAAGGGCAACCCCGCAAGAAGGACCTTCTAGGGGTACATCTTTAACTTCTTTTCCCTAGATACTCTGTTTTATCTTGTATATCCTTTTGATCCTGTCTTGAGAACCTTAGGTAGAATCCTATGAATGTAAACATGTATTTGAAACATGTTATGCTTGATGTTTACGAATGGTTGCAAGTGGTGGCAAGTGATTGCTCGTGGTTGCATAACACACATTAGGCACTAGATTGGCTCAGACACATTTTCATATTGCATATGCATGAGTGTTTATACTTATTTATGGATGAAATTTAATGTGTTATCATATGAATGTTGCATATGGATGAATGTTTGTGCACACATATAGTGCTTACGTGACTAGGATTATTTGCATACATGTTGGATTCATGACACTAAACATATTTTGCATTAGAAAGATCAATCAGGCCAGATCATTTGCATTAGATAAGGAACATATACACACACTTTCTGCATATGTTCATACAACATTAGAAATCTCTTAAGGACAATGTTTGCTTGTGGATGATGTTTTGAGTAGATGGATGATGGATTGTAGGATACGTTCTTCCTAACTTAGAGATTTCGGGGACGAAATCCTTTAAGGAGGGGAGAATGTAACAACCCGTATTTTGATAACGTGTTATAACCATAAATCTAGGCAGAATTAAATTTTAAAATAAGAACCAAGGGAAAAGGGTTGCGCCATTGCGTTCGTCTCGGAATTCTACATGATATCGAGTCCGAGTTTTCGAAAATCGGAGTCTATATGACCAAGTTATGGCTCCCCAAAGTTTCAGAAATTTTCAGAGTTCAAAACAGTTCGAATTCGAGTTCAAATTCGAATTTCAAAACCCAGACAGACTGGGCGGGAAATTTCCCGCCCAGCACCCCAGGTCGACTGGGGAGTCGACTGGGCAGTCGAGACCCCCAGGACCAGGTCGACTGCGCAGTCGACTTGGGTGTCGACCTGGTCCCCGAACCTGGTTTGGGCCTGGTTGCTCCTGCTTGTCCCTGTTGGCTTATTTGAGGGCCTGTGACGATTTTTGGCGGTTCAGATCGATTCTAGGGTTTATCCTATGGCCTAAACTAGTTGTTGCAACTATAAAAACACCCTAAGACCTTGGCTGATCCACAACAAATCTCTCTAACACCATTATGCTGCTAAGTCTCCTCTTGAACTATGGTCGCCGCCTCCAACCTGAAGCTTAAACATTCAAACTAGATCCAAATCGAAGGCCAACGTTTCTACAACAATTCAAAGGAATAAATCAACATCTCAACAACGATCCTATGACAATTTCTGATCTTAGTTCTCAAAAACCACGATCTGTAAGCCCCAGTTACTCTTAGATCTAAACTCTAAACTTAATATGGACATGTGTAAATTGAAGTTGAACATAAACATGATAACTACTTGAGACCTACTCTTGTATATCTTTGATCTATGACTATTCCTTTTTTTGATCTATTATTTTAGATCTACTCTTGTTCACCCTAGATCTATTCACCTTGAACCTAGTACCGCTCATATTGAACCTTGATTTGTGGAATACTGATAAGAACTTGATTTAGGGGCCTGTTCATGTCATAACCTAAACCCTATCATTATTTTAACATGCCTGTGATGTTGTGATGTTGAAATTATTGCTAGTCACAAGTTTAGGATTATCATCTTATGTCATTTATTGCTATGTTTATCACCCTATTTCATATGCCAGTGATGTTATGATCATATCTCAAGTTACACCATGCTTGCCTTGAAATCACCTTTGCCACTTTATACCCATCCTTGTTATGTTATTCCCTAGTTACATCTATTGCCTTGATTCGAATTCACGAGCGTTGGGGATGCGATTTGGGTAGTTTAGGAAAACCTGAATTGAGTATGAACTTGAAAACATGAATATCGTTATAACTTGAGCTTGGACAGGAACATGAACTTGACATGAAATTATACTTGAAAATATGAATTTGGGACATGACACTTAGATAACTTGAACGTGGCCAACTCGAGGTTGGGTTGAGTTTGCAGTATAAATCTGCCCGGAACCGCCCGGCGAATCCAGTAACTGCAAACAATAGGACCCAATGTGAGTAGTTGGTCATATCGCACTCGAAACCCGAGGTTAGACTAGGTTATGGTGTAAAACTGCCCGGACCCGCCCGGCACATCCAGTAACCATAACCAAGTCTAATGTGAGAGGTTAGGGGTGCATTAAGTAAATTAATGCCACTGGATAGGGTTAAGTCATGAACCGCTTGAACACACTTAACCAACCTGACACATGATTCGTAGGACTAAGTCTTGAACTAGAACGACACACTTAGTCAATTTGACATGACACATAGATGGGGTTAAGTCTTGATTTTAAATGACAACTTAACCTGCTGAACGAAACCCTAGTTACGCGGTCCTTTTCAGTAGTAACCCACTAGATGTATCACGGTACCCTGGGACTAGGTAGGGTGGGGCACGATTGTTGGGCTTATTGTAAGCGACCAGAACGACGGCTGAGTTGGTGCGCCATTGTAGGTTCAGGCTGACTAGGGTCGTGCACTTAGTCCGGAGTTGAAAAAGCAGGCATTGGGCATCAGTAGGATTATCTGTGCATTCTAGATTCGTGTCGGTGGTTGGCACCCTAGGGCTTGATACACCCTATGGTGGACCTAGCACAGGTGACTACATTCGTGATAGGGTCGTATGACACAGACACACGACAAGCTAGACTTGTAGGGAGCCGATCGATTTGATCATACCGTTGGACCCCGAATTGGGTCACTTCACGATATTGGGCCAAGGGATTATTTCTTGATTTATAGTTGACACGGGATTAGTATACCAGTATAGTTTGTATGGCGAACCTTGAATACGCAATGTTAGACTTGAGTTATCTTGTTAGCTTAGTTATCATGTCAGACTTATCATCATTCTTGTGTTTAATTCCAGTTTAATTCGTGTCTTGTTAACTTTACTAGTTTCTATGCTGATAGTCACTAGGGCTTACCAGTCTTATTGACTGACCCGTTTTCTTTCGCCTCTTTGTCTTTCATTCCCCCCCAGGTTCTCAGGGAGGAAACTCTAGCTCTTAGCTTGGACTTTGCTTGCTTTCTGACAGCTCATGTACGGTTTGGTCTTGAGCTATGCTATGGCTGCACTCATGCACTTTTTGGGGAATAATATTTTACTTATGTTGTTTTAAGTACTTTGCTTCTTTAGAACTTGATGTAATGAAATAATGACTTGGCATTTTGATGTAAGAGGTTTTGACTCTATTTTTCAGTAATGAGATTTGGTTTTAAAGTTTATATTCGCTGCTTTATATACTCTATTTTATCTATGTTCTGTCTTGTGTTATCTCTGTGCCTGTTTACTAGATAATACCCCTCCAAACTAGGGCATTCTCTTTGTGAGTGACCCTAGCGGAGGTGGGGTGTTACATTTGGTATCAGAGCAGAAGGTTACCAGACTGGGCAAAAGTTTTAAAAACCTTCTGAAACTATTTTCAAAACCGTTTATAAAGAAGCATTTTTCAAGAAAAGTTTTCTTTTTAAGAAAAGGCTATTCCCCAAAAGCCATTAGCACTTTCCTTTGTTTCCTCGTTTGAATCTTTTTCCTTTTTGCTTTTCAGCATGTCTGATCTTAACCTTCCTGAGGGAGCACCCATACCTGGTTGGTTCCGAAGATACTTGGAAGCTAGGGCCAACGGTGCGGGCCCGGCAGATATCCCTCCTCCTCCTCCTCCCCTGGTGGCCACGGCTCCTCCTCCTCCTCCTCCGGGTACCGCCTTCGCCATAATATGTAAGGACTTTATAGGAATGGGCGGCAAGAACTTCATTGGAACTGAAACCTTCGTTGAGGCGCGAAACTGGCTAAAAGAGACTGAAGACTTGTTTGTTATTTTCAATATGGAGGATCATAGGAAAGTTCAGTTGGCAGCATGGTTATTGAAAGAGGAAGCTTCATTTTGGTGGGAAGTCACCAACGCTACCTGGCCAATTGAGACTTGGGCAGACTTTAGAGAGAGGTTTGGGCTTAAGTTTTTATCATTCGCAGAAGCGAGTCTTCAGATGGAGAGGTTCCTGGCACTCAAGCAAGGGGACATGTCAGTTAGGGAATACCTGAATAAGTTTAATCAGCTTGCTCGGTTTGGTTTGGACTTAGTCAACACGACTGAGAAGAAGGCTCTACGCTTTGCTCGAGGATTGAGCGAGCCACTCCACACTATGGCCATGACTCATGTACCCATGGGGGCGACCTTTGAAAGCTTGGTGAATATGTCAGTTAAGAGAACTAATTAGTAGTCAAGAAAACCAAGTAGAACACGAGGAGGAGCGAACATCCATCTGATCATGAAGAAGGCTCCAACAGTCTGGGTTACGAAGCACGTGGCTTCGAAGGGACCTGTGGGTACTCTTGGTATCCCTCTGTGAGGTTGCAGATGATCCTCCTGGGCTGTAGCACCCCACCTCCGTTAAGGTCACTCACAAAGGTAAAGCCTTAACTTTGATGGAGCGTTTTAGTAGACAGAACAGAATATTACAAGAAAGATAAGTAGTACTTGAAAAATATAACTTTATTACAGCAGAAGCAGAAATAAGTTTGGTTACATCTTTCTAAATCACAATACCAAAACTCATGTACACAATTATCAGTCTTATACAAATTCCTTCAGAATGTAAAGTTTCAAAGCCATAATCCCCAACATAAACTACCATGAAAAGATAGAGTCAAAGCCAAGCAATAATCCAAGCACTTCAAGCAGAAAGAATCAGAATCAAGCTCCTATGTTTCCACCCTGAGCACCTGGGGCAGGGGGAACGGAAAGAAAAGGGGCGAAAACAAATGGGGTCAGACATAAAGTCTGGCGAGTCCAGTGACTTCCAACGTATAAACAGATAATATTATCATGACATGTAAATAAAGCTGGATGAGAGATTACATCAACAGGAATAGCAGATATACTTTAAGTTAACAGAAGAAACAGAATGATGTAAACCAAGTTATGTTCCTTACATCTTACTTCTCTGCACTAATACTAGTATAACAGGGTTGGGTATTAACCTAATGTCTAAACTAAAACAGAATCGAAATAGAATATTCTATACAAAAACAGAATGCTAGTAATGGGCCTCCACCACCCCCAACAGACAAAAGGTACAGAAGCAAAATACTAATAATGGGCCTTTACCACCCCAACAGAAAGAAGGTATGGAAACATAATACTAATAATGGGCCTTTACCACCCAACAGATAGAAGGTACAGAAACAGAATCAGAAACGGAATCAGAGACGGAAACAAAATAATCCCTACTAAAACAGAATGTTAGAATTAGGTGTACACTAGTAATGGGCCTTTACCACCCCAACAGATGATACCACGCAGAAACAGACAGGTGTTACCACCCAATAGAAACAGACGGTACCAACAGAAACAGACAGAACTAAGTGTACCCAAAGTCCTACCCCAAGCGATCGGCTCCCTAATACATAAACACCCTGAGTCCCCATAGTAGGGTGTATCATTCCCTAAAGTGGCAACCTATCGGCACAGACCTATTTACAGGTGTCACGGTGTCTTACATCCTCAGAGCAGACCGGATCCATGCACGCACATGACCTGGTTGGAACGCACCATCAACACCCCTCGCCATTATCAGAATGAACCGCTTATAATTAGTTCAGTAAGCATGCCCGAACCCCTACATAGCGTGGGGTCAAAGTTTTTGATACCAGAAAAGGGTTACTGACTAATATGGGTCCCAAACAACAGATGACACATATATTTCCCCTCCTAACCTTGTGTCCCCAGACTAACAGATTTTAGATTAACTTGTTTACAAGTTTCAGACATACTAGTTCATAGGTCAGACAATCAAGTTAACAAGTGTTTAGACTAATGGATCTGTTGTACAGTTTTAACAGACTTACAGATTGTTTAACTATGTATTGGGCCTACAGATTCACGAAATGGGTTTGTTAAATTCATCAGTCCAGTTGGTTTAACCCTATCCACCCAACACGTTTTAAACATCATATTTATCTCAGATTTGCATTAATTAAATATTAATGCACATACCCCTCACATTAGGTCGGTAGCTTGTGGCCGCTGGATATGCCAGGCGGTTCCCGGCAGACTTCTACCACAAGCCAGACCTAACCTCGTGTCTAAGCATATTTTAGTTATGCCTACGACCTCTCACATTAGACTGACAGTTTACGGTCGCTGGTTAAGCCGGTTGGTTCTGGGCAGGCTTCTACCGTAAACGGAGTCTAACCTCGTGTCATAGCCACTTTATTCCGTTACAGAAAATATTAGACTAATTATGTCCATTTAGCAGATTTAACTTCTTTACAAGTTACGGTAGATTATCCAAAGTTCTATTAACATGTTTTGCTCAATTTTAGATCGAATCTCCAAATTACAATTATTCATCTTTCAGCAGATTAAGCAATTCAACAGGTTTAGCAGATAACAGATCTAGCAGATTAGGCAATTTAGCGGATTGGCAGAACAAGCAATTCAACAGATTTAGCAGATTAAGCAATTCAGCAGATTAGCAGATTTAACATTTCTTAAAAATTCTATTTACATATCTTGCCTAATCATAAATTAAGCCTAAACTTACATGCTCAAATCATGGTCATAATTCATAATACAATATATACCCCCAAATTTTCGTTAAACTTTGCACAGTACAGAACACTCTCTAAAAGCCCCAAATCATGATATGAATTATTCCAATTTATAGCCTTTAATGGCAATATCCAAAAATCCATATTTAGGCGCATTCACGTTAATAGTTATCCTATATTAATATAGGCCTTTACGCCTAAGTTTCATATTCCTTTTTCAAGTCATGAATCATTATATAAAATATACCCAAAAATCTAGATCTTTCAATTGTATCCTCTCAAAACCAGATCTTAATTTTTATATGCATTATGTCCCCAAGTTTCAAGTCACATGTTACCATTCAATGATTCCTCTTCTTCCAAATCGCAGAGTATGCACATATCTAGATCTAATTTACAACATATGTCCTTTTCTCAAATCAGTCACAGATCAGTCATGTCCAATTATGCATAATTCATTATTTACTCCAAAATTTAGCGTTCGTGCATTAATCTCTTATGAGATTTGGCGCAGGCTCGTAGTAGCCTGGCTATAGAACAGAAAAAAAGAAAGAGAATAGTCATAGAAAACAGATCTGATAGATAAGAATATGCATAACCTCAAATTCAGATTTATAGCCATGTCAAGATCATAATTAAAGTTCATATCTGAAAATAACTGTACTCACAAAAAGGGAACGATTCTTGTATTCTGGAATCTGTAATCTGACACTGAATAGCTCTCCTTTGGCGTAGACTATCGATTATATTAGAAAATAGTTGTTCTCTTTTAATTCTATTCAGATTGGGAAAAGATGCACTAGTTCTAGCTTAGATTTCAGCAGAGTAGTGACGCCATTATTTTATTTTAATTAGAATAGAGGCAGAGTATATGCAAAATGAAATTGTACGGAGAGAAAGTGAGGTTTGGGGGTGTTTTTATAGGAGAATAGGGTGATTTAGAGCCTTCAGATCAGTCCATAAGTCATCAGAACCACCCAGCTCGAAGACAGGTCATCCAGCCACTCAGAAGAAGACATGTCATCACAGAACACTCCAGAATTCTGTTCTGGGTCGGTATGGGCGCACTTGGCAGGTGCGCCATTGTATTTTTGTACTGGCGCACTTCACAAGTGCGCCAGTGTATTCTGGCTTGTTTCTGGTTTTTCTGCCTAACTTCGTTCATCCATATCTTCTTCATACGGTATCCGTTTTACACAAACTCGGACTCTATCTCAAGCAGAATTTTGAGACGAATGCAATGGCGCAACCGTTTCCCTTAATTTTTCTCCTAAAATTAAGTATACTTTAATTTGTTACCTATATGTTTATAGAAAATACGGGGTGTTACATGGGCTCACAGAGGTTAAGGTCTACGTTAGAAGAACCAAGAGTATGCCTTTGTTGCAATATAGGCAACCTAAAGACTAGGATGGACCAGCGTGAGGCGACGACATCTTGTTTAGCCCTGTGATAGCACGTCATCGTCTACCTACCATCTTGAGTCAATCGAGTACGTGAAGCGAAAAGGCGGAGAACTCCAACAGACCATATACTTGCTATCTAGTTATGGGTGAGGTTTGGCCAATAGGTTCTTGGGGCATAAGGGGCCTGCGTATAGTTCTCATTCTTGATTTTCTTGGGTGCCTTTCATTAGTTGAGGGAGGGGTCAAGTGGGACCATAGCCACACATAGATAAAAACAGACCTTAGCGTCTGCGTCGGCAGATAACTTAAATCTCCCGACCGAGTTATATGTTTCATGATTAGCCCTGCCATGGGACACGGGCCGCACATATAGAGGACATGTGCAAGTAGACATCGATAACGATTCACGACACATACGTGGGGAAAGTCTAGGAGCATATATCGCTCTGGGTAGTGTGTCCTAGACTAGGGGGCATCGTTCGATAGGTAGCCTAATACTTAGTTGGACCTAGGTCGCGTAAACCCTGAATCCGAGAAGCATTCAACAGGTAGCATAAACCCCTGTGGCCCTGGGTAGCGTAAACCCTGGTTGAATCTAGGAAGCGCTCGATAGTAAACCTTAGATTAGATCTAGATGATACATGGAATCTAGCAAGATCGAGAGTGGCTGTCCAAACGATTTCGAGAATGGTGGCACTACACAAAAGTAGTATAGATTTACATGATGAAGCCCGTGCAACATACGGCAAGGGACTGTATATATACATGGAAAGGATTAGACGAGTTGGGGTATCTACATATACGTTGTATTAGGTTTACCTACTAGTAGGACAGAGTATAGCCTAGAGAGCTAATATCGCGAATAACCTAATAAGCAAAAAAATATAACTTAACGGTATATATAGGATTATACAGAAGTTTATTCTAAGTCCAGTCACACAGAACTTATGTTCTGACCCCCTCCTCATTACATACTTCCAGGTTAGATTCACGATGGAGATGGTATAGCTTTGGATAGTGGTTTAGCAGTATTATTAATAAGGTAAAGAAATATTTGAATATTATACTTTATTTCCTTCTGCTGTGAGATGATTTACGAGCTCTGACATGTTTCTTTATCTCTGTCTTTTTCTGTAGGATACTAGAGCATCCAACTCGGGTTTTAATAGATTGGATTTTTGAAGAAAAAAATTGTCTGTCGGAATCCGGGTTGTCACATCTGGTATCAGAGCTAGGTTTAGTGATCTTAGGGAGATAATGAGTAAAAGTATTTGTATTTTCTAAAATATAAATATATTATATATATATAACTAAATCCATATAGTAGCCCACTAGACATGAAAAGAGTTGGGATATCTAGTTTGAATGAGCATAGGAATTTGGAAACCGTTAGGTGGTTGGGAAAGTGTACAATATGACTTGAAGCTAGAGATAGAAAAGTATCCCATAGGATGGAAACTGAAATATTAGTATTTCAGATTAGTGGGTTTAGAAGTGTAACCTTAGAAACTAGAAAAGGTTAAAAATGAAAAATGGATTAGTAATATATATAGTCGAGAGAATTGAATTCACAAAAGTGCCTAGGAAAGCCTAGTGAGTTGAAGACCCGCTTTGAGTCTAACACAATCATAAGCTTTTAAGAACTTGAATCTGTATAAGAGTTTGTGGTATTTTTCCAAGATTTAATCTTAAAATTATTTTAATAAATGCATGTTGGGTTTTTAAAGTAATGTGGTGTATATTTTGGTAAAACAATGATTTCTTGTTTTAAAATAGTTCTCTCATGAAAAGTTGCATATTATAGAGCATGTATAGCTCGCTAGTTTTCATATATGAAAGGATTGAAAAGAAGTTTTGAAATCTCTATTCTGTTAACAATAAATTTTGATTATTGTTTTAAAAAGAAATTTTTGCTGGGTGAACAAAATAAGCGATAGAGTGTAAGAATAGAGTAGATACTTGCACCTTAGCAGCCAAAGTTAACATTGTAAATAGGAACAATGTAACCTCGATAGTTGTCCTTGTCGACTCCAGTTTCGTGGTTTGAAGAAAATGTTTTGCACTTTATTTTGTGGCATTTTATTTTGTGACATACTTTTTTATGGTTTGGCAAAAGCAAGCTTTGAGAAAAGAATAAAAGTTTTACCACTTTTAGTTTTTGGAAGAAGAATGTTATTAAAAAAGAAGGCCAAACCATGTTTTAAAAATGGAGTAGTTAAGGATTTAGGCCCAGAAAGAAGGAGATAAAGTTAAAGCTATTAGAACCAACTGGGGATTGGTTGAGTTGAGTAATTCTCTGAGTGTCAATCTGATGTTGATTTCGGTCTTCGGGGTTGATACTTTGGGAGTTACTCTTTTGCTAATCTACAGCTAATATTAAACTAATGGAAAATTTCCTGTAGAATGCATAAGCATTGAGAAACCTAGGTTTGTTGCTGGAGAAAAAAAAAGAAAAAGGATAGGCTAGTAATACACAGCAAGGACTAGAAGTGACTACTAAATAGTAAAGGGCAAGTTAGTGGGTAGATCCTGTAGTGTGGACTCGCAATTGTCTGAGATGACAAAGTCCTAAGGTCCTTCGCTCATAGTAGTAGTTGTGTTGGATGTTGTTTAGGTTGAAAACAGAAAAAGCTTTTTTGAAATGACAAACTTAAGTAATTGGATTAAGTCAAATAAGCTAAAAAAGAGAAAAGCCTACCTAACAAGAAACAATAAATTCAGTAAGGCAACAAATGTGACGGGAAAAGAAAATGAAAATCTTAAGAAAAAGATGAATAAATATGAAAATTTTCCAAGATAAGTTGAGAAAGAGAAGAAAATTTTCTTATGTGGTTGTGCTTGGATAGGAAAATAGGAAATCTTCATAGAATAGTCATATAAAAATCCAAGTACCATTAGAAAAGAAAAACGGAGCATGTGATTTTTTTCATTTTATATCCTTTCATAACATAAGGAAATCGAATTTGGAAAATTAGATTTTTCTAAATTTCGAATTTAATGATGGATGATAGGGTTTTGGATATGACAATTGGGTGAACAATGCTCTTATCTCTATAAGAGTATGGGAAAACTTGGATGAAAAATATTTTGATTTTTCAGGAATATTGCATTCATATTGAACTGCAAGTATATTTAGGATGTGAGCATCATGTTGAAAGAGTTTTTAAAATTTACATACATATAGGTGGATCCAAATTAGGCATACATACTTTACTATGATGTATCTCACTTTGCACATGAGCACAATGTTTTCAACAATTGTATGCACACTTGATTGATGGATATTGTGAGGGATTATCTATTTTACTCTTATCGAATTTCGTGGACGAAATTATTTAAGGGTGGGAGAATGTAACACCCTGCATTTTTAATATAATTAAAAAATGTACAAATATGTGTATATGCATAGATAGGTAAATAATGGTGACGTATAATGAAAATTAGTTAATATATGTGTTGGCTAGCTTTTTGACAAAGCCACCAAGTTTCGAACACGAGAAAAGATCATAAAGCTTCAAGCCTTCAATCCAGAGAAAACTAGGTCGTGGTCACCTCCTTGAGTTGGGTCGCTGCGCCCTGATGGGCCGTCTCGCTGAGCAAGGGAATGCACCATCGGTTCGTCGTAACAGATCGCGACCCGAACCATCCATAACGCCGCGCACCGATCCGAGCATAGGCGACGTAACGATGGCCATGAACTGGTCTTCAGCGATCCGAAATGCACGGATCTCGCGACACCCATCCACAACTGTCATATTGACCAATTCCTCCTCATTGCTCGATCCGATCCGATTTTCTCGGGATCTACGCCACGTGTGACCGCGAACCGCCTGATAGAATCAGCTATAAATAGCCCAGAGACTGGCATTTTTCAGGATCCTTTTGGCAGTATTGAGCACTGATTCCACCATTACTGTCATACCACTATTTCTTATCAGTTTTACTACGAGATTACTGAGAGAAATCATAATTGTAAGAGTGAGTTTGAGAGAATTCATTGATTGTACTAGCATTCAAAGTATAATCGATAACATATAAAGTGGACGTAGGCTCGTTAACGCCGAACCACTATAAATTCTGTGTGTTTTCTGCTTTTTCTTCATTCTCCAGTTATAATTCTCTACGAATCAGAACAATTTGGGTGTTAGGTCCAAATTTTGATCTAACATTTTGGTGCTTTCACTGAGAACTCGACTTCTCAACGTATTGGATTGTTGTTCCATTGTTTGGATATTCAAGTCCGACGAAAACAGTCCCAAAACTTCACTGTTCAGATTTTTGAAGATTCCAGCAGTACCTGATATCATGGCTGGAAAGAAGTCTAAGGAAGTACGAGCTTCGCAAGCGAATGAAGTCGTGAACGAAGTAGTTGGCGAAAGTGCGCACGAGCAGGTTGTCGAGGGGACCGCGGATCGCGAGGACAGGGTGGCGACCCGAACCGATCAAGGTGTCACGAACCGGTCTGATGGAGGCGCCACGATCCGACTTGAGGAAGGCACTGCGAACCGAGCAGCTGGAGGGGTTGTTACTCGATCCCGTGATAATGCCCCGAATCCTCCGCATACCGTGACCACGAACCAACCCCAGGGGGGCGCACCGAATCACAGGCACCGATCCACCACGATCCGAAGTGATGACCGGATTACGACTCGACCTGGAAAGGAGCCTATGGCTCGCTCTTACCGTCCTGGCCCCTCTGCTCGACCTGGCTCAAGCTCTTTGCGCATAAGAGAAAATGTTGATGATCAATATGACCCTTCCGCTCCCGTTACTGAGGGAGATCTTTCTCGCTTTTCTGAAATGTGGGAGAGGCTGTTTGATGAATTGGCTGCTCAAAGGCAGGAGAGCTCCGTGCTGCGACAGAACTTGATTGCTATGGATAGAAGGCTCAATGATCTTGTAAGGAAAAGGATGCCCCCAGTTCGTCCGCTCACCCCAGAGTACTCTTCTTCGTCAGAGGAATCGCCAAGACCTCCGCGGCGACCGTATGAGAGGCCTGAAAACATAGAGCAGCTTCGATTTGGAACCCTGCCATCACGGGAAGAAGAGGTACTGGGTGCAGGGCCTTCAAACCGCAATGTGAATAATCGTGCCGCAACTCCCAGAGCTTGAGGCGTGGACAACCCTGTTGAGAATAGACTACCTCAGCCCCTTCGCTATACAAATGCTCATGGTAACAGGGGGCAGCGAAGCCCAATCCGAGTCCCGGATTTCGTGGCTGCTCCTGGAAGGGAGATTAGAGAATTCCACCGAGCCAGAAGCGCTGATCCCGAGCCTCCGCTGACCAGTGCAAATGTTGCAGCTATGATCCATCAAATTCTGGAAGGTAGCCGTGGATAACGGAATGAAGATTGGGGAATCGACCGCAGTCACACTCCTTTCACTGATGACATTTTAGATGCGACGTTCCCGAGGCGCTTCAACATGCCGTAGATGAACCGTTATGCGGGTAGATCTGATCCCATCCAACATCTGATGAGATACTCTTGGTCAATGACCGCTGCCGCAGCTTCCGACGCTGTCAAGTGCAAAGCATTCCTATATTCCTGGAGGATGTAGCGTTATTATGGTTTACTCGCTTACCAGCAAGATCAATTTCCAGCTTCAGGGAGTTGAGCGAAAGGTTTGTGGAACAGTTCCGCATCTATGCACAAAGGACGAAGAGTGTGATTGACTTGTTCCTTGTCAAGCAACGACCAGGCGAGAGTTTGAGGGTGTATCTAGACCGTTTCAACCTAGCCGCTACTGAAGTCAAATATCCTCATGAGCCAACTGTTGTGGCAGCCCTGATTGATGGGGTAGATAAAGACACCGAATTTGGGAGATACCTGGCCGGCAAGCCACCTCATACTAGAGAGTTATTCTACGAAAAAGCTAACGTGCACTTACGCCGGGAGGAGGTATATGCTAACCGAAAGGCAAAAATGGCTGATAAGGAGGAAATCCAGAGCAATGTCGCCATTAAGCAGACAGGAGACAACTCGGTGAAGGTCGAGGTTAATGTCGGAAACCGGAACCAGGGTGGTCGCCAGTCGGGAAACAATAGTAATAACAGTAATGGCAACAACTGGAAGAGGAATCGAGGGAATGACTCCCAGAGGACTCATCCCAGGTCTTTTGAAAGTTATACGCCAATAAACAATACTTTGGAGAATATCTTCATGGATTCGTACAACGTCCTCCAAAATAAAAGGCCTCCTCCCAGAGAGTCGACGGAGAAAGAACGTGAGACGGGGAAGTTCTGTCTCTTCCATCAGATTCACGGCCACTCGACAAATGAATGCCGTCACCTAAGAGATGTGGTCGAGAAGCTTCTCCGAGAAGGAAAATTGGATGAATACAGAGTGACACCCAGAGACAGGGGGCAAGCCGTACATGCCCCAAATCAGAACCAGAATCAACCTGCTGTCAGGTCAACTGCCCAGCAAAAGGGAAAGGACCTTGTTATCAATACCATAATCGGAGGGCTTTATCTTGCCGGGCACGGTTCCAAGGCATTGGATCAGTATGTCAATGCAGCTAAGCAGCACCTCGGGGTAGGAGAGTGTAGCAACCCTGAGGACAATGTCCCGGTAAAGCAACAAAAGATAATATCCGACGACGTCGTTTTCCGCGAACGAGAAAGCATTGGAGTCCATGCTCTGACCGAAGATCCTTTTGTAATCACAATTCCTATTGGCCCGGCCACTGTTCATAAAGTCTTGGTGGATAACGGGAGTTCCGTCAACATTATTTTCAAAAAGACATTCGACCAGATGAATCTCGAGATAAAAGACTTGAAGCCCTGTGAGGGATGGATCCTTGGATTTAACGGAGCATCCACCGCTCCGATGGGATATGTAGAGCTACCAGTTACACTTGGGGAAGGAGAACGCCAGAGAGTGAGAATTCTTCCCTTCGTGGTTTTGGGTATTGAACGCCCTATAATGCCTTCTTGGGCCGACCGGCCTAGCAAAGTTCAGATCCTGTATAGCCCCCTGGTGCTTGTTATTGAAGTTTCCTACAGAAGCTGGTGTTGGTATTGTCAGAGGGGATAAGGTTGCCGCACGAGCATGTTATATTGCAGAGCTAAAGCTACTCCGCAACGGAGGAGACATAGAAACCAAGGGCGCTTCTCCCCCCACAAGGGCGGAGACCTCATAGCAATTAAAGAGGATGACCGTAGGTGAGTTGCCCAGAGAGTTGCCCGAGGATATAGAACCCAGAGAGGACAAAGAACCTGGGGGCAGAATGGCGACTCCCAACGAGACAACTGTGGATGTACCGATCGATGATAGTGACCCAGAGAAGGTCCTTAAGATCGGATCCCAGTTAAATCCGGCTCTAGCTAAAGAACTGACGGATTTCCTGAAAGATAACCTAGATGTATTTGCATGGACCCACGCAGACATGTGTGGGATATCTCCATCGATCATGAGTCACTCATTAAGCATTAACCCAAAGCATCCTCCGGTAAAACAAAAAAGGCGAATGCTGGGCCCAGAGAGGTCCGCTGCCTTGAAAGAAGAAGTTGGAAAGCTAAAGAGTAATGGATTTATCAGAGACTCAACCTATCCAGACTGGATTTCAAATCCAGTTCTGGTAAAGAAGGCCAACGGGAAGTGGCGAACGTGTATCGATTTCTCGGATTTGAATAAAGCCTGCCCAAAAGACAGTTTTCCGTTACCCAGGATCGATCAGTTGGTGGACTCAACGGCGGGTCATGAACTTCTCTCCTTTATGGATGCTTATTCAGGATATAACCAGATTCCAATGCATGTTCCAGATCAAGAACACACTAGCTTCATTACGGATCTGGGATTATACTGCTACGTGGTAATTCCCTTTGGCTTGAAGAACGCAGGTGCTACATATCAACGGTTAGTGAACAGAATGTTCTATAACCAGATTGGGAAAACAATGGAAGTATATGTCGACGACATGTTGGTTAAGTCCAGGAAATCCTCCAATCACACTACAGACTTGGCAGTGATGGTTGGCATTCTTCGAAAGTACGGGATGAAACTCAACCCAACGAAATGTTCATTCGGGGTCGCCTTCGGAAAATTCTAGGGATTCATCGTCAGTTCTCGCGGGATTGAGATTAATCCAGACCAGATCGCAGCAATCAGAGGCATTCAGGAGCCTAGGCAAATTATAGATGTGCAAAGCCTTGCAGGGAAAGTAGCAGCACTAAGCAGATTCATCTCAAGGGCTACGGACAAAAGCATCCCATTCTTCGAATTGATAAAGCGAGGAAAACGCCACTTCAAATGGACGCCTGACTGCATAGAAGCGTTTCAGAACCTGCTGAGTCACCTGGAGAAACCTCCGATATTATCTAAGCCGGTGGATCACGAGGACTTATTCGTGTACTTAGCAGTGTCGTCCCACGCGATCAGCTCAGCATTGGTGAGAGAAGAAGATAAAGTTCAAAGACCAGTGTATTACGTGAGCAAAAAATTGGCGGCAGCAGAGCGTAATTATCCAAGGATAGAAAAGTTGGCGTACAGTTTGCTGATTGCCTCTAGAAAGCTTCGACATTATTTTTAGGCTCATCCCATCCCGTGTACACTGATCATCCACTCAAGCAAGTTCTACAGAGACCAGAAGCGTCTGGAAGACTGCTCAAATGGAACATTGAGTTGAGTCAATTTGATCTGAACTTTCATCCCCGGCGGTCAATACGGGGGCAAGTGATAGCCGATTTCATAGCAGAGTTTACTGTTCCGGAGGAAGATATAGCGAACGAAGAAGCTGACCCCCCATATTTACTTCTCGATCCCAGTGCCTGGAGATTATATACTGATGGCGCTAGGAATGACAAGAGATCCGGCGCTGGAGTAGTGCTTGAAACTCCTAAGAAACGGCTGATATCCTATGCCATCCGGATGGAGTTTCACGCCACTAACAACGACTCCGAATATGAAGCCCTGATAGCCGGGCTAAGAATCGCAAAGGAGTTGGAAATCACAAAGCTGGACATATTTTGCGACTCCAAGTTAGTTGTAAACCAGGTCACTGGAAAATTCCAAGTCAAAAGCCCAAGATTGATTTTATACTTGGAGAAAGTGAAGGAGTTGCTGAACGGCTTCTATCACTACAGCATATCTCATATTCCACGGTCAGAGAACCAACAGGCGGATAAGTTGGCAAAGATGGCTAGTTCCGACGATCCTGAAGAGACCGGGCTAGCCCTAGTTGAAGTACTTCGGTGTCCTAGTAGATCAAATGGAAATTGATCCGGTACTAGAGACGGAACCAGAAAGGGAGTCATGTATGACCTCTCTAAAGAATTTCTTGAGGAATGGGACGCTTCCGACCAAGAAGAGCGAGAGGCATAAAGTAATTCGTAAAGCTTCCCGATATGTTCTGCAAGGCGGAGTCCTTTACAGACAGGGATTTTCGATGCCCCTTCTTCGGTGTATAGCTCATGACGACATCAAGCGTGTACTGCAGGAGGTACATGAGGGCAAATGCGGCGATCACACTGGAGGGCAAACATTCGCAAAAAAGGTGTTGCGGCATGGTTATTTCTGGCCTACCATAAACAAAGATGCGGCGAAGTACGCACGACGGTGTGATGCATGCCAAAGATTTTCAAAAATACCTAGGGCACCTCCTAGTCAGTTAAAAACGATGACAAGCCCATGGCCTTTCGCTATGTGGGGAATTGATATCATCGGAAGTCTCCCAATAGCTAAGGGCGGAGCGAAGTTCGCTATTGTAGCTGTAGACTACTTCACTAAGTGGGTCGAGGCTGAGCCACTGACTACAATCACAACCAAACGAGAGATCAACTTCGTCGTTAGGAACATCATCTGTCGATTTGGGATTCCAAAGATCGTTATAACTGACAACGGAACTCAGTTCGATAGCACTGAATTCAGAGACTTCTGCCAGAAATACCACATTGAGAAACGGTACACCTCTGTGGCGCATCCGCAGTCGAACGGACAGGTCGAAGCGGCGAATAAAGTGATTAAGTCCATTCTGAAAAGAAGACTGAAGCGGGCCAGAGCCATGTGGGTTGATGAATTACCCTTAGCACTATGGGCCTACAGGACAACGTATAAATCGGCAACAGGCCATACCCCCTTCTCTCTTGCTTTTGGAGCAGAAGCAGTCATCCCGGTTGAAATAAAAGTACCTTCTCACCGAGTGACTTATTACGATCCGATGACTAATAAAGAATTGCTCCTTGAATCCCTGGATATGATCGAAGAGAAAAGGGACGAAGCAGACCTGCGTGCCTTGAGAGGCAAGCAACAGGTCGCCCGATACTACAACAAAAAGGTTCGAGCCCGAACCTTTGAACCCGGAGACTTGTATCTGAAGCGTGTCTTTCCACCCCCAACTCATATGGGTGTGAAGTGGGAAGGACCGTACTCCATTCTGTGCAAGCTTGATAATGGAACCTTCAAGCTAGCAACCATAGATGGAAAGGGAATCCCCAGAGTGTGGAATGCCCAACATTTACGGCCGTATCTAATGTAAAGATGTCAGATCTGTTCTTTTGCTTTATTAAGGACCATGTACAAGGCACGACTTGCCTAGAATAGTCCGATTTCTTAAGCAAAAAATTATAAAGTGGACGTAGGTCATGATTCGACCGAACCACTATAAAAATATTGTGTGTCGTTTACCTTTATTGCACTATTATCTATCTGCCTTTCTATTTTTATGGAAATTGCTGTGAACCATGCAACGATCACAGAAGCATATAATTATAGGTGCCTTCCATCAGAATGGAATGCAATCAACAGTCAAAACTCTGAGGGTGCGATAAAGTAAATCATATCATTGATAGCGCTCTAACTCTCCAGAGCCGAGAGAGAGCATAACGGACATGAAGGCGATGTCCATAAGTCATGGCGGTATACCATGATCGGAACCGCCTTGACGGAACTCTAACCTCGGCGACTGCCAAGAGAGTATAAAAGCGTCTCTGACTGAGCGCTGAGAAAGAGCTCTTACCCCGCTGAAGGATCGGGGAGCGACAGAACTGCTGAGCTCGAACTCTAACCTCGGCGACTGCCAGGAGAGTATAAAAGCATCTCCGACTGAGCGTTGAGAAAGAGCTCTTACCCTGCTGAAGGATCGGGGAGCGACAGAACTGCTGAGCTCGAACTCTAACCTCGGCGACTGCCAGGAGAGTATAAAAGCGTCTCCGACTGAGCGCTGAGAAAGAGCTCTTACCCCGCTGAAGGATCGGGGAGCGACAGAACTGCTGAGCTCGAACTCTAACCTCGGCGACTGCTAGGAGAGTATAAAAGCGTCTCCGACTGAGCGCTGAGAAAGAGCTCTTACCCCGCTGAAGGATCGGGGAGCGACAGAACTGCTGAGCTCGAACTCTAACCTCGGCGACTGCTAGGAGAGTATAAAAGCGTCTATGATTAAGCGCTGAGAACGGTGCTGGAGACTCAGCGCCCACAGGATCTCTACGCCGCTGAAGGATCAGTGCGTAGATTATGACACGAGTTCGAACTTTGACCCGCAGATGGATCGGGAGAGTATCGAAGTGCCAAAAGCCTAGCACCGCAAGAACTCTAATTCTACAAAAATTTCCAAGTCCCCCATGTTCAGAAACAGGGGGCAACATGCATACAACTCAAATCAATCTTTAACGATTAATTGGGGGCAGATATATGCATACATGTATCTTGATGCAATACAATACTGTTAAAGTCTTTTTGTTGCTTGAATGATTTGTAGTTATAAGCAAATAATTTATGACTAAGCATGGAAAGTTTATTAAATGCAAGTATACGATGATGCAAAAGAAATAAACTTTCATTCGTAAACTACAAGCCTACAACGTGAAAAGCAACCTAAAACAAAAGTGAGGGCCAGTCTCATAACTACATTTCATGGCCAGTGGGAATCTTAAAGACAAAACATAGACAAGCGGCAGTATCCTATTTACGTTTGGACTTTTTCTCCTTCTTCTGCCTTTCCAGCTCCGCCTTGTTAATATCAGATTGATCATCCTTCTTTCTCTTCCTTTTGTCTATAAAAGGAGCTGAAGGTTCATCCGAAGACTCCTCCTCCTCCTTCTTTCTCTTTCTTTTATCAGTAAGGGAAGCTGGGAAATCATCGGGATTCTCAAAATGAAGCTGTTTAGTGATCGATTTGGGCTGGAGTTTCAGAACCATCCCAGTTTTGGGATCAAACTCCGAGATAGGAGCTACGTTCAAAGGCTCTTGTTCCCCTTTCCTTAAAGCCAGCTGCTTTTCCTACCTAACCTTTCTTTTAGCCAAGGTCTCGTCGTCATCGCCTTTGACTTCTTTGGTGAGAATGACATCCTCCTCAACATCTACATGGCGCCCGTCCATATCTTTCAAGGCATCGATGGTTTCGTCATCCTTGGGAGCATCGGCACTGGGTGCGAGGACGCCCTTATTTGCTGTTGTACCTTCAGCCTGCTTTGGTGCATCAACACCGGCGCTAGGCGAGACGTCAATCTTCTCCGCCTCTGTCTTCTTCTCGACATCCTTATCGACGGACCCGCCACCTGTATTATGAGGAACACGTGTTATTAATTCGATTGGTTACTCCGCCAGACGACGACAACTCACAATTGCTTTGACAAATTGTGGGGAAAAAATGGAGATACCTTCCGCTGATCCTCCATCCAAGCTAGCTGCAGAAGCTCCGACAACCAAAGGAGTCGGGCCCAAAGGAATTAATGGATCATCAGGATTGTATTCCTCAACTCCGGAGGCCTTGGCCTCTACAGCTGAGCTCGAACCTTCGTCAATCTTGTTTTTGCCCTTAGCCAGAGTCCTCTCCTTCTCCATCTCTTCTTGAATTAGGCGCCGGCCTTCTGCCAAATCCTCGGGCTCGTTATCCCTCAGAATGGTCCTCATCGGCTCGTCTTCGTCAATCTCTTCAACTCCTAATCTCCGCTTCTCACCCTCGACGATGGCATCCCATATGTTGGCTAAAGTGACGTGGTAGTCCGGGATCCATGAGATGCTACGGGTTTTGAGGACATGGCCGAGGAAGTCAAATATCGTTTCTTCAAACCCTTCGATATCCTTTTATCTCTCGAGGAGCTTGTCGTTAGAAGCAGTAGCCATTTCAATGGCACTTTCTACATTCTTTTCGGTGAGATCCGCGCGCCTCTCTGCATCCGCGACTTGCTCATTCAGAATTACTTTCTCTCCTTCGGCCAAAGCTAAACTCTCCTTCAAACTCGCCTTTTCTTTCTCCCAAGCAGCTCTTTCGGCCTCGAAGTGATTCTGTGCTGTTTTCAATTCGGAGTTGGCCATCCTGAGATCTTCCACCTCTTGCTTAAATAACACTCGCTCTTTGCTATTAGAATCAAGCTCATTATGGAAACGTTGCCTGGCCTCCTCCAGCTCTGTTTTGTAAGCTTTAGCGTCTCGTTGGGCCAAGGCAAGCAGAGATTGTGCATCCTCTAAGTCCTTCTCCATTTTTGTCCTGGCCCTTTCATTGTTATCTATCTTCACTTTGGATCTGTGTGCTTCCATCTCAAGCGTTCGGATGACCTCTGAAAGATTAACAGCATGTTTCTACATCACTTCATACTGCCTGGCTACATGGCGAATGTGCCCGATGACCTCAGTATCCCAGTTCCTAGGGACTGGTTCCAAGGCTGGAACAAACATCATCCTTTCGAAGAAGATGTTAGGGAATTGTTCTCGCAACTTTTCCAGCTTAGCCTGAGTCTCAGGACCATGGATGTAATCTCGTGACCCGGGGGCAACCAAATCTTGTTGGCTGGAAGGGACAATGTCAATTTTCTCCTTCTCAGAATCCTTGATTGGATCCTTGCTTTTATCCTCGGGCTCGTAGTGTCTTTTTGATAACCTGCTGTGAGAGGGTGCACTCTTCGGAGGGGTTAAGTCTTTGGGAAGTTGTTTTCCCCCTGTAGGTGGCACCGAATAACAGGGAAGCTTGCCAGAGTTTGGTTTTGATGGAGACCGGGATTGTGAAGAAGTAGGCTTGTGAGAAAGGCCGCGAGCACGCTCAGGAATTGGATGAAGGCTAGGTGTGCCTTCACGAAGAGAGCGATAAGAATAAGACCGCCTGCGAGACATCTTTCCTGCAAAAGAAAAAAGAGCATATTAAAACCTTGAATACTGTTGATATAAAAGTGTGGGGTCAGGCAGTGCGTGTGATTTGTGCATCCCATATAATTCCCCCCAACAGACCAGGGCCCGAAGTTAGGCTCATCTGAGTAGTTTGTCGTTCCCCAACTGGAGCGGTTGTTTCCTCAGAAACAGGGAAAAATGGCTCCCCTTCGAAGTCTCCCTGTGTGTATACATCATCAGGCAAAGGAGTTTTGCTCAGCTCTTTAAATAGCTGCTCTTCTGTTAAATCATCGGGAGCAGCAGGTTCAACCGGAAGAGAGGCCCTTGAGGGGAAACCCCCCGGAGAAACTGGGATTTCCTTAGACTTATCACCACGGGCCTCATCTCCTCTATATATGTTTAGGTCTTCGTCGTCCTGAATGACTATCGGCAAAGGACTCTCACGAAATTTAATTGTTTCTGCTGCCCGTGACGTTCCTTCTCCCTCCGTCGGGGGCACGAATTTGTAGGGTTTGCCGCCCGCACCAAGTCCAAACCTTATATCCAGAAGATGGTGCTTGTGAAGGTTCTCGTCAGTAATGCACTTCTTGATTTTTAGAAAATCATATTTGCTTTGTAGAAGAAGAGACAGTCGATTATTGTATGTCGAGCCTTCCGTCTTGGGAAAGGCGTGATCTGCTTAGAGAAAAAAAAGAAGGGGGCATGTTAATGCTTCGATTTCTTAAACAAGTTATTCAGTCAAAAGTTTAAAGATTACTTGATTTAAGCCATCTTCTTGAACACCCAGCCTGTCTCTTTATATAGAACCAATCGGCCTTGGGATCCCCTATGTTGCTGTGTCCGTCAGACAGAACCTTCCTATTTGCTACCGATTCGAAGAAAGAGAAATTTGGGGTTGCCGAGGAGCGATGCTTGAAAAGGTAAAAGAATTTCAAATCTTTAAATGTGAGCTCGGTATGCAGGATTTCCGCGTATGCGATATATAGAGTGTATAAAGCTGTGTAGGCATTGGGATGAAGCTGCATTGGAGCAATACCCAATCGTTTTAGGGTCTCAATGACGATTGGAGGAAACGGAGGAATAGCTCCTACCCAGCACATGAGTCGGCTGACTGTCATATACCCCTCCAGAGCCAAATGAGGTTTATCTTCGCTGTCGGGTGTCCTCACATCATCCCAGGGGATCCTATGTCTCAAGCAAATTCTCTTAAGCTTTATGTCATCAAGTTTGGAAGCTAGAGAGTCTGTGAATTTCTCTATTTCTACTGCACCAGGGACTTCGTCGGGAGCTCGACCATCTACCTCTGACTCTTCATCAAGCGAGGTACTCTCAGACGGATTCGATTCTGTTTCCGCCTCATATTCGGATCCAGAATCCGCACCCTCTGGATTAATTGGAAGAACCTCGGGGTTGAGATGCTTATACACCTCGGGATCCGTCTCTGTGTCAGATCTTGAAGGGGAACGATTATCCGACATTACTGTTTAGGCGAGTAAACATGAGAAATAAGATTATAATTACCCGTCCCCCCTGTGTGTGCAAGTGCCGGTGTGTGCTTGTGCGTGCATTAAAGAAAAGTACGAAGGTCAACAAAATCATCAAGACATTGGTTGTTGTTCGCTGATAGATTATGCATTTGTTCAGCCCAGAAAGTCCGTTGTGAAGGCTCTAACCTAACTATCCATTGATGTACTGGAATTAAGTTGCACTGCTTATTTTACAAGTTTGTTGGATCGTTCATTGTTTGGTTCATGATACCCCTTCGGATCGCGAGATGGGGATCGGATCGCGGCGTATTACTAGGATCGCTAAGCAAGCATGGATCAGCAGCGGAGGCGCTAATTCACGGAAGAGTTCCGGATCGGGTCGCTATTTGCTCTTCCCCACGATCCGTTCCCTCGTCACATCTCCACGATCCGCTACTTGCTCTTCCCCTTCTTTTCTGTCTACGCCACGATCTGTCGCCTTGCTATACTCGTGACCCGATCCGCTAGATAAGTCAACTCTCCGGTTCCGTCCTTTCTCCCCTCGTCTCGCCATCACTTCAAACCCATGCCTCGTTCACAAAACGAACCAAACTGACCGAACCCTTTCCCTCCTTCTCCTTCCTCCCTCTCCTCACTCTCGGGTGACCGAGACCCATCAGCCATGGCAGTTTCACCGCCTTCAAAACCCAAAAAAAACGCGAAATTCCTCCCTTTCCCTCCTCAAATCAGCAAAAAACTCGGAAATCACGAAGAGAGAAAGTTTTAATGGGATTACCTTTTTAAAAATTTGGTGAAACAAGCGAGATTTTAGAGAATTGGCGAAGTAATAGGTTTTTTTTCCTCTCGAAAGGAGTTGGCGGTGCGTAGTGAACAGAAGAAGAAAGGGAAGAGAACGACGGAGGTCGGGTTTTATAGACGGTTTCGTGACCGTTAGCCTTCCTCTTCTTGTCTTATTCGAACCGAATGGGCCGCGGGCTGTAGCCCACCTCGAATCGCAATGAAGCCCATCAGAAAGAAGGGGGACGGCCCGCTCCGCTGAAGACACAATTGAATCGCGGATCGCAATGAGCCTCCATCCCACGAACCGCATCATGTGATGGCGATCCGATCCCGATGATGACAAAAGAAAAAAAAGGAAAAAGAGGGGAGGAAAAACTTCAGAGATCTACCTGGCAATTCGACAACGACTTCTCTAAAGATTCCAGAAATAAAAATTATTCGGTGAACAAGGAAATGATGATGATTTAGTCTGATATTTATACTGACCAAAGGATACAACTTTCCAGAGTGACACAACATTTTAGACAGACGCAACCATTGATTTGCATCTCTTTATGAAAAGATATTTCTGCAGTTTCGAAGCATGTTCCATCCTCGATAAAACATACTTCGAGGGGGCAAAATGTTGGCTAGCTTTTTGACCAAGCCACCAAGGTTCGAACACGAGAAAAGATCATAAAGCTTCAAGCCTTCAATCCAGAGAAAACTAGGTCGTGGTCACCTCCTTGAGTCGGGTCGCTGCGCCCTGATGGGCCGTCTCACTGAGCAAGGGAATGCACCATCGGTTCGCCGTAACAGATCGCGACCCGAGCCATCCATAACTCCGCGCACCGATCCGAGCATAGGCGACGTAACGATGGCCATGAACTGGTCTTCAGCGATCCGAAATGCACGGATCTCGCGACACCTGTCCACAACTGTCATATTGACCAATTCCTCCTCATTGCTCGATCCGATCCGATTTTCTCGGGATCTAAGCCACGTGTGACCGCGAACTACCTGATAGAATCAGCTATAAACAGCCCAGAGACTGGCATTTTTCAGGATCCTTTTGGCAGTATTGAGCACTGATTCCACCATTACTGTCATACCACTATTTCTTATCAGTTTTACTACGAGATTACTGAGAGAAATCATAATTGTAAGAGTGAGTTTGAGAGAAATCATTGATTGTACTAGCATTCAAAGTATAATCGATAACATATAAAGTGGACGTAGGCTCGTTAACGCCGAACCACTATAAATTCTATGTGTTTTCTACTTTTTCTTCATTCTCCAGTTATAATTCTCTACGAATCAGAACAATTTGGGTGTTAGGTCCAAATTTTGATCTAACAATATGGAAGAAAAGGAAAAATTAATTTGATAACAATGTGCGTAATGGAAAAGATAATATAATAAGGATACTTAATTTAAAATCATGAACTAAGTAAAAAGGACATCACCATTGCGTTCGTCTCGAAATTCTGCTTGAAATAGAGTCCAAGTTTGCATAAATCGGAATACGTATGAAGGAGTTATGGCCTTTAGAAGATTCAACAAAAATTCAAAACAATTCGAAATTTGACCCAGGCAGCTGTGCGGGAAATTTACCGCCAAAACCAGGCAGGTCGACCTGGGGGTCAGGTCGACCAGGAGGTCGACCTGGGGGTCGACCTACCCCTAGGGAGGTCGACCTGGGGGTCGACCTATCCCCAGATCTGGGCGATTTCCGCTCTCGTGACGTGTTTTGATGTGTTGTACGGGTCGGATGACTTCTAGGTCAATCTAAGGGCTCTAAAACACTCTCAACACCTATAAATACATAGCAAGACCTAACCCTAATTCATAACAGTTCCTTAAGATGCCTCCATGCCGCCAAACATCAACCAAACATGGCCGCCGCCCCAAAACTCTAAATTATATTGCAAGTTCTTCAAATTTGGAGTTTAATCAAATCAAGTAGCAAAGTTCTTCATCAACAATTCATGCTCTTCACCAACAATCAAATAAGAAGATTAAATCAGCGTTCTACATCAACAAATCGTTTATTTTCCCCAATCCAGTCAAGGTGAGTGGAATTATAATAAACTTGTTGTATAATAGTATTATTATCGTTCATCATTCCCCAGTTATAAACACAATTCAGGATTCATGTTATAATAATTGTTCTTTTATTCTCCTTCCCCTTTTTATTTTTGGATCTAGGTTATCTCGAACCTAGACGAAATCTTATTATACATTCGTATGGTTGGAATTTGGAAATATTGGGCATAATCTATTTTATGCAACCGAGGAATATAATCTGTAATTTGGGGTTTGTGGCATAACAATTATTGTTGCAAATATTGGGCATAATCTATTTTATGCAGTCGAGGAATATAATCTGTAATTTGGGTTTTGTGGCATAAAGATTATTATTGCAAATATTGGGGTAATTGGCAAAGTATATATTGATATTATTCAAGTAAATAAGGAGAAAGGATCGTGAAATTGGTAATTTGGATACGCTAAAGGTAAATAAAGTTTGAATAAGGGATTTGGGGAAAAATGATTTAAAGATAAAAATCCTAATTTGGTGAAGAAACAAGTAACTAGAAACCTAATAGGAATTGGATAAGTTCAGGTTTAATCTATCTCATGTAATTGTGAAATCTAATTCAAAAACCTGAAATTTGAGGCATGAGTGTTTTAGTTAAATTTGGGTTTGATTGGTTAAAGAAATGGGAAGTTTAGAAATATAACATGAAAATTGACACTATTGAACAAGAACATGAACATATTTGTGAATTCATTAATAGGCTAAAGATGAAACATGGCTAACTCGAGGTTAGAATGAGTTTGCGGCCTAATTCTGCCCGGAACCACCCGGCATATCCAGTGGCCGCAAACAATAGGTTCTAATGTGAGAAGTTAGTCATAACGTGCTTGAAACCCGAGGTTAGATTGAGTTGTGGTGTAATCCTACCCGGAACCAACCGGCACATCCAGTGACCGCAACAATAGGTCTAATGTGAGAGGTTGGGCATTAATAATTAATTAATGCTAATGACGCATGCTAGTATGGTAAGGTTAAGTCAACATGAAATACTAGATAACACTTAACCAATTTGACATGATATATGGGTGGGTTAAGTCAACGTGAACTGCTGTATAACACTTAACCAATTTGACATGACGCGTGGGTTGAATTGAATACGTGAGTGGGGGTTAAGTCAACTTGGACACATGGTCAAACTTAACCAATATAACAGTGTCAAAGCAAGGAAAAGTGGGGAATGATAAGATTAAATAATAGATAAACTTATCCTAGGGATAAGAAATGACTTAAGATGTAATACAAGACTCGAAGGAGGGGACGACTTATACCGTGAAATAAGTTAATCTAAGCTAGAAATGTGGGAGAACACCCGCACGCTATCATTTGATAAAGAGAACTAAGTAACAAAACTAAGTATCAAACCTTGGTTAAGAGAACCAAGAAATAAACCTTAGTTAAGAGAACTAAGTAACAGAAACTAAGTATCAAACCTTGGTTAAGAGAATCAAGTAATAAACCTTAGTTAAGAGAACTAAGTAAATAACGAGAAAGAGAACTTAGCAGTAAACCTTAGTTAAGAGGACTAAGTTGTAAACCTTAGTTAAGAAAATGAACGATTAAGAGAAACTAAGTAGTAAACCTTAGTTAAGAGGACTAAGTAGTAAACCTTAGTTAAGAAAACGAACGATTCAGGAAACTAAGTAGTAAACCTTAGTTAAGAGAACTAAGTAGTAAATCTTAGTCAAGAAAACCAAGTAGTACACGAGGAGGAGCGAACATCCATCTGATCATGAAGAAGGCTCCAACGGTCTGGGTTACAAAGCACGCGACTTCGAAGGGACGTGAGGGCACTCTTGGTATCCCTCTGTGAGGTTGCAGATGATGCTCTTGGGCTCATAGAGGTTAAGGTCTGCGTTAGAAGAACCAAGAGTATGCCTTGGTTGCAATATAAGCAACCTAAAGACCAGGATGGACGAGCGTGAGGCGGCGTTATCTTGTTTAGCCCTGTGATAGCACGTCGTCTTCTACCTACCATCTTGAGTCAATCGAGTACGTGAAGCGGAAAGGCGGAGAACTCCAACAGACCATATACTTGCTATCTAGTTATGGGTAAGGTTTGGCCAATAGGTTTGTGGGGGCATAGGGGGCTTGCGTATAGTTCTCATTCTTGATTTTCTTGGATGCCTTTAATTAGTTGAGGGAGGGGTCAAGTGGGACCATGACCACACACAGATAAAAACAGACCTTAGCATCTGTGTCGGCAGATAACTTAAAGCTCCGAACCGAGTTTCGTGTTTCTTGATTAGCCCTGCCACGGGACTCAGGTCGCACATATAAAGGACATGTGCAACTAGACATCGATAACGATTCACGACACATACGTGGGGAAAGTCTGGGAACATATATCGCTCTGGGTAGTGTGTCCTAGACTAGGGGGCATTGTTCGATAGGTAACATAATCCCTAGTTGGACCTATGTAACGTAAACCTTGAATCGGAGAAGCGTTCAATTGGTAGCATAAATCCCAGTTCCTTGTGCAGTGTAAACCCTGGTTGAATCTATGAAGCGCTCGATAGTAAACCTTAGATTAGATCCAAATGATACACGGAATCTAGCAAGATCGAGAGTGGCAGTCCAAACGATTTCAAGAATGGTGGCACTACACTAAAGTAGTTTAGCTTTACACGATGAAGCTCGTACGACATACGGCAAGGGACTATATATATACATGGAAAGGATTGACGAGTTGGGGTATCTACATATACGTTGTATTAGGTTAACCTACTAGTAGGACATGAGTACAGCCCAGAGAGCTAATATCGCGAATAACCTAATAAGCAAGAAAATATAACTTAACGGTATATGTAGGATTATACAGAAGTTTATTCTAAGTCCAGTCACACAGAACTTATGTTCTGACCCCCTCCTCATTACATACTTCCAGGTTAGGTTCATGACGGAGATGGTATAGCTTTGGATACTAGTTTAGCAGTATTGTTAATAAGGTAAAGCAATATTTGAATATTATACTTTATTTCCTTCCGCTGTGAGATGCTTTACGAGTTATGACATGTTTCTTTATCTCTGTCTTTTTCTGTAGGATACTAGAGCACTCAACTCGGGTTTCGATAGATTGGATTTTTGAAAAAAAAATCGGTCTGTCAGATCCGGGTTGTCACACTGAATCTCCATGATAAAAGACCGGAAAATCCTTATATGTACGTACGTGAAGCTATAGTTGACAATTTAATGCTACAGCTATGGTTATGAAGAAATAAAGGAAGGAATGCATTATGTTAATGCAGTCGGAGTTAGCGAATGGTTGCAGATGCCAAAATCAGAATTTATAATAGTTGACACCTTTAGCACAGTTGTAGTCTTGTTAAGCAAGTTTATGAGTTGTCCGTTTATTCCCACAACAGTTCGTGCGACTTTGTTAAACAACGATAAGAAGGTAGTTACGGGTCACGTAAACGACTCTCATTTTGTTTGTATCAGACTTAGTTTGGGCTCTCCTTTGCCTCCTACTCCTTATTTTCCTTATTTCCAACAATTTTACAATATTAACACAGAAGATTTGATCAAAACATATGCGGAACGAGTAAATAAATACGTAGCTTCGGTGGACTGCCCTAAAGACGATCTCTCTGTGATTAAACTATGAGTTGACTACTGATTTTCTTACAAATAAGTATACAATGATTTCATTTTGTATGGAACTATAATTTTCATAGTGATTTATTGTGATTACGAGTGTCATTACGACTCTCATTGTGATTGACAATGATAAATAAAAAGCTTCAATTATTACGAATGCAATTGTGATTGTCGAACTATGATATCTGATACTATAGTTATCTAATTATCTGGCTATCATTATCCCTTTTGTATTCATTATTATTTGTTCTTATTGTTTAGTGATTTAATCTTAACCATTTATTTACAGTTTCTTTTCAGTTGGTTTCTATAGAGAAGGTTTGATCAAATTGGTTAGTGATTTGATCTTTTTTTAGTTCTACTTACTAGTTAGCGGTTATTAAAAATGAAAGGTGGATTATTTATTTATAGTTTCTTTTCACTTCAATTTATTTATAATTATCCATGTTATGTTCTTATTGGTTAGTGATTCGACTTATAGAAGGTTTGATCTTGATTGGTTATTAAATTCAATATACCAATATGAGGTTTTCATTGATTCCATTAATTGATGATGTTCGACTATTCAAATACGCAAATGAAGATTGGTAAGTATGTCAAAGAGTTGAGCTAAGTATGTCCCTTCTATCTATTAACTCGATTTGATCGTTTCAACATCGTTATTGATAGTTCGGTAAGAGCGTGAAGTCTGAACATTTAAATTTCAGCGATGGGGCTTCATTCCCTAGATTTTTACCTTCTTTCAACATGTATAGGCCGAAAAAATTCATCAACTCGACAAAGCCACATCGAATGTCCTGATTCTCATTTTGAAATGTCCCTTGTTCGATGCATGAATGCCGAAGCTACATATCAAAAGTGTAAGCACCCACCGAAATACTAATTTTCGATAGGGCTCTATCGACTGTAATAAAATTTTTCGATCCAATGGCATCGTTCCTGAAAGTTTTGTCAATTTCCGACATGACAATATCGAACTAATTCTATATGAAAACTTAATACTTCAACTAGACCCCACCGAAACTGTTTTCTTCTCCAACTAACCCCCATCGAATTTTGTTCTCGATGGTCATGCAATGTTTTTATTAATTCGACTTAGCATTGTCGAACCATTTAATTTCTCCAATAGCCCTCTATCGAGATGTAGTAAACAATTTCCCATTATCTTGTATAGTAAAGATAAACAGGTAGCAAACATACAATTAACATAAGAAGACCATGAACCATAACAAAACAGTATAATCTGCATATATATTTCATACATTCATCAATACAACCAAATAAGATAATAGTCATAACAACCACATGACAATGTCTAGCCACATAACATTGTCAAACACATAATAGTCATAACAACCATATAACACTAAAACCAAAAATGTACGACACTGACACCACATAACGAAAAATGTTGATTTACCACTATTTCCAATAATAATTTCAGTTTTTCTTCTTCATTTTTGCTTTTTTGGTAACTCCTCATTTTTCCTATGTCGGTTCCTTTTCTTTATTCTTCTCCCTTTATTAGTAAATTGTTCTTTACCATCTTTCATTCTATTCGTATTTGACTTTGAGCCATGTGTTTCGTCTTTGATGCGAATATCATCTCTATAGATTTCAAGCGGTTTGTCTTCTTCAATCCGTTCAACCCTTTCGAATACTTGCAACATTGCATCACTTGGCTTACAAGATTTAATGAAATTCGCTAAACGATGAAGTCTCCATTTCTACACGTTTGGATTGGTACATTAGTCATATTAAAACTATAATAAAATGTTAGAAATGAATTGTAAAAAACATATTAACATACAATGCGAACCACAAGCGAGCCCTGGTCTGTTGGGTGTAGCCATTCAGCAATGCATGATTGTGGATTAGCTACGAAGGGATGTGACACAAACACATACCACTTGATATATTTTTCATCATAGTTTGAAGGGCTTACTACTGGGTTTTATGTTACATTCTTGTGTAGAAGATGATTTCTCCACTCATTCCATGAAAAATCTCCTAAGTTATAGTACACTGGCTTATATGCCTTTGAAGAAGATTTCAATTTTTTTCTCTATGGTGAAAAGATTAGCCGACATAGGCTAAACAAATCCAAACTAACGAAGGAATCATTGTGGAAAATACAACTCCACAATTTTAAAGCAAACAATGAGAGCATTATACAATGAACATTTCTTAAATGGATAATGTTCTCGAATGTCTTTTAGACTATCCCAAACAAGATCACTGGCTTGAAGGTCATCAATCTTCTTCCAAGGAGTGACCAACTCGAATGACAGACAGTTACTTGGTTCCATCGCTAAATAAAAAGCAGATCTCGGTTCACCTAGAACTACACAAATACTTCTATTATGTCACCTCAATATTGGAAAGTGCTCATATATCTAGACCTATATGGCAAACAATAAGTACAAGTAGACAATAAAACACGTAATTATATGATAAAGCAAAGAAATACCTAAAGTAGACTCATACACCCGGCAATTTGACGGACGCTTTTCCTAGTATCTTGAGCCAAGTTATAAAAAGCCAACTCAAACAAGAAGTTCTCCATGAAAATGTGTGGACTTATCTTAGAATATGTAGGCATTGCAAGAAATGCACGAATGATTTGTTGTTAGATTTATCGCCGCAAACTAAAATCCAATGGTATAAAGGAGGTAAACAACTGCACATTGTCTTTTCCTCTCTGCAGTATCTTCTTCTTTAGAACTAGAAAACATTCTTATTTAAAACCCCAATAGTGTAAAGGAGGTAAGCAATTGCAATCCATGACTTTTAATCACTGTAGCAATGCCCGCACGACCGACCTTGTAGCTATGCATGACCCAAAATCACTGTGGCAATGCACAACCCAAAATGACTACATCAATGCACGACCCAAATTCACTGTAGCAGTGTACGACTCAAAATCGTTGTAGCAAAGCATGACCAAAATCACTATAGCAGCGCACGAACCAAAATCAACATGACCCAAAATCGCTGTAGGAGTGCATGAACCAAAATCACTGTAGTAATGCACGACCTAAAATTACTGTAGCAATGCACGACCTAAAATCATTGTAACAATGCATGACCCAAAATCACGGTAGCAGTGCACAATCGACCCTATAGCAATGCACGACCGACCCTGTAGCAATGCATAACTGACCCTGTAGCAATGCATGACACAAAATCACTATACCAGTGCACGACCCAAATTCACTGCAGTATTTCATGACCCAAATTCACTATAGCAGTGCACGACCTAAAATCTTTGTAGCAGTGCACGACCAAAAATCACTGTAGTAGCGCACGACCCGAAATCACTGTAGTAGTGCACGACCGACCCTGATTTGACAAAAACCTCACCAAACAACTATACCAACATAACCAACTCATCCAATTCATCTAATTCATCCAATTCAACCACAAACATGTTTTGAAATTAGTAACAACATGAAAATGACAATCTCATCAATAATTATGTAAACTTCACCAAAATCATGATACACGAACATTTGAACAAAACAATGGATCTAACCTGCATAAACAATTGAAATTATATAAAAATTACCGATTTTAAGTTGCTAAATTAGACCATATGGCGATTCATATGAATATTGACATACCATGATGTTGATTTAGGAGAAATCGACTTCAAATGTGAAAAACAAGATCAAATACTTATGTACTTGATTGAATCCGTGCGAGAGATGCATATCACTCACCAAATCTCTGAAACAACCCAAAAACATTTAGATCTAGATCCGGACAGTGAAGAATTTGCTCTAAACTCTTTGACTCGATGAACTCTCCCTTGGAATGGCGTAGATCTAGCTTCAAACGATGTAAATCTTCGTTTTTCTAAGCTTTAATGGTGGAAAGGTGAAGAAGATGGAGGAATAGAGGATCGCAAGCTGTTCCAAAATGAGAGAATGGAGAAGGTTAACTATTCTTCATGCCCCCTACCCCCTATTTATAGCCTCCACCATCCCACTAATGGGCCTCCCCAAATCAACCCATTATGGCTTACAAAACCTGAATCGCCAACCATAAAACCTTAAAATAGCGATTCCTCCCAAACTACTGAGCCAAATCTTAAATGTGACCATCCTACAGAACGAGAATCATCATTTCCTTTACAATGAGACCGATCTCAGCACCTTTTGATCGAAGTCAAAAGTTATGCCCTATACAAGATTGACAGGGGCAAAATAGTCACAAACAAAATTGGTAAAAATTATGGACATGTCTCATATCCACATAAATAACTTATTAAAACTTGAGAATGATTCAACCCTCAGGGAACAAAATAAAAATATTTTACGACCCTCCGACAAGTAAAATGCGGGCTATTACATTCTCCCCACCTAAAGAATTTCTCCCCCGAAATTCTAAGCAACCAAAACAATTCCACATGCCTATCATCAATTAGTAGCCAATTTTATCACCCAAACTAGCAGCCATCAAACCATGCATTCATAGCCCAATCCTAGTAAGCGAAATTCTAAAAACAAACACAATTGTAAAAGTTACATTGATGTAATGATGACATTATATCAATGGGTCATACCGACGAAGAGTTCTAGATGGGTCACCTTCATGCTATATTCCGTCTCCCAAGTACAATCATTGCCATCCTCACTCCATTGTACCTTGAATAGCTTAATTGTCTTCCTCCTAAGTTGTTTCGTGTCATTCCCTATAACACAAAGTGGCTTACGAGGTCTCGCAACTATGGTCTCTACTTCTAGGTCTTCATACTACTCTGGAGATACCACCACATTCAAATCATGCACGAACTTCCTAGAAACAACACATGGGAAACATTATGCACACTCAACATCTTCTCGGGTAACTCCAATCTATGTGCGATTTTTTTTTATTCGTTTGACTATCGGAAACGGACCAATGAACCTAGGAGCTAACTTTCCTTTATTTCTGAATCGAACCACGTGCTTCAATGGCGAAATCTTTAGGAAAACCATATCGCCAACATCGAATTCCGAATCTTTTCGATGCTTATCAGCATAACTCTTCTGACAATCTTGGGCTGCCTTCATTCGTTGCCAAACGATCTCGACACAATCCAATGTCTCTCTAATCATCTCTAGCCCAAGTGATAACTTATATCTAGTTTCCAACCAACATGTCGGAGAATTACATGGTCTACCATACAACGCCTCGTATGTTTCCATCCCGATACTCAACTGGTAGCTATTATTTTATGCAAACTCAACTAGATGTGGATGGTCTTCCATCAAACCTCTGAAGTCTAATACAAAAGCTCTTAGGAGATCTTCTAGAACTCGGTTAACCCTCTCGGTCTGACCATCAGTTTGGGGATGATAAGCCGTACTTAAACACAACTCGGTTCCCAAAGTATATCGCAAACTCTTCCAAAATCCACTCGTGAACAATGTATCTCGATCACTCACTATACTTTTTGGGATACCATGGAATCGAACTATCCATTTTATATAAAGCTTAGCTAACTTTGATGTTGTCTGCTGATTTGACAGGAATAAACCTTGCACTTTTGGTCAAGCGATCCACGATGACCCAAATACCTTCATTTCTTGTCATGGTTCTAGGTAGTCCATCGGTATCTGCTCCAACTTCCATGTAGGAACCTCCAATGGCTGAAGCATCCCACTCGGCTTCTTCTGTTCAGCTTTCACCAATTGACAGTACATGCACTTGGAAATGAACTTTCCAATATCTCTTTTCATCCCTTCCTAGTAGTAGACTCGCTTCATGTCCTCATACATATTATGACCAAGAGGATGAATTGTCAACTTCGAGTGATGACATTCCCTTAGAACCTCACCTCTCAATTTAATATCAGGAATAACCAGTTGTCCTTTCTTTCAAAGCCAACCATCTCGATCGACCTCGAACTCTTTATTCTCTAGTTCCAGCTCCTAGATAAGCTTTGTATCTCGCTTTTGGCTTTCGTTGATCCTCTCGATGAGATTAGGTCTTATCAATAAGCTTGCCAACATTTCAGGTTCCAACTCACACCTTGGCCTGAAATCAAATCCTGCCAAAACCTCTAGGCTTTTCCATTACGAAAACATTGCTCCTAATCCTACATGTCTTCGACTTAATGTGTCTGCAACTGCGTTACCTTTGCTAGGAGTATAGGCAATACCAAAGTCATACGGTGCTAGAAACTCTAACCATCATTGTTGCCGAAGATTCAAATCCTTCTGGGAGAAAAGATACTTCAATGGCTTGTGATCCATAAACAACTCGAATCGAACCCCCAACAGGTAATGCCTCCACATCTTCAGAGCAAACACGATTGTTGCCAACTCCAAATCATGGATTGGGTAATCCTTTCATGCGGCTTTAGCTGTCGACTCGTGTAGGCCACAACTATATCTTTCTAGATCAGCACTGCTCCAAGTCTAGTACCACATGCATCGGTATATACAACCATCTCTTCATTCCCACTTGGAATGGTCAAAACGATATCACTTGTCAATCTCTCCTTCAGGATTCCAAAATCTTTCTCATACTTTGCATCCCATGTGAACACTTGGTTCTTCTTCGTTAATCACGTCAATGGTGCAGCTAGCTTCGAAAAATCATTGATAAAATGTCGGTTATAACCAGCCAACCTAAGGAAATTTCTCACATATGTTACATTCTTAGGTTTATCCCAACCATGGATTGTTGCCACTTTAGTGGGGTCAACCTCTATCCCATTTCCATAAACAATATGGCCTAAGAACCTCACTTCTCTCTTCCAGAAGTGACACTTCGAAAACTTAGCTCTCGGCTGATGCTTTCACAGGATTTCCAACACAACTCTCAAGTGCATCTTATGTTCTTCTTCATTCCGAGAGTAAACCCGAATATCATCCACGAACACAAGTACGAACTTATTCAACTGATCTTTGAAAACACTATTCATAAGATCCACAAAATACACTGGCGCGTTAGTCAACCCAAATGGCATCACCAACCATTCGGAGAAACTGAATGGTGTTCTAAAAGCTATCTTCTGCACACTATCCTTTGCTATTCTCAACTGGTGAAATCCCGTTGCCAAATTCATCTAAGAAAACACTTTGGCCTTGTGAAGCTGATCGAATAAGTCATCTATCCATTGCAACGGATACTTGTTCTTCTTAGTCACCTTGTTCAGCTCATGATAGTCCATACATAATCTTAACGAGACATTTGCCTTGGTTGCAAACACCACTGGTGTACCCCATTCAGAAACACACCTCTGAATGAATCCTTTTCCTAAAAGGTATCAAACTAGCACCTCTAATTCTCGTTGTTCCTTAGGTGAAGAGGCATAACGATTGGTCTAGCACCCTCGACCAAATCGATCCTAAACTCGATCTCACGATGCAGCGGCAAACCATTGACCTCGTCAAAGACATCCTCAAACTCATTTGCAATCAACACAGATGACAAGTTTTCCTGTGGAATCCCAAGCAAATATAGATAGCTTAAAAAGACCCCGTCTTCGGGCTTACATCTAATAAACACCTTTCGCCCCTCCACATCCCTGACCATCACCTCTAGCTTATCGCAATTCACTCTTGCCACATACCTCTTGAGCCAATCCATGCCCAAGATGATCCCAAACCCAACAAAGTTCAAAACAAAGCAATCACACACAAAAGAGCAACCATGACTCGACAACACTAGACTACGACACAACATGCACTAACTGGATGAACCCACAACTGGATTAGTCTCGATTAAAGGTCTATCACAAATCTCGGGTTCCAAACCCAAGCGACACACAAGTTCATTACAAATGAATGAATGCGATGCTCCAACATCAAATAAAATATGAACTGAAACACCTCGGATAGAAATAGTACCTTGAACGACAACACCCTTTCCCTTCTCCTCTGCAGTAGGAGCTCTTAAAGAAGATGGCACAGCTTCCAAAGCATATGCCTTAACAACCTGCTTTCCCTTAGCTGATTCTGGACAATCCTCCTTCTCATGCCTAGGCTTTCCACACTTGAAGCACTTCTTCTTAGCTTTAGGATTCTTGCACTCATTAGCAAAATAACCTTTCTGGTTGGCAGTTAAATCAAATCACCTCACTCTTTGGCTTCTTCTGGCCATCCTTCCCTTCTTCTGTTGTTGCTTCCTCTTCTTATTATTACTGCCTTACTATGGTTTCTGAACTTACTTGGTTGCGGCAACGACATTTGCTTCCTTAGAAATGAAGGTTTCACGCCAAACAACTTCTTCCACAATCTTCTCAAATGGATGGTCAAGATGATCCACCAACAACCTTCCAATATAGGTATCCATCCCCATAACGAAATTTTCGTTCTTTTGATAAGGAGAATCAATGTACAAACAAGCAAACTTCGACACAGCCTCAAAGTCGGAAACATAATCAAGCATTGGCCTACCATTCTCTTTTAGCTCTACAAATTTATTAAACAAAATGGACTTCTGGGCAGTTGAGATAAACTTCGTCTCGAATTTAACATGGAATTGTTCCCAAGTTATTTCTTCCTATGGAGATTCGAGAGTAAAAGGATTCCACCATTCCATGGCCCTGCCTTATAGCTGTCTTGACACAAGCTTTCTCTTAGTTGCATCTTCTATACCCAAGTCCCTAAAGATACGAATACAAGCATTTAACCACCTATGAACCTCTTCAGTTGGCTCAGTCCCTTTGAATGGCTTCCCTCCTAGAGATGTATAATCTTTGCACAGCTTTGCAAAATCCACAACCCTTGTCTAAAAACCTACATCTATCGTGGCTGCCATTGGAGCGGGTACCTTTCTCATGAATGCCTCCATCATGTCTTCAACATGGCTGAGTAATCTGGTATACCGCCATTTCCCCATCCAAGCACAGTCCCCTCCCAAGCAGTATGTCTTGAAGCATGTTGACTCATTCTAAGTCTGCAAATTAGAAAGATTAGCCACTTACAAGAAAGACTGATAATAGAGTTCAAATGCTACTATACTATATACTACAATATATTATACATCCACCAGAAATCTACAAGTACGTCTCTCATATGTAATTACATCTTCGAACATTGGCTAAAATCGATAACCATAGCTCTGATACCAAATGTTAAGATCGCCTACAACCCCTGCACTAAACAAGAGGAATAATGCGCTGAAATATACGCCAGGCAGCTATGGACGATCATCAAGGTATGAAATACAATCGAAACCTGTCGTATAACTCGCAGCGTAAGGATAAAATATAATAGAACATATACAACATGTGGTAATAGTAAAGGATAATTGCATAGAAATTTAAACTTCCACGTCATCAAGGAAATATCTACAACATCTTAGGATCACATCAGTAAATGTCTATACAAATAGCCTCACTACAACACTCAAGAAAACATGACAGCAAAAACACAGATACTAGATAGTTGTAAAGATAATACGCCAACCTCCTGCTCACTTTCGCACAGCAGCATCGTCATCACTAATCACCTACCACCTAATCTGCCCATCCAAAACCAGATGAACAGCCCAAGGTAATAAGAGGGAAACATAAAACCTTGAGTCAGAAAACGGTCTTAGTGAGCAATAGAGACAACTATCTAACTTCATCAACAAAGAATATGAGAAAAGGTAGATTAACAAACCAATCTACCAACACCAGAGAAGAACCCAAACGTGCCTTCTCCACATCCGACAGTGATAGCGTTTACAAAACATGTAATTGGGAACAACCATTCATCCATGGAAATCAAAGAACAACCAACAATTAAACATCCATGGCAATCAGGAGTAACAAAATAATAACAACTAGCAACTAGTTACATCTCACGTAAACCATCCAAATCGAGATCAATACCCCTCAAGCACAAGGCCCAAAGGCCTAAACCAATATCGGAAACACCTCCTTCGACTTCATACAATCTACGTAAGATGATGCAAGCAAACAACCAAATACCCATGACTGACTCTGACTTCAAATCCTACTTCTAAACTATCGTTAATCGTATGACGACCAACCTTGCCATATGTCAAGGGTCAATAGGAACCCCAATTCTAGCTCAGACTCTAGTTTTTAGCAAGCACGACCCAAAATCACTGTAGCAATGCATGACCTAAAATCACTATAGCAGTGCACGACCCAACATCATCAAAGCAATGCATGATCCAAAATAACAATAGCAGTGCACGACCCAAAATCACTATAGCAATGCATGATCCAAAACCACTATAGCATTGCATGACCCAAAAACTCTATAGCAGTGCACGATCAACCCTGTAGCAATGCACGACCAACCCTGTAGCAATGCATGACTGACCCTATAGCAATGCATGACCCAAAATCACTGTAGCAATGCATGATCCAAAATCAATCCAGCAATGCATGACCCAAAATCATTGTAGCAGTGCGCGACCCAAAATAATGTAACAGTGCACCACCCAAAATCACTGTAGCAATGCACGACCCGAAATCACTATAGCAATGCATAACCCAAAATCACTGTAGCAGTGCACGGTCTAAAATCACTATAGCAATGCATGACTCCAACCCCCTATTTATAGCCTCCACCAGCCCACTAATGGGCCTCCCCAAATCAGCCCATTATGGCTTAAAAAACCTAAATAGCCAACTGTAAAACCTTTAAACAACGATTCCTCCCAGACCGTTGAGCCAATTCTTTAATGTGACTACTTTATGGAATGGAAATCATCATTTCCTTTCCAATGAGACCGATCTCAGCACCTGATTCGATCTAAGTCAAAAGTTATGCCCTGTGTAAGACTGATTGGGGCAAAATAGTCACAAACAAAATTGGTAAAAATTATAGACATCTCTCATAGCCTCATAAACAACATATTAAAATTTGAGAATGATCCAACCCTCAAAAAACAAAATAAAAATATTTTACGATTCTTTGGTACGTAAAATGCAGGCTTATCTCTGTAAGGACTTTATTATTTTAGGATGCAATCCTTTTCTCAGAACCGATGGCATTCTTGAAACTAATGCATTGATATATGAGTGTGATTGTATCTTCAATAGGGGTGGCCGCGGTTCGGTTCGGTGCAGTTTGAAGCTCAAACCGCTTCCGCACCGCATCAAACGGTTGATCAAAAATACAAACCATTATACTAACCGTTCAAACGGTTCGGTTTCGATGTAATACGGTCTGGTTTTGGTTCGGTCCGGTTTGAACCCGTATTAAATATGAAACAAGAAAATTACTTCCATTAACAATCAATTTACGATTGTATGACGTTGTGTCACCTGAAGGTTAAAACACATAGTGTAATCTTTAATTAATATAACTACATCATACGTTGAAAATAGAATATATAGCATTAAATTAGAAGTTAGATAGGAATTTGTTATATTTTTTATCATAACATTGTTGGTGTAGCTATGCGGTTCGGTTCGGTTTAATACGGTTTGGTAAAAGTTCAAATCGCAACTAAACCGTATCATGTGAGTCGGTTCGGTTTGGGTTTTTTGCTTTAGAGAGAGAACCCGGTGCGGTTTTCCGTACCGTTTTTGCGGTTCGTTCTGGGCGGTTTCCACATTGCTGTGCGGTTTATGCCCACCCTTAATCTTCAAAGCCACATGGTGGGAGGACCAGCTAAAATGTAGGATAGCCACTTGCCATCTTAAAGTCAAAGCATTGGAATGGTGGAATATGATTTCTGAGGAGAATGTGGACTAAATATTTATTTTGAATGAGTTTAAGGCCCAAATTGAAGTTAAGTTTTTGCCCAACACTAAAATGAGTCTACAGATGGATATATTAGGGAGGAAGTGGGGCCCACATTGGCACATCCCATATTTCGTACCCCGGGATCGGTACTACTCCTGGGAACTTAGACTCATTCTTTCCACTTTGTTGCTCTATCTTGTTTCTTCCTCTTCAGTTTGTTCTCTTTCATATCCTGGGAAGCACTCTCTAATTTTTTATCCAAGAACTGGTGGGCGATTTGGGTAGCTTCGTATCCCATGAATCCTTCATGGTTTTATATCCGGGGAGTTTCGTATCACTGGGATATGAAATGAGAGGGATACCAAACGGAGAAGGAAGAGGATACAGATTCGTGGAGTGGAGGTTGGATAAGAAAAGGGAGAGTACAGGGTCGAATATGAAAAGGTGGTGAGAGGCTGGAAATGAAGTGGATCAGATACAAAATGTGGAAGTTTCGTTGGTGGGATACAAAATACAGGAAGTAATAACAATAGGTAAGTTTCTGGGGACACGGTTTGCACTATCCCAATGCGGGGAGTTTCCTGATGGATACGAAATAATGAAGTAGTATTTTGAGGAGTTGTAAGGTCTGGATACGAGTTGATGGTGAGTCTCAATGTTGACACCAAAGTGTTGGTCCATTGTTGGGGAGCTTGGTCTAGCCAAGACAACTATTCTTGCATGACTCCATCTGGGGTTGAGTCTTAAACGTTTCGGCAATGCTTCTGGGATGTTGATCCACATGATAAGCCGAGTTGTGTGGGTCTAAAATACTTTTTGGAACTGGGCCAAAAGGACAGTTAAAACGGATCACTACATAGAAGCAGCATATCCTCGCCTTAATCCAAAGCCACAGATCGAAGAGTCATCGTGTCGAAATCGCTAATGAACGAACCATCATATCTTGCTCCTCGAAATTGCATAAATGTTCATGTCAAATTAGCTAAAATGGCTGACAATAATAGTAATTGATATCGATCACTTCATAATAATCGATAACGGCTACTCGGATCGTCTACTTATCCAAAATTGGTTAATTATGCATCCAACAAAAAAGTCTATCATCCATTGCGAAGTCTAACTCATTGTGAAGTCCATCCTTCATCTTCATATCTTCAATTGAGCTTCATTGTCGCTTCGTCTTCAAATAAATCACTGAGATCCAATGCCGCTCCATCGTCAAATCCATCGCTAAGCTCCAATGTCACATGGTAATATAAAAGAAATAACTCCAGCAGAATTGATTCTAAGAAGAATGATAAAGATACTACTAATCCCCACAATAGTGAGCAACGAAATGAGATTGAATACATATAATAGTCCATGGTCAGCCTAATGCTTATCTCCCGATCATCTACTTGTGCTCACTCCTAGCATGCCTCTAGTATGCTTATACATGAGCATCTAGAGTAATAAGAAGCAAAGCATAAAACTCTAAGTCAAACAAAGTCTCGTGTAGGTGGTAAAATCTGAAGTACATAAAATAAGCGGAACACACAATATGGTAAAACATACCTGAACTGTTCCTGCATCTAAAGAGTTAGCACATAGAAGTATATATTATTATATAAAATCAGTAATATGGGTGCACTTTACATATGAGCACTGGGGTGTCTAATTGTCTGCATTATCACTACCTATTTTTATGTTAATGCCACCTACATCTAGTGACATACATAGGGTGATAAATGACTTAAAACAATCATAACAAACAACATCCATTCTCACATTCACTCACTCAATGCATTGGATATATAATACATTTAGTATTTCAGTAGTTGTACCGTATCTGAGCTGAAACAGTCTGTGTCAGACTGACAACCTCCGCTTGGTGGAGAATATGCACAAGTGGTATTCACGAGTCACCTTGGAATTACCACCTATATCCAACGGGTAGCCTCTGATTGGCTTACAACTTACATCGTCGAAGACTAGATAAACGCTCAAGCCTTGGCTCTTCAAGTACCAACCCAAACCTACGTAATAATGATCCCTTTGCATACGTATCTCCACTGCATAGCTACTTTGGAACTATTTTTTGTACTCCTTCTGAAGTTATCTGATTGGGAACTACCTAGACAACTGCATCTGTCATCCAACCATATTCCCAAACCTTCCCTTGATTACTTTTCCACCTTGGCACATGTCCTTCTGCTCTGCCCTAGGAGTTTGACTGGCTGTTACTAAAGTCGTTCTTCAATAAGAAAGAATCATTGATCTAAACCATCACATGTATGCCATTTCAAAATGCTCAAATCTAAAGTTTCCCCAATTCGAATTTACTCTCATCCAGAATGTAGAGCTTGACAACACGATTCCAATGTAGAAAACGGCATCAACGGACTTGGTATGTACAAGTTATGTCCATTTGACGTTGACTCGATGATGATACACTGACTTGGATTTAAGGAATGTCGATACGGATTTTAAGGAAGGTTGGCCCAAATTTTAGGGAAGGCCGACCCAGAATTTTAGGAAGGTCGAGCCAGATTTTAGGGAAGGTTGAACCAGATTTTAGGGTAGGCTGATCCGAGCTTTAAGGAAGGTCGACCCAGATTTAAAGAAAGTCAAACCAAATTTATGTTGGCCATGTATCCTTCGTTTTTTATCCAATCAATTTGAAATTTTTTATGTAGGCTTCCCAGGATAATATCTAGCTCCTATAAAAATTTCATCCAATTCCGAGCAATTTTTAATTTTTTTGATTTTAAGGAAGGTCGAGCCGAATTTAAGGAATGCTAATCCAGATTGTGTCGAACTGGGTTTCTTTTCACCATACCTCCTGCATTTTCGATACGATTGACTTGAAATTTGAAGTGTAGGCTCCCCTAAATATTTCTAGCTTCATGAAAATTTCATCCAATTCTAAGCAAATTTAAACTTTAGTCGAACCAGACCTTTTCGACCATAACCCTGATGTACGAACTCAAAATGACCCCAAATATCTTACATAACTCTAGCGATCTTCCAGCTTGTATCCTCCAAATTTGGTATATTCTAAGAAATTTTGATTTATGGACTTTTTCACAAAATCCTAGTTCTATGTTGCCATTTGTAAGCTTTTTTAAACATTCAAGCTGTAACAAACCAAAACATAAAATCATCCAAAATAACATTAAAAAACGATCAATTACTCCAATAGATAGAATCCAAATCTAAAATAAAAGTTATAGATTTGCATAGATCTGCAAGTGCTTTTGCAGGAAAAGCACCAATCTAACTCCCAACCATTTAAATTAATAGTTTTAATCTAAAGTTGTAAATTCCAAACATGTTTAACTTTTCCAGAATTACTTTAAAATTTGGATGTTTAGAATTCTCTAAATAAGATTAAATCATTCATCTGTGTCTGTAAAATCTCAAATCTAAAAGAAACTACCGAATATGAATAGATCTCCCACCCAATAGTCACATATATGTTTCTCTAGTCGAGATCTATCAACCTCTATATTTAGATTTAAGTTTAATAGAGTCTTTAGGTTTTAGATGAAGAAATTTTGCTGTGATGGAAGCATAAACTTAGGGAAGAATGAAATCAGTTACAGCAACTTATTCCAGCCCTTTATGTTCCTAATGTTGAAATACACTCTGGGCCCACTTGAGAATGAGCCTAAATGGCTGGAAATGAGCTATTTGTATCCTGCAAATCATTTGAACAGCCATATCTGCCAGATGTTTTATTTGTTTTCAACATATAACCACTCCATAGAAAGGGTAACTATCCCAATCCAATGGAAGTGGTTTCGAAAGAAAATCCCACTCCAGTCAAAAGTTATGAATGAAATAAGATTTCATTAAGGGTGAAATGGTCAAAGAAAAATCTTAGAAAAATCCCAAAAATGAGAAATGTCTTTAATGGTCATCTCTCAAATTTACAGAATTATATGTCCTTGTATGAAAATAATATCTCATATTTACGCGTTAAAAACACGTAAAACTACAGGTTGTTACGTTCATCCCTTTAAGAATTCTGCCTCGGAAATTCCACGAACGAGTCCACAACGGTCATCCTGCATGCCAACTAGCCATGCAATAATCAAAGCTAAACATGCATCCATAGCAGCTAAAAAGGCAAAAATGTCCTATCCTAGCATGTAGGATTCTATATTAAGACACATTACATCTCTTATAAAGTTAAAAATAATAACAGAAAATCTTACTAAGTAAAGAACTCTTGGTACAACTTCCTCTTGCTCTTCTAAGTCTCCCAGTGCAATCGTTCTCACTTTCGCTCCACTGAACCTTCACTATCTTCACCACTCTCCTCCTTAATTGCTTTATATTGTGTCCAATAATACGAATTTGTCTACGATGTCTCGAAGCTTTTGGTTCAATTTTGATGTCATCCAATTGACCTAGTGCAATGGTAGTATTAGGGTCATGCACAAATTTCCACAATTGAGAAACATTGAATGCATTGTGCACTCCCATCATCTTCTGAGGTAAGTATATGCTATAAGCAAGGTTCCCAATCCTCTCTAAGACTAGAAAAGTACCAACAAATCTTGGTGCTAACTTCCCTCTCCTACTGAATTAAACAACACTTCTCAAAACAGAAATCTATTTACATATCACACATTTCACATTTGTTTTAAACTTCTAGAAATTATACTTTTTTGACTCATGTTTTGTTTAAACATGAAAAATGGACAAGTTTACTCTAACCCCTTTTCCAAATCCGAAGAAGTTATCATATAACTACGCGGATCATCCATTAATTGTTCAATCAATGACTTCTTGAGATGAAAAAAAGAAATAGAATTATAGTTTTATCTTATCTATATGTACGTCTACTATATACATATTGCAATTTTATCTATATGATGCCCTTGACAAAAACTACATCGCCGACTGAGAATTGCTAATCATTATGCTTCTTATCGGCATAGCTTTTCTGTCTGTCTTGGGCAACGTTCATCCGCTGCCGAATAACCTTAATATTCTAAGACGTCTTCCTCACCATCTCTAGCCCAAGTGTCAATTTTTAGCTTGCCTCCAACCAACATGAATAGGCGTTACACTGTTATCCATATAATGCCTCAAATGGTGTTGTATCAATGCTTGACTGATAACTATTATTGTATGTGAATTCCACAAGATGAAAATGATCGCCTTATGAGCCCCCAAAGTCTATTATGCTAGCACGTAGAAGATTTCTAAGATACAATTCACTATCTCAGTTGACCATCGATTTTAGTGTGATAAGCTATGCTAAGGTGCAGCTCAGTCCCTAGTGCCTCCTGTAAGCTTCTCCAAAACCCACTAGTGAATAATGGATCTTGGTCACCTACAATGCTCTTCGATATATTATTGAATCATGCTATCTGTTTCACATACAAATCGGGTAGCTGGGCTACCATCCAATTCGACTTAACATGTATAAATCTAGCACTCCCGGTCAACCAATCAACTATGATCCAAATATTGTCATACCCTAGCCAAGTTCTCGGTAGTCCATCGACACATGTTTGCACTTCCACTCGGGAACTTCTAGTGGTTGCATCAAACCACTAGGCTTCTTTTGTTCTGCCTTAACCAACTGGCAGTTCATGCAGTTAGAGATGAGTAATCCAACATCCTTCTTCATCCATTGCCAATAATATGTATGTTTCATATATCAGTACATCTTGCTACCAGCAGGATATATAGTCAATCTTGAGTGATGACATTCTCGAAGCACTTCCTCTCTCAAACCATCTATTTCTAGGATGACAAGCCTTCCCTTCTTACAGAGCCAACCATTTCAATAAAATCCATACTGCTATATATCCGTTGACTTAATCCCAAAATGGCTTTAGCAATGATCTTAACTAACTTAGGATCATGCCTTTGACTACCTGCAATTCTTTCGATCAAAGTAGGTCTGATATTCAAACTTGCCAACATCTCTAGCTCCATCTCACATCTCGGTCGGAAATCAAAACTTGAAATATATTCCAACTTCTTCCACTCAATGAACATGTCCCATAAACCGGCATGTCTTCTGCTCTAAGCATCAACGAGTGCATTACTTTTTCCTTGTGTATACGCTATTCCAAAGTCATAGGAAGTTAAAAACCCTAACCGCTTCTGCTGACAAAGGTGTAGATCTTTTGTGAAAAGAGGTACTTTAACGACTTGTAATCAATAAACAATTCAAGTCTCTCTCCTTAAAGATAGTGCCTCCATATATTAAGCTCAAACACAATTGCTGCCAATTCCAAGTCATGGGGTGGATAGTTCTTCTCATGCAGTTTTAACTTTCTGCTAGCATAAGCTGCCACCTTATCTTTCTGCATCAGTACCACTCCTAATCCAGTACCATGGTCATCTGCGTATACCATCATCTCCTCATTCCTACCTGGAATAACCAACATAGTGCACTTGTCAATTTTTCCTTCAGACTCGCAAACACATGCTCACATCTAGCATCCCAAGTAAAGCCATAATTATTCTTATTCAACTTGGCTAATGGTGCTGTTATTTTAGACAAGTCTTGGATGAACTTTCGATAATATCGCAACAATCCTAAGAAAATCCTCACATCCTTTGACTTCTTGGGTGTAGTCCAATCTTGAATTACAACGACCTTTGCAAGATCTATCGCGATTCCTTGTTCTGAAACAAAGTGACCTAAAAATCTCACTCTCTCCTCCAAAAGCGACATTTGGAAAACCCTGCCTTTAATTGGTGCTCCTTTAACACCTCAAAGACAATCCTCAAATGAGTCTTGTGTTCCTCCTCGTATCAAAATAGACTAAGATGTTACCCACGAACACAAGCACAAACTTATTAAATTGATCTCTGAAGATACGATTCATAAGATCCATGAAGTAGGCATGAGCGTTGATTAGAACGAATGGCATAACCAACCACTCATAAAATCCAGATAGCGTTCGAAATGCCATTGTTGATACACTCTCTCTGGCCACTCTAAGTAGCTGAAATCTAGGAGCAAGATCCGACTGATAAAACACCCTCGCACCATGAAGTTGATCAAACAAATCATTTATACGTAGTAGAGGATACTTATTCTTCCTTGTCACTTGATTTAACTCATGGTAGTCAACACATAATCTAAGGGAACCATCTGCCTTCATTGTAAATATTACTGGTGCACCCCATTCGGATATACTCCTTCGAATGAAACCTTTATCTAAAAGAATATTCACTTTCACCGCAAGCTCTCTCTACTCTTTGGGTGCCATCCTCCATAAAGGCATCACTATCGATTTGGCATCCTTTGTCAGGTCAATATGAAATTTAGTCTCTCCATTAGGTGGAAGCCTGGTCGCTTCTTTGAATACCTCCAGATACTCCCTACGACTGGTACTGTCAATAACTCATCATCTAGAACTTTGAATGATTGTAGGAAAGTGGTCATTACCTCCTCAACGGGCAAGAAGCCTACCACTACTGTCCACTCGTTGTTCGTCGTTATCGTCACCAACATCCTCTCGTAATCTACTATTACTATGTACTTACTCAACCAGTCCATCCCAAGTATGATACCAAAACTCAAAAACCGCAAAAGAAAACAATCAAAAACAAAATAACATCCATGACTCGATAAACAAGATCATGACAAACCTTACAAAGATTGGCAGGGTCTCTAATGGGGTTCGTTACTACGAAAGGTGTAACACCCTATAATAATAAATTAATTAAACAAGATAATTAATAAAATAGCAATGAGTTAAATCAAACATTAAAATATTATCAAGCTAATAAATGGATTTTGTAAATTTAGGAATTTAGCAACGAAAATTTTGTAGTTGTATTTGTGGCGAGGTTCTGATCCATTTTCATATATAATATGTCAAAAACGGAGTTAGAATTCACCTTTAATTGCGTTGTGCGCAAATAAAATATAAACAACGTTTGAAATTCGAAATAAATAAATAAATATATGGATTATAAACATCTAATTAATGACTAATTGGAATATTCCATAGAATTCAAATTTGTGTATGTATATATACAAGTAGAAGGGGACAAGAATAGAAAACGAAAGGAAAATAATTAATATAAAAAGGAATGTTTTAATTTATAAATAACCTTTCCACGTTCAAACAATTAATTGGGCATTTTGGCACTCAAAGGTTCGACCTCTATGGGTCAACCATCAGTCGACCGCCCTTCATGGATGGAGGTAGAATGCTTGGTCGGTTAGCGCGTGGTGAAGCCGGTTTGGGTTAGGTTCTGGAGTGATTATTATAAAATAAACAACCACAATTTAATCTGACTAATCCTATGGCTCTTATTTGCACATGCGTACACATATCTATAAATAACACTTCATTCCACCTCCTCTAAACCTAATCTTCTCCATTTCCATAGCCTTCAATCCTTCATTGAGTTCCAAAAAAATATTAGGTTTTCTTCTACAAACTTTCTAATCTATATTCTTTCTCATCTCTTCTAAAATAGGATTTAGTATAGATTGTGAATTTGGAATTCTATATAAAAGAATTCTAATTGTTTAAATTCTTATATATATATATATATAGAACCGGAGTTTCGTGCGAGGTTTCAGATCTAAAAGGCAAACATCATCAAATTTATATCATTTCCCTCTAGTAAAATCTCTGTAAGTGGAAATTGCATGTGTTTGCAATTCTTTTATTTTGTATTATTGATTTGGATCTATATGCCTAAGAAGATTTGGGATTTCTATGAAAACATTACACAATAGCAAAACACCCAAACTCTCTTTTATATTTATTGGTGGAAATGTACAATCTGTGTAAATTTGTGCTTCATAGTTGTTAAAGAAATGAAGAAGATGACAGAGTTGTGTTATATAATTATTATTGTGGTCAAATTCATATATCATATGTTGTGACTTTCATGTACTGTTTATTGTCAAATACAAAGGATTTAGATTCTTATATGAATGAAAATAGGTTTAAATGTCTATTTTATAAATAGATTATTTGAACGTGTTTATTTATACAATGTTCAAATATTAATGTTTTATGCATAAACGTATTCAAAAGTGGATTTGAACATAAAATAATTATTATATATATATATGTATGTGTGTGTGTGTGTGTGTGTGTTTGGATACATTTCACAATTGTTATCTTTTGTTGTTGTAGCAATTAGTCAAGTCTAGGCTACAAGTTTTATATGTTATTATTGTTTGTTTCCCATTTAGATATGTTTATATACATGTCTATACTTAAATGACAAAATTTGGGAAATTGACTTTCATGCCTTTCTTTTGTTAGAGATTGACATTTCAACGGTTTAGAAATGTTACATTTGAATTTTTTGTATACATTTAATTTAGGATATTTATTATCTCCATATACACACATATATATATATATATGTAATAACGTAATTAACGTATAACAGATGCGTAATAAATGCATAGTAATTATGATTAATTTAGGGAAGTAGTAATTTGAATTTTAATTGTCCCCTTGGTAATTTGTTTGTACGTGTGTGCATTAATGGCTTTATAAATAGTAATTAATGGCACAAAGGCGCGAGGCTAACCATTACTTGTGATAGAAGCCTGTCCGGAACCGACCGGCATATCCAGCATCTAAAAGTAATCCTGGTTAATGTGAGAGCTTTAGGTGTCAGGGGCCACTATAATTATTACACTAAGATACGAGGTTAAGCCCACTTGTAGTGGAAGCAATTGATTTTCGATGGGCCTTTTCTAGGTCGAAATTTAGACCCACTCCAGACGAGTTCTTACAAAAGGTTTGTCAATGATTTTAGGTTCCAATCCTAATCTATCTACTAAGTCTCTAAATATAATGGTATGAGAAGCATCGATATCAAACAGCACACGAATAGGAACATTGAAAATGGAAAGTGTACCTTGAATGACAATGCCCTTGTCCCTTTTCGTTCGTCGAATGGACATTCGATGAACTAGGAACAACATTGATAACATATTCTTTCACAACCTGCTTAGTTGCCTCAAGGCAATCCATCTTGAGATGTCCAGTCTTACGATAGAGATAACACTTCTACTTGCCACAGGGAACTGATTCTTATAACGGCCCTCCTCTCTGCAATTAAAGCAAGTTATTACAGACTTGGTCTTGTTCTTCTGTCGTCCATTACTCTGAGGTGACTTTCTCTTGTTGTTCCATTTCTTTTGGCCTCCCCTATTTGCCTACAGTTTTGGCTCTCCCTTAGGATCACTACTAGCTACAGTCTTTGAATTGGTAGAACTAATCCCATGCCTTAGTGCCTTTCCAATTACTGACACAAAAGTCTCATCAACACAATTATAGAGTTTTTCTCCCTAATGATCATTCAAGCCAAGAATAAACTTCTCATTCTTCTTCAGTACAGTGTTGATAAGAGACATCATATACTTAGACAAAGTATCAAACTCAGCCATATACTCGTAGATTGTCATGTCCCCTTGCCTCTGCTCCAAAAATTTCCTAAATAAAGCTGATTTATGAGCAGCCGGAGTGAACTTCCCCATAAAACGAGTCTTGATTTGATCCCAAGTGATCTCATCTTCTAGTAAAACCTTCACCACATTCCATCAGTTTATCGGTCGTCCTTGGATTTAACGCGAGGCCAACTTTCTTTTCACAACATCTTCCAGTTTAAGACCGACAAAGATTCACTCGCAAGTATTGAGCCAATCCTGGACATTAACCACCAACTTATACTATACTATATATATTATATAGTTCTGAAAACCAAAATATCTTTACAAGTATGCGCTCATGTGTGTGTGTGTTTATATATATATATACACATACAGTCTCGATTCAACCCTAGGTTAAACAATGCAACCTAGGCTTAGATACCAAATGAAACAACCACCCTATAATTCTAACATCCCGGGAAATGTAAGATGACTATTTAGGAAGAAAAGAACTAAAACTACACAGAACCTATTGTATATCTCAAAGTGCGTGAGATAAGATATAATAGAAAAACATACTGGTATAAAACAAGCAAGATAGTAAGTAATTGAAATGAATCCCAAATTTCAGAGTAATGGATTAAAATAGCAAACCACAATGTCATAGAGTTATACAAAAGAAATAACTTCCAACAGAAATTGTCTCTAACCAGAATGGTAAAGATACCGCTAGCCCCACAGCAGCGAACAACGAAATGACATAGAGTACATATAATAATATTTGGATTGTAACACCCCATGTCCGTTAATGTCACTCACAAAGGGAATGCATTAACTTCCATGGAGCATATTTAGTGTATAGAACTGAATATAACAAGACAGATATAAATAATGGTACTTGAAAATTTTAAAACAACTTTTATTGCAGAAGAGAAATAGTTTGATTACAACAACTTCATAAACCAAGTACACTTAATATCCATCTTGACAAATTGTTTCAGAGAACATAAAATAAAAAGCATAAACCCCAACACAAGTAGCAATAAAAGAGATGAGCTGAACTTTACTTTCAGCAATCCAAGCACTTCCAAAAGAGAGAAAAAGAGATCCGAGATCCGAGATCAAGCTCCACTTGTACTAGTCCCACCCTGAGAACTTGGGAGGGGAAAGGAAGAAAAGAGGCGAAAACAAGGGGTCAAACATAAAGTATGGCGAGTATAATAACTTTAACAATATAATTATTAAAATAACTAGGATAAGGCATAGACTGGTAAGATAAGATATGACCATGAAACAAGTGGGCATGACAGAGCAAATAAGAGGAATATTATGGCGTTAATCTTGTTCCTAATAACTATAGGATAATTACTATACTGCACCACCACTAGTCACCCTAAAAGTTGATCCCGCCTACAGAATTTAATTATGATAATGCTAGTTTCGTGTACCCCTAGCTGCCTTCATAGGTGTCGTCTGCCCCTATCTCCACTAGTTGTACCCACTACCCCCATTCGATCGGCTCCCTAACTCGTAGATACCCGTGTTGGTCCCACAGTGGGGTGTATCACTCCCCAAAGTGGCAACTCGATACCGCTAAAGATGCATGGATTATATCTACACGATGCAACAACGTCTTACCTACTAGCCCGGGCCCACGCACGGACGTGACCCCGTTGGACTTGCGTTGCCACCGCTAACCCGGTTTGACCTCTTACAATCAAATCCAGTAAGCATGTCTCGTCCTCGACTTGGGTCAAGCTCACAAAGATACTTAATGGGTTACTGGTTTGAAAAGGGCCCCCATGCTTGACACAAGCCTTCCACCTATGCTTGGTCCCCACTAAGGTTTTCCCACTTAACCCAATTCTTATTTATGTCTTCTTACATGTTTCAATCTTTGTTAAGTGCATCTAATCGTATTTCACATGCCACCTAAGGCACCCACTTAACCCCCCATGTCCCACCACATGTTTATCTGGTTAAGTGTTACTTAATTCATTAGAACCGTAACCTTGTAAAGACCTCCCACATTAGGCTGACATTTGCGGTTGCTGGACTTGCCGGGAAGGTCTGGGCAGTCTTATACCGCAAACGAGCCTAACCTCGTGTCTTTACAATTGTTACGCATTTAATTCGTGCCTTTGACCTCTCACATTAGACTGGCATTTGTGGCTGCTGAATTTGTCGGGCGGGTCCGTGCAGTCTGACACCACAAAAGAGTCTAATCTCGTGTCTTAGGCGGTTAATTATTACACATCTTTATTTTACTCCAAATTGGATTAATATCCTTATTCAAATTTGTCAATAAATTCCAAATTTATTTATGTCCATAATTGTCTCTTAAAATTATGTCCATAAATACCAATTATGCTAATTAATGTCTCAAATTAATTATATGCCTTTTAAGGCCATTTTATGCCAATTCAAAATTTATGTATATTCAATATTATCCCATCATCCCCACGCTATTCATATGTTTTTATATGACATATGTTAGACTTGCAAATAGTCTAACTTATAAAAAGAAAAACAACATCACATAACACATAAAATAGATCTAAGGATCATGACATAAGATTACATAGCCAATAACTTGCGTATGAATTTCATTCAAACTAGCATATGATACAAAACTAGCATAGGTAATGGGCATAAACTTGCATAACTTATGTACTGCTATAGATTCAAACATAAAGGCGTGAAGTTGCATATGGATCTAAACATAAAGATGTAAACTTGCATATAGATCTAAACATAAATATGTAAACTTGCATATAGATCCAAACATAAAGATGTAAACTTGCATGTGGGTCTAAACATAAAGATGTAAACTTGCATATGGATCTAGACATAAAAGTTAAATGTCACATAAACTAGCATATGCATATACATGTCTCACATATATTTTAATAACCCAAACTTGCATAAGATTCATACATGAATATATGATCCAATCATCACAAACTTGCATAAGATATATGATTCAACTTGCATAAGATTCACATAAGAACTAACATATGATCCAACTTGCATAAGACTAACATATGATTCAACACCACAAACATACAGATAATTTACACCACATGATTCAAAATCATATTCTCATAATCCCAATTATATCTTATCATAATTAAATTAATTAATTATTTTGTGAAAGCTATCATACTCATAATTAAAAAGAATAGTCTTGTCTTTCTGGGATCTGCATTTTGAAACTGAATTGCTCGCCTTTGATTTAGACTAATCATTATTTAGATTTGATTTGATTTGATTTTGATTCAAGCCTCTATCTTGCTTTAGGGTTGAAAGTGTATGGTGGCTACTCTAGGTTCTCCATTGATGGCATGGAGGCTCTTGTTATGAATTAATGTGATTAGGGTTAGGGGTTTAGAAGTGTTTTTATAGAAGTTTAATTTAATAAGAGCGGTCGGATTAACCTAGGGATAACCAGAACCATCAGGACCACTCAGATGCCACATCAGCCCTTAGGGCGAATTGGGCCAAGGGTTGACAGCCAAACACCCTGGATCGACCCCTAGCCGACGCAGCGGGGCTATTCCCCCTCCCGATTCGCTATTTTGAATTTTTTTTGAATATATATATATATATATATATCTCATATGCGTACAAACTTCAAGGCTTAATAACTTCTTCATAAGTTATCCGTTTTATGCAAACCAAATGTCTATCTTGACCGAAAATTTTGAGATGAACATAATAGCGCAACCCATTTCACTTAATTCTTCTTATAAAAATTAAGTATACTTTAATTTGGTAATTTTAATGTTATAAAATTACGGGGTGTTACATTCTCCCCTCCTTAAAGGATTTCGTCCCCGAAATCTCTAAGTTAAGAAGAACGTATCCTACCAACCAATCATCCATCTACTCAACCATCGTCCACAAGCATCCATTGTCCTTGAAGAAATTTCTAATGCAATATGAACTTATGCAAAAATGTGTGTATGTGTTCCTTATCTAATGCAAAGATCAGGTGGTCAACTGATTCAGTTGACCTCCTTAATGCAAATCATGATAGCGTCATGCGTCCATTATGTATGCGAAAGAATCCTATCGATACATATTATTTCTACACGTTTGCACAACCATTCATCAAAATGCAGCATCCATATGATAACACAACCATTATACATCCATTAATTTAGATATGCACACGCATTTATATGCAACATGAAGGTGATTGAGCCGATCTAGTGCCTAATGTGTGTGTACATGCGTCCACGAGCAACCACTAGCAACCACTTGCATCCACCAAACATAACATGTCTCAAACACATGTTTGCAACCATAGGCTTCTTCCTAACTAAAGATCGAAGATGTCATCACAAAGATAATACTAAAAGATAGGACAAGTGTCAACAAAGCGGTAGAAAAAAGAGAAATTAAAACATACCCTCAAAAAGGAAAGGGTACAGCGTACGCATTTTGTCTTCCGTCTCCCAAGTCACGTCTCTTTGATCGTCTCCCCATTGCACTTTGACCAACTTGACCTCTTTGTTGCGAAGCTTTTTGACCTCCGATCCGAGAATGCGTCTAGGAACTCGTCTGATCGTGGCATTGCGCTCTACTTCCACTTCTTCGAGCGTGCTCGACTCTACCACTTCCGCTGTATCGTGTAAACACTTACGCAAATGTGAAACGTGAAACACGTCATGAACTCCGCTGAGCTTCTCTGGTAACTTTACTCTATGCGCCATATGTCCAATCCTCTCCGTAATTGGAAAGGGTCCTATGAACCTCGGTGCCAACTTCCCTACTAATCCAAAACGGACTATGTTTCTGAATGGTGACACCTAAACAAAAACCATGTCCCCAATATTTAATTCAAGATCGTTTCGTCTCCTATCAGCATATGACTTATGTCGGTCCTGCGCCATCTTCATTCGCCGTCGAATCAGGTCTTTCGTCTCCGAAGTCTCCCTAATCATGTCGGGTCCAAGCAAAACCTTATCAGTGGATTCCCACCAACATGTAGGTGATCGGCAAGGTCGTCCATAAAGAGCCTCAAAAGGTGCCATGCCAATGCTAGCCTGAAAACTATTATTATAGGCGAACTCCACTAGTGGAAGGTGTTCTTCCCATGTTCCTCCAAAGTCTAGGATGCATAGCCGTCCGTCTAGTCGTCCGTCTGAGGGTGATAAGTGGTACTCAAGCATAATTGCATTCCAACTGCCTCTTGTAAGCTTCTCCAAAATTCGCTTGTGAAAATGGGATCTCTATCGCTCCCAATGCTAGAGGGTATGCCATGCAAACGAACTATCTCTCGAAGGTAAACAGATGCTAACCACGCGGCGGTCCTTCTACTTTTAACGGGAATAAAATGGGCACTTTTGGTAAGTCTGTCTACAATTACCCAAATCCGTATTACCCTTCCTTGATCATGGGAAACCATCTACAAAATCCATGGAAACGCTTTCCCATTTCCAAAGCGGAATCTCTAAGTCTGATGGAGCAAACCTCTAGGCTTCTTTTGCTCTGCCTTGACTTGTTGGCAAACTAAGCATCTAGCAACGAACTCGGCCATGTCCTTCTTCATTCCAGCCCAAAAGAGAACTCGCTTCATATCCCTACACATCTTATCACCACTGGGATGTATGGTCATCTTAGAGCGATGTGAGTCTTCAAGAATTGCCTTCTTCAAACTCTTGTCTTGTGATATGCAAAGTCTTCCATCTCTACGTAGCCAACCTCTCTTATCTATAGCATATATATCAAGATGACTCGAGGACTCCCCTCCTATAAGCTTGCCTACTATCTCAACCAACTGTTGGTCATTTCGCTGTGCCTCTCCAACTTGACCCAAAAGTGTAGGTTGCACCTCTAACGATGACAATAATCCGGGTTCATAATCGACAGAGGGTCTGAAGTCAAAGGAAGATATATACTCCAAACTCTACTGCTCTACGAACAAAGGACTTAAAGTTAACTTCTTTCTACTTAAGGCGTCGGCTACAACATTACCCTTGCCAGGGGTATATGCGATCTCAAAATCATAGGATGCCAAAAACTTCATCTATCTCTGTTGCCTCAAGTTTAAGTCCTTCTGAGAGAATAAGTACTTTAGCGACTTATGGTCTGTATACAACTCAAACCTCTCGCCAAGCAAATAATGAAGCCATGATTTAAGCGCAAAAACTATGGCCGCCAACTCTAAGTCGTGGGTAGGGTAATTTTTCTCGTGGGCTTTCAACTGTCTTCCACCATAGCATATCACCCTTCCCTCTTGCATTAAAACAGCGCCAAGCCCTGCCCCGCAAGCGTTGGTATATACAGTGAATGCCTTACTCCCGTCTGGCAAAACTAAAAATGGAGCTGTCGTCAAAGCCCTCTTCAGAAGTTGGAAAGCATCGTCACAGTCAACGTCCCAAGTAAAAGTCAAATTCTTCTTCGTTAATCGAGTGAGAGGGGCTAATATCTTCACGAAGTCCTTAATGAACTTCCTATAATAGCCAGCCATCCCTAAAAAGCTTCTTACTTCTGTTGCGTTCTTAGGAGTTTTTCAATCTTGGATTGCCACCACCTTGGCGGGATCCACAGCTATCCCTTCCTTAGAGACCACGTGTCCTAAGAGCCTCACTTCTTTTCTCCAAAAATGGCACTTTGAGAACTTAGCTTTTAGCTGATGCGCTCGTAGGGTCTCTAAGACTTCCCTAAGATGTAGGGCATGCTCTTCTTCATTTTTAGAGAAAACCAGAATATCGTCTACAAAGACTACCATAAACTTGTTTAGAAACTCTCTAAACACACTACTCATTAAGTCAACAAAGTATGCGGGTGCATTTGTCAAACCAAAAGGCATGATGAGCCACTCAAAGAAACCGTCAGGAGTTCTAAAGGCAGTCTTATCGCTGCTATCTTCAGCCACCCTTAGCTGATGAAACCATGTAGCTAAATCCAGTTGCGAGAAAACTGAAGCACCCACCAACTGATCGAATAAATCGTCTATCCTCGCAATAGGTGCCTGTTCTTCTTTGTTATCTTATTCATCTCTTTATGGTCCATGCACAATCTAAGTGAACCATCAGCTTTTGTAGCAAAAACAACTGGAGCACCCCACTCCGAAATACTTCTTCTTATGAACCCCTTCTCATGCAATTCATTCACTTGCTTACTGAGTTCTTTTCTCTCTCTCGGAGCCATGTGGTGCACTGGTAATGCAACTGGCTTTGCATTATCTACTAGATATATTCGAAAGTCTATCTCGCGCCTCGGGGGTAAACCTTGAACTTCATCGAACTCGTCACTATATTCACGGATGACACGAACAGATTTCAAATCATCATTGGATGCGTCTAGGGATTCTAGGTAGCTAAGCATTACCAGACCTCTAGGGTCACAAGAAATATCAAGGGTCTTTCCACAACGAGTCAACAGTATAACTACCCTTCTTTCACAATCTAGGATGGCACCGTATCTAGTTAGCAAATCCATACCTAGAATCAAGCAGTATCCCATGAAGCCAAGAACAAAGGCGTTGCATTCAAACCCAATGCCTAAGAAATACACCCTCAAATCCCGACGAATCATAGAAAGATGAGCCGAACCACCAATAGGATTTGAGACTACTAAGGGATCCGTAACTAGACTAGTATTTAGGTGCAGTGTTTCAACTAACGAGGCAGATACAAACGAATGTGAAGCGCCAGAGTCAAACAAAGTACGAACAGGATGATCAAATAGAAAAACTAAACTTTCAACGGAAATGTTTCTACCTCTCTCCTGTCCTGGTGCCATGAGAGCCTGAATCTGCCCTCTCGCTTGCCCTGGTTCCATGAGAGCCTGAAGCTGCCCTCCAGAAGTTCTTTGCCCTTGCCCCTGTTTCCTTGGGCAGTCCTTAACTAGATGACCTGCCTATCCACAGTGGAAACAGCCAGTCTTCTTCTTTTTCCTATAGTCTTTGCTCAGATGGCCTGGTGTCCCACAATTAAAGCACTTCTTCTTTCCTTTGCCATTATTGTTCTTCCCGCCTTTCTTGTTTTGCTGTTGTGGCTTCTTCTGGTCTTCTTTCTTCTCCGGTGCCTTATTAGCATTCACACCTTTCTCTTTCTCATCCATAAGCGCCATGTCAACCAGTTTCTCAAAGGTAGCCCCCATTGGAATGTGGGTCATCGCCAACCCATGTAGCGGCTCATTCAAACCTTTAATGAACCTTAAGGCCTTCTTCTCAGGTGTGTTTACCAATCCCAAGCCAAATCTCGCCAATTGATTGAACTTGTTGATGTACTCCTTTACTGATATATCCCCTTGCTTCAACGCCAAGAAACTTTCCATATATAAATTCTCTTCGGCTCGTGAGAGAAATTTCATTTCGAACCTACGCTTGAAATCCGTCCATGTCTCCACCGGACGCTCTCTGTTCGTAACCTCCCACTAAAACGAGGCTTCGTATTTCATTAACCAAGCAGCCAATTGGACCTTCCTTCCATCTTCTACTTCGAAAATACCAAATAAATCTTCCACCTCCTTAAGCCAATTTCGAGCTTCAACAAACGTCTCTAATCCGTGAAAAGGTTTCCCGCCTATCGCCCTAAAATCTTTGCATATCTTTGCAAAAGAATCAACATAGGGAGGAGGAGGAGGAGGGGGAGGAGGAGAATTTGCTGGGCTTGCGACATTGACCCTAGCTTCCACATACCTTCTAAATCATCCTAGTATCAGTATCCCCTCGGGTATCTCGGCAATTCCAGACATGCTGAGAAGAAAATGAAGAGATTCAAAATGGAGAATTCGAAAGAAAGATATATGGCTATTGGGGGTTATGTTTTTAAAACAGACTTTTCTCTTGAAAATACTTTCCTTAAAACATACTTTTGAAAGTATTTCTTTATAAAATGCTTTTTGAAAAATAGTTTTTCAAAATTCATATCTGGTCTGGAAACCTTCAGCTCTGATACCACGTGTAACACCCCACGTCCATTAATGTCACTCACAAAGGGAGTGCATTAACTTCCATGTAGCATATTTAGTGTATAAAACAGAATATAACAAGACAAATATAAATAATGGTACTTGAAAATTTTAAAACAACTTTTATTGCAGTGGAGAAATAGTTCGATTACAACAACTTCATAAACCAAGTACACTGAATATCCATCTTGATAAATTGTTTCAGAGAACATAAAATAAAAAGCATAAACCCCAACACAAGTAGCCAAAGATGAGATGAGCTGAACTTTACTTTCAGCAATCCAAGCACTTCCAAAAGAGAGAGAAAGAGATCCGAGATCAAGCTTCACTAGTACTAGTCCCACCCTGAGAACCTAGGGGGAGGGGAAGGAAGAAAAGAGGCGAAAACAAGGGGGTCAGACATAAAGTCTGGCGAGTATAATAACTTTAACAAACTAATTATTAAAGTAACTAGGATAAGGCATAATCTGGTAAGATAAGATATGACCATGAAACAAGTGGGCATGACAAAGCAAATAAGAGGAATATTCTAGCATTAATCTCGTTCCTAATCACTATAGGATAATTACTATACTGCACCACCACTAGTTACCCTAAAAGTAGATCCCGCCTACAGAACTTAATAATGATAATGGTAGTTTCGTGTACCCCCAACTGCCTTCATAGGTGCTGTCGGCCCCTATATCCACTAGTTGTACGCACTACCCCCATTCGATCGGCTCCCTAACTCGTAAATACCCGTGCTGGTCCCACAGTGGGGTGTATCACGCCCCAACGTGGCAACCCGATACCACCAAAGAGACATGGCTTATATCTACATGATGCAACAACGTCTTACCTACCAGCCCGGGCCCACGCACGCACATGACCCCGTTCGACTTGCGTTGCCACCGCTAACCCGTTTTCACCTCTTACGATCAAATCCAGTAAGCGTGTCCCATCCTCGACTTGGGTCGAGTTCACAAAGATACTTAATGGGTTACTGGTTTAAAAAGGGCCCCCATGCTTGACAAAAGCCTTCCATCTATGCTTGGTCCCCACTAAGGTTTCCCACTTAACCCCATTCTTATTCATGCCTTCTTACATGTTTCAATCTTGGTTAAGTGCATCTAATTGTATTTCACATGCCACCCAAGGCACCCACTTAATTTCACATGCCACCCAAGGCACCCACTTAACTCCTATGTACCACCACATGTTTATCTGGTTAAGTGTTACTAAATTCATTAGAACCGTAACCTTGTAAAGACCTCCCACATTAGGCTGACATTTGCAGTTGCTGGATTTGTCGGGCGGGTCCGTGCAGTCTTATACCGCAAACGAGCCTAACCTCGTGTCTTTACAATTGTTACACATTTAATTCGTGCCTTTAAACTCTCACATTAGACTGACATTTGTGGCTGCTGGATTTGCCGGGCGGGTCAGGGCAGTCTTAAACCACAAAAGAGTCTAACCTCGTGTCTTAGGCGGTTAATTATTACACATCTTTATTTAACTCAAAATTGGATTAATATCCCTATTCAAATTTGTCAATAAATTCAAAATTTATTTATGTCCATAAATACTAATTATGCCAATTAATGTCTCAAATTAATTATATGCCTTTTAAGGCCATTTTATGCCAATTCACAATTTATGTATATTCAATATTATCCCATCATCCCCACGCTATTCGTATGTTTTCATATGACATATGTTAGACTCGCAAATAGTCAAACTTATAAAAAGAAAAACAACATCACATAACACATAAAATAGATCTAAGGATCATGACATAAGATTACATAGCCAATAACTTGCAATGAATTTCATTCAAACTAGCATATGATACAAAACTAGCATAGGTAATGGGCATAAACTTGCATAACTTATGTACTGCTATAGATCCAAACATAAAGGTGTGAACTTGCATATGGATCCAAACATAAAGATGTAAACTTGCATATAGATCTAAACATAAATATGTAAACTTGCATATAGATCTAAGCATAAAGATGTAAACTTGCATATGGATCTAAACATAAAGATGTAAACTTGCATATGGATCTAGACATAAAGGTTAATGTCACATAAACTAGCATATGCATATACATGTCTCACATATATTTTAACAACCCAAACTTGCATAAGATTCATACATGAATATATGATCCAATCATCACAAATTTGCATAAGATATATGATTCAACTTGCATAAGATTCACATAAGAACTAACATATGATCCAACTTGCATAAGACTAACATATGATTCAACACCACAAACATACATATAATTTACATCACATGATTCAAAATCATATTCTCATAATCTCAATTATATCTTATCATAATTAAATTAATTAATTATTTTGTGAAAGCTATCATACATACAATTAATAAAATAGTCTTGTCTTTCTGGGATCTGTATTCTGAAGCTGAATTGCTCGCCTTTGATGTAGACTAATAGTTATTTAGATTTGATTTGATTTTGATTCAAGCTTCTATCTTGCTTTAGGGTCGAAAGTGTATGGCGGCTACTCTAGATTTTCCATTGACGACATGGCGGCTCTTGTTATGAATTAATGTGATTAGGGTTAGAGGTTTAGGAGTGTTTTTATAGAAGTTTAATTTAATAAGAGCCATCGGATTAACCTACGGATAACCAGAACCATCAGGACCACTCAAATGCCACATCAGCCCTTAGGGCGAATCGGGCCACGGGTTGACAGCCAAACACCCTGGATCGACCCCTAGTCGACCCAGCAGGGCTTAGGTCGACTCCAAAAATGGTGCGGTTCGGCTATTCCCCCTCCCGATTCGCTGTTTTGAACTTTTTTTGAATATTATATATATATATATATATATATTTCTCTCATATGCATACAAACTTCAAGGCTTAATAATTTCTTCATAAGTTATCCATTTTATGCAAACCAAATGTCTATCTTGACCCAATATTTTAAGACGAACATAACAGCGCAACCCATTTCACTTAATTCTTCTTCTAAAAATTAAGTATACTTTAATTTGTGAATTTTAATGTTATAAAATTATGGGGTGTTACATGGATAACCCACAACTAACATGTTCCTAGTCTGCTAATGTAAAAGCACCCAGAATAATAAGAAGCAAAGCATAAAAATTTAGGTCAGACAAAGTTTGATGTGAGTGATAAAATCTGTATAATAGAAAATAAATGGAACATGTAATATAACATTCCATACCTTACATGTTCTGCATCCAAAAAGATAGCACATAGAAGTATACACTACTCTATAAAATCAGTAATATGGGAGTACTCTACGTTTGAGTACTGGGATGTCTAAATGTCTGCATCAGTAATTCTTATTTCTGTGTTAGTGCTTTCTACATCTAGTGACATCCCTAGGGTGATAAATGATTTAAATAAGCATAGAAAACATCATCCATTCTCAAATTCATTCGGTCACTGCGTTGGATATATAGTATATTTAGTTTTGCAGTAGTTATACCCTATCTAAGTTGAAACAGTCTACATTAGACTGACAACCTCAACTTGATTGAGAATGCGTATTAGTGGTATTCATGAGTCCTAATGTATTAACAACCTATATCCAACGGGAAGCCTCTGCACTGTCTTACAACCTACATCGAGTCGAAGACTCGATAGACGCTCAAGCCTCAGCTCTTCAAGTACCCGCCCAAACCAACATACTAATGATCCCTTTGCATACGTATCTCCACTGCAGAGCTACTCTAAAACAGGTTTCCTACTCCTTTTGAAGTTCTCAGGTCGGGAACTAGCTAGACAACTAAATCTATCATCCGCCCATATTCCCAAACCTTCCATTGACAATTTTTCCACCTTGACTCATGGTTTATTGCTCTAACTTAGTAGTTCGACTAGTCGTCGTTGATTTGAACCGTCCAGCGTATACCATTCCAAAATGCTCTATGATGGCCCGCCCCGCACCAGCTGACATTTCCAATGAAAAGCGTTGTACCGATGTCCAACCAGCATGGGACGGTTGTAAAAAAGGGTTTGAAATTATGTATCATCAAAGAACCTGTAGTATATCTCATAGCACATAGAACAAAATATAATAATAACATAACTTGATATAAAACAGGTGAGGCAGTGCATAAGCTGAAGACTAAACCATCATAGCAACGGAAAATTCCAAATACATCTTATGATCCAAACCATCTTTATTACAACTTTTAAAACCGTCTCTAAAGCAAAATAGGAAGGTACACTACTAATGCCCAAAGTAATGACCAACAACAACACAGGGAGAATATATGGAAATGATACGTGTTAGCCTCCTGCTCCTCTCCGGACAACTACTTATGCATAACCAGCTAACGTGTCTCTAGTATGCTCGTTTAAGAGCACCCAGAGTAATAAGACTAGACTTAAAACTCTGGGTCAGACAAAAGTCTGGTATGAGCGATAAGTAGCAAAAACAGAACACTAACAGGTATACATAACCATACCTGAACCTGGACATGCAACCATAGAGTTAGCACAACAGGATGTACAATACTCTAAGGTAACACTAACACACGGTGTGAAAATAATGGGGAGGGGGTGTGCATGTCGTAGTGATAGAACATCAAACATAGCAATCATCCTCACATCTCTCACTCAGTGCGTAAAGTCTACGATATCTACCACTTTGATCACCCAATTTTTTGCTACAATCACTCTGCCCCATGGAGTTATAATGACTCCACTGCACTGATCCATAACCACTAATACTTTGCTATGTCCACTCTGCCCCATGGAGTTATAATAGCACCACTGCACTGGCTCGTAGCCTTGCTACGATCACTTTGCCCCATTGAGTCATGACAACTCCACTGCACTGATCCATAGCCAATATTCGTCTCTCAGTGGTGAGTCAAAGCTATAGACATTGGTAACCCCTTTGCACATATCCCGCAGCAAAGTCCAACTCATGACGTTAACTCGTTGATCCCCATTTGGATCCTGAGTAATAACCTCCCATGTGGACTTCCTTTGCATCTCGGGTTTTGGTCGAATTGAAGTTGGTCTTCAGAAGAGTCTACGCGTAAGAGTAGGAACATACGCTCGATTCGGTTCGATCACTCGGTTCGGTTCAGTATATGGGGTCCTTTAAAACACATCGGTTCGGTTTAGCCCTCCTTTCCATGCTCCAACTTCCGTTCGGTTCGGGTGTCCTCATCCGGTTTGGTTCGGTGCTTTCCATCCTGGCCCGGTTCGGGTTGTACTCACCATTTCCGATCCGATCCCCCTCGCCCTCGTTTCCGATCTGAGCCCAACTCCAACCCTATGCAAATGGCCTTCCTTATTGCCAAGTCTCTTATGCCAAGTTCCGGTCCGGTTCGAATTTCTTTACCCAGTTCTCCTATCCGATCCGAGCCCTATAATCCGACCCGATCCGAATCCCTACACATTTTCCCGAAAGCATATCTTGTCCATATTCGTCATACGACGGCATTTTCAACCATTCTAACTTTCCTACAAGATTAATTATCATTCCAAACAGTCATAGTAACATATAGGATCAGTCAACGAGGCCAAAATATTAAGCATATAGGTTATTTTAGATCAAACATACCCCAAAAGCATGATTTTCCCCTTAATCTTCTTAAGCATGTTGTAACTATAGGATTAGCAAAATATGTATAAATTAAACCAAATTTTTATCAGAGCCCTAAAATAATATTTAAGAATTTTTACATATTTTTCCAGAATTTTAGCATGCATAATTTCACCAATTATCAATAATCACCCCTAATTAGCCGTAATTAGTGAAAAACAATGCAAATTACTCACCTTAGCACAAACAAATTCTTAGATTTGAAACTCCACTGATTGGATCGAATTCATATGCAACACAACAGCGCTAACTCTGAATTGATGTCAATCCGCCTTGATTTGATGTAGATTCGCTTAATATTGGATTAGAAAGTGATTAAAGATGAATTTAGAAGGTGGAGGCCATTACTAGGGTTCAAAGAATGTTTGTGGCGGCTAGAAAACTGAGATGAGATGGTTTCCTAATTGATTTCAGCCTCCCCACAACCTTAATCCCGAAATGGATTATGGGCCCATCTGCTAATTACCCTACTAAGCCCGCTTAAGCAGTTTTTCACCTTCCAAACCTTGTTTCAGTCATATCTCCCAAATGGTAAGTCCGTTTAGCTTATGTGACCATTCTACGGAAAGCTAAGCCATCATCCGAATCCATTGGATGTAGTTTCAAGTCAAAACCCCTTACCAATCAAAAGTTATAGGCGAAACAAGATTCGCTAGGGGTAAAACAGTCAAAATCAGCCAAAATCGTGAACATGGGAAATGACCCCAGTAGTCATTTCCCAAAGTTACACGACCATACAGCTTCGCATGTGAATGAAATAAATATTCTACGATCCTCCGATGCGTAGAATGCGGGTCGTTACACTCTCCCCTCCTTAAGAAATTTCGCCCTGGAAATTCCTTAACCAAAACATACAATAGGCACTGCATGCCTATCAACCATTTACAACAATCAAACACACATAATAACAGAACAGGCCTATCCTAGCATGTGGAATAACTATATCGCAATTAAAATCTTAATAGGCAAAGACTTCCGGATGCGACTTCCTTATGCTCTACTCTGTTTCTCAAGTACAATCATTTTCATTCTCGCCCTACTGAACCTTGACCAATTTCACCGTCTTCCTTCGAAGTTGCTTCGTATCGTACTCGACAATACGGATCGCCTGCGGTTCCCAACCGCCTCAGGTTCTACTTCGATGTCATCCAACTGATCCGGTGAAATAGTCATATCGGGGTTGTGCACGAACTTCCTTAACTGGAAAACAAGAAGTACATTGTGAACTCCTGCCATCTTGTCAGGTAACTCAGCTTTATATGCCAAATTTCCAACTTGCTCGAGAACTGGGAATGGACCAACAAATCTTGGTGCTAACTTGACTCTCCTACCAAACGAATCACGCTCTTTAACAGAGAAATCTTCACAAATACTAAGTCGCCAATAAAGAATTTTAAATCTCTTCGCTTCATTCGCTGTTGGATAACCTTGATCCTATCTGAGGTTTCTCTTATTACATCTGGCCCAAGCACTAACTTCTCACCGGTTCCTAACCAACATGATGGTGAGTTGCACGGTCTTCCATATAAAGCTTCAAATGGAGCCATACCAATACTGGACTAATAACTATTATTATATGTGAATTCAACCAGATGCCAATGGTCATCCCATGATCCACCAAAAATCCAATATACAAGCCCTCAAGAGATCTTCCAATATATGATTCACCCTCTCTATCTGGCCGTTGTTTGAGGATGGTACGCGGTACTGAGATGTAATTCCTACCCTAAAGCCTCTTGTAAGTTCTTCCAAAACCCACAAGTAAACAACAGATCTCGGTCACTCACAATGCCTTTGGGTACTCCAATGAAATCTCACTAACCACTCCATATATAGTTCTGCTAACTTAGCTGTTGTTCTATTCGACTTGACGGGTATAAACCTTGCACTCTTGGTCAATCGGTCCATAATCACCCAACTGCTATCATGGCCCGATCTAGTCCTTGGTAACCCATCAATAATATCCATTGAGACTTATTCCCATTTCCATTATGGAATTTCCAATGGTTGTAACAACCCACTAGGCTTCTTTTGCTCGGCTTTAACAAGCTGGCAATTCATGCATTTGGATATAAACTTTCCAACGTCTCTCTTCATGCCTTCCCAGTAGTAGGTCTGCTTCATATCTCGATACATCTTGTTACCACTGGGGTATATAGTCAGTTTTGAGTGATGAAATTCTCTAAGCACTTCATCTCTTAATCCATTAACATTGGGTACAACTAATCTCTTGTTCTTTCTAAGCCAACCTTCTTGATCAAGTCCATACTTGTTCATCTCCTCGTCGATTCCCATCTCCAATTTGGAGATGATTTCCAATAGGTTAGGATTGTCCCCCTGAATGGAACCATTCCGCTCAATCAAAGTGGGTCTGATCGTCAAACTTGCTAATGTTTCTGGATCCAGTTCGCACTTTGGTCTGAAATCGTACCCTGCGATATACTCCAGTTGCTTCCATTCAAGAAACATAGCCCTTAAACTGACATGTCTTATACTTAATGCATCAGTTACTGCATTGCCCTTTCTTGGTGTATATGCGATATCGAAATCATACGAAGCCAAGAATTCTAACCATTTTTGTTGTCGGAGATTTAGATCCTTCTGAGAGAATAGATACTTTAACGACTTATGATCAGTAAATAACTCGAATCTTTCTTCCAAGAGATAATGTCTCCACATCTTCAACGCGAACACGATCGCTGCCAATTCCAAATCATGGGTAGGATATCGTTTCTCATGCGGTTTCAGTTGTCGACTGGCGTAAGCTACGAACCTACCCCCTTGCATCAACACAACACCTAGTCCGGTACCACATGCATCTGTGTATATCGTCATCTCTTCATTCTCTTTAGGAATGACTAATACTGGTGCACGCTCAACTTTTCCTTTAGACTCTTGAATGCATTTTCACACCTTCCCTCCCAGATGAAAGCTTGATTCTTCTTAGTCAACTGAGTTAGCGGTGCCGCTATCTGGGAGAAGTATTGGATAAACTTCCGAGAATATCCAGCTAATCCCAAGAAATTTCTTATGTCTGTTGCATTCTTTGGCGTAGACCAATCCTGTACCATAGCCACCTTCGCAGGGTCCACGGCAATACCATTCTCTGAAACAACATGGCCCAAGAATCTCACCTCCCTCTTCCAAAAGTGACACTTAGAAAATTTCGCTCTCAGTTGGTGTTTCCTCAACACCTCCATCATTGTCCTCAAATGTTCCTTGTGTTCCTCTTCTGTCCTCGAGTAAACCAAGATATCGTCCACGAACACAAGAACAAACTTATTCAGTTGATCCCTGAATACCCTATTCATAAGATCCACAAAATATGCTGGTGCATTAGTCAACCCGAATAGCATAACCAACCACTCATAGAATCCAGACGACGTCTGAAAGGATGTTTCGGAACACTCTCAGCTGCTACTCGGAGCTAATGAAATCCTGTCGCGAGGTCCAACTGGGAGAACACTCTTGCTCCTTCCAGTTGACCAAACAAATCATCTATCCATGAAAGAGGATACTTATTCTTTCTAGTCACTTTATTCAACTCGTGATAGTCTACACACAAATGAAGGGAACCATCTGCCTTGGTGCAAATAGAACTGGTGCTCCCCACTCGGAAACACTCCTCCGGGTAAATCCCTTCTTCAAAAGATCGCTTACTTGCACCCCAAGCTCTCGCTTCTCCTTTGGTGCCATACGACGAGGTGGCATCATTATATGTCTGGCATCTTTCACTAAATCAATAAGGAACTCAATCTCTCGGTGTAGTGGAAGTCCGGTCACTTCCTCGAAGATATCCGGATACTGGCCAGCATTGGGTACCCCTGATAACTCGCCTGGCGGAATGTCGAGGGAATTTAGAACACTATCCATTAGTATATCACTAGGTAGGCCACCAAACACTACCCTTCGCCCATCATTCACCCTAATGGTCACCGAAAATCCCTCACAGTCTACCACCACCCCATACCTTTGGAGCCAAGTGACTCCCAAAATAATACCATACCCAGTAAAGCCTAAAACAAAGCAATCACAAGAAAACATATGTCCTTGACTCGATAATACCACATTACGACAAATCATACTAAGGCTAGTCGAACCACCAATCGGGTTCGTCACCACTAAAGGTCTCTCGACAATCTCGGGTTCCAATCCCAACCTATCTACCAGGTCATTAGATATGAAGGAATGGGAAGCCCAGTATCAAACAATACTCGAATAAGAAAATCATAAACATAAAGCATACCTTGAATGAAGACATTCTTTCCTTTCTCCATCGCAATTGGGGCATTCGATGAAGAAGGAACAACATTAATACCATACGCTTTCACAATCTGCTTCTCTTTAGGATGTTGTGGACATTTATCCTTGTGATGTCCCACTTGACCACAATTGAAGCACTTCCTGTCCGCTAGCTTTGCTCGACATTCTTTAGCATAGTGGCCCTTCTTGCCACAGCTAAAGCACTCTGCATCTATTAGCCTGCTTTGTAACCACGCTACCCAAAGCCAGGGACTTGGGTACGAACTTACATTGATTGGCGATCACTTGAGTGGAGTGATAGAAAGAAGCAAAACTTGAATTATTCATGAAAATGTCACCAGAGCGGTTCCCCCCTTCGGATCGGATCGGATCGGATCCCCCCTTCGGATCGGATCGGATCCGCCCTTTCGGATCAGATCGGATCGGATCGGATCCCCTTCTCCGGATCGGATCGGAGTACCCTCTACCCGAACCACCTGAATTTGCAACCACTCCTCAACGTGCTCCTATTTTCTAGGCTTATCATCCGGATCTACTTACACATGGCAGCCCATGATCTGGAAACTGTTTCTCCACATCTCCCACCACTTCTCCATGACCCGCTGGATGGCTGCCACGTTACACCCGAACCAATCCCAGGAGCAACCTCCATTCGCCTATAAATACAGCATTTCGTGGAGATTTCAGGGGACTTTTGGCATTTCATTCATTCATGGTAGCCATGGCCGAATTCCCCCATCAATAACCACTTTCTTCTCCACTGAAAATCAATGAATTCGGAGAGAATTATTCATGGTATTTGAGTATTAAGTGTCAATGTTCATTGTAATTGTAATTCTAGAATGAAATGAAAAACTATGAAGTAGACATAGGCTCATTAACGCCGAACCACTATAAATTTCGTGTATTGACTGATTTTTCTTTCTTTTAGTTCATGATTCCTCATTATTCTCTGCAAAATGTAATCAATTGGGTGTTAGGACCATTTTTTGGTCTAACAGCATCTTTCCTGTCTTTCTTTTTCTAACCATCCTTGATCTGATTCCTTTTGTTCTAAGAATTATTCTTGCCTCCACCGCTTGCCTGCTTTGTAACCAGGCTACCCAAAGCAAGGGACTTGGGTACGAACTTACATTGATTGGCGATCACTTGAGTGGAGTGATAGATAGATGCAAAACTTGAATTATTCATGCAAATGTCACCAGAGCGGATCCTCCTTCGGATCGGATCAGATCCCACCTTCGGATCGGATCGGATCCCCCCTTTCGGATCGGATCGGATCGGATCGGATCCCCCTCTCCGGATCGGATCGGAGTACCCTCTACCCGAACCGCCTGAAGTTGCAACCACTCCTCAACGTGCTCCTATTTTCTAGGCTTATCATTCGGATCTGCTTACACGTGGCAGCCCATGATCTGGAAACCGTTTCTCCACATCTCCCACCACTTCTCCATGACCCGCTGGATGGCTGCCACGTTACACCCGAACCGTTCCCAGGAGCAACCTCCATTCGCCTATAAATACAGCATTTCATGGAGATTTCAGGGGACTTTTGGCTTTCATTCATTCATGGTAGTCATGGCCGAATTCCCCCATCAATAACCACCTTCTTCTCCACTGAAAATCAATGAATTCGGAGAGAATTATTCATGGTATTTGAGTGATTAAGTGTCAATGTTCATTGTAATTGTAATTCTGGAAGGAAATGAAAAACTATGAAGTGGACGTAGGCTCATTAACGCCGAACCACTATAAATTTCGTGTGTTGACTGATTTTTCTTGCTTTTAGTTCATGATTCCTCATTATTCTCTACAAAATGTAATTAATTAGGTGTTAGGACCATTTTTTGGTCTAACATTTTGGTGCTTTCACTAAGAAATGTAGATTCTCAACGTTTATGGATTCTCCAATCTACTAATTGGACCGCCAAGTCCGATGAGGAAATCCGACAAATTCTCTGTTTTCCAATGATCTTGTAAATATGACGACTTCCAGACGTGAAGCCAATAGCATGCCTTGTAGCAGCGATGATTAACTAAGATTGGAAACGACAGCTCCGGCATATTTCAGTCTTCGGTTCGAATAAAGAACAAATGGATGTTCTTGATCTGTAAGTGAGAGTCACTGCTATCAGTCTCCAGGTCGAACGGGTCGAATTGGATCTGATTCGATCCCCAATCACCGTGTATAAAGCTTGATATGTGCCAGAACCGGTTCGAATGTTCTTGGGTCGGATCCGACCGGATCCGGAGGAGGGCTTCCGATCCGATCCAGCAATAGTGCTCGTATGGCAAATAATGAAGAAGGCCATCCGACCCGAACCGACAACTGCACCCCGATACGAACCGAGTGTCTCCATCTGAGTTGATTTGATCTGCGGACATAATTCGATCCTAAGGTACGCCCAAACCGCAACTTGAAGGCAAATTTCGATCTGAACCGAAACAACTATTTTTGGAAAAAATACAGTTTTCAGATCATTTCAGAAAAGGCTCCATCGTCCAAAATTGAAAAAATCGTGCGGTGCCCACATTTTCGACCTAACTGGTTAGGTCGATCGCCGTCGGAACTGTGGGGCCCCGGACCCCCACCGGCGCTGCGCCCGGACCCGCTGACGGCCTCGCCTTCGGCTCGTAGCACGGCTCGCCTTCGGCTCGGAGTACGTTTTTGTCCTGCAATAATCATTAAGGCTTATCAACCAAGATTCAGTAGATAGTCTTAGGAAATCGACAGCAAATTGGCAACGGCGGGAATTCTTCCTAGAGCCATCACACCTATTTATTGATGTTATTCAATGCGAGGAGCTATTGAAAAGATTCGGCATGTCGGCTATGACGGTATACGAGATAGCGATTGTATCACAACAGCCTCCTCCCCCAGAACCCCGATGGTGTATAGATTTCACCAATGCAACTGATGATGTTTCTGAATGAGTAGTGACCACCTAGTTTACATGACTTAAACCTGTCCAACTGATGAAGTCCCAGATGCCATTAACATAAAACAATCTGGACACTATTCTGAAGATGGCTCAGAAGATCCCAATGACCATGATTCTCAATGATGTAATGTCCGATAGCAAATAAGGATCCTGGCACTACAAAATTACCCTCCACTTGAATGATGTAATAAAAGACAAATGTTCTTTGGTTTGCTCCCTGGATAGCTTGGCTAACCTTTGAAATGCTTATTTTCCATCAACTGCATCAAGGGAGATTGGTTTCCATCGACTAAGGGTAAGATCAACACACTTTCGTTCCCAGAGTCAGATACCAATTGAACCACCGCAGGCCATGATTGGACATATGGATCCTTGTCCGGATGATAGCAACTTGACTGCTCACCAGCCACCACATGACCTTGGTCAAGAGATAAGATTTTGAGATCAAAGTACCTCACAAACTATGCTATCGTAAGCTTATCTGATCAAGGTCCAAATAGACCCGCTCCAACAGAATTTAGAGCCTGCATTGCACCCTAGTGTCTACTGCTAAATATCCCAACCGAAGATAGAGCGGGAATGGTCTATGGTGACCAAGTTATGGGAGAAGCCGATTATTTGGCTAGATAGAATATGCTTTGCAATATAGATGGCGTGAAACTCAAAGACGCTTCCCCTCCAGATGAAATGGAGTGTGAAGGAGGCGTCAATATTGCGAATAAAGGGAGCATCAAAAAAGGAATTACCCAATGATCTGCCTGAAGACATAGATCCCAAAGAGGATGGTGATTCGGGATGCAGAAGGGTAACACTTAATGACGCAACTGCATATGTTCCGACTGTCGACGCCGATCTGATTGAGCTCTTGAAATCGGATCTCATATAGACCTCTTCCGAACAAGGGAACTTACTTGCTTTCTACAGCAAATAAGGCGTATGCTCGGTCCAGGGAAAGCATCTGCCTTGAAAGCCCATGGAAGTCCATGTAGATGTTACTCTTATGGAGTCTGAGCGATCCACCTATTTCATTTTAGATCTGATAGAAATGTTTAATATTTGGAATAAAGCTAAACCCTTTGAAATGTTTGTTTGCTGATTGCATCAGGAAAGCTTCTTGGCCTCATAGTTAGCTTACACAGGATCGAAATCAACCCTGATCAAATTGCGACGATCCTTAACATCCATGAACAACAAAGAACTAAAGTTGTCTGATGCTTGGCAGGAAAGTTAGCACCACTTGCATGTAAGAAGGATAGGGTCCAGAAACTAAATAATGTGAGCAAGAAGGTAGTCGTGGTAGAACGCAACTACCCAAAGGTTGAAAAGCTTATCTACAGCTTGCTGATTGTTCTGAGAAAGCTCCCCTGCTATTTCCTAGTTCATCCTATTGCGATACACACTCATTAGCCGCTATGACAGGGCCGCAGCGACCTAAGGCATCTGGAAAGTTGCTCGAACGGAACATAGAGCTAAACTAGTTTGATCTCAATTCCCTCCTAAAGAGGTCCGTACGGGGGCAAGAATTAGCCAACTTCATCACTGAATGTACCGTTCCCGAAGAGGATATGTTAGATGAAGAAAATGGCCCCTCGGAATGAAAGACGAAATCAAGCATCTGGAAATTGTATAAAGATGGTGCAAGAAATGATCGACGATCCAACGCCGGAGTTTTGCAGATAACCCCCGAAGGGCGGCTCGAAAGGTATTCTAATCGAAGAAACCACAACTCGCAGCTTACCTAGAACCAGTAGAAGAGCTGTTGGGTGGATTGGGACGTTACAACATGCCTCATATTCTGCACATAGAAGGTCAGAAGGCATATAATCTGACCAAGTTAGAAGGTTCCAACAATCCAGAAAAGATAGAGATGATCCCAGTTAAGACACTACGAACTCCAACCATTGATTATATAGAAGTTGATCCAGTGTGGGATACTACACCCGAGTGAGAATCATCGACAACCTCCGTAAGAAACTTCCTGCAGCACGGAATGCTTTCGGCAACGAGAATGAATTGCGTACCATCGTTTGTTATGCCTCAAGATATGAAGTGCAAGGCGACATGGCTTATTTCCCTTGGAAGGTTGTCCCGAGATAGAAATCGATGATTCTCATTGCTGAATTTACCGCCCTAAATAGTTTGACAGAATCACTAGTCAACTTCCCGCTAGATGGGAAATGTACGTGAATGAAACATCTAACGAGGGAAGATTTGGAATTAGAAAGTGAAGATTCACACTTCCACCCCTTTCATCAATTGTTTGCCAAGTAACTCGTTCCCCAGACGCTGGGGGCAATTAGAGATTTGAGCATGAATCGCTCAAGATTACATCATCTAAATTCAAAGCTGAAACATCAGGAGTTTGCATGGCCAATTGCCTTAGTCTTGCCTAAAAGTTAGCAAGTTGAAAGTTTAGAATGCTCACGCCCGAAAGCTGATTGATTGTTTGCGCACCAACCCTTGTCTCGATATGGAATCGAAGGCCTATCAGCAAATCAATGAGATATGACTATCCCACCAGCCGCAATATCCTATTTTCTAGCATAGAAAGTGCAAAAGTTTCTATAAGCGTAAATCCAATTTTCTCATTCCACTTGCCATCCTAACACCAATGTGATGGTGTGCTTCCATTAGTGGTGCAGTCGCGACTTCCTAACACTCTATCCTTACCCTCAGCATGGTGGAAAAAAAGCGATTCAAAGGAGATGCGACCTTATCACTCGCTTATGATGTTTACCTAACCGCCTTTGCCATCCCAAGACCCCGATCAAGATCTATTCATTCTTGGGACTGCTGCCCCGCAATAATTTGAAAAGATATTCGTCATCAGCTTAACATTCTGGCAACCATCCCATGGCAGAGTCAAGATAAGGAAGAGTTAACCGGCAAAGAGCACGCAATTCCAATTCTTTCTCAGAATGATATTCATTCCTCTAACAGGACTACTTTTTAACCATAAATCTTATATTTACATTCTTTATGAGTTGCCGATGTAATTAACTCAGAAAAAATTCTATATGGATTGTGTAGGTACCTCAGATCTGGTACCGATCAGACTTTTAACAATCACGTGTAGAGTTATGGAGCACTACTGTAACGGGCCCGACTGGACTGCTCATTTGCAAAGCCGCGCCCCCGTTCTAACGAAAGTTGTATAACTCAAAGTGGATCTGAGATGACCATCTGATCCCTGGCTCACACGTGGCATACCACAAGAAAATTGTACATAAATCATTGAATTGCAAAGTCGGAGTCCGACTCCAGATGGACGCGGTGTGACCATCTATATGGCTCGATCCTATCCTCGATGCCACCAGATTACATGAACCCGATAGTGGGGGGCAGCAGTGCCCATTGATATTCTTATTTTCAAATCATGAAATTTGCTTTTACATGCCTCTTGAGTTATTGACATGACTAACTCATATGATATGAATGATGCAGGTACCCGAAGTTTGGTGCCAACTACTCCTCCCATAGATTGTTTGGAGGAACACAAAGCCTTGGCAAACGTTTCCCAACTATTTGACTGACTGATGCTATCCACAGAGCTTGGATAGAAATATAAACTTAGGATGAGTGTGACCCGACCAATTGTCCGAAAAGCTTCATTCGTCAGAGTGAAGCGTGGAGCATGGACCAGAACCGATGTTGAGAATGACATCCGAAATGGCAGAGTCCCACTCTTTGAACTAGAGTGTATAAGGAACGCCGGGGCGAATGATATGACCGTTCGCTTGAACCGCTCTAACTCTCATGATTCGAGAGAGAGAGTATAAAGGACCAGAGAGAATGTCCATGAGGCGTAAAGGTGCATCGTGACTAAAACCGCCTCGAAATACACTCTACCCCGCTGAAGGATCGGGAGAGTATAAAGGCGCTAGAGACTTAGCGCCCCCAGAACTTCTGCCCCGCGGAAGGATCGGTGAGCAGATTAAGAACCAAGCTCGAACTCTAACCCGCTGAAGGATCGGGAGAGTATAAAGGTTTTAGACATTTAGCGCTACAAGAACTCTTACCCCGCTGAAGGATCGGGAGAATATAAAGGCATGATGACACATGCCACTCAAGGGCACTTATCCTGTTACACGACTGGGAAAAAGAATGAAAGCGGAGCCCGAATCCTCCATGTTCGGACATGGGGGCAACACAGTTATGGTCCTAATCAATCCTCAACAAGCCCTTGCCAGGCACTAAGTTAATGATTGATTGAGGGCATACCCATACATACATACATACTACTTTAGTGCATTTTCATTTTTAATTGCATTGATAACTTATAATGTTTCACGAACTATTTGCTTATGGAATGCTCGCAGGTGCAGGATAATGCGAAAGAAACAAAATTTCATTTACCAAGTGCAGGTTCGTAGAACAAAGCTAAACAAAACGCGAGGGCCGCACTCGCAACAATAATAACAGACCAGTAGGAAGCAACTAAAGGGGACGTGTAGGATGCTGACACCAATGCCCAATGCTAAACTTCCTACGCAATTCTAGATGACGACTAAAAGGAAGCCTTGAGAATGAATTATTCAATGACACGTCATGCGACTTAATATTCACGACTGGGAAGGACCCGGTGAAGCCCTAGGATTTTTGGATTTCTATTCGGCCTTAATACGATCCTAAGCGGCCGTTGGTTTTGATCGTGGCATTCAGGATTAAGGACTTCCCCAACTATCCAGAATACGCCATCCTTCGTCTAAAATTGAAAGGGAATTGATCCAACTATCTATCTTATGCCGTTACCCCTGAACTGGGGGCATAACCATTAAAAATATTCACAAACGACATAGCTTACGTGCTTGTATTTAACTTATGTTGTGATCTTTATAGGCCCCTTGAGGTCCACGAAACGGATGCAGAGAGAATGTCCATTTGCTAGTCCAAACTTACTTCTAGACTGGAAAGTTCAGATAAGGCTGGGTATATCCTATGCAGCAATTAGGGCCTGGATAGGAGACAAGACATAAACATGGACCGAGTACCAACATATCAATTTTCACCCAACTCTGACTCATGATGCGAAGAGGGAGTATGAAATACATGGATTCAAAGTCTACTACTCAGAACAAACCCCCATGGATGGGGGCACGAAATATGAGCCTTAGAAACGAGAGACCAACTTCCATCCACTTCAAGAGTTCATGCTGGGGGCACCAGCGCTAAATTGGGCAATTGGCGATGACTCCGCAAAAACAAAGGACAGATTGCCAATGTTATTTAATGCTTCATCAAAGGCGGTACACTCAAATGCAGCTCAAAGATCCACGCCTATCGACCCAAGAGTGTCATGTTACTCACTTCAATCAAATAAAGGTTTGGCGAGACTATGCATTCATTACTCAAAAAATTCGATGTCGCGGTGGCATCGGTAGATCAACCTGGACCATCTATGGTGTTGATGGCAGCAGTATCCGATATTCTGGTGAATTCATACTTCAAAGTCTCTCTGCAATGAGGCCCAGCAAGTTGCCTTGGCGGATTCACCTCTGGAGTAAACATCAATACCTTTATGCCATGAGATTTTCCCAGAAACGTTGTTGAATTCTATCCTGAGACAGACAAATTCCTGCAACAAGAGGACATCCATATTGAAATGGATTTTCTTAATGTTCTCATGATAAAGAATGGAGCGTCATCTAACTCCTGAAACGATCAAGACAAACGAAAAGCCCTAGAAAATACTGACAGGAATGCATAATTCCAGAAAGAAACCATTTCATTAATCAATCTAGCAATCCTGATTGTCGAGCTCAATGGAACCAAGCAGGAGGGATAGACTCAACAATACTATGACGGCTATTTTGGATAATTCCAAAGCATGAACGAAGGAGCACGAATGACTCCCTAACAACGTTCCCTCACTCTCATGATTGACGAGCTTACTCAACTCCGTGGCTGATGCAAATAAAGTATCTAAATTCATTGTCGCTCGATGAGGCAATTCTCACTTTCTGACTAAAGAGATGGGATGACACCGACGTGAATGTTATTCAACCATTCACGTATACAACTCTAACGCTTGACGACATAAGAAAGAAGTACGGAACGACACGGGTCAACCAAGATTGTTAAACCTGCAGCTCTAACCCGATGTAAAGAAAGAAAGTTTAAAGGCTAGAAGACTGGATATCCGATTGACCTAGTCCAATCCCCAACGATGCTGGGGGGCATAAGCATTGACTTCACTTCATCTTACACTGAGATTGGGAGCATGAGCTTCAACTGACAGACTAGCTTTGAACAAGATCCTGATTTTGTGCATAATTCAGAACATACACACTATATCTCTGGAATATGACATGATTCATCTCGACCATCCAAGTGAGCCAACTAACGGATCAAACATGAACCCAAAGACTCGACCCACAATTGCATCAATTTGAGTGTGTGATAAACTCCTCTACTGCCTTAGGATTGTGATGATCATACCTACCATTGGCTTGCACGTTCTCAACAACATCTCGTGCTGATTCGTATGTGATCACGGGATTATAAAATGATCCAGAGTGATAATGGCTTTCGGATACCTTATTGTTACGATTCGATGCGATTATGGAGCCCTAGATTAATATCCTGATATCGAGATAGTCCAGATCCAAGCACAAGCGACAGATTCATATGCCAATTCTGATGTATTTTGTCCCAATAATCCAGATGCTAGCTCAAAGCCCGAAGATTCTGATACTACCCTATGACTTGGATGGTTGTTTCATACATTGACTTATACATAAAAGAAAGTCTGACTCTGCAATACACTTGACCTGCATAAGAAGAAGCGTCGTTTTACATTAACTTGTGCATGTACGACCTCACGTAGGAGCCAACGATCCTATATGACTTATGATGAAGGAATTAGACCTCTTGATTCGACGAGGTTTAAATGGTTACCAGATCATTTCGACTACTCATCCCATAGAATTTGTACTCACTAGCACCAATGGAAGTAATGCAACAATTTGATAAAACCTCCTCAAGGGTGGATGATGTTCCAAAAAGATTTAGCTTGACTTATTCAAAGCACATCTCATCTGCAATAAGATGTACTTTGGGGGGCAAAATGTTAGCCTGCTTTGTAACCAGGCTACCCAAAGCCAGGGACTTGGGTACGAACTTACATTGATTGGCGATCACTTGAGTGGAGTGATAGATAGATGCAAAACTTGAATTATTCATGCAAATGTCACCAGAGCGGATCCCCCTTCGGATCGGATCAGATCCCCCCATCATATCGGATCGGATCCCCCCTTTCGGATCGGATCGGATCCCCCTCTCCGGATCGGATCGGAGTACCCTCTACCCGAACCGCCTAAAGTCGCAACCACTCCTCAACGTGCTCCTATTTTCTAGGCTTATCATTCGGATCTGCTTACACGTGGCAGCCCATGATCTGGAAACCGTTTCTCCACTTCTCCCACCACTTCTCCATGACCCGCTGGATGGCTGCCACGTTACACCCGAACCGATCCCAGGAGCAACCTCCATTCGCCTATAAATACAGCATTTCGTGGAGATTTCAGGGGACTTTTGGCATTTCATTCATTCATGGTAGCCATGGCCGAATTCCCCCATCAATAACCACCTTCTTTTCCATTGAAAATCAATGAATTCGGAGAGAATTATTCATGGTATTTGATTATTAAGTGTCAATGTTCATTGTAATTGTAATTCTGGAATGAAATGAAAAACTATGAAGTAGACATAGGCTCATTAACGCCGAACCACTATAAATTTCGTGTGTTGACTGATTTTTCTTTCTTTTAGTTCATGATTCCTCATTATTCTCTGCAAAATGTAATCAATTGGGTGTTAGGACCATTTTTTGGTCTAACAGCATCTTTCCTGTCTTTCTTTTTCAAACCATCCTTGATCTGATTCTGCTTCCTTTTGTTCTAAGAATTAATCTTGCCTCCACCACTTGCCTGCGGCTTTGGCCCCTCTGTAGATGCAACATCGACTTCAGTCTTGGGATTAGGATAAAGGCTCTCTGATCTCAATGATTTCCCAACAATCGATTCAAAAGTCTCATGAATATGGTTTATAAGCCTTTCCCCTAAGTACTGATCTAAGCCCGTTATGAACTTCTCATTCTTCTTCTTGGCAGTGTCAATAAGGGATAATCCATACTTCGATAAAGTATCAAACTCACAAATATACTCCGAGACTACCCTATCATTCTACTTAAGCTCCAAAAACTTCCTAAACAACTCTGACTTCTGGGCAGCTGGGATAAACTTATCATTGAATCGAGTCTTAAACTGATCCCAAGTAACGTGATCCTCAGTGGTAGCTGCCTTAATAGCGTTCCACCATTTCATAGCCCGTCCTTGCAGCTAGCGGGATGTTAGCTTCCTCTTCATAGCGTCTTCGATTCCTAGATCCACGAAGATGCACTCACAGCTATCAAGCTAATCTTGAACTTCCGTAGCCAATTCCGTTCCGTGGAATGGCTTCCCACTAAGACTAGTGTAGTCCTTACAGAGCTTGGCGAAATCGGCCATAGGCATCTGCATCGCGGCACCACCACCATTTGCAGCATTAGGAACTGCTCCTTGAACATCTCACAGCATCTCTCGCATGAAGGTTGTAAACATTGTCCTCATGTCAGGGACATTCCTATTATTGGCTCCTGACCAGTATTCCTCGTATATCGGCTCATTGTTCAATCTGTAAAGAGAAAACGATTAACCCTCTCTTCAGTGGTGCCAGTGCAGTGCGACTTCATCCTTAGATATACTAATAGTGTATGTGTGTGTGTATATATATATATATTGTAACACCCCGTAATTTGAACATAAAAATTCACAAATTAAAGTATACTTAATTAAGTGAAATGGGTTGCGCAGAGAAATATATATATTGATATATATATATAATTGAAAATTAAATAAATAAATATGCAAAAATGTTCAAAACAGCGAATTGGGAGAGGGGAATAACCGAACCGGCCGATTTTTGAGGTCGACCCAAGCCCGCTGGGTCGACTAGGGGTTAATCCAGGGTGTTTGGCTGTCAACCCGTGGGCCGATTCGCTTAAATGCAGATTTTGCATTTGAATGGTTCTCATGGTTCAGCTTTAATCTAAAGGCCCTAGATGGTTCCTACACTTGACTTCTTCCCCAAGACATGCTTTGATGGCTAGGATCTAAACTAAGGTTTATCCTATGGCTAAAACTATCCTAATCTTCTATAAAAAGACCCCTAACCTAAACCTAAATGCTCATTATTCAATCCTATAGCTAAACTATGCCAAAATGTTCTCTCATGGCCTCCACCCTCATCCTCTTGTCATAATCTCCATCTCTAATCATATGAGAGAGTTTCTAAAGAAGTATAAGAGTTCCTAAGCTTGCTTAAGTGTTTCTAGGTTTGATTCAAGGCTTTTCTTCATCAAAGCTAGGATCTTTATTATTGATTTGGCTCAAGGGTTTTCATTTGGAGCATTCTTATTTGGAGTTTTTGAGTTGATAGCTTAGTGGCTTCGTCTCAATCTTTTAATATATTCATAAGAAGGCTAATCAACAAGTTGTGAGTTTTCTATAGCCTTAATGACCAATTATTGAAATGATTATGATAGGATATAATGAGGTTATGGCTATGAATGTGGATCAATGCAAGTTATGCAAGTTGTATGCTATGTGTTAATGATGTTATGCATGTTATGCAAGTTATGTGCTATGTGTTAATGATGTTATGCATGACATGCAAGTTATATGCTATGTGTTTGTGATATTATGCAAGTTATGCAAGTAATATGCTACATGTTTGAGATGCTATGCAAGTTATGCAAGCCATATGTTACATGTTCATGATGTTATGCAAGTTATGCAAGTCACAAGTTACATGTTCATGATGATATGCAAGTTCATGTATGATATGTATGCAAGTTTGGTGTATGATAATATGCAAGTTCACATATGACATGTTATGCAAGTATGATGTTTGATTATATGCAAGTGACATATGCAAGTTTACCCCTTTGTATGACATAAGAAACTTATGCAAGTTAACCCCTTTACATGTCATACATACATATGCAAGTTTACCCCTTTGTATGACATAAGAAACTTATGCAAGTTAACCTCCTTATGACATATGTGATTCATGCAAGTTTGGGTTGATTATCTATGCTAGTTGGGTTTGATGCTATATGCATGTTGACACCTTTAAACCCATGTTGATGCTAATGTTATGCAAGTTGAACCCATTACATTTATGATGAATCTTCCCTTTTATGTCATGTTAGCGAATTACGTGGGGAACAATGGGGTTAATAAACATGTTAATGAAATGGTGTGAAGTTGGTATGATTATGCATACCATAAAGTGATGGACATAATTGAGTCAATTATGTACATCGTTAAAATTGGAATTAATTAGGGAAAATTAATTCGGGGGTGATTAATTAGGTGTAATTAATCGACTAAGACACGAGGTTGGACCCTTTTGTAGCATAAGACTGCCCGGAACCGACCGACAAATCCAGCGGCTACAAATGATTGGCCCAATGTGAGAGGTCTTAGGCACAAACTATATACGTGACAAGTGTAAAGACACGAGGTTAGACTCGGTTATGGCGTAAGGCTGCCCGGACCCAACCAGCAAATCCAGCTGCCATAAAAGATAGTCTAATGTGAGAGGTCTTTACAACGGTTACGTTCTTAATCAATTAAGAAACACTTAACCAGATAAGCATGTAGTGGGCATGAGGGGTTAAGTGGGTGCCTTGGGTGACATGTGGAAATCAAGTAAGTGCCTTGGGTGGCATGAGGAAATCTAGTGGGTTGCCTTGGGTGGCAATAGAAAATACGATTAGATGACTTAACCAAGTGGAAACATGTAATTAAACATGATTAAAGGGTTAAGTGGGATGCACTAGATAAATTGACAAGCTTAGGTGGTAGCTTGTGGGGGCCCATTTCAACCAGTAACCCATATGTATCTTATTGGGCTCGACCCATGTCGAGGACGGGACACGCGTACTGGGCTTGATTATAAGAGGCCAAAACGGGGTAGCGGTGGCAACGCGAGTCCAACGGGTTTCATATGCGTGTGTGGACCCGGGCTGGTAGGTAAGACGTTGTTGCATCGTGTAGATATAAGCCGTGTACCATTTGTTGTATCGGGTTGCCACTTTGGGGAGTGATACACCCCATTGTGGGGCCAGCACGGGTATCTACGGTAGGGAGCCGATCGCTTGGGAGTATTGGGTACACCTAGTGGAGATAGGGGCAGACGGCACCTATGTAGTCCGCTAGGGGTACACGAAACTACTGGGTAAATTCTTTAAGTCCTTGGGTGGGATCAACCTTTAAGTAGGAATGACTGGTGTGGTGCAGTTAGTAATTATCCTTGGGTGGGTAGATGCGTCTTTACCGTTATCCTGGTTATCCTATGTCTAGTTGGCTACTTAGTGTAGTCATTTATCCCCAGTCATCCCGTACCAAGTTTATATCATACCCTAATTACTTTAATGATTGTGTGGTTAAAGTTATAGGGCTCACTCAGACTTATGTCTGACCCCGTTGTTTTTATCTTTTTCCCCTCAGGTCCTCAGGTTGGGCCTAGCACTAGTGGGCTTTGATCAGACTTCTTTATCTATCTTCTGGAGCTTGGACCGTGATGTAAAGCCCAGCTTTTCTTTTCTTTTATGGCTATTGTTTATGTAGTGGGATTTTGTACTTATGTTTTTATCAGGATGGATATTTAGTACTTGACTCTTTATGGTGTTGTAACTAAACATGTTTACCTTCTGCTGCTATGAAATGATGTTTTAGATTTTTCAAGTATTTATATCTTTCTTGTGTAATTTTTCTGTTCTATATTCACTTAAAATGCTCCACCGAAGTTAAGGCATTCCCTTAGTGAGTGACCTTAGCGGGTGTGGGGTGTTACACGTGGTATCAGAGCGAAGGTTACCGGAACAGATAAAAATTTTAGAAAAGTATTTTTCTAAAAACATTTTTGGAAGAAATATTTTCAAAAACATGTCTTTAAAGAGAAAAGTTTTTGAAAGAAAAGCATAATCCCCAATAGCCATATCTTTATCTTTCGAAATCTCCGTTTTGAATCTTTCCTTTTTCGTTTCAGCATGGCTGAGGATCTTAACTTTCCGGAGGGTGTGACGATACCAGTATGGTATAGGAGATTGATGGAGGCTAAGGCCGCCACTGCGGGTCCAGCAAATGTTCCTCCACCAACCGTAGCACCCGATCTTCCTCCTCCCCCTCCTCCTCCTCGCACGGATACTTTTGCTAAGACTTGCAAGGAATTTAAAGCTATGGGAGGGAAACCTTTTCAAGGATCAGAAACTTTTGTGGAGGCTAGAGATTGGCTTAAGGAGGTGGAAGAGTTGATAGATATCTTTGAGAAGGAAGAAGGAAAGAAAGTCAAGTTAGCTGCTTGGTTAATGAAGGGAGAGGCCTCATTCTGGTGGGAGGTCACTAATGGAGAACGCCCCGTTGACTCTTGGGCGGATTTTAGGCAAAGATTTGTGGCAAAGTTTCTCTCAAGGGCGGAGGAAAACTTGTATATGGAAAGGTTCTTGACTCTAAAGCAAGGAAATCTCTCGGTGAAGGAATATGTCAACAAGTTTAATCAATTGGCAAGGTTTGGCATGGATATGGTGAATACTCCGGAGAAGAAGGCTTTGAGGTTCGTCAAAGGCTTGAATGAACTGATGCATGGATTGGCTATGACTCATATCCCTATGGGGGCCACCTTTGAGAAGCTAGTTGACATGACACTCATGCATGAAGAAGAGAAGGGTCCCAATGCTAATAAGGCACCCGAGAAGAAGGGAGATCAAAAGAGACCTCAGCAACAACAGCAAAACAAAGGTGGGAAAGGCAACGGTGGCAAGGGGAAGAAGAAGTGCTTCAATTGCGGGATACCAGGCCACATAAGCAAAGATTGTCGAAAGAAGAAGAAGACTGGCTGCTATCACTGTGGCGAAGCAGGGCATCTAGTGAAGGATTGCCCTAAGAAGGGGCAAAGGACGGGATCTACCTCAGGAGGACAGGTGCAAGCTCTTATGGCACCGGGTCAGGCTAGGGGGCAAGTACAGGCTCTCGCGGTTCCACCGATTCAGGAAAGAGGTAGAACTATTTCCGTTGAAAGTCTGGTTTTTCTATTTGATCATCATGTCCGTACATTGTTTGATTCTGGCGCATCGCATTCGTTTATCTCATCATCATTAGTTGAGTCACTGCACTTAGACACCAGTCTAGTAGATGATCCCTTGGTTGTTTCAAACCCAATTGGGGGCTCCACTTATTTGTCCATGATATGTTTGGGTTTGAAGATTTCTATACTTAGCATTGAGTTTAGATGTGATGCTTTTGTTTTGGGCTTCACGGGCTATGGGTTGATTTTGGGCATGGACTGGTTATCCAGTAATGGTGCCGTTCTTGATTGCGAAAGGAGAGTTGTTAGGCTCATGACCCGCTTGGGTAACACTCTCGAGATCTCTTGTAATCCCATGGAATCTGTTATGCTAAGTTATCTTGAATCGCTTGACGCTTCGGTCGAGAGTTTGCAATCTGTTAGAGTGGTCCGGGAATACTCGGATGTGTTTGAGGAGGTGAAGGGCTTACCTCCGAGGCGGGAGATAGACTTCCGAATATATCTGGTGGATAATGCTAAACCAGTATCTTTACCAGTGCGCCACATGGCTCCTCGTGAGAGGAGGGAACTCCATAAGAAAGTAGGGGAGTTGCTTGAGAAGGGGTTCATAAGACGAAGTATATTGGAGTGGGGTGCTCCAGTAGTTTTTGCTATGAAGGCG